>CM067167.1:259768069-259850569 GCA_034093135.1 Erigeron breviscapus
GTGGTGACCTAAACCCACTGCGTCGCATCATCAAGTGCCAAAAGGAGAAAGACGTGGAAATCCACTGCGACGCAGTGGTGGTGAACTGGATCACTGCGCCGCAGTCAGCACCAGTCAGTCAACCAGTTGGTCAACCAGTGGAGGGACTGCGACGCAGTGGTGATCATGGTCCACTGCGCCGCAGTGAACCGTTACCAGCGAGCACAATTGTCCAGTACATAAGGACTGCGACGCAGTGGGGGCCTTACACGCCCACTGCGCCGCAGTGAGGGGTCGAACCTGAAGGGTTTTTGGGCAGTTTTTGGACCAAAGAAAGGGAGGTATAAATAGGAAAATAAACCTAATACCCAAATTATCAAATTATCTCTCTAGGAGCTGCACTATAAGGGATTTCTTCAAGGTTCAAAGGCCAGTTTTTCTTCCTCAAAATCATTGGAGATCTACGTGCACCCATCTAGATCGTATCTACTTTTCGTGTCTTACAATTTACTTTCATCAAACGATTGGTACAATCATGTTTACCTTTTCTTTTGATTATTATTTACCATTCATCATGAGTGGCTAGATCTATTATCATCCACCTTGATGAAACTAGACAGATAATGTGATTGCTATGTTTTAATTCAAGAGTTGATTCTATTATCGTTATATTGAGATCTTTATTGATTAATTCCTTATTCTTTATTCTTTGTGATATTAATAATTTATTTGTTCATCGTTAGTGGTACTAGGTGAATAGGTATTTTATTTCAATTAATTGTCTATGATTGATTGTCTCCGGTTGGTGGTACCACGGTGAATGTCATTTAGAATAATAGGTATTAATTGGTAAACGTGTCTAGATCCGGTTGGTGGTACCACGTATTTATTCACATAGATATGATTGATAATTGTTAATCAAACAAACTAATTACTAGGGATATTTTCTTAAGCATTGGTGGTACCGGCTTGGGTAATTGAACTAGCAAACTAGGTGTTTGGGTAATTTGCAAGCGGTTGGTGGTACCACGTAAGCATCTTTATCCTTACACGATTATCTATTCAACTTAATGAATTTGATCTTAATTTAAAGCAATCACATTTGAAGTCGAGGGAAGTCAAGGTGGATGAATTTTAATATTATTGTCTGAAGTTTCATTTCATTTTATGTTTTTAATTTTCTGTTAAAAAGAGATTGAAGTAACACCCTTTTTCAAAACCATTTTATGAAACAACTAGTTCAACCAATCCCTGCGAACGAACACGGTCTTACCTGTTAACTATATTACAAACGATCGGGTCCACTGCCCGTGAGTGCGTAATAGTGAGTTTTTAGGTGATTCTAGTTTTAAAAATAATAAACTCGATTTAGCACTACTGCTTAGATATTGAACGCCTTTGTGTACTATCTCTGCATTAATAGATTTCTGGATCAACATTCCAGGGGAAGACTGAAAGATATATTTTTGTCCTTAAAATGTTATAATTTCAAGGGGAATTTATTAATTTATTTTCTCACTAGACAAAATTTTCTGGAAAATTTCACTGGTACCTTGTAAATGTGTCCCTCTCACTGGTAATTAAATAGGTTGAAGTGCATGTTTGAGGAAAACTTCTGTCTCCTTGTAAATATGTCCCTCTCACTTGTCTGTATTAGTTGATGTGCATGTTTGAGGTTACCAGTCTCTTTCAAATGGTTATCATTGGTACTTTACTGGAGTGTCCCTCCAGTGTACCATCAGTGCATGCATCACTGGCCTAATCCACCAGTGATACTGGAGTGTCCAGTCAACCTCCAGATGCACTGAAATGAGTCATGGTATGTCAGTTATAATATTTTAATACTTGGTCATTGTGCTTGCCACGTAAGCAAACCATTTGAAAGGACAGTTACTGTTTGTCCCACGTGGCAATGATATTTTTCAAAGAAATGATGGTATTTTTTACCTTGGGAAGACAAAAAATGCAAGTTGGTTACTGTTTGTGGGCTGTAAACCGTCACACATTTATGTGTGATGTGATATATTTAATGCGGATCTCAAAACCCGATCAAAATTATATTGGATAAATTCAAAAATAACCGTTTGAGTTCCACACTCTCTCTCCTATATAAATACCCACTTTCACTTTCATTTGCATTTACTTCGAACATATTTACTCCCAAATTCTTCAAATTCCTTCATTTACTTCATTTTTCATTCAATTTCCAATCATCAATCTCTCTCATATTTACTTCATCAAATCTTCATAAACCCTAAATTTTCAAGTTTCATATCATCTTTCTACCAACTAAAATGGCCCCTCGACAAGCAACTTCTGTCAAAAATCTGCTCGCTGCTGAATATGCTCCCGTTGCCAATGTAGTAAAGGCACCTCATATTACTTTAGAGGCAAAAGCGATCAGAATAAACATGAATAATTGGATGGCTAGACTCACTAGCACCACTCATGCTCCCACTTCTCTCATTGGACGACTGAATGCCTTTTTCCTCAGTTGTCCACTCTATGGTGCTCTTACTCTCAATCCCGGAAAAATGTATCATGATTACTTATGTGAATTTTGGTACACTGTTGTGTATGTTGAAAATACTCAATCCATCAACTACACATTGCAACAAGGCACCAGGGCCTTCACCCTCACTGCTGACTCTCTTAGAGATATTCTTCATTTGAATTATTTGGCTGAAAATGAGATGGCCATTACTCTCCCTACTGGTCTAAATTACAGAGATGTGTGTAGACTGATGGGACATACTGATATACTGGATGAGCATGGCCAGTTATCAAGAAAAGGCACCATCTACATGAGCAAGCTTTCAGACTCATGGAGATACTTCTTCACTCATCTTGTTGAGTGTTTGGGTGGCAGTTCTGGAGGGTTGGACCAGATAAATCAAATGCAACTCCAGATTGCTTACTGCCTATGGTTTGGATACAGGGTCGACTTTGCTCAGATTTTCTTCGATGACCTTGTTGACCGTCTAAAAGTGAAAGGTAGAAAACCTCATATTCCATATATTCGTTTTCTGTCACTTGTATTTTTAAGAGCTCTAGGTGATGAGTATGATTACGATACAAACCATTTTTCTGTGTGTGAATATCTGAGGGAGTTGAGTTCATTAAAATCAAGAGCTGGTGAGGTTGAAATTCCTGTAAATATGTTGAACCATTTTAGAAATGATGCACTTGATGCATCATCATCAGATGAGCAGGAAGAGGCTCCAGGTGGGGACCAGATTGGTGAAGGGCCCTCTGGAGTCCTCAGTGCTGAAATTATACAACCAGTAACCCAGGTGGCTCCTGAAGTTCAGCAGACTGAAATTGTTACTCGACCCAGAACTTCCAAACGTCTTAGGAAGGATGGAGTTCAGGTTAATCCAAATAGAGCCGAATCGAGCCATCCAGGTGATATCATGAATGAAGATGGGTCTCTGATTGTTGAGCAAGTAGAAAATGTTGTACAGATTGATGAGTAGGTGACTGGTGAGCAAGATGATCAGTTGGATTTATATAGAGAAGTGGATGATCAGACAGTTGGGACGGCTCCAGATTGGGATGAGGTAGATTCCCCAATGTCTGAAGGTAATATGTTTGATGTAAATATGAATTTTCTGGGTGATGAAGTAGAAAATGTTGTTACTTCTGTTATTGCTTCAGTCACCCCACCACTTATCTCTACTGAAATGCCACCACCACCTAGATCCATTATTGCACCACCACCACCACTCTCAATTCCACTAAACACTCCTTATTTCAATCCACCTTCACTTCAAATTTCACAAAATCAACCACCACCACTTGAAACTACACTTAATTTTCCTGAACACCGTGCGCTGGACTCCACTATTGTAACATCTGAAACTTCCACTGATGGGGTCCAGGCACAAGTACCTTTGGTGACCAGGCTGGCTTCTGAACTGACACCTCCCAGTGGTCTCTCCACCTCTTCTTCAGCCGAGGTCCAAGGCCTTTTGACTAAGGTGGCGGATCTGGAGAGATCACTCCAGTCTTCATCCCAGGTTGTTTCAGATTTTAAGTCCTTATTATCAAATAATCTTGCATCAGAAATGAATGTTTTTGCTGGGAATGAGAAGCTAGTATTTGAGAAGCTTAATGAACTAGTTCTGGTCACAAATAAAAATTCTGAAAATATTAAAGTGGCAGTTCAGGGATTAGAGGCAAAGCTGGTGAATTCTGTTCAGACTGCAGTGAAAGCTGAAGTTGTTCAACCACTGGCAGGTCTGACAGATGAGGTTCAGAAGTTGATCACCAGGATTAGTAATCTGGAAAGCAGGCCAACCCTTGACCAGAATTCTGTTGTAAGCACCCTCAGTGATGAAGTTGTACGCAAATTTAGAGGTGAAATGCTGAAAGAAATTACTTCGGAAATTTCTGGGTCAGTTCTTAGAACCATTCAAGATGGTTTATTGCCCCAGGTGGTGAAGATGATTAATACTGAGCTGCCCAGTCACTTGCCTCAAGAACTTGAAATTGTTAAGAAGGAAGTGATGACTCTCAGAAACACTGTGAATCTCACAACTCCAGTGGCAGGTAGAACATTCGGTGCTTCTGACCGTCACATGTTGGAGCAGTTGTGGAAAGATCTTAAGTCCAGGACTGATGATCCTTCCAAGGGGGAAAATTCTGAAAAGGCTGAGACTGTTATTGAGAAAAAGAAAGAAGTGGTTGCCAGTGCAATCAAAAAGGCCTTTGGCACTGAAGCCATTGTGCAACAAAAGGAAGTGACTGGTACTGATGCCAGTGCACAAGAAGCGCAGAAGGCACTTGGCACTGAAGCCATTGTGCAGGAAAAAGAGGCTGCTGGTACTGATGCCAGTGAGCCCCAGTTTGAAGCATTCCCAGATATCACAACTACTCTAAAGTCAGTAAAAAGAAAGCAACAAGTGGTATCTGGAGGAGAAATTGAAACTGCTGGAAGTTCATCAGAATTTCCTACTACTGATGATGACACTTCAAAGAGACTGGAGCAGGAGTGCATAATGATTGAAATCTTTAAGAAAAGGCAAAAGGATGAACTGCAGGCCCACAAGATGGAAATGGCAAAAATGGGGACCTTTGATGAGTATAATGCTGGCAGGTTGGGCATTCATATTGATGTATACAAAAAGATGAAGGAAGACCCCAGAGTTCATCAATGTCTGGATGCATTGGATGACGTCTATATTCGCTCCAGGTACTCTTTAGAAGAACAAACTTATGATGCAGTAACTTATGGTGTCAGTGTAGTTGAACTGATCAGATAAAGGAAGGAGGAACTGGTGAACCTCCAGAAGAAGATCAGAAAGAATGCTGGTGCTCTGGAGATAGAGTATAGAAAGAAGATAAAAGGCTTGCCCAAACTCACTGCCAAACAGTTAAAGGCAATCAGGGATGCAGATCTGAGCACTTTCATTCCCTTGGATACTTCACAAAGAATAAATCGTGAAGAAATCCAGTCTGCCTTGGAACAAGAGAAGGTATCCAGGGAAACTGAAGCATTGATCCATGCTGCCAAATTGAAAGATAAGTATAATGAACTGATGACGTTCAGGGCTGATGCCAGAAGGATCATAGGTGCAGAGATTAAATTAGCTGAAAACCATGAAGGCATGACCAGGTTTGAAGTAAAGTTGACCAGAGAGGGTAACTTTACTGATGAAAGGAAGAATGCTTCAGTCCAAGCTTTTGGATGGACTGAACTAAAGGAGATAGGCTTGACTTTCAGGGGGAAAACTGATTTATCTTATGATGTCAAAGCATTTATGAAGAGGATTGAGAAGGTCTGGAAAAGAATACAACAGATGGAAGCTGCTCTGGGTATGCGACCACCAGTTTCTGTACCATCCTCTCCATCTCCCAAGAGGAAGGCCACTGAAGATGCTCAAGGACAGACGTCAAAGAGAAGGGCCTAACTCTTTTATCATTTACTTGTACTTGTATTTATCTATCAAAATTGTAACTGTTTATCAGTTGATGTATGTAAATATTGTTGCAATTTTTGATTCACAAAGTAAGTGATCAGATTTAGTCTAAGTTAGAATTAAAAGATGAAACTGGAACACTGATGATCTATAAAGTGTTTTCCAGTAACTTAAAATTTTTAGACTAAATCAAAACAAGTGTTTTTCAAGCATACAAAATTGTATAGATAGAAGCTTGAAAAAACCTTGCATTATTTCTAAACAAATAGGGGGAATTTGTTAGGTCCAGATTTACTGGACTCGCTCCAGACTTGAAGACTGGAGAGTCTCTGAAGACTTGTCAAGAAATAATATTTACTGGACCCACTCCAGACTTGAAGACTGGAGCGACACTGAAGATTTGTACAGAAATAATGGAAGACCAGTGAGCAAAATACTTGTATAGGAAATCTGGAGTCTTCCAGATTTCAGCTCACTGGACTTCACCCCAGTCCAGATCTATTCTACTGGAGACATTCTCACTAAAGTCAAAGACTGAAGTTAGAATAAAGAAGACTGACAAATGGCGGAGTCCACTGGAAGTCTTACCAGATCTATGACTGGAGCTTTGTCAGTGTTCTAGACCTTACAAGTCTGAACACTGATTACGAGGAATTGACTTTTTGCCTTTACACACTTTTCAAAGAACATTCCACTTGTCTTTACAAAAGTACTTACGTGTGTAAAGGTGGTTGGTTAAAAGGATAATAGTCATATTGATGTGACTTTATCCTTGTACTTTAACCAATGCATTTAATGACCTTGTCGGTTCATTAAATACATGCAACCATATTTGTACGGCACAAATTCACTGGTGAATTTGTTTGCCTATAAATACAAAGTCATTTCCTTGTTAAAATTACTTTTTAGCAATTAGGTGAATTTGTCTAAATACTCTCGATCGTAACAAGGATACTTCACAACTTTAAGTATTTCGATCTAAAGAGTTTATTTAGCAAATATAGATCATTTGTAATTCATAGGTTGTTAGGATACTTACATATTTGTATTATCTTGATTCCGCACAACCTTGTATTTTATTTAACATCATAAATAAAATACACTTGAAAAATTACATTGTGTTCCACCTTTACTTTATTGCTTTAAGTCTTGTATTACTTTGTTTATATACTTGCATTTATATTCAAGTAATACTAGTCCAATCTAGTGCATATTAGACTTGTTGTATTTTACACTTTTGGGTTAAACCATCAAGTGAGGGACTCTACAAAATAAATACAAGAAAACTAACCACGTTGTGGTAGACGAGTTCCTCCATGATGTAGAAGATTCCGTAAACGAGATTCCAAAGTAAAAACCCTCCGTAAGTGCGTACACGATCAATGTCTTAACCAAGGATCTGCTAGACACCTTTAAGCTTACGACCGCAACCGAATGAAACCCTCACAAGCCCCCTTAAAGTCGAATTCGACTCCTCTTCAAAGAAGAGAGTCGAAATTCGAAAACCCTTTTAGGGTTCTTGAGTTCGACCTCAACCAAACACAAAGAAGTCAACCTCTGACTGCTTCATACCAAAGAACAAATACCAGTCCAAAACTGACTGTTAAAAGATTTTCTAGAATGAACTGATGCAATTAGGATATTATTCCACTTATCTGTAATATGACTTATCTATCTTTAATATGCCACTCTTTTGTAATATGCTTTTGTAAGCAAATTTTGGTGGAATGAAATGCAGAATTTAGTGGCAGAATGAATGTTTGTATTGTTCTTTAATATGTTTGTACAGAATGAATGTTTGTATTGTTCTTTAATATGTTTGTACAGAATGAATGTGAAATTATCCTTGTCCCTATATATACAAATTGTGTAGCAGAATCAACAAACCATTACCATATCTAACAATACATTCACCATAACTAAAAGATTACAACAACAACAAACCATTTCCATTCTAGAAAATATGACAAAATACCCACTTCCACTACAAAATAGATTTCCATTCTAGTTAAAATATGACAAAATACCCACCCACTACAAAATAGATTTCCATTCTAGAAAATATGACAAAATACCCACTCCACTACAAAATAGATTTCCATTCTAGAAAATATGACAAAATACCCACTTCCACTACAAAATAGATTTCCATTCTAGAAAATATGACAAAATACCCACTCCACTACAAAATAGATTTCCATTCTAGAAAATATGACAAAATACCCACTTCCACTACAAAATAGATTTCCATTCTAGAAAATATGACAAAATACCCACTCCACTACAAAATAGATTTCCATTCTAGAAAATATGACAAAATACCCACTTCCACTACAAAATAGATTTCCATTCTAGAAAATATGACAAAATACCCACTCCACTACAAAATAGATTTCCATTCTAGAAAATATGACAAAATACCCACTTCCACTACAAAATAGATTTCCATTCTAGAAAATATGACAAAATACCCACTCCACTACAAAATAGATTTCCATTCTAGAAAATATGACAAAATACCCACTTCCACTACAAAATAGATTTCCATTCTAGAAAATATGACAAAATACCCACTCCACTACAAAATAGATTTCCATTCTAGAAAATATGACAAAATACCCACTTCCACTACAAAATAGATTTCCATTCTAGAAAATATGACAAAATACCCACTCCACTACAAAATAGATTTCCATTCTAGAAAATATGACAAAATACCCACTTCCACTACAAAATAGATTTCCATTCTAGAAAATATGACAAAATACCCACTCCACTACAAAATAGATTTCCATTCTAGAAAATATGACAAAATACCCACTTCCACTACAAAATAGATTTCCATTCTAGAAAATATGACAAAATACCCACTCCACTACAAAATAGATTTCCATTCTAGAAAATATGACAAAATACCCACTTCCACTACAAAATAGATTTCCATTCTAGAAAATATGACAAAATACCCACTCCACTACAAAATAGATTTCCATTCTAGAAAATATGACAAAATACCCACTTCCACTACAAAATAGATTTCCATTCTAGAAAATATGACAAAATACCCACTCCACTACAAAATAGATTTCCATTCTAGAAAATATGACAAAATACCCACTTCCACTACAAAATAGATTTCCATTCTAGAAAATATGACAAAATACCCACTCCACTACAAAATAGATTTCCATTCTAGAAAATATGACAAAATACCCACTTCCACTACAAAATAGATTTCCATTCTAGAAAATATGACAAAATACCCACTCCACTACAAAATAGATTTCCATTCTAGAAAATATGACAAAATACCCACTTCCACTACAAAATAGATTTCCATTCTAGAAAATATGACAAAATACCCACTCCACTACAAAATAGATTTCCATTCTAGAAAATATGACAAAATACCCACTTCCACTACAAAATAGATTTCCATTCTAGAAAATATGACAAAATACCCACTCCACTACAAAATAGATTTCCATTCTAGAAAATATGACAAAATACCCACTTCCACTACAAAATAGATTTCCATTCTAGAAAATATGACAAAATACCCACTCCACTACAAAATAGATTTCCATTCTAGAAAATATGACAAAATACCCACTTCCACTACAAAATAGATTTCCATTCTAGAAAATATGACAAAATACCCACTCCACTACAAAATAGATTTCCATTCTAGAAAATATGACAAAATACCCACTTCCACTACAAAATAGATTTCCATTCTAGAAAATATGACAAAATACCCACTCCACTACAAAATAGATTTCCATTCTAGAAAATATGACAAAATACCCACTTCCACTACAAAATAGATTTCCATTCTAGAAAATATGACAAAATACCCACTCCACTACAAAATAGATTTCCATTCTAGAAAATATGACAAAATACCCACTTCCACTACAAAATAGATTTCCATTCTAGAAAATATGACAAAATACCCACTCCACTACAAAATAGATTTCCATTCTAGAAAATATGACAAAATACCCACTTCCACTACAAAATAGATTTCCATTCTAGAAAATATGACAAAATACCCACTCCACTACAAAATAGATTTCCATTCTAGAAAATATGACAAAATACCCACTTCCACTACAAAATAGATTTCCATTCTAGAAAATATGACAAAATACCCACCCACTACAAAATCCATTTCCATTCTAGAAAATATGACAAAATACCCACTTCCACTACAAAATAGATTTCCATTCTAGTTACCAAAATAAGAACACAAATACAAACAACAACCAGCTAAATACTAGATACATCTTGAGCCTCCAAACTTGTTTCTCTCTTTCACGCAATGAAGCTTCAACCTTGATTTTTGATCTTAATAAGCCAGGTATAATATCCATCGATATAGGGCACATTGGTGGATCCATCCAAGAAAAATACCCACAACTGTTCACCTTGCTTGAACACCGATAAACCTTTTCCCAGGGTGAAGAGGGGTCCATGAAGTTAGAAGAATTGCTGGATTTCCACACGAACAGAAGAGAACCATTTTGGTGGGAAGAAAAAGGGGGAGAAAATGAGAGTGAAGAACCCTAATTAAAATGGAGGGAAGAAATAGGGGGGAAAGAAAAAGAGAGATAAATTGTAACAACCGTGCATTTTCTTTTGATGTGGGGAAAATGAGAGGTTTGGAGGGAAAAGATAATGGTATATACTGGTGTTTTAGGGTGGCAAAATACGAAAATACCCTCACGTGGTAAGCACGTGAGGGGGGTAACGGAGGGAGACAAACGGCGTGTGGACGGAGGGTGATGTATTGATACAGAAAGTTGTTATAGGGTGATCTAATAATTAAAAAAACAGGGGCGAAAAATGATAAAATGGCAAAACACAGGGTGATGTAATGAAATTACATGGTATATCAAAAATAGCCTTAATGAATTAATTTACAACTTCTACCGCTAAACTCCTAAAATAGTTAAACTATTTTCGCCCATTTTTGCAACCACCTCAGTTGCTACCACCATCGCCGTTGTATCGCGTGAGCATCATCTAGCTTATATATATATATGTGTGTGTGTGTGTGTGTGTGTGTGTGTATTCGCCTTTTTATCTTATAATTAACTAGAGTTTAGACCCGTGTCCAGTGTTACGGCATTATTAATACTAAATGCTTTGATAACAATTAATTGTGAACATTATTAATACAAAAAATTAATACATAAAAAGTGAAAAATTGTACTTTTTTTATATGAATCTTGAATGGAGTTTATATTGGTTTGGATTTAGGATTCAATTAAGATAATTGTAAATCTACCCTTTGTGTATATGGTGTTGGATTTGGGATAGGGATTTGTGATTCCTATTGTATTTGGGATTTCTAGAGTTCATACTGTGTATTTTATTTATATTACATATTAAATATTCATATTTATAATTATGTAATCTAGTATTATACACATGCATAGCCTAACTTTGTATTTTGTTTATAATGCTATCAATTTTTAATAGTTTTTTAATAACCTAATATTTGTCTTTAGGTAGAGTTGTAAATATTAGATTATAATTATCTAATTCTAATTTAATATTTACATATATGGATAGGGGGTTGTAGTGGACATTTTGTTGCTATAAAGTTTAATAGTTTTTTAAAAACTTAATAGTTATCTTTAGGTATAGAATTAGTCATATAAATATACTTATTTATATAATAAAAGTCAATAAAAATCAAAATTGAAAATTGGAGAAAAACTAAAATTTGTGATTGTTTAATAAATTATTAGAGCAACTGTGTTTTAGTATTATAATAGATTTATGCTCGTGTCAAATACATGAATTATTTATAACATTTTAAAGATAAGATAAATAATTAAATATATATGTTTAAATGTACAAAATGTAAATAAAAACAAATTGAAATGAATATATTTCTAAAACATTGAGCACATAAATTATATTTCATCTTTTGAAAAAAAAATTGTAAACAATATTTCATATGTTGAGTTTTTTTAATTAATTAAATGATGTAAATATTAAAAAAATTCTCTCAAGTTGATGGTTAAAAATTATAATAAATATAAATTAAGTATTTAGGGCTAAAAAGTGTAAATTAATGATGAAAAAAAAAAGTGTAAATTAATGAGAATTTTCTACAAAATAATAAATACTAATATAATAATATATTTGGATAATGATTATTAGGAATTTTAATTTATAATTAAACTAAATGATGACATAAGCGAGAGTCAATTTGATAAAATCGAGCGATGTGATTCGTTAATAAGTCATTAGTTCAAGTGTCTAATCTACGAGTACTATATATGATGGGCTGTTAATACCAGTTTGAATATGGGCTATATATTATTTCAGTTTAATATTGATCCAATCAAGGATAAGCCCAAAACACCCACAACATTCTCAGAATCTCATCTCAAATTTAATCAAACATCCGTTATTTTTAGTCATGCCATCGAAGTTTTCTAACATATACTCAAGATAAAATAAATTTCAACAAATTACAAGATTTTATTATAAAGAAGATTGGTTGTATTTAGTCAATATATACATGCACCCATCCAATTACATTAATTGCAATAATAAAGTTACAAAGTGATGGCAAAATGAACAACCTCCACTTTAGTATTTAGCTTCCTTTAAATAAAATGAACCGGTATTTAAGGGTTCAAAGTCTTCTATTTTCTTAAAACCTCCCACTCTTTCATGATACACTACCATAACTTTCATTATCAAATTCAATACTAATCCATCTGTATATGTATACAAACTCTCTTTCATCTAAACACATACCATATTTGGCTAAATACTCCTTTAAACCATAATAAAACAACCCATTTTAAGATATTTAGTGATCAAAGTTGAAACTACTTGCTAAAAAGTTGTAACCCTTTTTAGCTTGGTTCCTGATGGATGGTTTCAAACTTGTTAAAGAAGGTGATCAAATGGATTTGCCACCCGGGTTTCGATTTCATCCAACAGACGAAGAATTGATCACTCATTATTTGTGTAACAAAGTTTTTGACAACAAATTTTGTGCTGATGCAATAGGTGAGGTAGATATGAATAGAATTGAGCCATGGGAGTTACCTAGTGAGTCTTTCTTTTTCTTAATATTTATGTTCTATGTTAATTTGTCACTTTTTTCTGTCATGTTTTCTTAGTCAAAAGTTTCAAATTTAATTGGGTTTATTGTTATGGTGCTTTTGAATAAAGGGTTGGCAAAAATAGGCGAAAATGAGTGGTACTTCTTTTGTCTAAGGGATAAGAAGTATCCAACTGGAACAAGAACAAATAGAGCAACTGCACAAGGGTATTGGAAAGCTACCGGCAAAGATAAAGATATATTCAGACGAAAATTACTTGTTGGAATGAAGAAAACTTTGGTTTTTTACAAAGGAAGAGCTC
The DNA here is from genome assembly GCA_034093135.1 of Erigeron breviscapus. Taxonomy (NCBI): domain Eukaryota; kingdom Viridiplantae; phylum Streptophyta; class Magnoliopsida; order Asterales; family Asteraceae; genus Erigeron; species Erigeron breviscapus. The sequence goes on from CM067167.1 coordinate 259,781,368, forward strand.
CTAAAGGTGAAAAAACAAATTGGGTTGCTCACGAATATAGATTAGAAGGCAAGTCCTTCCAAAAGCTACCAAATTCCGCTACGGTAAATAATCAATCTCTCGTTATTGATACATTTAATCATCTTACGCTCTTTTTTGTTGTGAAATTCATGCTATCAGTGGCGGAGCTACATGTAAACCAAAGGGTCGGGTTGAGCCCATTAACAAGTTTTTGTTTATTTTTTGGAAATAAGTATAGTTATGAAACTTTTGATTTTGTTTTTATTTAACAGATGAGATTTTATTAAAATGCTTCGTCAAGGTGCCTAGCCAATAAAAAAGAGCATTACACTTGATTTTTTTTTATACAAACGTTACTAATTTTAGTTATGTATAATGTAACAGAACGAATGGGTGATTATTCGCGTGTTTCACAAAAATTCTAGTGGCAACAAAGTCCATATTTCAGAGCTGATGAAGATTAATTCAAATAAAAATGAATCACTTCCAGTTTCACTGCCACCATTGATGGACTACCCCATGGCTGCGTGTGATGGCACGATACAAAAGATCATATTCGAGCCAGGACACGTACCCTGCTTCTCCAATCCTATCAACATCCAACAAAAAAACATGTACAACAATTTTCTCATCAATCCTGAACTCAACTTGTCTTCAAATTCCAGTCTCCGTAGATTTGGATACGCTATTCCAACTGGACAATGTACATTTCCTACTGATGATCAAGCGATTTTGAGAGGTTTGATTGGTGAAAACATGAAACTTGAAAGAGATATTGTGACTAGTAGTTCACAAGATACAGGGTTGATCACTGATATAAACAATGAACTTTCATCAACTTTATTTGGTCCAATTGATATGGATTGCTTTTGGAATCAACCAAATATCTATGAGAATTAATAGAAAGCTATTATGATGATGATAGAATCTGTTGATCTTCTTGAAAAAGATTGATGGTGCAAAGAATTTTCTGATATATGAGAGATGGGTATTGAAGATAATATGTATTTTTATTATTTTTGTTTTTTAATTAATTAATTAATTAGTACAATAAGTAATTATGTTTAAGACTTTAAGTATATCATATATATTTTATGATATGATCTTCAATGTTGTGACATATGACAAGATTGAGTTGGTGGCTTAACTCATCTTTCTATTTGAACTTTCATCTATGGAGTTTAGTGAAATCTTTTCAATTAATGTTATTAACTAAACATGTTTTAACCTTTTGTTGATTTGATTAAGCTTGTCGATAAACTAAAGCTAATTATATTCATTCAAAAAATATGTATCTCAGTGTTGTCTTGTATTCATAAGTTCATAAGCTATAAAGCATTTTTTTCCACATTTTTTCAACTTACAACTTTGATCTCTTAGGGTGGACGGTGTACCCCGGAGACGAAGCAGGTACCGGTTGGTCACCGGGTTGAACACCATTCCGCCCTATAGGTACGTAATGGGTGGGGAGGGAATTGGGGAGGGTGGTGCCCAGGTTCCTCACCGGGTTCCTCTTTTTTCTTTTATGTCTTTTTCTTGGTTTTTTTTTGTCTTTATTTGGGTGGCGGAAAGAGTGAGAACTGAGGAGGGGTGTTGAGGTATGGTGGGGAAAAGTGGGGAGGAGTAGAAAATGGTGGGGAAAAGTGGGGAGGAGTTGTAAGGTATTCCCCCACCCTAAGGCCCCCAAATTATCAACATTCCCAACACATGATATATCAAAAATATTTTTAATAAATTAATTTACAGAATTTATCTCTTAACTCTTAAAATAATCACACTAATTCCTTTACATCAATTACTTTTATACTTTTATCAATAACTTACACTACTCGCTGCCGCCACTACGGATCGCGCCCACCACCACAGCTCCTCCACCATCACTATCGTCGTCGCATCACCTCCACAAGTTAACGCGTATGCCCATTAAGTCCTCCACAGGAATTATAAATTCTTTGTTGTAAGGAATTTGAAGGAAAATTTTAAATTCCAATTTTATCATTTAGTCAAACCAAACCAGATAAAGTATGGAATTTAGATTCCAATTCTTAAGGATTCCTATGAATTCTACAAACTAAACACCCCGTTAGAAGATGGCATGCGAGTTTGTGACCGCTAGCTAGTACCTTGAATAAACATTTAACAGATAGTTCTAAACGTTGCTTGTTAACCAATAATGTCTTGGTCTTGTAACTATTATTCAATCACGAAAGAGCACTGTTGATAATTTGTACCGAGAACTTAGATGCCCATATATCCACATGACCGGCTAAGAGTACTATATCTACTCAACTCGTAATGGACCAAACAGAGTGTTGACTTTGAACACTAATAAAAATATACGCACAACACACCATCCAGAACTCTGGAATAGTAGTGATGTACCCACCACTCTCTCTGTCGATACACCAAGTATTTTACCTGTTGTGTTTAAGTATGTTGACGCAAGGGCGCAACGGCAACAAAAGCTAAGTGCAACAACGCCGCTTTGTAAGAGCAACATCGCCACGAGAATATTGTCTGCTTTGAACAGATGAGTGAGCAACTCAACCGGGTTTAAAACGCATCCGTTGAGGATGAGGGGTACACCCCCTTATAAGGAGGGTAACAACTCCTCCTCCAACCGATGGGGGATGATTTTGGTTAGGAGAAGGTAAAACCCAACATTCCCTCCCCTACCACATCGGTGCGTTGCGTAGCTCTAAACTAGTTGACGCAAGGGCGCAACGGCAACAAAAGCTAAGTGCAACAGGGCCGCCACGAGAGCAACACCGCCACAAGGACATTGTCCGCTTTGAACAGATGAGCCACCATCGACTCAAGTGCACTCACGGGTTTAAAACGCGTCTTGTGAGGAAGAGGAGTGCACCCCCTTATAAGGAGGGTAACAACTCCTTCTCCAACCGATGTGGGATGACTTTGGGTTAAGAGAAGGTAAAACCCAACAAATTATGAGTGATTCCATCTCAAATATTTTGCACTCAATTTCATATTAATTAATCTTTCGACAGACATTAATTTTCATGTAGCATTGTTTAGCTGTAATCAGGGACAGAGCGAGAAATGTTTTTGCGAGGGGAAAATTTTAAAAATTGTTTGTCATATTTATCAGAACCATACCCAAGATATAAATAAAAGAATTGGGTCCTAACTGGAGAATAGAAAATGGGACCCTTAAAGAATTTTGTTGACGTCGAGTTTAGTCAAATTTTCAAAAATCGGTGTTGAGAAAGTCGAGTTTAGTCAAATTTTCAAAAATCGGTGTTGAGAAAGTCGAGTTTAGCTTATGTGAGTGCCGGCTATAGAAATGTCTGTCTTTTAAATAAACGCCGGTCTTTGCAATTTTGGTGCATGTGGTGGCCGATGAGTTGCGTATATTAAACAACATAATATAAGTTCATCGAAATCAATAATATGTGATATTTTATAAAAATAATTAGTTTGTATATATTTTTTCCCTACCTTACTATTGTGATCATAATTAATACTTACTAGTTATGTACCCGGGCGTTGCCCCGTGAGACATACCATTGTTTTTAGAAACTCTATACAAACGGGAGATACATTCGTTTGTTAAAGGAATAAAAGAAGGAATGTTAATCATGTAGCAACTATATGATTAATCAAAAAAAGTGTGACAAAACAGGAAAAAAAATATGAAAACGCACTAAAATGATACTACTACATGTGAAATACAAAAAGAGATGGAAAGTACGATGTAAATCATTGTAGAAGTTAAGAGACAAATGAACGCGGATATCATATTAAATTTGTACGATAAATTGTAAAAAGCCAAAACTTAGTTAAAAGTATAAGGCAAAAATAAAAACGTAAAACAAAAAAACTCAGGTTTTTGTTAAATTAGGCGACGGATTGACAATAGCAATTTGACACAAATACTATATACTCCAACACCCGATAGAGAAAAGAGGATTAATCTCAAATATAAAGAAACAGATTAAAATAAATGTTTTCAAGAATTTGGATCATGGTTGCTAAAAGTGTAAAACTTAAGGACCATCGGTGTTAGTGAACTTGAAAAAAAGAATGAAGTTGCCAAAGTACACAGGGACTATTATTACAAAAGTATAAAACCATAAGGATTATTGTTGACAAAAAGAGTGCCCACATGAAAACTCATTCACGGGTTTTATATGTATGTAGAGAATTTTAACAATAAGATACGTGGCTGATGGAAAGGAGATCCCAGCTCCTAACCATCCATATGTCTTAAGGGGCTAATATTGCAAGAAAGTTTTCGTTCATAAAGTTGACACGTTTTTCACTTTTAGTCCCTCGGGTGTAACGTTAACGGCCAAAATTTAACTCCGTCTGGCCAAAGGACCACGATTGAAAAAATTGGCCAAGTTTAAGGTCAAAATTGTAATTTTTTCACTTTAGGGATCAAAAGTGAAAAACGTGTCAACTTCAAGGAAGAAAAGTGTAATTTACTCTTTAATCTAAAAGCAAAGAAATTAAATTGGCCAAGTTTAAGGTCAAAATTGTAATTTTTTCACTTTAGGGATCAAAAGTGAAAAACGTGTCAACTTCAAGGAAGAAAAGTGTAATTTACTCTTTAATCTAAAAGCAAAGAAATTAAATTGGCCAAGTTTAAGGTCAAAATTGTAATTTTTTCACTTTAGGGATCAAAAGTGAAAAACGTGTCAACTTCAAGGAAGAAAAGTGTAATTTACTCTTTAATCTAAAAGCAAAGAAATTAAATTGGCCAAAGTACTTTTTTCGTCCCTGTGGTTTTTCGAATAAGCACTTTTCATCCTCGCCGTTAACTTTTGACTAAAATCATCCTCGTGGTTTGCATTTCGTCCCTGCCGTTATAACTTTGCCGTTAACCCCCTCACATGCAAGTCACGTGAGGGGCATTTTTGTCTTTTTATAGAGTTAAGTGCAAAAATCGTCCATGTGGTTTGTCGTTTTTGCATTTTTCATCTTCGTCGTTAACAAATCCAGAAAAACTTTTCAAACAAAACAAAACAAACAAAAGTTACAGATAACAATTTAATCCAAACAAAACAAAAACCTATATACCTACATTTGAGGATCTGGTGAATCACTTTCAAATGCAAACACGTACATACAATGTTTTAAATACCTGTAGTATTACTCGTAATACCGGTATCGGAGGGTACTCCGGTGCAACTATTTCCGGTATTTTCGGTATTTTTCGGTATTACCGTTCTGGTATTCTCATTTTTTATTTTTTGAATTTTTTTAAACATTATTTTTATAATACTTTAATGTTATTTTTTTTTGTAATTTGTGAACTTTCTTATATTTTGTTATAAAGTACCTATTTGGTATTATTTTTGAGTGAATTGTAATTATATTTTGACTATTTTCGTTAAATTGTAGTAAGTTTTATAAAAAAATTTTAAAAAAATAAATTAAATTAAATTAGCCGTACCGGCCGGTATTAAATTAGATCCTCATATGTAGGTATATATAGGTTTTTGATTTGAGTTTGTTTTGGTTTTTGATTAAATTTTTGTTTGGAGGTTTGTTAAATACAAGGATGAAAAATGCAAAAACGACAAACGATAAGGACGAATTTTGCACTTAACCATAGGGACAAACCATGAAGATGGGTGAAAAGACATAAATGCCCCTCACGTGCCTTGCACGTGAGGGGGTTAACGGATCCAAGGACGAAATGCAAACCACATGGATGATTTTAGCCAAAAGTTAACAGCGAGGATGAAAAGTGCTTATTCGAAAAACCACAGGTACGAAAAAAGTACTTTGGCCAATTAAATTTGAAGACTTTTGGTTTAAAAAAACAGAGAGACATCATGTTATCATAAAGAAAATATTTTAAAAATTAAGTCGGTAAATAAAGTTGTCAACTTTGCCAAAGATGGAAAGAACAAGTCTTCCACGCAATGGGACTATCATGAAAGGGGTTTTGGGCTTTTGGCCATTCGCCAGTGGTTCGGTTTTACACACTACTGTATTTGTTCTTTTATTGGTGTTTTAAATCTTTATATGCTTATTGAAAATATTTTAGCATAACAAATCCATAAAAAAGCCTTGAACCTTTAAACTTATGGACTTATTTATACCTATGTATACAAAAGAATAACACTCTTTATTTATGAAAATGTTCAAAGTTATTCTATGCAACATGATAGAAATACCCTTTATTCTTTTTCTAAATCTTTATTTACTAATTTGATTATCTCCATTAATATACCCAAAACTAGATTAAACCCGCACGTTGTACGGGGATAACTGAGAACGTAAACAATACATACATGTTTTTTTTGCATAATTACAAATCTAAAATATTTCACACATAGGACTGTTTAAAATCTAAATAAAAATTTAAAACTTATCAAACATTTTGAAAAAAGACATTGTGCATTTCAACAAATACCTATAATAACACAAATGATTACAACTCAAAACGTCAATTAACTATGAATAAATAGTATACCATTCACTACACACGTCACATTCAAGTAGTTAAAAAGAAATAAAAATGAAAAAGTTAATATAAGAAGAAGTTGAAGATCAAACATAGAAAAAGAAAAAAAATGTTGTTAGTGAAAAAGGATATAATAGCAAACCTAATTTAATAAATAGACAATAAACAAATAATAATTGAATTAGACTACACAAAGGAAAAAAAAGTATAAAAATATAAAAAGGTGAAAAGAGATTATATAAAACCATGAGTAGAAGAGAATGTCAATAAACAATAAACAAAAAACTATATGACTAAAAGTCATAAAAGATAGTTTAAACATATAAGTGACAAATACAATTAAATAATATGTAATTTTCTATTCTTATCTTAATATAATATATAGAAAAAAGTGAATAATCAAAATTCGAAGATTTGATGGATTTCTAAAGAATAATATGGAATCTTATCAAAATAAGTTTAGTTTTAATAATACTAATCCTAAAACACCTACATATAATAAATTATTAAAATTACGTACATAACTTAAAAGGGTATGATAGTTAGTATTTAAGTTAGATGTAGATTATATTTAAATTATTATATCTACGTAAATACAAATAAATTAAATTAAATTAAATATATTATATTTAAAAATGCAAGTTAACCACTAATTGACACCTAAGATTTTTCTTACTTGGCAAAAAGTTAAATATGCCACATAATCATAAAAATATCATCTCTTAGTTATATAGAGATACCCTTAATGAAATAAATTACATCACCATCAATTTTAAAATAACTACACTAAATTATATTAAATCTAAAGTTATTTATTATTTTGGAAATACAAATTAAATTAAATTAAATTAAATTATTAAATTAAATTAAATTAAATTAAAATAATTAAATTAAATTAAATTAAATTAAATTAAATTAAATCTAAAGTTATTTATTATTTTGGAAATACAAATTAAATTAAATTAAATTAAATTAAATTAAATTAAATTAAATTAAATTAAATTAAATTAAATTAAATTAAATTAAATTAAATTAAATTAAATTAAATTAAATTAAATTAAATTAAATTAAATTAAATTAAATTAAATTAAATTAAATTAAATTAAATTAAATTAAATTAAATTAAATTAAATTAAATTAAATTAAATTAAATTAAATTAAATTAAATTAAATTAAATTAAATTAAATTAAATTAAATTAAATTAAATTAAATTAAATTAAATAAATTAAATTAAATTAAATTAAATGAAATAAAGTGATATTTTCAAACACCATGAATAAATTAAATTAAATTAAATTAAATCTAAAGTTATTTAAATTATTATTAAATTAAATTAAATTAAATTAAATTAAATTATTAAATTATTAAATTAAATTAAATTAAATTAAATTAAATTAATTAAATTAAATTAAATTAAATTAAATAAAATAAATTAAATTAAATTAAATTAAAATAATTAATAGAAAATTAAATTGAAAATTAAATTAAATTAAATTAAATTAATTAATTAAATTTTAAATTAAATTAAATTAAATTAAATTAAATTAAATTAAATTAAATTAAATTAAATTAAATTAAATTAAATTAAATTAAATTAAATTAAATTAAATTAAATTAAATTAAATTAAATTAAATTAAATTAAATTAAATTAAATAAATTAAATTAAATTAATAAAAATAAATTTTCAAACACCATGAATAAATTAAATTAAATTAAATTAAATCTAAAGTTATTTAAATTATGATAATTAATTAAATTAAATTAAATTAAATTAAATTAAATTAAATTAAATTAAATTAAATTAATTAAATTAAATTTGGAAATACAAATTAAATTAAATTAAATTAAATTATTAAATTAAATTAAATTAAATTAAATTAATTAAATTATTAAATTAAATTAAATTAAATTAAATTAATTATTAAATTAAATTAAATTAAATTAAATTAAATTAAATTATTAAATTAAATTAAATTAAATTAAATTAATTAAATTAAATTATTAAATTAAATTAAATTAAATTAAATTAAATTAAATTAAATTATTAATTATTAAATTAAATTAAATTAAATTAAATTAAATTATTAAATTAATTAAATTAAATTAAATAAATTAAATAAATTAAATTAAATTAAAAAATTAAATTAAATTAAATTAAATTAAATTAAATTAAATTAAATTAAATTAAATTAAATTAAATTAAATTAAATTAAATTAAATTAAATTAAATTAAATTAAATTAAATTAAATTAAATTAAATTAAATTAAATTAAATTAAATCATGATACAAAAGTGATATTTTCAAACACCATGAATAATATATGTTTGATGGGATGTTTTATATTACCATTTTCTATTATAATTAATTAAATTAAATTAAATTAAATTAAATTAAATTAAATTAAATTAAATTAAATTAATTAAATTAAATTTAAATTAAATTAAATTAAATTAAATTAAATTAAATTAAATTAAATTAAATTAAATTAAATTAAATTAAATTAAATTAAATTAAATTAAATTAAATTAAATTAAATTAAATTAAATTAAATTAAATTAAATTAAATTAAATTAAATTAAATTAAATTAAATTAAATTAAATTAAATTAAATTAAATTAAATTAAATTAAATTAAATTAAATTAAATTAAATTAAATTAAATTAAATTAAATTAAATTAAATTAAATTAAATTAAATTAAATTAAATTAAATTAAATTAAATTAAATTAAATTAAATTAAATTAAATTAAATTAAATTAAATTAAATTAAATTAAATTAGATAAAGTTTCAGATTTCAAAACATCATCACACTCGATCTAAAACTGTAAATTATATGATTCTATCTCAATACTTTATCTCATGACTTCTATCAATACTTTATCCACTTTCATATACCTTATACAAGACGGCGGTGAAGCCGAAAAAATTCTGGCCGAATCCACCGTGACAGCGAGGAAGGTTTTTCAGCCATGTTGTCGATCAGATACAAGACGGGACATTTCAGATCATATACACGACGAAGATGAGATATCCGATCATTCACAATTGCTACATTCAGACCAGATTCAAAGCAAGATTGTGACATTCCGATCAGATTCAAAGCACAGTTGCAACACTCCGACAGCTCGGAGGGTTTGATTGCTTTATTTGCTTTATCACATATTCTTCATTTGTAAAATACTTTGAGTGTTATATACTTATATACGTTAATAATACAAGAATTAACCATTTTCAATCAATAATACGTATATGAACAGTATACAGAATAAACAAGAGATAGAGGGCAGAAATATGTGTTTGTATTGTATTGTATATCTTAATATATGTGTATGTTGCTACGCACTGGCGGATCCAGCATATAACCAGGAGGGGGAAAGGCCCACCCTCAAAACTAAAGCCCAACAAATTTTTTATTTTTTTTATGAACTGTTAAGCCCAACAAAAAATGAGTAAGTTGCTAAAAAAGCCCAACTATTATTTTTCCTTCTCGAAATCTAAAGCTTATGATGAAAGTTTTCTTTTTACAATTCATAGTTTCACATACAGAGGTGATATACTTTGTAATTTATTTTTTTGATAATTCACGCATGTTTGTAAAATTTTTTTTGCCCCCTCTTGTTGAAATATCTGGATCCGCCACTGTTGCTACGGTCATATGCAAGGCAATGATACCTATATATAATGCACCAGTTACAGATATATGCGAAGAGTGATTCAGGGGATTGAAGAGTAATTTACGGGATTGATGTGGAAAATGGGTTAGACACTTAGACCCATTCTACCCATAAATAGGTTATCACCTTCCTATTATCAGTGTAACAATATCTCCGTTTAAATGGAGCGGGTTCCAACATTTTAAAAGCTAACTTTATCCTATAGATAATGTCACATGGTTAATAAAATGTTAACAAACAAACCGCCTTAAATGGAGTAATTTACATGCCTAAGATTACATCTTACGGTCACTATTGAAAGTTGAGTTGACTAACCGGTAGCAATATAGATATATATATAATTACATTAACATCAGTAGTCTACACTATTCGTCGTCACTACCATCGTCCGCTACCCGTCACCATCGCTTTGCCGCCACCGCCGCCGCATTGTGCGGGCACCATGCTAGTGGTAGTAATATGAGAAAATTAAATAGAAGAAATTACTTGATTCTATATAAAACAAACCACATTTTTTTCTTTTTAACTTTCAACCTTTAAAATACTTAAACTACAATTCTTTTTTATTCACTGATTTGAATATCTTCACTTAATATACCTATAATACTCTTAATAAAATAATTTACAACATACATTTGTCAACCTTTAAAATAACTACAATAACCTCATATATCAATTACGTTATATTAATAATCACACCGTCACCGTCACCAGTCACCTTCATCGCCACCACCCACCACCACCGTCATCACCAGGCGCTGCATTGCACGGATACCTTAGAGGTAACAAATAGTGATTTATTCTACTAGAATGGTCATTTATTCTGCTAGAATATTAGTCACTCGATATATTTTATAGAAATTTTTTGATTTGTATTTTTATTTCTCTTTATGATAAACTTTGGATTTTTATAGTTTTATGTAAGTAGAATCAGTAACGTCAAACAATACTAAGAGGGTGCTTGGGATAACTTTCAAATTATTTGATTGTTACATCTGTAAAACACAAATTATTAAAAAAATGTTTGGATGAAAAAGTGATTATCTACTATGAAAACGCAATTTTGGATAAGCATATGCATACATGCTTTTTTAAAACGCAGTTTTGACAGCGCAAAATATATTTTGAAAACACAAAATCTCTTTTGAAAACGCAACATCAAACAACCTCTAATATTAAAATCACATATGTGGTTTTTGTTTTATATCCATATCTATTTAAATAATACTAGCACGGTGCCCGTGCAATGCGACGGTGGTCGTCGCGGCGACGGTGTGATGGTGTGGGCGACTGTTGGTGGCGGAGGGTGTGTCGAAGTGTATTTTATTGATGTAAAAGTAATTGATGTAGAGGGTTAATAGAGATATTTTGAAAAATAGAGGATTGATAGTGTAATTTAGTTATTAACATTAAAGGGGTAGTGTAGGTAAAAATATTTTAAGGGGTGCTAGGTAAAAATATTACACAAGTTTTAACATTTCAAAAAATAAGAGTTATTTTTTCATAATGTAATATAGATATTATATAATTGTGTTTTAGAATTCACATGTTAAGTTATATGCGTTACTAGTCTTCTATTGAAAAAGAAACATTTATTTGAAATACGACACTTTTTTCTGTGTCTAGATGCTTTTTACATCATGTGACATATTAATTAGTTTTTGAAATCTACAAAGTAGTGTTAAAATCACATGTATTGTCAAGTAAAATTTTAATATTTACTCGTCATGAAAATAAAACTTTTGGGTTTTGACCAAAACCGAACCATTATAATTCGGTTTTTGAAAACTAAAACCATTGGGTTTCGGTTTTTTTCGGTTTTGGTTTTTTCGGTTTGGGTTTATTTTGGTTCGGTTTTAGTCGGTTTTTAACCACTTGTGAGTTTGGGCCAACTTGAGCTAGAAAAGTTTATAAGTTTATACCCTATAATTACATTATAATTTCAACAACTTTTCCAAACAATATTAGTAACAGCAACACTACAACAATGACAACAAATCCATCAAAATAAGTTGTACAAACTTCATATACTTATTTCAAACAAACTTCATATATAACTATTTATATCTTTTACGCGTTGTTTCAATATGCAATTATTAAACTGAATCAATCTTGTTGTGTATTTTCACTAAAACATATAAATGATATTATTTTATACATTTAAAAATGCAAATATATTAACATATTTACCAAAAATGAGTAATAAAATGATATAAATATAAAATAAAGTAAACAATATATATTTTTGGTTTGGTTCGGTTTTTCATATGAAACCAAAACCGAACCATAACTTTCGGTTTTCAAAAAACCAAAACCAAAAACCATTGGTTTTTTCGATTTTTAGTTTTTTCGGTTCGGATTTTTCGGTCTTATGTTTTTTTTTGTTTTTGGTTCGGTTTTTGCTCACCCTTATATAAAAGTATGTGGTATTATGATCCAAAGGATTAACAAGACTTGTTTACACAATATAGCTTTAAGTTGTAATTTAAAAGCTATGAAAGAATTTGAGGAAAAATATAAAACTTAAGTTCCAATTTTCAGTTTAAACAAGTATTAATTCAAATTATAAGCACAAACATAATATATGAAACGAAAAAATAAAGTAACATCCAAGAACACAACTTATATTTTTCAATTAAATTTTTTATTGATAAATCAACCAGAATTATAAGTATTTATGGAACAGAAACACTTAAAAAGTTTAACTACTTGGTCGAATACAAGTTACAACTCTATCTCTATTTCCAAGAATGAAACTCACAAATGAGCTCACCATATATAGGCAAGTTCCGATAGGCTTTACGAACTTCACAGTTAGCTAGGCCCAATGGGCCTATTAGAATGCGAACTTCGCAGATGGCTCTTTCCAAACTTACGAATTTGGAACTTCGCAAGTGTATCTTCGCAATCAGCCATCTTCGTAACTCATACTTAGTGAATTTTCACTACTGTATGATTTGGCCCTTTAATGTTATGGCTAATATAGCTAAGTCAGGAGAGTATACGTATATTAAACATTATATATAAATAATACGTTTAAAGTTACGCAGAACCTGTAAAATAAATAATCTGCAATAATAATAATAATAATATATATACTTATACTATTATATAAAAGAAATAACACTCTCTCTCTAAAATGTTGAAATGTAACCATGCGAATGTACGAAATTGCCCTTCCTTTATTTCAATTCAAATGCATTTTTATCTAAACCATTTTCACATTCTCACTTCAATTGAATGTCCACTTATACTGTTTACACATGTATTGTTTTGTTAATGTTGGCTGCTATTGAAGCTACGTTATCATCGTGGTATCTCGCTTAATTGATTGCTCACTTATACTGTTTTTAGTAATCACGATATCAAACGCATTGTCAATGGTATCCGCTGCAACGCGTGGGTACCATGCTAGTAAGACATTAATATAAATAACAAATAAGCGTAGGAAAAACTTCTTTTTTAGAGCGTTTATAAGTTTATAGGTTACGTGTATAGACTTGATAATTATACAAAGTTACATGATCACAATCTAAAAAGCTGTTGTCATCGGTTATGCACCTAAAATTTCCGGTACACAAACTATTATTAATACATATAACATTATATAACTTCATTACATATAACATAATATAACTTCATTACATCTTTCGTGAATTATAATCAATGGTATCGAAATTAGTCCAATTTGAGCATATAGCAAATGCATATGTATTCAAATATACACATTCCTACCGATTCGGGAGACGTCATAACCGTATGTTCTGGCAACCATTTATGTAAAGGAGGTAGTAGCAAGATATGAAGTCCCAATCTTCATCGTTTCGGATAGAGACATACGGTTTACCTCTCACTTTTGACAAAAATTTCAAGATGAAATGGGCACAAGATTGAGTTTTAGTACCGCATATCATTCCCAAACGGATAGTCAAAGCGAGAGAACCATTCGAACTCTTGAAGAAATGATATGAACAAGTACAATCGATTTTGATTTGGTGGAATTTGGAATTTACATTTGCCTTTGTTAGAATTTTCTTACGACAATAACTACCATACAACCAAACATAAATAAAGTCTCCATGACATGATATAAATAGTCTAAATAAACGAGGCATAATAAGGCAAAGGTCTTCACTTCAATAAGCAATCTCTACCCATGTCTCACTCTATCAACCGTCAACCCGAGGAAACACAATATTTTCAACAAAACAAGTGTCATCTTAAAAAACCGAGTAAGATAGCCACAAGTTGTATAAAAAGGTTGTCAATTAAATCAATCTTATAATTATCATAGGTGTGTCAAGCATATAAACAAACAACCATCATGTGATACCAAGTTACATATGCAAATCACCAAACCTATATGCAAATCACATGATCCATATGCAAATCATAGAAACCTTATATGTAAATCATATTAGGCATATAATACACATCATCATGTATCAACCATTTTATCACAATAGGAAGATCACATCCAACATGTGCCTAGAAACCTCAACCATCTCATCAAGGATCAATCTCTATCTCAATCTCAATCGTCAATCTTAGGTTATGTCATTTTCAATCTATAAGTAGTGACCTACGTCACAAAATTAAATCAATCGCGGTAGTGCATAGGTGGCCATTCGACCTTTCAAGGAACCTTGCACCCGTCATGATGAGTTGTCCTTTCGGGGTCCATCAACGTCGTTAAGGATAGGCATAACCAAATCCAGGAGTAAGTCGTTTAGCAAAACAATCGAAGCATGGTGATCAGTCCTAACCACCCAGCAAACTCAAACAATCATGACCATGTCGTAAGGGCATCATGAATACCCCGTCAGACCAACCGTAGCACACCATCCCCTCCCGGGACTAGCATGAGTTGATCTTAACAGTTGTTTCAATCGTAGTTTATACTCGAGTATTAACAACCATCTCAACCTTAAGAATTTGTCTACCGTTTCAACTTTCAATTGGATAGTTTTAGGGCCTCTATCGTGCAACCGTGAACATGGAAAACCTATATGAGTCTAGTGCGCTACATGTATAGGCCAATTAATCATTAACTAACAATCAATCATCAACAAGCAATCGCAATCTCATTACATCATCATCCATACCATCGTAAGCAACGTATCAATCATCGATTATGTCATTGTAAGAAATCATATTCAATCTTTCAATCGTATTAAGCTATGAAATCACAACATCATTTCAACCATTAGTTATACCATCATAAACAACATATTAATCGTCTAAGTCATCAATTCAACATTGCACGCATATCATAAGTAACCATTGTTAATTAAGGCCAATCATGCATTCATAAGCAAGATATCAACCGTTTACAATATCAAATCAATCACAACAATCATCACAATCATAATCGCATGCATAACAAGGTTAACCATAAGTAATTAAGGCATAGCTGTAAGTGCACGTTTTAGTGCACAACATATGTTCGTTGCTATATAATTCTGTAAAGGGCAGAATACGACCTCAAGCAATTGAGAGGTCGTAATTGATGTGCTAATTACGACCTGGATGTGTAATTGTGAGGTCGTATTTGTATGTAGACCACGTATTTGAGAGCCTAACCCGTAAATGACATGTAACATTAGGGTTTATGTTATGATAAATAGATGTGAATGTCTTAGGTTTTACATTGATGAAGTTAGGCAAACTTGGCCTAGCAATAGCTATTGTGTCGTCCATAGGGATACAAGGTAGAGATCTATGCCTTGTTGTTCCGCCACTACCATGTAGTTCTTTATTATAGTCGTCTATATGTTTGTAATCCGTAAACATATAGATGTAGTCATACGGATTTTACAATTGTAAACATATGACGTAAATACTACAAGAATTACTGTTCTATCTCAAATTCTATATATATTTGTGCCATCTTTATTGCCTCATTATCAATGAGTTTGTGTGGATTCCTCACACATGAATTATATATAGAATTCATGATTCAGGTCCCGATAGGAACTTTCAATAGTATGCACAAATATCAACCTTGAGCCTTCCCGTAAGTCCCCATAACTTAACAAGCGTATGTAAGGGCTTTAACCATCTTTAATTATGATAACTAGGTTCTCGTTGTGTCCCTCGTTTCAAAAGGTAGTTATCTTGCCTTGACAGAGCTCACAACCACCTACAACTGACTTTACCGGGATTGATACGTACTCCCGACAACCTAGAATGAACATAGGATCAATATATAAGTTAACTAGACACTTAAACACGCATTTGGACCATTCCGACACTCATTTTCGCCATAACCATTATGGTCACATCGCATCTCAACTTCAACATATTCCTGCTTTTTTCGTTTTCGCGTCATTCGTTTGCCAACCACTTTTGACACACAAGACGACGGGATACAATAAAACATAGTTGTAGACAATTGTAGGGCACTCAAAGAGCTTTCCAGAAATGTATGGTTTGACTCCTGAAGATCTATAAAGAATGAATTATCAGTTTTACAAAACAGAGCCGCTGCATTCGTTTGAAATCTGACCACTTTTGGAAAATAGTGTTTTCGACTCGTTTCTCAGAAAAATTAAGAAAATCATTGTTCCTATCGAAATTAGAGGACACATAGATCTTTTCAAAAATATACGATTCATTTCCTAACTCATTCATATGAAGTAACTATGGTTTTTGCAAGATGGCTAAAATTTCAGACCTTCAAAGCCCATTGTTTTAAAACCTAATTCAACATTCAACGACTTCTTGTTGGGTTTTATTAACACAAACCGGATTCAAATAACTTGACCCGACAATTTGAATAATCTGATAAAAAGTGACAAATCGTATTTTATCGAAAAACATTATTTAAATTAATTAAATAATTAAGTCATTAATTATTACGCAGCGGAAACACGTTAATAAACAATTGATCATATTAATTCTCAATTCAACAAGATCAACATGCATGCAATATAAATAACTTATCCATCCTAAAAGGTTGTTTAGAAAATTTACCTCATTACCGAAAGTCATGATTAAATTTTCACAAACTAAAGTTTCCAAAGTAGGAAACCTCCAAATGTGCGTACACGGAGGACAGAGTCGGTCCTAGTACTGCGCCAGATGAGCGCCAGCCCAGAGCAGCAGATGGAAGGGGGCATAAGGCTTCAAGTCCATTTAGATATATAGTAGGCCCATTAGACTTTAAGATTTAGAAAACTAATTGTTAGCCCATTAGATTTAAGGTATCCAATTATCAACACAATTTAAAAGGGATTGAGATCCCCTAAAGTTAACATCAACTTTACTAGTAAAGTTGATGATCTTAACCATTAAATTAAAATCAAGGGTTAAGATTCAAAAATATTTTTGAATCTTAACCCTTGATTTTAATTCAAGGGTCAAGATGATTTCAACTTTACTAGTAAAGTTGAAACCAACTTTAGGGGATCCTCATCTTTGAAAAAGGGACCTCATGCTAAATTAAAGACCTCAAATATTTGAGAACAACAATACAACACATAACTTTCACTGTATACCAATTCTACTATTCAAAGTGACATCATTTCACTAGTTTTTTATATTTTATTTAATATAATATGCATTAGGATTTATTTGGATGTGTTGAAATAATATTTTTGTTTGAACTGTTTATTTGTTTGTATATTTGTCAAAGTTTAAACAACTATATCATCAGTTGCCCATAAAAAAAATAACAATTAGAATTTACTCGATTTTTATTCTTTACAAAAGTTTATAAATAAATATTTTGTTAGACATGAAAGTAATATTTAAAGAAAATATTTTCTGAAGAGAATAATGTTGTGGAAATAATAATAAAGAAAATAATGTTAATTTTTGTGTTATACGAGTTAATTACTATATTTACATATTAAAATTGACGTGGGAATGAGCTTCAATTTGGCTAGGTTTGACCTTCAAAAATATAATATTGTGTTATTTAAAGTTTTTGATAAAGGCATATTCCCGACTATCTATCCCTGGGCATCCGGATGTTCAGGATCGACCGACTCTGGCGAATAATCACCAATGCTCCAACCAAGGACTTGTAAGGTCGCTCTCGTTTATATACCGTCAAAACGAGATTAACTAATGATATGTTGGGATGCGGAATCCATTAAGGTAACCCACGATTTCTATATTACTTTTTATGTAATATGCGTGAATATAAACACTCGTATTTGGTTAAAGGTGCAACGGTTTTCTGGATAAGAATAGCCAATATTTATTCTACTTCCTAAACATAATCACCACGAATGTGTGTGTTTTGCGGTGTATGCGTGAAACGTGAACCTTTCGATTTACGAGTTCTTAGGCTTTAGTAGTACAAGTCTTACAAATCCCCTCTATTTTGCTTATTTTACTCACACACTCACTATTCTCTCTTCTCTTAACACGCAAACACAGACCCTCTAAACAAGTCAAAATCTCATAGAGATTTTCAAAATCTCTATGCGATTTTCAAAATCTCTATGAGATTTTCAAAATCTTTATGCGATTTTACAAAATCTCTATGCGATTTTACAAAATCTCTATGCGATTTTGCAAAATCTCATTGCGATTTTCTAAATCTCATAGCGATTTTCAAAATCTCATTGCGATTTTGTTGGGTATTTTGTAAAAATCCGAAAAAAGTTGGCTAAATTGGTATATCCTTATATAATATAAAAATTGAGTCATGAATCAAGTCTAGAACTTAAATAATCTCTCTTCATAATTGTTGTTATACCTCTAATTGCATAGTTTACAAATGTATGTAGCATGGGTAGTAAATTCTTGATTTGTTATGTAGTTTATTAGTAGGTATATATGCATTATTGGAAGAGTAGTAATTGATTATATTGATGATGATTAGGAAGTTCAAATGGTGGAATGTGAAAGAGACTAAGTAATGTATATGTATATGTAAATGTATGTATATATGTAAACGTGAGGTTTGTGATAAATAGATAGATGGTTAATGAGAGTTTATTGAGTTGGTGGTTATAGAATTTGTTTGGTTACTGATTAGGGTTATGAGGAATCCATCCTTCACTTCCCACTTTGTATTCTTCCCTCCTGAAAGCATTTAGTTTTCGTAAGTCTATCCAAAGCCATAAAATACCTGTTCAAATGTGAAGAGTAATGATATTGTTGCAAAACAACCCTAAGGAAAGAGATGCTATTTTTCGGATCAACTACACAAAGAGTCTTCTGGCCCGATTGTTGTCATGATTTGTAGGCGTTGGAATGTGATCAACGTGAATAACAAGTACATAAGTACCGACTTCATCATCATTGATTAAAAGGTTTATAGGCAGGATTGTTTTCTATATAGATGTTTGTAAAAGGTTTATTCGATTTTTTTTATATAGATGTTTGTAAAAGGTTTATAGGCAGGATTGTTTTTTATATAGATGTTTGTAAAAGGTTTATAGGCAGGATTGTTTTTTATATAGATGTTTGTAAAAGGTTTATACGATTTTTTTTATATAGATGTTTGTAAAAGGTTTATAGGCAGGATTGTTTTTTATATAGATGTTTGTAAAAGGTTTATTATATTATCGATTACTTCATTACATTCTATCTTCAACATTTCTGTCCATATTAGTATAACTTTACTCTTACACACAACTCAACATCGTATCACTATAGATCATTTTTAAACCACACGCTAACAATCAAATAATACTTTTTAAATACAACTACTACGCGGAAACAAATATAATTCATCCCGCCCGTGCAACGCACGGGTCTTAAGACCTCGTTTTTTTCAAAAATTGGGTATTCATTTTATTTTCTCTATTGTAATAATTACCCTTATATGGAAATTAAATACTTTTGGCCGCCTCCCAAATATGCCTAAATTAAGATTGAGACCTTTTGTAAGAAAACAAACCTCATTATCATACTTACAACTACTATATCTGTAATACAAATATTTCTATCATAGTTGAAGTTTTCTAAAAAAATAAAATAAAATAGCTAAAAAACAAACAAGTTTATTTTATACACGAACGAGCTCTAGTGGAGTTCAAAGGTCTAATATTACATATGAGTCAAGCTCGAACTTTACTTATAAAACTCGAAATCATGAGTAAAGCCTGAACTCTTTGAAAATCAATGAGGTCGAGTGGAGCTTAAACGAGCTCAAGTTTAAGTCGACTCGTTTACGACCCTAATTGATAAATAATACAGTATATATTTATCTTCGATCTTCACTTTGGTTCAAGTAACCATCCTTTATGTTGAGATGTGATGTATATATGTTAGCTTGTTGTTTTTTAGTTTATAGTTAACATCTGTTTATATATGTACGTACTATGCTAGCTTGTTGTCTTTGCCATTAATTGCTTGCACAATAAATGGTCAAACCCCCACCTAGCTTGATGCATTATCTCATGTATTAGTATATTAATTTATGCAAGTGGACACGGACTTAGTTTGATTAACGATTCATAATAATTAAAAAGCATATTCAAACTACCACAAAATAATTCACTTACTACGGAGTAGTTTTTTAGCAAAGTTGCATGTTAGTATATGACACGTAAAAATGAACGTATGTCCGGAAAGTATTTAAGCCTACGGGGTCACACGCGTTGACACTTAGATATCCGGTAATATGTATATATTGTATCTACATATTTATAATCACCAAGTTGAGAGAAATGATAATTGGACATTATTAACTAGATATGTTAATTAGAATTATTTATTAATTAATAAATATGAATTATTAATTATTAAATATTAATTAATAATTAATGTAATTATTAATTAAACCCTAGTCCAAGTCAAAATGTGTTAGCTTGAAGGTTAAGTTATTAGGAATATATTTATACCCTATATATATCCTAATAATAAAACCCTAACATATAATATAACACATAATATACCTCTAATATTACTTTCGGTTCAATTCTCCCTCGGTCGAACAAAACAAAACCAAAGAAACCAAATTATATACTTTTGTTTTTAGCCGTAATACAAAACCAAAAGTAATAATAGTAACATTCCATTGGTTGTGGGATAGGTGTTCTACGGAAACAAATTCTTTGTTTCCAATTTGGTTTTAATCGTAAAGTAAGAAAAGCAAACTATGGAGTTTTTGGCTTTTGGTGATTTAAGATCTAACAATCTTCGGGTATTGTTTGACGTGTCGTGTGTGCGATCGTAGAGAGGTTTATTTTAAACCTTATTATAAAGTTTCTTACTTTATCATCTACAAATAAAGGTATATGTTTTCTTCCTTGGTTAATTAATTAGTTGCATAGTTTAAATATTCCGCTGCGTGCTTTGTGATTTAATTTGATAATTTGTTATGTAACCAACAGTTACAAGCTCTTCTATATAACCACATCCTCATGTTTTCATAAACCAACACCACAAACACACATAAAGGTTTAAGACACACAAAAGCTACCAAAAATGGCACAGATGATGATTATCTCATTGTTGTTCCTCTCTCTCACAATCTTAGGTTTTTTGGGCACGGTCGAGTCACGTTCGCGTGCAAGGACGTACCTAGCTAGAGGCGCAATGTCAACCAACGTTATACCCTGATCTATGTGTAAGAACTCTCTTACCATATGCGAACAAAAATGAACTACCTAGCCCGCAAAAAATAGCTCAAATTTCACTTACTACATGTTTAGACAAAGCTCGATCCACAAAAGCTTATATAGACAACTTAGCAAAAGAATATTATTACAAAATGAAAAATCCTGAAGAACAGCAAAACTTGGCCGAATGCCTGCAACAAATTAAGAACAGAGTGAACCAAATTACTCAATCTGTCAAGAAGTTACAAAAGATGGGAAATGACGGGGAGGAGAATTTTGCGCGGCAAAGCTGGGTCAGGGCTCCCCTAACGGACGTCACAGTATGCCTAGATGGTTTTTCGGGGAATGAAATTGGGAGTAAGGTAAAAAGTATGATCAAAGAAAGGTTTCTGAACGTGAAACAACTTGCTAGCAATTCTCTTGTGTTGTTAAATTAATGGCATTATTGGTGATAATTTTGTATGTATGTTGAAATAATGAAGACCGAGTGTTGTGGGGATGCCTGATGACTTGTTCGATATGGTTCAGTCAATAAGCAGTTTCACACATTCTTAATTACTCTATCTATCGAGTATTTAGTTTTCGGTTGGTAGTTTAAGTAATGTTATCTCATGTAATTACTCTTGGCTATGTATATATAGCCTGCTTATTTTCCGTGTATGCTCCTTTCTTTTATGTATGCGTCCTGGTTAATGTATGTACTACTAGCTATTTTTCATATGTTTATAAAATTCGAATTTTGGAAAAAAAAAAGATAATAATCCCAAATTCATGTCTTTTCCGATGTGTGAGTGTGTTATTTCCTTGATTGTTATATTATAGTTGTATATCTGAGCAATCAAAAGTTCTGATCGCCAATCCCTTTATTCAACTAGTACCACTAACAAAAAACATTACTAACATCACAATAAAGAATCAATTTATCAAGATTATCTCAACACAACATATATGAAAATCAACATTGAATTAACAAATTAGTGCAACTGTTACAAAGTGTCTCATTTTATCTCGGTAGATGATGAAATGATTAGCTACTCGTAGTGAAAAGATAGATACAATCAATAATAATTGAAATAATATTGTACCAAATGAAGAAATCAATCCAATAACGTACTAGAATCGTAATCGAAATGATGAAATTAATCCAATCGTATTTGTGATCTTTAAAGATATTAAATGAGAAGAAAATAGCCTTGAAAACCCTTAAAAACGGCTGGAAGAATGTAAGGTCCGATTAGGTTTAGTTAAGGCTAGCTATTTATACTTAAGCCAAAATTCATGTTTTCTTCGGACTCCGGATCCGGCACATCCTCTTCAGCTCCAACTTATGAACACGTCGCATCCAGATCTCCCAAGTAACGAAGTCACAGATGCGCGCGGCGTTTTCAAAGCTTCGACATCAATTAATGCAGCGCAGTTGAATGAATGTGACACACTAGCTTCTAAGTCTTCAACATTACAACGCATCAGAGGAGGATGCGGCGCATTGAGACACTCGGCCACAATTAGTGCGGCGCATCACATAGAATGCGGCGCATTGATCTCCTTTCTAGACTTTGTAACTTCATTTCTTGCCTTGTGTTCCATTTGTAAGCACCTTTGGCCTTCAATTGTTGTTTTCAGTAGCAGTTAGATATAAAGCCTGCTTACCAAATGTATACAAAAACGACTATACTGAACACATAAAATGTCCAAATAAGAGGTGGAAAATATGTATAAATTGAGACACATCAGGGTTATGTTTCTGAACAAGTTTAAACAAACATTTAATTTATTAACTTATAAAATAATTTAACATAAGCTATTTAGTAGATTTAATATATATCTATTTACTTATAATAACTAATATTGTTGGGAAAAATTATATCTATATATAATTGAAGTTTTCTAAAAAAATAAAATAAAATAGCTAAAAAACAAACAAGTTTATTTTATACACGAACGAGCTCTAGTGGAGTTCAAAGCTAATATACACGAGTCAAGTTTAAGTTTTACTAATTATAAGAATCTCGAAACAAGCCGAGCCCGAACTATATGAAATTAAATAAGCTCGAGTTGAATTGAACGAGCTCAAGCTTAACTAGGCTCGTTCACGACTCTTTTTTTTTGAAAGGTGAATTTCGCTGAAAACTTCGTGTTGCGATTCGACAGCGGGATGTCTAGCATACGTTGTCTTAACCGGGTCCGCGTTAGAGAGCTCACTCGAAGTAGAAATGCTATTTCAAATACCCGATGGGGGAAAACCCCCTACTAATCCGCCCGAAGGCACGACGATTAATAGGGGTAAACCTTGCATCCTCAGACTTGAACCTGAGTATACCCAAGTCAAGCCATCATAAAAGGACTTAATTCCTATGTTCTCCCCAAGACTTGAACACAAGACCTCATACAAGGGGGGATGACGGCTCTTCACGATTTAATAATAGATTTATTTTTAAAATTAATAAAAAAAATGGGAAATGATATATCTTGTTAATAAATGGTCTAATTATTTTTTGAAAAATTTAAAACATGATAAATGTAATCCATTTTTATTTTTTAAATCTCATCCTTTGATTCTATCAAGTGTTATGATCATGATTTTTAGGAGGATAATTATTCATTTTCTATAAAAAAAAAATGATGATTTAGCGACCATTTTAACTGGGATTTGTTATGTTTGGTGTTTCTTCTCCACTTTAATTCAAAGTACCATTCTTTATGTTGAGATGCGATGTATGTAATCATGAAGATATTTATATACTAGCTTGTCCGAATGTTTACCACATCTTTATGTTGGTTAAGCAAATTAACTTGTGTTGGTTTGTCTTATGCTAATCTTTGACATTGCTTGCACAAATAAATGGTCAAATCCATATAGGTCAAAACTAACTTTTGTAAGTAGACGGTTGTGGTTTAATCATCAACCAATCATAATAATACTCCAAATTATTACCACAAATAATATGCTTGCTTTTTTATTGCAAAGTTGCATCTGCAATAATACTCGAACGCATGTTATAAGCTCTTCAATAACTATAGCCTCATGTTTATAACAAAGTTAATTGCACTGTAATAAATATTCGAACGCATGTTACAAGCTCTTCTATACAAGCTCTGTAATAAATCGCTTCATTTTTATAGCATAGTTGCATCTGCAATAATATTCGCTTAATTACTTTTTATAGAAAATCTTACCATGCATGTCAAGCTCAAATTTGAGACGTTGAGGGGTAAATCTCCACCCCAGCGTAATCCTAAGGCAAACTAGTGATACCACCTAAAATGAGTTGGTAAATTTAAACTATTGCTTATCGTACACATATATAGTACGGAGTATATTATTTAAAGGGAATTCATGCTAGGGTGTAAATGAATCAAACTATTCGTTTACAAGGGGATAGTGTATATGTAATTAATGGTGGCGGACTGACGCTGGTGACGGGCGACGGGTGGTGGCGGTGGTGGCGACGGCGACGGGTGCTGGCGGCGACGAGTGCTGGTGGTGTGGTTATTAATGTAAAAGTAATTATAAAAGGAAATAGTCAAATAGTGTAGTTATTTTAGTTGTTAATGAATCTATGTTAATTTTATGGATAATGATAAATCAATCTAACTCATATGTCAAAAAATAAAGAGTAAATTACACTTTTCGTCCCTAAAGTTGGCACGTTTTTCACTTTTGATCCCTAAACTTTAAAAATTACAATTTTGACCTTAAAGTTGGCCAATTTTTTCAATAATCGTCCTTTGGCCATACGACGTTAAAAAATGGCCGTTAACGTGCGCACGTGGGAGACACGTGAGGGCACTAATGTAATTTCACCTTACACCGAGGGACGAAAAGTGAAAAAATTGCTACTTGAGGGACGAAAAGTGAAAAAATAGCTACTTGAGGGACGAAAAATGAAAATCATGCGAAAAACGAAAAATAAATTTATATCTATATCTCTGTGTGTATATATATATTTATTATATATATATATATATATTTGTTAGTGAAACGCGAAGATCATGGAAATCAAAAAAGTCAACAACAAAAGCAGCCACCGATCTTTATTCTGATTATTTTGATAGTTTCATATTTCGGATTAGGTGAGTTTGGACGGCGGTTGAATTTTCCGGTGAAAAATTGAAGTTTCCGGAGAGTATAGATCTAATCAATTGTTGCCCAGGGTTTGCGCGGGATCAAGTTTTGAGAAGATTGGTGGTGATTTCAAGTGGTAATTCGAAGAAACAACAAAGTTATTGGAGATTTAATTTTTCCGGCGACCTGACATGTTTTCCGGCGAGCTTTGAATCTGAAATTTTTTGGTCAGGGATTGTTCGCGATTGAATGTAGAGTTGGTTGCAACCGGTTTCGAGTCGTAATTCGGAGGATCGAGAGAATAATCGTGATTTAAAGTTTTCCGGTGACATTCTATTCTTTTCCGACGGGGTTTTGCAGTTTCCGACAGGTTGTTCTTCTGAAATTCATCATTTTCCAGACACCATAACTGTTCATTGCTTTTTCTGCAAAAATAAGCCATTTGCCGACTTGACCAATCTTGCCATTGCCGAAGTAACGACCGATCAAAAATAACTCCAGGTTGTTGTGCCCATTTGTACTATAAGATGAATGATACCTCGTTTGGTGATTTTGTTGAAATTATTTATTTGTACTAAAAGCTGAGCATGAGCATGTGTGTGGGGAAAGGATAGTTGAAAACAGGGAAGTGTGGAGACATGATTGAAAAACGTTAATATGTTAATTGGATTATTATCATAAGGTGATTGATGTTGTTGTGATTTTAGGTTGTTTGATTTTGGGATAGTATGTTTGAAGAAGAAGAAATAGGAAGGAAGGGAGGAAGGAACAAAGACAGAAACACGTTGATATATTTTTTGCATGATTTTCATTTTTCGTCCCTCAAGTAGCTATTTTTTCATTTTTCGTCCCTCAAGTAGCTATTTTTTCATTTTTCGTCCCTCAAGTAGCTATTTTTTCATTTTTCGTCCCTCAAGTAGCAATTTTTTCACTTTTCGTCCCTCGGTGTAAGGTGAAATTACATTAGTGCCCTCACGTGTCTCGCACGTGCGCACGTTAACGGCCATTTTTTAACGCCGTATGGCCAAAGAACGATTATTGAAAAAATTGGCCAACTTTAAGGTCAAAATTGTAATTTTTAAAGTTTAGGGATCAAAAGTGAAAAACGTGCCAACTTTAGGGACGGAAAGTGTAATTTACTCAAAAATAAACCTAATAATAAGATTAGGAAAATGATTAATCCTCCTAACCAATCCTCCTAACTATTTTACCATGACACTTGGTGGAATCAAAGGATGAGATTATGAGAGAGAATGAGTGAATCATAGTAGTTGTCTTGAATTATAGTAGTTGTCATCGAACATTATACCCAGATCTATGTGTAAGAACTCTTTTACCATATGTGGAAAAAAATAAGAACTCTTTTACCATATGTGGAAAAAAATGAACTACCTAGCCCGCAAAAAATAGCTGAAATTTCACTTACTACATGCATGTCTAGACAAAGCGCGATTGTTAAAGGCTTATGTGGATAAGATAGCAAAAGAATATTATAGCAAAATGAAAAATCCTGAAGAACACCAAGACTTGGCAGACTGCGTGAACAAAGTGAACCAAATTACTCAATCTGTCAAGAAGTTACAAAAGATGGGAAAAGATGGGGAGGAGAATTTTGCGCGGCAAATTAAGCTGGGTCAGGGCTGCCCTAACGGATACCAATACATGCGTCGATGTTTTTTCAGGGAATGAAATTGAGAGTAAGGCAAAAAGTATGATCAAAGAAAAGTTTCTAAACGTGAAACAACTTGCTAGCAATTCTCTTGTGTTGTTAAATTAATGGCATTATTGGTGATAATTTTGTATGTATGTTGAAATAATGAAGACCGAGTGTTGTGGGGATGCCTGATGACTTGTTCGATATGGTTCAGTCAATAAGCAGTTTCACACATTCTTAATTACTCTATCTATCGAGTATTTAGTTTTCGGTTGGTAGTTTAAGTAATGTTATCTCATGTAATTACTCTTGGCTATGTATATATAGCCTGCTTATTTTCCGTGTATGCTCCTTTCTTTTATGTATGCGTCCTGCTTAATGTATATATGTACTACTAGCTAGCTAATTTTCATATGATTATAAAATTTCGAATTTTGAAAAAAAAAGAAGAAGATAATAATCCCAAATTCATAAGTCTTTTCCGGTGTGTGAGTGTGTTATTTTCTTGATTGTTCTATTATAGTAGTATAATCAAAGGTTATGATCACCAATCCCTTTATTCAACTAGTACCACTAACGAAGAACATCACTAACATCACAATAATAAATAATAAATAATCAATTTATCAAGATCTCAACACAACATAAATGAAAATCAACATTGAATTAATAAATTAGTGTAACTGTCACATATTGTCTCATTTCATTTCGGTAGATGATGAAATAATTATCTACTCATAGTGAAAAGATAGATACATTCGATAATAATTGAAATAATATTGTACCAAATGAAGAAATCAATCAAATAAAGTACTAGAATGGTAATCGAAATGATGAGATTAATCCAATCTTATTTGTGATCTTCAAAGATATTGAATGAGATGAAAATAGCCTTGAAAACCCTCAAAAACGGCTGGAAGATTGTAAGGTCTGATTAGAGTGATATCGTAAACATCCCATCTATTTTGACGAGTCATATTACTTTGAATTTGTAATGAAGCAAAAAATATAAAGCGATGGTATCAAAAATGCTTTCATTGAGAGTCGAACTCAAGACCTCCCGCTTACTAAACGGGTGCTCTAACCAACTGAGCTATGAAAGCTAATTGCTTACTGTTACACATTAAACCAATTTAGCATTAACACTAAAAAGTTAAGGTGTGCGCGATATAAAAAGGAAAACAATCTGAGAGCAGAATCAGGGACTGCGTAAACTATTTTTCTCAAAGACCCTTGTTCATCTATCCAACTCAGCACAGGTAAAAACAATACCCATAATTTAATACAAGTAGTTGTTATACTTTATATTGATTTTCATCTTGTTTATATTGACTGCAGCTATGTTATTCCCATATATATATATGTATGTATATATGTATGTATTGTACGAGTATTTCAGTAAGTTTTATTTTGGGGTTTTAGCTTGCTGGGTATTTGCTATTTGTATCTGTTATAGACTTATAGTGTTATTGAATAAAGTTTTCATCTTTTTTACTGGACTATATAGGGTTTATTTTATTTATAATTTATTATATGTATGTATATGTAGGTGTATTTCTTCCCCTGTTACTCATTAGAAAGTTTTTTTTTTTGTTTTGAAATTTAAAGTTTATTGCTTTTATGTTCAAAATTACCAGATATGGTTCTTGTCTTATTATTGTCATTACTAGGTTATGGACCAGTGTTAACACACTAGCACCCTTAAATTTCTACTATTTTGTGCTGATTTATATAAAATAAACGGGTAAACAGTGAGGTTTTTCCTGTTCACATTATCCGAGGATGGCTAGACATTTTTTTTTAACTCGGATTTAGCAGCCTAATCGGGTTGTTCTCTTTTGTATTTTTGCCCATGACCAATTCCAACAACTTTCCTAGTGACCCTCAAGATATTGCTTCGGGCAGGATTAATGGAAATGTTGTACCAAATGATGAATGAACAACAATAAAATTGTTTGTACTATGAATAAGTAACATTTAATGATACACATATAACAGATATATGTATTTCATATTTGATCACCGCTATATAATAGATATAAAATAAAAGTGCAACTAAAGAAGATCAAGAGGAAGTTTAAGACTTCGTTCTCGTTGAGAATCAAGATGTTAAAGGCATGGATTGATAAATTAAGGGGGAGTATTGGAGTTTAGTTTACTAATCCATGTGTGTCAAAATTATGGGATCACTTATGTAATAGGTTAAAGTTTAGTTATGAGTCTAGTCACTAGTGTTATTTATTTATGAAAATATACAACGGTCTATATTTTTAAACCCTAAATTTGATAACTTCCATATCTGTCATGGAAACCGATTCTTGAATGGGTGTCATGTTAGGGTTGCAACTCTTCGCAACAGTCATCACCACCAACTTGGTGCTTATATACAATTTATGTAATCACGTTTCACAATTAGAAATCAAATTATAGTTATTGTGTTTTATCATTGTGTGTTGTGTTCATAAAGATCTTGGGCAACAAACTAAAATGGGAAAGGATGCAAAAGGTGGTGGAAAAGGGAAAGCAAAGGCAGCTACCAGTGAAGTTGGAGATGCAAAGGGAAAAGCAAAAGCTGGAAAGGCTGGAAAGGCCGCTGACGGTCTTGGCACCTGCACATATGTAAAAGGTTTCATCTACTTGTCGGCTTTGTGTTTATATTACTATGTCTGTTATTCTAGGTATAACATATAACGTGCTTAACTTTGTCGAAAATTTATTTCAGCAAGGCATATTTTATGTGAAAAGCAAGGTAAAATCAATGAAGCGTACAAGAAGCTCCAGGATGGATGGCTTAGTAACGGAGATAAGGTTCCTCCTGCTGAATTTGCAAAGGTAATTGTCTTCGTTTGATAACTGCCATTCTTTTTTATGCCTTAGAGCCTTTATTCTTTGGCATTATAGTTATTAGAGCAATAATAATAGTAGTATATGGGGTTTTTTACATCATTAATAGTATCTTGAAGAAGGGGTTTCAGATAGCACTTGCTAGGTAGACCTGTTGGGTGTAACCACTGTTATATAGATGCTGCTCTAGGAACCAACGCGGAAGTTATTAGTAGTCTGTAATTTACGGCTTATAAGGTTCCCTAACTTCTCATTATCTATCACTGTAGGCAGCGTTGCTATGAATTCGCTGATTAGCTTTTCATTTTTTAATAGGATTAGCTGTTACAAATCACCCTTCTTAAGTTACATTCTTCTATTAATGTGGGATGGGTTGTAGCAGTTTGGTGCTGAGCATATGCATATCCCTAACCTGATAATGACCACTACCGCATCAGTACTTTTTTTTCAAACAGAATGAAGCTTTAACAATAATCTTCTTATCAGTGATATAAAGCAAAGGAAGCAAGATGGCTCTACCAACTCTTCTTGATAGTTTAAACAAATGTGTAAGAACATTATGACAATTTTTAAGAATCAAAGGATCCTCTTCCATCCTTGCAAGACTTTTACTCACATCATTATGTTTGACAATTCTCTTGTACTTCCAAATTTTGCTCTCCTTACAAGTCAAACACACCTATCTTTTATGTTCCAAGCGAATGTTTTTTCGCAGGCACTGTACTTTTTTGTGCCATGTAGCTTGAGGCAGCCTAGTTATGTCTCTTCTTGTCACATTTTTTTTGTATGCAGATAGCAGCTGAATATTCAGAATGCCCATCAGGGAAGAAAGGTGGAGACCTTGGATGGTTTCCACGTGGAAAGATGGCTGGACCATTTCAAGATGTTGCTTTTAACACTGTTGTTGGAGCTACCAGCCCACCATTTAAATCAACGTGAGGCTACGACTCTTTTATTTCACTTTCTTGTTTATAGTCACTTTTATACCTAATTTTTAAGCTCATACACAACTTCTTTGAATATAATCTCTTTTTAATTAATCGTTACTGACTTATAATAACTTTGCTCACACTACAGACATGGATATCACATCATCTTATCCGAAGGGCGGAAGAATTAGAAGATCTAATCAGCTTTGTATGATCTCCTTGACAATTAAATAAAGATGATATTGTGTTTCACCGTCTAATGTATTTTCTATCTTGAACATATGGAACACTTTCGGATTGTGCATTTTGCTTCAAGAATCTGTCTTTATTTGGTAAATCTCTCAATGAAGTGGGTTTTGCTGCTTTTCTCAATCTTCTGTTGGAAGGTCCTATATATTACTTCACTGAAATCCACTCACCGCTAACAATGACTACCGTTTGTATCAACAAACCTCAATCCGATCAACTGTGTAAAGGTTGTAATTGTGTGTTCTTGATGAGCTGTGTTGTGGAGGGTGGACAAATCTGAACTTGGATATTAAAATTGATTACAAGGGAGTAAAGATTGTCAACTATTCGACAAATAGCTCAAGACATCTCAATAGTCGTCTAATCTGAATATATATAGCTTGTAAGATACACATAGATGTTCATGTAACATGTTTATTACTGTAGATTACTGAACCTGCAGAACATGAGAAGAGAAGAAACTGTGATTTCCACATATTTTATTGTCCACATTAGTATAGTGCATACTTGGTACCAGGTATAAAATAAGTTGGTTTTTGATACGTTATGTTATGCTCTGTTGAAATTGGGATGATCACAACAAGTAGCCGCTTGGCGGGTCATCGCGTCTTTAGGCATGGTTGAATGTGGACATGACGAGCACAAAAAGTGGTACATTACAAACATCATTCTTGACCATCATTGAGACCATGTATTAATTTGATCCACCTATTTAATGAAGCGACACAATATGATCCACCATTGTCCTTTAACAATGTAAATGTCAATCATTAACCATTTTCTTTGTCTCTCAGTTTGGCTTCAGTTTGATGTGACTTTAATAAAATTAAAAAAAAAAAACTCAAATTAAATAGGAGTTAGAATCACCACGACCATGTTATTTATAAGATTCGTAGATCATTTAAATCTAGGCAAACCAAACAAGATAATCTTTTGACTTATGACCAACTCGTGGGTGATATATTCTGTATTATTGGTCTCCATAATTTAAAGTCTTTTATTTGAAATTAACGGTCGTTTTACACTTTGCACTTACGACAACATGTAACCGTCCATCCATCTATCCATCCGTGAATATATTATAGGATAGACACATAAACCGTGACCTACATACCTCATCTACACATTGCTTCAATGAAAGCCTCGGTTGCCAACTGATTAAGAGTTAGTTGGTCTTAAAAATCGGTATGAATGTAACACTGGTTATCTAAAATATTAAAATTAGATTCTTTGAACAATAAACTAAACTTATGACCTTAAATTTGGGCGCACCTTACTACTACATTAATGAGTCACTTGTGTTTATTTAATACATATATCTTATTAGTTTTTTTTTTTTTTTAACTAATCTGTCCGAATTGACCAGAAGCTCTCCTGTAACCGGTTCAACATCTAGTCTGATTCTAAAAATATTAATAAAAGCGCTTACTAATTACATATTATATGCATGAAAAATGGTTTTTCATACATTAAAAAAGATTGATATATCCTCTTAGTTCATTATCTTGAAAAAGGTTGGTAGCAAATAAGATGAAAAACATTTTAGACAAAATCAATCGATTAGACTGAGAAAAAAATTCAATGAATCTATATGTGGTTTTAGGACAGAGATACCTTTGAAGTTGATATTAGAGATCAAGTTGTACAACTTTTAGCCTGTAAATTAAAATAAATTATCAAAATATAATATTCAAATTTACATATTGATATTTGATTTTAATACAAAAGTTATATCCTTTCAACTTCACCTAGGATTATGGTTTTAAAAGATTTATCAACAAATAAAAAAATAAACCAAGGCGTGGAATTTCTTAGCGGAATGTTCGATTAGCTCAATGATAGATTCAAATTGGGGGCCCCACCCACAACCCAAAACAGCTACTAAAAATTCAACCAACCATTCATTCAAGATAACCTCCTACACACGCCAGTCCAGTCAATCTTTTCCTTTCCCACATTGTCACTGTAAATTGTTTGAGGAAAGGGGGAAAAAAATATGACAAGTGCTGCGGCTTCTTCTACTTTGAGTTCATCAACAACTCTTGTTCAATCCTCACATACTTTTAATGGTTCCTTTGGCAAGGTTTTTAAACCCAATTCATTTACTTTTACTTCCAGGTACTTACATACATCTCTTGACTTTTTTTTTTTTTTCTTTCAAAGAATTTCCTTTAGTTGACTATATATTTCTTGTATTAGAAGCAAACTCTATGTATGTTAATTTGATTTAATTAAGTTTACGAGTGTTTCTGAATTGCTTCAAAATAGAAAGTTAATTAAAACTGAAATTTTGTATCCCTCCCAATTTAAGTAGAGAAACATGAAACACTGAGTCAATTTCGGCATAGGATGGTAATTCTAACTCATATGAAAGTAGACACACTACACGTTGAGGGTGCTCAATTGCAGCTTGGTTAAGCATCACATTTCAGTTGGGAACTCCAGTTAGACTTCTTTTCTGGGCGGGTGTGTTTGAGTTAGGACTTGAACTCCAGTGCAAGGCTTAGCTTATTG
The DNA here is from genome assembly GCA_034093135.1 of Erigeron breviscapus. Classification (NCBI taxonomy): domain Eukaryota; kingdom Viridiplantae; phylum Streptophyta; class Magnoliopsida; order Asterales; family Asteraceae; genus Erigeron; species Erigeron breviscapus. The sequence goes on from CM067167.1 coordinate 259,815,265, forward strand.
TCTTATAAACTGTAAGGATCTTGTGAATTCGCTTTCAACTCTTTTTAAGCCCAATATAAGAACACTCCCAATAAACAATGATTGAGCCAGTTTGTTACCCGAGAAGATCTTCTAGCAAACTCTTGTTGGTATACAGATACTCGTTAGGATCCTTGAATTCGGGATGCCCAAAGTGTTCTTGTTGGGCGCTGGTCAATTCTTCCTAGTATGCAAGATCCTGATCAGAAGATATCCAAGAATAAACACCTAGTTCGTCTCCTCCATATGCTACATCCACCTTTTCTTCACCACTGGTGTTATAAAGCCGAAAATATTTTCCCGGTTTCATGATATCCTCTTGGGGGTCTCTTCACTAAAAGCAGGGAATTCAATTTTGTGATAGGGTCATTGGTTAAAATTGGAACAATTGGACTCTAGTCTTCATCATCTTATATCCTTCCGCCGCCCCTTGACTTTTCTCTGACTGTCGCCCTCCTTTAAGGACTCCACAGCATCAAGCTTGGTAGGGATGGCAGCCAAGTGCTGCGATGGAATCTGGAAGGTTTCATTCTGCCTTCAGAACCGCTCCGGGTAGTCACCATGTTCATGTCCAACTGTCCAAGTTTGTTTCCCGCCAATGGAACTAATGATAAGATGTAGTAAAAGTCAGCAGGAAGTTTGATTACTTGAATTAAACGCCCAATTAAACAAAAGCAATCTCTCCAAATACAAAAAACGTTTATCAAAATTTCTAAACAAAAAAAAGAAAGAAAAAAAACCTGCTATTCATGCTACCAGCGTTTCCTAACTGCTCCTGGAAATGCTTTCGTGAACCACTCAATTACACTAATTCGCTGCCGTGTTGACCCATTGATTCTATCCAATTACCGAAAATAGTATTAAGCACATTAACTCTGGCCCGACGTAGATCAGCTCAATGCATTGATCCGATTCTTCTTCCTGCTATAAACTTGCTGGATTCTATGATAATGTTGTTATGTTGCTATCTACTAAAATTTAGTGTTATTTTTTCGTTATATGGACACTTGTTTTGGAACCAAGGGAGTACTTATTTAGGACTTGTTCTATAAGGCCATAAACCTCTTGTGCTGATTTGTATTTCAAATATATCTATCTTATAATATGGTATTTTGAATATCGAATTTTATGAATATAGGAAGGCAATTAGAACTGTTGTGAAGGCTTCTCGGGTTGATAAATTCTCCAAGACTGATATCATTGTTTCCCCATCCATTCTCTCTGCTAACTTTGCTAAGCTGGGAGAACAGGTACACTATTTTTCTTATATATGTTTAAGAAGTTAAAACTCAATACCCTGATGAATCTAGAAGTAAATTTGGTATGTCATAAAACATTTTTCTTCTTGTTTAAATGTCTGAAGCCATAGGATTCTTAATTGTTTAGTATCTTTTTTTTATAGGTCAAAGCTGTAGAGTTAGCAGGATGTGACTGGATACACGTTGATGTAATGGATGGACGTTTTGTTCCTAATATTACCATTGGACCTCTTGTTGTGGATGCATTGCGGCCAGTGACTGACCTCCCATTGGACGTGCATCTGGTATATCTCATTTCATGTTATAACATTTATGGTTATAGATTGAAGCTTTTGCTGATTAGAAACTGAAATATTGCAGATGATTGTTGAGCCTGAGCAAAGAGTGCCAGACTTTATAAAAGCTGGAGCAGACATTGTCAGTGTCCATTGTGAACAATCTTCCACCATTCATTTACACCGTACGGTTAATCAAGTAAGATTTCCTATTTGTAGCGATTGAATAGTTTTTATGTTGCTTTGCTGTAAAGTATTGTATTTACTTATCTCTTATGCATTGCGGTGGACTTTTTTAAGGATATGTTGTTGGTAATATTAAGAAGTGGAAGTGAAATTTCAATAAAAAAATGACCCATGTCATCCTGTTACCCAACCCACCCATCATGCCATAAAAAACTTTTTCTGAAGCAACACACGTATTTCATGAATACCAAGAAAAAGATGTTTAGAGTCAATTGCGTACTCACTTATTATCTTTTATCTTCCAGATTAAAAGTCTTGGAGCTAAAGCCGGAGTCGTTCTGAACCCTGGCACACCGTTATCCACGATTGAATATGTCCTTGATGGTAAGTTGTAGTTTTTCTTTTACTCAAGTAGTTTCTCATATGAAGTAGTACGTTTTCGAAAAGAAAACATTTGATGAACACTGACTTGCAATGCAATAAAAAACCTTTTGTTGGTGATCAAAGGGTGTTATTGAATTACAAAATTATCTTTTGGCTTGTTCAAACCCTAAAACCAGTCTGTTTACACTTGAAAAGAAATTCAATGTTATTGAAGTATTTAACGGATATAAGTTTTGGAGAACTCTTTTCACAAAAGATTCTTTAGTCTCAATATTAGGAAAATTTTCATATTGAAGTTAGATGATTATTAATGTTAGTGTGTATCTAATCCAAAAGGATTGTCTATCATGGATATTTTTTTCGTATTCGAACATTGAAAATGTATGTGACGGTGAGGTATAATCTTTTTATTCAATAGTGGTCGACCTTGTGTTGATTATGTCTGTAAATCCTGGATTTGGTGGTCAAAGTTTCATCGAAAGCCAAGTAAAAAAGATCTCAGACTTGAGGAGAATGTGCGTGGAGAAGGTATATCTACTTTTTGGTATGTTTTAAGACTTAATTTTATTGCAGAATTACCTCATGTCATTTTCAATTGCACTTAACAGGGTGTGAACCCATGGATTGAAGTTGATGGTGGAGTTACTCCTGCCAATGCGTACAAGGTATAGCAATATCTCATAACGAGCTCTTAACATTTCTTAAAAGTTACATTGTCAATTCTTTGAGAAATTACAGTAACATTTTTGTGAATTTGAAATTAGAAAAGGTTGAGTAGTTGGATTGACCACGGACACTTAATGTACACAAAGTTTAAATTCAGAAATGATTAGTGTCTCAGATATGATATACAAAAGTTTAACTATTTTTATAATAACATGATCATTTGTATAAAAATGATTTTGGGGATTTATGCATTAAAATTTGAAAGTACACCTTGGGTAACTTTTGATCCGTTGACTTGTTGTTTTAATTAGAATTTTTGAATTAGCCCGTTTGATCCATTAGAGATTTAACATAATCGAATCTATCCAACCAGGTGTAAAATGTACGACTTCGGCATCTCTAATGAAAATCAATAATAGGAACTCAGGCAACATACTTTTGATTGTAGGTTATAGAGGCTGGTGCAAATGCTTTGGTAGCTGGTTCTGCTGTTTTTGGAGCTAAAGATTATGCTGAAGGTAACCAAAATTAAAAAAATAGAAACGCACGTCTTCTTTCTTGTTTCTTACCCTTTTTTCTATGTCATTGGATATTTGTTCTACAGCTATTAAAGGTATCAAAGCCAGTACAAGACCAGTGGCGGTTCCTGCATAGAACGTTTCAAGTACATATGTGATTTCAGCAGTCATCATTGCTGTAAGAAACTTCTGTCTTATTGAAACTTGTGGGTATTTAATGTTTGTATTCATTTACTCTGAAGAAGTGTGCATGACATTTGAGTCTTAAACATTTCTTGAAACTAAGTAAGCTAAGATCATGCGTCGTAAACTACTTTAAAGTAGTAAACTTGTTAACATCGTTTATTACGATCCTTATTAGGCTCAAGCAGACTGGTTGTCATGCCAAAGCTGCATACGATGGTCGGGGAAAATCCAGGTGTTTGGATGTGTGTTTTCAAAGTGGTATTACGTTTTTTAGAAGAGTCAGATAATCAGTTGATAAAATTTGGGGGTAAATAGGTAATTTCATATTGGGTTGATCATCCTGGCAACAAAGAATCAGAAAATCACAACTTTAATCACTTTTTCGCAAACACTTAAGTCATTATCACATGAATTTCCAATTCATTTGAGAAACACATCCAAACACCACATAAGGATAAAGACAGATGGAACGGAAAGCCCCATATTTAATGGCTCATCTCTGAACCCATTAGTTGTAAACTTCTGTAGCACCTTACGAGCTCTAAATGTATGATATACACGAACTCTTAAATAATTATCTTTTTACTTGTACTTATGCTTACAAACTTTGCATCCGCAGACAACAGGAGGAATATAATGGCGGATGTTTCATGCTGTTGCAACATTCATCATGTGCTGAGCGATGTACAAATAAGGTCCATTTGTAAGTTACGAAAAGGTGCTTGTGTACAATGTCTTCATATAGAAGCGTAAATAAGTATTGTTTTGTTGTAACAATTAGCCCTGTTAATTAATGCTTGTTTGCGAAGCATTGTCGTTGTATCCTAGTTCTGTTAGCAGCAAACATACCTGAAATTGATGAAAAATTATTAATCATCTAGTCTGCATATCTAATGTTGCATCAGATTACTAAAACCCTATTTACTAGTGTTCTAGCCATGGCGTTAATTGAAACATTTCTTTTTCCACTTTCACCCGGTAGCTTAATAAGAATGAATATAGGTTTCTTGATGTCCTTACAAAAGGTCAGGTTCGGACCTCTGATCTCTATATCTGGAGGTGACCAAAGAAAGGGTTCGAGAAAGGTCACAAGAATATCCGGGTTAAGCCATGTACACAATGTATATTCTAGATTTGTTGTAAACATTGAACATGCCCTTAGTTTGTTTTATTAGTTCAAATGTCAGCCTCAAGTTAGGTTATATTTGGTATTAAATTAAGGCTCGTTTTATTAGTTCAAATGTCACCTTCAAAGTTTTGCTATAATAATAAGTATTAAATTAAGAATTCTGATACGTTATAATATGATTCCAATTTTTATACATAAAACACTAACCTCTTGGATGTCCTAACAAATTTTTATGTATGTAAATATGTAATTACTTATCACCGACAACCCTACGGATTATTACTAGCAAGACGTTTAAGTTCCTTATGAAAACATCCATTTTTATTGGGAGCTGATTTGCGAAATTGCTATGCTCACTACATAAATTAATAAATGACTTCATTGCCCTTAATCCCATTTTTACTTAACCCCCTCTCACTTATAAACTTTCATTTTACTCGTAATTTGGTATGGATATATTGTTTAGTCCAAAAACTAATTATTTCAACCCCTTTTGATATCCATATTCGGCCTCGATGACGTTATCACATATTAAACAATTTTACTCTAACACTTGTAACTTGTAACAAGTCATGAAGATTCCAATAATGGTTTAATGATTGTTATTTTACGCTTGTGTTAACGTTTTATCTTTTTTAGTTTATACAAATCTTGCATATTCAATATATTATTGTTTTATGGATAATTTTTGGTTATTGTTTTATGCATGATTTATTTACTTCGTTATATCCTTTTTTAATGTTGTAATATGGTTTATTTTGTTTAAAAAAAATAAATTAAATGATTATTGTGTTATTCATTTCCATTTTTTGTTTTTTATAGTACTAATTCATATGAACCTATGCCATCATCTAAAAAATGATCACTGTTGTGTCCACAATGTGTATAAAATAAAATATAAATATAAGTATATATATTAAATATATGTAGTCCTTTTGTAAAAGTCATCAAGCAATATATCGTACGAAAATAAAGTCAAAGTTCATAAGTGAAAGGGGGATTTTAACAAAAAAAGAAAGTAAAATATTTTAGGGACATTGAAGTCATTTAATAATTAATTTAGTGTGCATAGTATAGTATTTTCTCCTTGAGCAAATCAGCTCCCATTTTTATTTGGTATACTAGAAAATACTAATTAGTTATGAGTTATTATTCTATTGGTCCAGAAGAAAAGTGGGAAGTTTGCCTAGTAAGAGTTTAAGGTTCAAATTCGGACATTAACATTTGTTTATTAACATGGAGAAAATTAACTACTAACAATTAACGTTTGAAAATAAAAGTATATTTTTTGTTGGAGAAAATACTCTCAACTATGATTGGCAGTAAAACAAACACCTACCATGTCAATGAGTTGATAGCTTGAAAACTAGTTCGTCATTAAATTACACATTGATACATACTTCAACCATAAAATCGATGAAAGTCAAGATTTGTTGCAATAAAAAAAAATTCCACAATATTTCAACTTTGGTTTATGATTATATCAATGCGAATTTGTCTTAGTTATAACTCACAAAAATCAAAACAAGAAACCACAAAATGAACAAGTTAGAGCGAATCGGGCACTATGGTAAAATCTTAAGTTCAATTAGAGACCGAATCATATCAGACTAACTAGAAACTCTTTGGCCGAAATTCGTATGTTACATACAATATTATTGCAAAAATGGTTCACATACTAATAACCAAATTTAGAACACCCTAAACATATACTTCTCGAGTAGCACTTAACTTGGGTGATACGAAGACAAATTTATAAAACAACCTTATATTTCCGTTTAGTCTATTTAATTTAATGTACCATAACTACAGGGCAGAGGTGGTATCAAAAGGGGGTAAGAGGGGACGATGCCCTTCTCGAAATTAAAATGAGTATCATTTATTTTTTAAAATTTTCCTATAACTTTTTAAATTTTACCCCTTTTTGAATATGTTTTTTATTAATGTTTTTAATTTTGCGTCCTCTTAAGTTTCTTTCTGGTACCGCCTCTGTCTTAAGGCTGCATTTAACAAAATCTTTTTACTTTTTAAGCCGCTAACTTAGGTGCAGATAGCACCTATAGTTTTTTCATAAAATATTTTTGGGAACTGTTAACCTTTTTGTCTAGTTGCCATTTTTACCATTCTAATTTGTTAGAAATAAAAATATAATCCCAAATCGACCAGTTCCAAAAATACATTTTGTCGAGGAGATACTAAACTTTAATCAAAACTGCATTCAAAACCTCTCATATTTCCCTTCAAGCTCTCAATAATCTCATAGATCTTGCAAGCAAAAATATGCTCACTATCTGCAGCTACAAACTCATTGATCTCATTTCCAATCTCAATCCAACTACGACCCGGAATTCTCCTCTCGTTAACCCGATCTCTCACGATCTCCTTCTTCTCCCATATTCCTTTCGAAGCATAAACATTCGACAGAATAACATCATCACCAGCTAAACTCTCCTCAAACTCGACCAATCGTCCACGAGCTTCTTCAGCAAGATCAATATCACCACGTATACTACACGCACTAAGCAACGTCCTCCATATGACTGCATTTGGCTTCATGGGCATTTCTAAAATAAAATCTTTAGCTTCTTGTAAACACCCGGCTCGACATAATAGATCAACCATACAACCATAATGTGATAATCTAGGCTTTAACCCGTAACGATTTATCATTTTCTTGAAATATTGTTTTCCATCATCAACCATAGCTACATGACTACATGCCATTAAAACCCCAATGAATGTAACATCATTTGGGACGATTTTCGTATCAATCATTGTTTTAAAAAGTGCAAGTGCTTCTTTTGCTTGACCATGAATAGCGTATCCGGTAATCATGGAAGTATATGTCGTAACATCCTTATGTTTAATGTCATGAAACAATATCATTGCAGTTTCTATATCTCCACATTTTGTATACATGTTTAGTAGTGCATTATATAACGATAAGTCGTTATCGATGTTTTTGTTTCGTCTAACCAAGTTATGTATCCATTTACCTGTGTCCAAGGCACCAAGATCCGCGCACGCAGATAGCGCTACCGTGAGCGTGACATGATCAGGAGCCACATTCTCCATCTGCATTTTTCTAAACAATTTTAGACCAACTTTCGGTTTTTGGTTATCAATATAAGCGGAAATCAACACAGTCCAAGAAACAACGTTCTTCATCGGCATTTCATCAAACACCTGGTGTGCATCTGCAATATTACCCACGGAAGAGTAATAACTTACCAATGATGTCTGGATAAAAATAATGGGCAAATAACCAAGTTTTACGACAAGGGTATGGAACGGTCGTGCTTCGTGTATTGACGATGAATTTCGTGTGCAGATTTTGATCATGTATAAAAGAGAAAAACTATCAATTTTGGAAGTGTTTTTCCTGATTAAATCACGAAATAGAAGCAAGGCTTTAGTAGGTGTGTCATTGGTGTTTAAATATTGTTTTAGTAACTCATTTGGTCTTGGTTTAGTTCTATTATTATTATTAAGGCTATGGAATTGAGAAGGTTTTGTGAGAGCAAATTTGGGGGAAAATTTGTGGTTTTGGAGGGGAGAAAATTTCATGAACCTCATCCATGATGATTGGGTTTTAGTTTATTTTTTAACGACATCCAAAACTAACCCAAATAATTTAACATTGCCCATGAAGTAAAACTATTACCCGTCCAACGTTCCTCACAAGATAAGTGTACATTTCTAATTTTGTTTATCTCAAAATAAATGTCAGTAAATATTAAGTTTGGATGATGGTATTTGAAGAACAAATGCCAATTTCTGGAATAGAAATGTTAGGTGTTAATAATTTGCTTCATGTGATTTATGTTATAAGTTGATACATAAAGAATATATATATTAGCGGTAGGAATGCTTTTAAAAACATAAGGCTCATTTCAGTATAACTGACTATTGATACTTCCCTTGGTTCAGGGTCGGCTTTTGAAGGTTTTAAGCGAGAGTGCGAGACTAAATTTAAAAGCTTAATTCATAAGCATATAAACTAAGTGTAACGAGTTTTAAGGTTCAAAACCTAGAATGCATTTTATATCATCAACACTAACGTTAGGACAAGAGAAAATTGATACAACATTTGAAACTTAAAAAGGAAAAGTTATATCAAAGGTAGAATAATAATTAAGCGTTGAAGAATAGAGGAACTTTCAAAATATCTGTCATAATCACATATGAAGGCTGTTAGAATTGAGAGATAATCTAACAACCATTTTTCAAATCGAAAGTTTGTATGCATGGTGGGCAAAAACCTGGTTTGACCCAACCCGAACCAGTTTCAATCCATTTTTGGGTCAAACATGGACCACTTTTTTACTGAGTTTTTTAACGATTTTTTATTTTGCCAAAAACAAACCCAACCCGACTTCAACCTCGCCTCCACCCCGGTCCAAACCGATTTTTAAAGGTCGGGTTTTCGAAACTCGAACCGATTTCGTCAAACCCAGGTTTGACCGAGTGTGGTTGCGGGGTTTTTTCCCGGGTTCGGTTTTTTGCTCACCTTTACATCAAGGCATGTAGAGGTTGATACATCAAACCCAAACTAAATAAACTAAAGCTCAATTTCTAGAAAATGTTGAGGCCTTTTTTATTTAAAGGGTCTAACCTTTGCCTAACCGACTAACCCATATTTATAATAGAGTCTGCATTACTTCTGCTTCAACAATAATAACATGATGATATTCGGTCTTTATTTGCACAAAGATTTTTTCAAAATAAATCTTGATCATTTGAGTCTCTCATGTTCCTCTTTTGACATGATTAGGTATTCTTGTTCTATTTCGTTTCCCGTTAGTCTCTCTAAAAAATCGTTACTTGAGCGAACATGAATGTTAGATATTAAGATATATTGACCTCCATGTCTTAGATGTTCGTTTTAAAACAATTATATCAAAACCGCCTCTTCACATGTTTTTAGGTAACTACATGACTATGGGATGACTATGGGATGTGATGGACAGTTGAAACTGTTTAAAAACACTTTGTTTTCGGAAACAGACGTCAAAAGTATGACTTTTACTTCCTGCGAAGTAGAGAGTTTTTTTTTTCAACAGCTAACTAAGATGTCCCATTGACTAGAGGTATGCACATACTAGTAGACGCCTGAAGCCCTATCCCATTCAACTCCACGTTCCGAAAAAAACCACTCGCCGATCTTTCTTCATTGAGCATTATGTCAAATAACATGTGATGTTAATAATAAAACTTGAACTTTGGTCATTTTATATCAAAAGTCGAACACTTTAACCATCTCAACCAAATTTTCTTTGATAAAAATAAAAATAAAAAATTATACGATTATTCTCGTTAAAATAGGATTGATATGTTTGGCAAAGGCTTGGGCCACAATTGGGCCTGGACCACACATATATAAATCAAATCCTCTATCCAAAAGAAAAAGATACACACAAATACGGAGTATCTAACTCCGAAAAAATCCAAAAAAATATCTTTGGGAAAAAATATCTTTGGGAGAGACCTTTTGGTGACGTGTGTTACAGATATCCCTAAATTGTTTATCTCTTTTTGCACTTTTTCTTCCACGTCTGCCCTTCATCTAACATACCCACTCATGTCATCCAACGGTCCATTTTAATCAACCCATTTTCGTCTTTCCAGACCAACAAAAGAAAGAAAAAACATCACACAGATAGATGAACAACACTTGTACTTGTCTTTCTCTTTCACACACACATATACACATACATATAAATACTAGTTTGACTAATTGTTTTAGATAGTTTGTAGTTGTAGATGATTTTGGAATGTTTATATATATATATTATATATAATTGATTTATAGGTATAATTTTGGAAGATGGATCCAAATGAATTTTTATTAAGTAGAGGTGGTGGTGGGAATAATAATAATAATAGTAATAGTGAAGGATTTATTGATAGAAGTAAAGTAAGGATTTTACTTTGTGACAATGATCTCAACAGTTCTCAAGAGGTTTTTCTTCTTCTTTCTAAATGCTCTTATCAAGGTATTATTATTATCATTATCATTATTATTATCATTTATAGTTAGTATAATTATTATTATAATAAAAGTAATAGTACATAATTATTATTGTGAGCATGACTTTTTTAATTATATTAGTTATTCTTGATCTAGTCCTTATGTTGATTAGGAAATGATATAATCAGTGGATGTAATTTACGAGATTAATCCGATCTGTTTTAGTTTAAAAGATTAATTATATATTAATTAAATTAATTTTATGAGTCTGGTGATCTGAAATAAGTAGTAAATGATTCGGTTAATTGTAACTTATATAGTGACATCAGTAAGATCACCACGGCAAGTGATTGATGCCTTGAATGCGGAGGGGCCTGATATAGATATTATTCTTTCCGAAGTTGATCTTCCTACGGCTAAAGGCTTTAAGATGTTAAAATACATTACGAGAGACAAAGATCTGCGGCGAATACCTATCATCAGTAAACAGCTTGTGTTTTTATTATTTTAGGCCATTTTTTCGTGTTTAATAGAGATTGTACTTTGTAATAATTTTTTCTTTCTTCTAATTTTTCGTTAGTGATGTCTGCTCAAGATGAGGTTGCTCTTGTTGTCAAGTGTTTGAGGCTTGGAGCAGCTGATTATCTTGTGAAACCTTTGCGCACAAACGAGTTGTTGAATTTGTGGACGCATATGTGGAGAAGAAGACGTATGGTATGTATGGATCATTGCCTGATTTTTTTAAAAAAAAGGGTATAGGAGGGCACCATGTCCCCGGAACCACATTGAATCCCCATCATGACCTCCCCATAAGGTTTTTGATGCTAGTGAAATACCTTCACTTAATACCCACATGATTTGGGCATCCCTAGGATCGAACCCACGTCTCTTAACTTCACATGTGGGCCCTAGATGCATTGGTAACGGGTACCACTCCCTCTATTGATGGATTGGTATCTTTATCTAACTTTTTGATAGAGCCTATATGATATATTGGGTTGTGATCATTTGAAAACTAAAATTTGTGTGAAAACCAGAAAACTGGCCAAACACACTGTGATTTGAAACTTAACACAATGTGTTTATAGCTGCCACCACCACCACCACCGGCACCATTGCCGGAAATTGTGATATGGTAAGGGCGAAGCCCTTAATCGAACGGCTGCGCCGTTTAGGGGGGCTTCGCCCTTCTCGGTAGCCTATCTCGAGGCATTTATAAAGGGGTTGGAAGCCGGACGCATATGGGAATGGTGTGGATTTGTTGGGCAGCGATCCAAGAGATAGTGTGGTTGTTTGATACGGTACGGGTGCTACCCTTACTGCCATGGCTGCGCCATGACGTCGCCGGAGGAGGAGCAGAGAGAGAAAGATGATGGTGGTGGTGGTGGTGGTGGTGGTGGTGGGCAACTACAAACACATTGTGTTAAGTTTCAAATCACAGTGTTTGGCCAGTTTTCTGGTTTTCACACAAATTTTAGTTTTCAAATGAACATTTCACATGATATATTAGTCAAAATCATGAAGGTAGAAACGACACATGATCTGCTTGCTTTCAAGTGATTTGTTCTCCCCAAGGAGGTGTCAGAATTATTAGCTATCTGGTGATGATACAATAATAGTTGCCATAAATTTGTAATTCTATTGCCATGCATTCTTAGTTATCTTGCGTATCTACTTATGTGATGGTTGTTGCCAGGAATGGGTCTAACACCTATTAAGAGTCTGTAATGAGTTAGGATGTGTTCATGGCGTATGAGCTTTTTCTAATTCTGTTGTAACTTGCAAGTGTTTGGTTTATCGGCTGCTATGTTTTCGCATGTTTCATCATAGACAGTAGTCGAATCCTTTCAATCATCCTTGTCATGATGCCAAAATTAAGTTGAATACGTTTTTAAGTTCTTAACTTTTCTTTGGGCAGCTTGGCTTGGCTGAGAAGAACATCATGAACTGTGAATTTGATCTGGTGCTTTCTGATCCCAGCGATGCTAATACCAGCAGTACTACTCTATTTTCGGATGACTCGGAAGACAAGTCACTTAAAAATTCCAATCCAGAGAATTCCGTGTCTATTTCTCGGGACGACGAGGTAAGAATTTTGTTCACTGGATATACATAGTGTTTCAAATCATGCTAACCAACTTTCTTTTTCAGGGTAACGTGATGATACCTTCTCATCCTGTGAATATGCCACATCTTAACTTATCAGATGATCAACCTACTGTCCCAGAAATTAATGAACAACAACGAGGTTAACAGGCCCCTTTCGAAATTCTTTTGAGGTGGATTTTTTGACCCATTTACTTATGAATGGGTCAATCTGGGTTGTGTTTTTATCTCAAACAGGGAAAATATAAATTCCTAGAAAAAAGGGGAATGGGTCAAAGTGTCAAACGAGTTGAAAGTTGTTCAAACACTCTTTGTGCTACAATATGGTTTTTGTAATCATAATTAGCCCATTGTTATCTATTGAAGTTTGTATGACAGACAAAAAAGTGTTCCTCGGCAAACCCAATTTCACCTAGCCCATTTTAACCCTCGCCTGTTATAACATGTTACCCAATCGGCAGGACCTTCCCAACTTTCCACCTCTAAAAGTTTATTTAACATTCGTGCTTTAAGATGTTTCGGTATATTTGATAGCTGTGGTGGTGTTCCAGGTAAAATTATGTTTGGTCCAAAGAAAAGTGAGCTGAGGATTGGTCAGTCTTCGGCTTTCTTTACATATGTCAAATCTAGCATGTTTAGAAGTGCAAAGCACGGGGGCACCATTACTATTGATGAATCTATGACCCCTGTATCAGGCGACAATCTAAATTTAGGTGGCGGGCGAGTGGATAATATAACTGTAGATAAAATAACCATCAACCTAACCGATGAAAGTGCTACTCAGTATGTACATGTTGACGAAAAAATTGGTTCGTTCGGTGAACAAAAGATCACTGATGCTCAAGGGTATGATTACATTCAACCTCAGGAAAACATTCATAGCAATCACAGCTTCCCTGATTCAATTTCTGTAGACAAATCGTCTATTTCCCCATTAGCACCAGAGGCAGAAACACAAGAATCAGGAAATAACCTTCATGATATTTCGGGTTATAATGCATATTCTTCTTATCCTTATTATCCTTCAGGACCAATGAATCATTTTATGATAAACATGAATAATTTGCATAGCCAAAGCCAATATAATCATGCTGCACATTGTCCGCCTCAGCCCATACCCGGTATGGGCTCATTCCCTTACTACCCAATGAATCTTTGCATACCTGGCCAAATGCCGCCAGCAATGCACCCGTGGCCTACTTATGGGAGCTCATCTAACAGCAATGTTAAGGTACATCAACTTGACCGTAGAGAGGCAGCCTTGCTTAAGTTCAGGCAGAAGAGGAAGGAACGCTGTTTTGACAAGAAAATCAGATATCTTAATAGGAAAAAGTTAGCAGAGCGGCGACCTCGTGTAAGAGGACAGTTTGTGAGGAAGATCAATGGAATTAATGTGGATCTTAACGGGAAACCTAGTAATGATTTTGACGAGGATGAAGATGATGAAGAAGAAGAGGAAGATCAAGCAGGCAGAGATTCATCTCCTGAAAACACTTATGCAGTTTTCCATGGCTGAGAGTATGAGAACGATTGTCATCTATGATACCGAAGATAAAGTGTTTCACTTGATAAAAAAGCGTATGGATGTCGTTGTTTTGAAGTATTACCATGATTTTCCAAGGCATGAAGGGTGAAAATTTGCAGGTATAGATGTATATTTGGTTTCTGGAGACAGAGAATCTAGTCCCTTGTCATTCCAGAAGCTATATTGTTGCACGATTTCTTGTCTAACTGAAAATGTCAAAGTCGTGCAGTTTTTTTGTCATGATTAATGCAAAATACGTGTAACCTGTTTGTAAAGCTACCATTAATGAATTAAGTAGAGGAATTTGATATATGATAGTTGTGTTTATCAAATGATTACTGCAAAAATGTTCAATGATCCTGATTACAACAACTGTTTGGTTATAATATTTCTGCCCTTATTATTGTTCAGATCCAATGCGGAAACAGGATCTTTCGTTCATTTAGTCCCTGACAAAGTGCATTTCAGCAAACTTTTGTTCAATACACACCAGGCGAGAAGTAGAAGCTGGTTCATGTAAATGAAGGCTTTAGCTAACGTGCCGGCTTGACGCGAATGAGGACAAGGATTGCCAGAGCTAGGCTGCAATTGTTGGAATCCATTTTTTCCTGTTCATTCTCCTTTTGATATTGCTGTCAGAATTTCCTCGCTCCTGTTATGTATTGTCTACTCTATTGAGCTGCAAAACCAACATTCTTTGTCAACTTTTGCCCTAAGCAGGGAGCCATAGGCTGTAAGACTGTAAGACCATTATTCACCTTTCACCCTTTTCACTTACACTTTTTACTGTCACGTCAGCTTCACCTTCTCACCCTCCTCATCTTCTCTTTTTGGAATTGGTCGCTATGGCCTATGGGGTATGATTCATCCCTAAAGGGTCAACTTTGGAGCATAGAAAGTTTTGCAAAAATTAAAAGTTTTATATGGGATGAAAGTGGCCAGAATGACTGTTTCAGTCACATAAAAAGTTCTAGATCATATTTTCTTTAAGAAAAGAAAATAAACTTTAGTAACCAAATAATATACTCTCTGTTTAATACAAGTAATTATTTTTGACATTGTTGGTGGATTTCAGGTGTAATAAGGGTGAATATTTCATTGACTGGATATCTTTTTGAATCTTGTTAACTTCTAAGAAACGATTCCACTATATATGTTTCTGTTAAACGAATTTTTTTGTTGGATAATACAAAGAAGATTGTTCTAGTTATAGGCACAACATTGAAGAACCTGGTTGCTAAATACTATTTCAAGTTGTGTATTATATGATCGTATACAGTATATAGTTTTGGGAATAAAAGTAAATGGTTTAAAAATAGACAAATGGTAATGATTAATTTTTTTTTTTGGGGGGGTATGTGGAAAATAGGTACAACAACAACAACAAGGTACTCAATCCCGACATAAGTCGGGCTATGAGGGAGGTATGATGTAGACAGACCTTACCCCTACACACAAAGGTAGGGAGACTGCTTCCAGATCCACCGAGGTGGAAGGGACCTCCGGCCCGGGGTGAAAAAAATAGGGTTAGATCCACCGGAGTGGAAGACTTAACCGGAAAAATCTCGATCTCAGATCTAGTCTCGATCTCAAAGAGAAGCCGGAGAAACCTCTCAACGGCTCTCTATGTGGAAAATAGGTAGCAGGGATTAAAAGAGCAAGTCAAATAGTCAATATATTGAATTTACTTTGACTAATAGTGCATAAGCTTAAGACCCAATAAAATACTTTGAATGTTCAAAAATATAGTCGTATTATTAATCACATTATTAAGTAATATGTCATGTTCATATACAGTAAAACAACCGGCTTAGATATGAAAATGAGCATGATCAACATAATTTCGAATTTCTTGCATTGTTTCTCATTCATGTACCAAAAGCTTTTAGAGTTTGTACGTCGGCTCAAAAAAGATCCCTGTCCCGGCAGAAATTCAAATGTTAATTTATGTGAAGCACAAATCAAACGAACGGCATGTACTTTCCAAATAGCATCTTTGACTTTCACTTTCCCAAGTCAATCCCAGTTTTTTTATATCCATGTGGCCTCAAGTGTGTCACTTTTTCCCTTGGAACAATTTCTTTTAAGTAAATTTCACGTATGGTCCTTATAGTTTGTATGAATTTCATTAAGCGTTCTCAACTTTTAGAAACTATTCCATGTACTTAAACTGTAGATACAGAATCAATGTCAAGGTTATTTCGAGATATACATATGAATTCATCTTTAATCTTATAATAATAAAACATACAAGGGAGACACTTGTGAACGAGGTCAGACTCTTATCTACTATAATATACTAAAACAGGTGATAGTCTTAGAGTGTAGTGTGTTTGGGGTTGAGTTTTGAAATAGATTTTTCGTATTGTGTTTGGAAATCGTAAATAATCTGTTTTTAGTGTTTGGTAAAAAGATTTCAAAAATAGATTAATCGCGTTTAAATTATTACAAAATGCACTTTTAGTAAAGCATCACCCCCCTTACTGTAAGAAAATGCTGTCAAATTCCCGCTATATTTTGCACCAATACCCTGTATATCTTCCTCCTAAATATAAATAATTATATTTATAATATAATATATACTCTGCAAGTTTTTGTGTTTTTAATTTGATTTCTTCGTCTACGTCACTTATTATAATGTTATGAAGCTTGTCCAAACAGGATGATTCTTTATATAGATTCATAGTAATTGGTCTTGGGTAGGAATTCAGGAATTCACGATAACTATCTATACTATATTATAAAACAAATAAGGTTTCAACTTTCAATTTCAACAATGTACACATGATAATGCATGATGTACCATACATCAATGCCCCACAACTTTCAACTTTCATTTTCATCTCTCTCCTCAAATCTCAACCACTCATTTTTTCTCTCTTCTTCATAAATCATTTTATTCCTCTAATTCATTCAAAATCTTTTATCTCAAAAACCATACATCGATAAATTATAAAAATTATATGGGTGTTCTTAAAATTTCATGCTCTTTCATTAGAGATGTCATTCGATATACTTTCGACGAATTTTTAAATCCGATGGCGGAGCCCGTACGGCTAAGGCATTTGGCTATCACACTCTATGACCTATCACCCCCACCATCTCACCGCCGCAACGCGCGGATACTTACTCTCGTATTATTTTAAATGGATACATTAGTACACACGCAATATTAGGTTGGATATATTGAGCTTGCAAATGTTCCAACCCCCTATCAAACACTACTTAATTCTATAAACTTGACAAATCTTTGATAAACTTTAATACTCCGTAGTTTTGTTTAAAAACTATATTTGGTAGTCTATTATGAAAGTTGCCGTGAACTATATATGTCACATCAAGACATATACTACCGGCCGCGTACACGAATATTACCTTCGGTTGTCTAACCAAGATTCCTCTTCTATATATATCTCCATACAAAATTGACTAAATTTTGATACACTTACTAAGGCCGTAGCTTATAAGCGTCCTCCCCATGCGTCCCAACCACCAAGGACGCTCGACGCTATTGGCATAGAGCGTCCAAACCCCTGCGTCCTACGAATTAGTCCTCCTGTGGACTCTTGCAGACGCTCCATTGTGGGGCCAAGTCGAATGGCTAAAAAAAAAGTTTGTTTTCTTCCTAATTTGAATGTAACGGCTATTTCTTCAAAACTCTTCCTTTTCTTCTTCTTTAAACCAACCGAAACACACATACATTTTCACATACAATCACACCATTTCACATACAATCAAATCATTTATTCTCACATACACTCAAACCCACACCATGTCTAAGAAAAACACCAAAAACCAACAAAAGAAAAACAACGAAAATGTTGCCGACGACATGCTTCAAAACCTTATCGACTTTCCTCCACCACCATCACCGGCGATGTCGAGCTCGAATCCACAAGTTCAATCTAGCAACTCTCGATTCCCACTCAACTATATGCCATCGCCGATGCCATATAATGTGAACCCGTTTTCGACTTCGTTTTATAATCAAGTTGGTTATAACCCGATTGACGGTATAAACAACGCAAACAACCTTCTATTATTGCAACAATGGCAGGCGGCACAAATGTATCAACAAGCAACAGCAGCAGCGACACCACCACCACTACAACCGACTAATGTGGTAGATGAAGCGGACAATCAACGCGCGGGAACTAGTGTCGCTTCTGCCACTCCTGTTGAAGATGAAGCAGAGGCAGTCCAACCGTCAAAGCGAATGACGAAAAAAGGAAAGGAGGTCGCAGAAAAGAGGA
Source organism: Erigeron breviscapus (assembly GCA_034093135.1). Taxonomy (NCBI): domain Eukaryota; kingdom Viridiplantae; phylum Streptophyta; class Magnoliopsida; order Asterales; family Asteraceae; genus Erigeron; species Erigeron breviscapus. The sequence continues at coordinate 259,833,741 of CM067167.1, forward strand.
AATGGACCGAAAATGAATGTGTGATTTTGACAAGGAGTTGGGTGCATGCTACCGAGGACGCGATCAAGGAGAATGGTCAAACGGAAAACGTTTTTTGGACAAAAATTGAGACATTGTTTAACAGGGCATCAAAAGATGGTCATCGTAACGTAAGTCAACTTCATGGAAAATGGAACAAAATCAAAGTCGGGTGTAAGAATTTTGGGGATGTGTTTAAAAGGTTTAGTGACGAAGGACGGCAAAGCGGCGCCGACGAGAAGCATATTTTTGATGCCGTCCATGAGCAATACAAGGCGCAGTATGGGCCGTCTCGATTTGCATTCGAGAAATGTTGGGAAATCCTTAAAGGTTTCCCAACCTTTTGGAACGACCACGGGACAAAAAACAGCCGGCGTGGGTGGATTTGGTGGATTTGGGTGACGACGGTGAGCCATTAGAACGGATTGGTACCGAGAGAAACCCGGCTATTGACTCGTTGTTTGGAGATGACCCCATTAGGAGACCACCGGGGCGTAATGTTAGCCGAAAGTTGTCCCAAAGTTCTGATGCAGGTTCGAGTAGATCATCCACCGGGTCAGAAGCGCTACTTAAACTCGACGAAATGCTCAAGTTGCAGAAGGAATCGATAAAGAAAACAGATGAAGATCGGATGAAGTTTGAAGAGGATCGGAAGCAAAAGAAAGTTGCTCGTCACAGGAAGGAAGTTATGGAGGCGTTTAAGTTTCTTCAGAACCCGGTTCCCACTGATTTGCCTAGAAAGGAGATGAAAGCGCTTCTAAATTATCGTAAGTCTTTGATGGATCAGTTTGGGGAAGACTTTGTAGAGATGTGTGACGATGAAGATGACGAGTAGTTTGTTTAGTTGTGTTTCGTGTTGCTTCGTGTGTTTTCAATAAATTTTCGTTATGTTTTATTGTATTAGGAACGTAATGTTTTCTTACTTGTGTTGTAATTTTTTTTAAATAAATGTTGTGTGTTTTTTTATTTTTAATGTGTTTTTTAAATAAATGTGTGTGTTTTAATGTTAAATATATTTAGAAAAAAAATAAATGGTAAATTATTTGATGATGTGGCGAAGAAGTTCCAGGAAGCTTGTCTTATAGGCAGGGAGAGTCCTGAGTGGTGTGATACTGACGTGGCAGTGAAGAAGTCCTGAGGACTCTCTCCTTATAAGCAAGGGCCTAATTTTGTTTCGAAAGTATCCCACATCATGACGCATACTCCTAAATAACATGTACTCCCAGGAAAATGGTCGTGTTGCCTTTGGTTATCTAAAAAAGATTCCTAGATCTTCATATATATGCATTTCGAACAACGAATTTACCTCACAATATTACAAAGTAAACACGGATGTCTTAACTGTATCCTAGCTAGTGCATAGTGTCTCTCCCTAATAAGGATGGATTAAAATAATTTACTCGGATTAGTTTTTGACTTTTGTTTTCTAATGCACAAAATAAATCACAATCAGCTAATCCTTGGACATCCTTTTTGATTATATACCCTCCCAGCGGTACGCAGGACCTGTCACACAAAGGAACAGTAGCACGCTGCGACACGAAGGTTCGTCCGTAACGAAGGCTCCTGCATAAGATAAAAGAGAATTGTTCCCCTATAAACTCGGGATTTGATCTTATCATTTGCAGCCGATAATTAAGGAAATAATATTCCCGCCCTAAGACTTAGGAAACCCTAAAGAGGCCTACTTGTTTTCCAATACTATTTCTCCCTATAAAAGGAGATCCATAAGACCTTCAAAGGAATTCGTTCATTCTCACATACGACCTACAACATACTCATCATATTATATCTTGTTCTTAACACGACCAACATAATTCACAACACGATCGATCAGATCTAAAACACTCAATCATATTTGATTGACGTAAAGAGGCACGAACCCTACCTTTGGGGAATCGCCAACGAATAACCAAAAACACCCATCATTCCATCTTTAACCTAATCTCGGTTTGGTACACAATCATTTGGCGCCATCCGTGGGACCTTAACATCACTTGGACCCGAAAACCCACAATAAGATTTTTGTGCACTCACACCACGAGAAATGGTTAAGAAGAACAAAACCCAACCCCTGAAAAACAGGAGATTCCCTTTTTCAATCAATCAGACAGCGGTCAATCGCCCAGATCTAACCGTGGCCACGACAGAAGGTTTTTATTTCCCCCCTTTAGGGGAGAGCAAAGCCTCCAATGACCCCCTAATCATCCAAGCCACGATATTTAATATCGAGGTACGAAGGGTCTATTTGGATAGCGGAAGCGAGTGCGATGTCATCTTTGAGCATTGCTTCCTTAAGTTACCAGACGCAATACGAGCCCGAAAGTCCGACCCCCGAGGCCCTCTTGTTGGGTTTTCGGGGGAGCATGCGTGGCCTCTGGGAGAGATCGACTTGGACATCAGCATCAATGATGGAGAACACGAGAGGACCGAAACATTGGACCTTGCAATAGTACGATCCCCATCACCCTACAACATCCTTTTGGGAAGAACCGCCATGCAACAACTGGAGATAGTCCCATCTGTAATCCATAGGCTTGTTAAGTTTCGATCCGAGACAGGGATAGGTACGATCTGCTCGTCTTACAAACAGACAAAGCAAATTCATGACGTGAAGAGAATAGAAGACGGGAAGTCGTCCGTTCCGAAGGAACAACAGGAGCAGGAGGACGCGACGAAGGTAATAATCAACCCAGCATTCCCGGACCAGCCGATAACCATAGGTACCCAACTCTCAGATGAATGTAAACACAAGCTCCGGAAACTACTACAGTCCAACATAGACATCTTTGCATGGGAGTACGCGGACATGACAGGGGTCCCCAGGATCCTAACATTCGAAGGAAAACCGTTCGTAACAGAACACTGTCTGAACGAACGAAAGTACATAGAACCTGTCCATCAGAAGAAACGCAGCCTCTCGACTGAAAGGGACGAAGCCGCTAGGAAAGAAGTGGAGGAACTATTGAAAGCAGGGAAAATCAGGGAGTCCGCCTACCCGATCTGGATTGCAAACCCGGTGATGGTGAAAAAGGGAGACGAGAGGTGGAGGATGTGTGTTGACTTTACAAACATCAACAAAGCATGCCCCAAGGATTGTTACCCCTTGCCAGAGATCGATTGGAAGGTAGAATCGTTAACAGGACACAAACTAAAATGCTTCTTGGACGCATATAAAGGCTACCATCAGATACAAATGGCAGAAGAGGACGAGGACAAAACGGCCTTTTACACGAGCAAGGGGACTTATTGTTATCAAAAAATGTCGTTTGGTTTAAAGAACGCAGGGGCTACGTACCAAAGGCTGGTTGACAAGGCATTCGCCACGCAGATAGGAAGGAACCTAGAGGCATACACTGATGATATGGTTATCAAAAGCAGGGATGAAGAAGGCCTCATAGAGGACATCCGTGAGACATTCGGAAACCTTCGGAGAATCAATCTGAAGCTTAACCCTAAAAAATGCTCTTTTGGCATAGAGGAGGAAAAATTCTTAAGATATTATATTAGCAACAAAGGCATACATGCGAACCCCTCCAAAGTAAACAATCTGAAGCAGGTTTCGCCACCAAAAACGATCAAGGAAGTCCAGAGTTTGAATGGTAAGCTTGCCGCGCTCAGCGTTTTCTTTCCCGAGGGGCTGATAAACAACTCCCCTTCTTTAAAACGTTGAAGGGATGCACCCAGAAGAAGGACTTCGCATGGACAGAAGAGGCGAACAAAGCTCTGGAACATATGAAAGAATACATTGAAAACCTGCCGACACTAACAACGCCAAAACCAAAGGAAACACTCTTTGTGTACCTGGCAGCTTCACCCGAATGTGTCAGCGCTGTATTAGTGGCCGAAAGGGATCGACAACAAATATCAATTTACTTCGTAAGCAGGGTTTTACAAGGTGCCGAAGCTAATTACCCTGAACTGGAAAAACTCGCTCTAGCTATAGTCCATGCAGCACGAAGGCTACAAAGGTATTTTCAAGCACATCTGATCATTGTGCTATCAGATAAGCCAATCAAGCAGAAACTACTGAAACCGGAGAAGTCAGGAAGAGTGGCCAAATGGGCCATTGGGTTGGGAGAACATGATATAGAATTCAGAGCCCGGCATGCAATCAAAGGACAGGTCTTAGCCGATTTCATCACTGAGGTACATGAAGCCAAGGATTCGTTAACGCACTTTACGTCTTTGGAAGTAACAGGAACAGTCGAATGCGATATCTGGAGACTGTATACTGATGGTGCTGCCAATTCAGATGGTTGCGGGGCCGACCTTATGCTAATCAACCCAGAAAATAAAGAATTCACTTATGCATTGAGGTTTGAGTTCGCAGTAACAAATAACGAAGCATAATACGAAGCATTATTAGCAGGACTCCGAATTGCGAGAGACATGAAGATTCGAAACATACGAGTATACGTTGACTCCCAACTAGTGGCATGCCAGGTGAAAGGAGAATACGAAGCAAAACAAGAAACAACGAAGCTGTATCTGCGAAAAGTGCAAGAATTGATGGAATGTTTCACCCACTTCGAAATAGAGCACATCCGAAGAAACCAAAACAAAAAAGCAGACGCTCTAAGTAAGTTAGCCTCCCTAACATTCGACCACTTGGGAAAACAGGTGTTAGTAGAAGTTTTGAAAGAAAGGTCAATTGAAGAAAAACAGGTATCGGATCTCGTGGAGGAGGAAGGAACAGGACACAAACTAAAATGCTTCTTAGACGCATATTAAGGCTACCATCAGATACAAATGGCAGAAGTGGACGAGGACAAAACGGCCTTTTACACGAGCAAGGGGACTTATTGTTATCAAAAAATGTCGTTTGGTTTAAAGAACGCAGGGGCTACGTACCAAAGGCTGGTTGACAAGGCATTCGCCACGCAGATAGGAAGGAACCTAGAGGCATACACTGATGATATGGTTATCAAAAGCAGGGATGAAGAAGGCCTCATAGAGGACATCCGTGAGACATTCGGAAACCTTCGGAGAATCAATCTGAAGCTTAACCCTAAAAAATGCTCTTTTGGCATAGAGGAGGAAAAATTCTTAAGATATTATATTAGCAACAAAGGCATACATGCGAACCCCTCCAAAGTAAACAATCTGAAGCAGGTTTCGCCACCAAAAACGATCAAGGAAGTCCAGAGTTTGAATGGTAAGCTTGCCGCGCTTAGTCGTTTTCTTTCCCGAGGGGCTGATAAATAACTCCCCTTCTTTAAAACGTTGAAGGGATGCACCCAGAAGAAGGACTTCGCATGGACAGAAGAGGCGAACAAAGCTCTGGAACATATGAAAGAATACATTGAAAACCTGCCGACACTAACAACGCCAAAACCAAAGGAAACACTCTTTGTGTACCTGGCAGCTTCACCCGAATGTGTCAGCGCTGTATTAGTGGCCGAAAGGGATCGACAACAAATATCAATTTACTTCGTAAGCAGGGTTTTACAAGGTGCCGAAGCTAATTACCCTGAACTGGAAAAACTCGCTCTAGCTATAGTCCATGCAGCACGAAGGCTACGAAGGTATTTTCAAGCACATCTGATCATTGTGCTATCAGATAAGCCAATCAAGCAGAAACTACTGAAACCGGAGAAGTCAGGAAGAGTGGCCAAATGGGCCATTGGGTTGGGAGAACATGATATAGAATTCAGAGCCCGGCATGCAATCAAAGGACAGGTCTTAGCCGATTTCATCACTGAGGTACATGAAGCCAAGGATTCGTTAACGCACTTTACGTCTTTGGAAGTAACAGGAACAGTCGAATGCGATATCTGGAGACTGTATACTGATGGTGCTGCCAATTCAGATGGTTGCGGGGCCGACCTTATGCTAATCAACCCAGAAAATAAAGAATTCACTTATGCATTGAGGTTTGAGTTCGCAGTAACAAATAACGAAGCATAATACGAAGCATTATTAGCAGGACTCCGAATTGCGAGAGACATGAAGATTCGAAACATACGAGTATACGTTGACTCCCAACTAGTGGCATGCCAGGTGAAAGGAGAATACGAAGCAAAACAAGAAACAACGAAGCTGTATCTGCGAAAAGTGCAAGAATTGATGGAATGTTTCACCCACTTCGAAATAGAGCACATCCGAAGAAACCAAAACAAAAAAGCAGACGCTCTAAGTAAGTTAGCCTCCCTAACATTCGACCACTTGGGAAAACAGGTGTTAGTAGAAGTTTTGAAAGAAAGGTCAATTGAAGAAAAACAGGTATCGGATCTCGTGGAGGAGGAAGGAACAAATTGGATGACTCCTATTTATGAGTTTTTGGTAAGCGGAATACTCCCAGAAAATAAGGACGAAGCCCGAAAGATAAAATCAAATCCCCACAATATAAGATTCTGGATAAAAAATTGTATAAAAAGGGGTTCGTCACGCCGTGGCTGCGGTGCGCAGGGCCTAAACAAGCAGAAATGATTATCCGGGAGATACACGAAGGAATCTGCGGATGCACGGGAGCAAGGTCCGTCGTAGAACGGGCCCCGGGCCGGGTGGGGGGGGGTGGGGTCCCACCTTCCCCTCCTCCACCGTCCCTTATCTTACCCCCTTGTAACATCCCAAAACTTAATCGTTTCTGTTGACTAACGTCGTTAGGTCAAATTCTAAGTCCGTGATATGTTATGTGGTAAAATGTGTGTTTATATGTTTATGTGCCCTATATGTGAGATTTAATTATCTTTAATGAGTGACAATAAAGTGGACTAAATGCTGTGTAAAAGGCCTTTGTAGTGTGCGAAAGTGCTTTAGTGTGTTATATGTATCCCCAATAGGTGTTTTTAAGCGAAATAAAGTCAATATGAAGTCCAGGGACTAGTTTTGCCAAAGGTGTAAAGTTAAAAACGGGTTTAGGTTGGGATTAGCTTAATCTAGGGTTATTTTCCAGCCTCAACAACATTAAAAGAATAAACACAAAGTTTATTAAAACCTTTTCTTGATTTCTTAAGCAAAATCTTCAAGTTTTGGTCAATCGAATCGAGTGTTTTGTGTTGAATTGGATCGACCATTGTTTGTTCAGGTAATCATCGATTTATTACTTATATTTTCAGATTCAAGGTTGTTTTATAATGATTCAAATCTGAATTAAAAAGGGATTTTGATAGAATTAGGGTTTAAAATATGTTTAAGTAGAGGGCCCCTCCCCCCTACCCACCTCCCCCCCCTCACCCACCTCCTTCTCCTCCCCTTTAAGCCAATTAATGTTCAAAACGATGTTTAACGAGTCTATAATCGATCTTGATGATCAATGGATGTTTATTTATGTCAAAAACATGTTTTGGGAGAAGATTTAATCGTTCGTTTATGGAAAATCGAAGAACTTGGTCGTTTTTGAAATCTGGACGAAATTACGTTAAATTCGTTAGCTGAGTCTGATTTTGTACTTGCGAAGATAATCTTCGTTTTGCTATCTTCGTAAGAACAAATCTATCTTCGTTTTGCTATCTTCGTAAGAACAAATCTATCTTCGTTTTGCTATCTTCGTAAGAACAAATCTATCTTCGTTTTGCTATCTTCGTAAGAACAAATCTATCTTCGTTTTGGTTATCTTCGTAAGAACTGTAGCTAAGTTCGTAAGAAGGATTTTCCAGACTAATTTCGTGAGGTCTGTAAGGTTCGTTTGGGTCCCAAATGACTTATATTTTGTATATTAATGTATCTTAGGTGTCGGGGATTATTGTTAAGCACTTTTAGCCTTTCATTACGCGCGTACACTACTACCAGGTAAGATACACTACTTTTGTCACGCTGAGGGTGCAACAAAAAATAGTTTCATAAACTATAACCTCCAAAACGGTAATGTATAACCTATATTGTGGTTGGGTTGATATGAGAGGTATTCGGGGATTAAAGATGACGATGCCTATGCCTAAAATGCTTCCCCGTAAATACGTTTATGATATGATATGTGATGATATGTTTAACGATATGATATGTTATGATGAACGGTGGTTAATGATATGATGTAATGATGTTATGTGCATGTATATGTGGCTTGTTCATCTAGAACACTAGACCTTTTTAGGTTGCCATGACACGTGCACGTTTTAAGGGCCCTAACGTGAAATGATGATAGATGATGACTAGTTTAGGATAACATAAGAAACCTAAACTAAATGTGGTAAATGCTCGAGCTAATTAGATGATGAGTGTTATGCATAACCCGTGCCTGACGGTGGATATAGGTACGCTGAGGTGGTTGCTTGGGTTGCTCCTTGCAACAGTCATACGTGGCGAGTAGTTTCGGGTGGTCTGATGACCCACCTAATGTCATGAACATAACGTGCTACTCAGGGATCGACATTGTCTTTCCTTAACGACGCAGATGGACCGTCGAAAGACTTCTCCATCAAGTCGGGTGTGAGGCTTCCTGAGGTCGTATGACCGCCTGCACACAAACTCATACCCTATATGATAACGGTAACTTCGGTTACAACTTAACGGTGACCTAGTCACAATTTAACGAGATGAATCCAAGTGACGAAATTGATTAGGCACATTTAGGGTCATGAACTCTATGCTTATATGTGACGTGGATATGTATGCCTAATTAAAATGACTTAAAGTTTTAAAAGGACGATTTAAATGGATGAAATGTTTTGCTTAACCCTGGTGTCATCTTACTTAGCTATTTATAGCTAACACTTGTTCTTTAAATGTGTTGTTCCCCTCAGGTTAAGCAGTGAAATGACTTGTGAAGCTTTGACGAGAGATGGGTAGAGGATCAAGAGGGCCTTAGTCTACCCAATAGTTTCTCATAGACTTTATGATATTGTTTCCTCTTGGAACCCTATGTAATGACTGCTGTTTTGATTGCTTTATGTTGGGCAATCTTATGGATTTTCTTTTATTATTTCTACGATACATTAGTAACACCACTATTGCTTCTCAACTGTTTTCCTTGTTGAGAGTTTTTAATAAATCGTTTCCGCATAATTGATGCCGTTAGGCAAAAGTTTTTGGAAATCCATATTTTTACGAAACGGGTGTTACAGTCGCTACGAAGGCTATGCGGTTGGGATATTTTTGGCCAACCATGCACCAAGACTCCGCAGCACTGCTAAAAAACTGCGAAGCATGCCAGCTACATGCTAACGTACCGAGACAGCCTAAAAACGATATGACTTCAGTAATTTCAGCATGACCCTTCATACAATGGGGGATCGATTTGGTAGGACCGCTCCCCGAAGCCCCAAACAAGAAAAAATTCCTAGTGGTAGCTATCGACTATTTCACCAAATGGGTAGAGGCAAAGCCGCTCGCCACGACGAACGGAGACCAGATGAAGAAGTTTGTATGGGAACACATCATATGTAGATTCGGGATACCGCAAACGATAGTATCCGATAATGGGCCACAATTTGCCAAAGGAGTCTTTCCTGAATTTTGCAAGCAGTTACAAATCAAGCAATCATTCACGTCCGTATACCATCCTCAAGGAAATGGACAGGTGGAGGTAACCAATAGGGAAATCATTAAGGGAATCGAAAAGCGGCTGGGACGAAGCCACAAGGGGTGGGTAGATGAACTGCCATTAGTCCTTTGGGCCAACAGAACGACCCCAAAACGAAGCAATGGAGAAACCCCATTCAGTTTAGCATTCGGAACCGAAGCAGTGGCACCAGCAGAATTCCAGGTATCCACCCACAGGATGTTAAATACGAAAGAAAATTCAGAAGAATTAAGAATAGATCTGGACTTGCTAGAGGAACGAAGAGAGATTGCAGCCATCAGAGAAGCTGCATTGAAAAGGAAGATCGAGGGATACTACAATAAGAGGGTAAATCCAACAACGTTCAAAACCGGGGACTATGTGTTACGGTTGAATAGTGCAAGCGAGAAAGAATACACCGGGAAGCTAGGACCAACATGGGAAGGCCCATATAGGGTACAAATGGCCTTCGGAAATGGAGCATATAAGTTGGAAACTCCCGAAGGGGCTCCGGTTGATAGAACGTGGAACAACTCAAATTTACGAAAATTCCACTGTTAAGACTTCTTTTTCTTTTTTCAATAAATTGTAAGGCCAAATTGCCTTAAAACATTCAATAAAGCAGAAAGTCCCCTCGGGGGATAATGCATTACAAAAGACTCGTTGTCTCAAATATTCAATAGAGGGTCGCTACCTCAGCACTAAAATATAAACAAGCGGCCAAGTGGGAACAAGCTGACAGGGACGCCTGAACAGACACCCCAATGCACGCACAGAACATATAAACACATGCAAAATCACATAGCATAAAGATAATATTGGTTCGATGCATAAAATCCCAAAATAAGTTCATAAAAAACCTAATCAAAACGGGGTTTCACAAGCAAAAAGTCATAAACCCCGGGATCACACAAATGAGTGATATCATAAATAAGTTGCTATGGTAACTTGCCAGTTTCAGAATGGCCTGATCAAAAGCCTCTTTAGCCATACTCAGGAGAATCTTCAGAATGAAGAGCAGAATAAAACATCATTTTCATACACATTTAATCAAATAAAGTTTTGAGATGAAAAGATTGTACCGAAAAGATCCTAGTAGCAACTAGAATATCCGTACCTGAATAAGCGTCTAAAACTTTACAAGCCGAGATAATCCGCCAAGATTCTCAAACAAAGTCTACATTGACATATAATTTAAATAAATTACGAGTCTTTTTATACTCCTGATCTCTACTTCGAAATATTTATGTTCATAATAATAATATCTTGAACTTGATAAAATAATAGTAATAATAATACTGATATAATAAAACACTATACATGTTCATCCCCTTTCTTACAACCTCCATGCACAACCCTGTGAAACCATTTTTTTTTAACGCTTGACATCATTTTGCAAAATATGACTACGTGACAGTTTTAATATGATTAACCACATCAACAACGATTCAAAATTTTGTTTTCGCTAGCGTGACACTTATTCTAAGACTCGAAAATGAAACTCGGTTGTGACATCATAAAGTTTAACCATGAGTTATATTCCGTTAAATAATGACTCGTATATACTTAACAGAAACAAGGGATACGATCAATATTCAAATAGGTTGATTGGATCATACCTCCGCTTGACGAGAAATAGGCCTCGTAACAAAAACGAAAGGAACTCAAAAGATCTTGGAACATACTAATTATCTTTCGGGCCAACGAATATTCGAGGGACATATCATGAATCACAAAATGCGACTGTATTATCTTTCGGCCAACGAATATTCGAGGGACATATCATGAATCACAAAATGCGACTGTATTATCTTTCGGCCAACGAATATTCGAGGGACATATCATGAATCACAAAATGCGACTGTATTATCTTTCGGCCAACGAATATTCGAGGGACATATCATGAATCACAAAATGCGACTGTATTATCTTTCGGCCAACGAATATTCGAGGGACATATCATGAATCACAAAATGCGACTGTATTATCTTTCGGCCAACGAATATTCGAGGGACATATCATGAATCACAAAATGCGACTGTATTATCTTTCGGCCAACGAATATTCGAGGGACATATCATGAATCACAAAATGCGACTGTATTATCTTTCGGCCAACGAATATTCGAGGGACATATCATGAATCACAAAATGCGACTGTATTATCTTTCGGCCAACGAATATTCGAGGGACATATCATGAATCATAATATGCGACTATATTATCTTTCGGGCCAACGAATATTCGAGGGACATATCATGAATCACAAAATGCGACTGTATTAATCTTTCGGGGCCAATTAATATGATTCATAATATGCGACTATATTATCTTTCGGCCAACGAATATTCGAGGGACATATCATGAATCATAAAATGCGACTGTATTATCTTTCGGCCAACGAATATTCAAGGGACATATTAGTGTACAAATCATCGCATCAAATGTAACACACCAAACCCACCTTTTTCGGAACAACTTTCGAATCGGGTTTCAAGAGATGGTTTTGACACAACTATATAATAAAATATTATGATTCCCCAATTAATAATCATGAAGGCAACCTCGTTAGTACATCAAAAGTGAGGAATATCATAACATTCTACAAAGGCTAACAAACAAATAACTTTTCAAATAAAACATCATTTTCATACACATTTAATCAAATAAAAAGGAAAGAAAAAAATAACAAAAAACTTATTTAAACGAAAATAAGAAAGAAAGAAAAAAAAAAAAAAAAAGAAAAATAAAAAAAAAAATAAAAAAAAAATAAAAAAAAATAGAGTTTTAAGTTGATGCTCTAAAAAAAAAAAAAAAAAAAAAAAAAAAAAAAAAAAAAAAAAAAAAAAAAAAAAAAAAAAAAAAAAAAAAAAAAAAAAAAAAAAAAAAAAAAAAAAAAAAAAAAAAAAAAAAAAAAAAAAAAAAAACAACGATTCAAAATTTTGTTTTCGCTAGCGTGACACTTATTCTAAGACTCGAAAATGAAACTCGGTTGTGACATCATAAAGTTTAACCATGAGTTATATTCCGTTAAATAATGACTCGTATATACTTAACAGAAACAAGGGATACGATCAATATTCAAATAGGTTGATTGGATCATACCTCCGCTTGACGAGAAATAGGCCTCGTAACAAAAACGAAAGGAACTCAAAAGATCTTGGAACATACTAATTAGAACACCCGCACTCGAATCTTACTTAGTAACACCTACTATCGCCACTAGCTTCCTTTCGGTTTCTCTTAAGGATGTATTTTATGGTTGGCTAATATTTTGGAAGGCTGAATATAATGACACGAAGGTGGTCGATTTTATATACATATATAAATTGACTTTGGCATGAAATTCAATTCGAGTAATATGGAAAGGTTTGTCAGTTTTGATAAGGGCACATTAAGTTTTGATTTTATCTTCCTTTCTTTTTAATCTTATCAATAGCTTACTACAACTCAGCATTAGTCATTCGTATTATCATTATTAAATAGTAATACTCCTAATGATTTGTTAGACCACAAATTAGACTATTTTTAAGAACCGATATAGCCTTTTTAATTATCAAATCGTATATGATCATTTCTCATAATATAAGTGACAAAATAATTAGGCCATAATCTAGATTATTGTTTTCATTTCATTCTCAACACAATTTTCGTTTCTGAAAATTCTTAACATTTATCTAAATATTATTTTATGTACCTTTCGGATAATTATATATATCTGTAGGTTTTGGAACTGACGCATTAAACTAGGGATTCGATAAGCATATATATATATATGGATCTTTGTTGCTATATGAAAAGTCACCAATTAAGGATTTATAATTTTAAGAGATTTTGTATAAAGACATAGACTCCTCAAATTTTCATCTTTTATTATACAAAATTTCCAACCTTTAGTTTCCTAACTAGCTTTAATTAACCTTTTACATTTATTTTCAATGAAGTTAATTGTATTTATGAAAAAAAATTTATTAGTTAAAACCCATCAAATTCAATCCATTTTTTTTTTCTTTCCCACTCGTCCAAGACATCATATTAATATTAAAATATTTTATTATTATATATTTTTATTTTTATTTATTTTATTTATTTTTTTTTTTTTGCAATTTTTTTTTTTTTACTTCTTAATTTAGTCCTAATTCATATTAAGCTTTATTATAAAATTCAAATTTACTTATTTATAAGTATATTTTAATTAGGGTTATTACAATCTTACCCCGTTAAAAAGAATTCGTCCTCGAATTCAGCAAGAAGTATTATGACTAGACTGCCATACTTTATAGAGAGATTTGAAGCGAGGATTGAATTTCTTTTATCATATTCATTTATTGATACATGCATAAATGTGCTATTTATATCTACAAAATATAATCAACGTGTTTCACTCATGTGATTTTACTTAATCTATACAATATTAGCATAAGTTATTATATAATTAACCTCTCTTTTTTTTCTACTTTTTTTTTATATACCGATGATCATATATATCATAAAATATAGTTAATTGTAATTTAATGATCATTACCCATCCTTAAGATCCATGAACATCTTTGATTATTTAACAAAAACATTTACATATTCTATAACCGATTACATGCTCACTCCTCTTTAACCTTACTTTAATATCACAATTAATAATCATATTATCGAAAAATTAGACTAATAATTTTAGCAAATTTTTTTTTTTATATACCGATGATCATATATATCATAAAATATAGTTAATTGTAATTTAATGATCATTACCCATCCTTAAGATCCATGAACATCTTTGATTATTTAACAAAAACATTTACATATTCTATAACCGATTACATGCTCACTCCTCTTTAACCTTACTTTAATATCACAATTAATAATCATATTATCGAAAAATTAGACTAATAATTTTAGCAAATTTTTTTTTTTTAACATAATATTTCCTTTTTACTTCTACAATTACGACGCTTATACAAATATTGTTTTACAACCGCATTTTAGTGTTTTAATTTTTATAGGATATTATAACTTCACCTACCTAAAAGTTTAGTCCTAAAATCGATAGAAAATCCTAACCAAGAGTCTACCCAAACCTCACAGGCCATAACTTAGGTTTAAGTTTCTACAGGAAGGAACCTATGCTCTGATACCATTCTGTAACGCCCCTAATTTTCAAAACAATACAAAATGATATCAAAGAACTAAAAGGCCAAAAGGGCGTTAATCTTATTCAAAATCAAACTAAAGTCAACCTGATAAACCAAAATAAGTACTTATAAAGCTTGAAATAAAACTCTAAAGCCGAGGGGTGCTAAGTCCACTTCTATCTACTCTCTTCTCTCGATCCCAAAGCCCGCTTGATCACCTGCCGTATAAGAAAGAAAAAGGAATACGGCTGAGCAAAAAGCTCAGTGACGGATATGACAAAAGCAGAAATATAATATGAAAAGCAGAGACGTAATTCAAAGACAAACTTATTACCTTAACAAACTTATTTCAAATCAAAGTACACATACATATGGTTTCGCAAATACCTTATACTTAACAAATCAAAATATGTTATAAAGCCAAGTCTCATAAAATAATGCACATAAGAGTCAAACAAAATTTCCTATCAAAGGGTCGAACGCTTCGTATGACACTACGAAAACGCCAACCATCAAACTACAAAATGCCTAGGATCGATCCATACGCCTCCTATCAAAATATCAAAGTACACATACATATGGTTTCGCAAATACCTTATACTTAACAAATCAAAATATGTTATAAAGCCAAGTCTCATAAAATAATGCACATAAGAGTCAAACAAAATTTCCTATCAAAGGGTCGAACGCTTCGTATGACACTACGAAAACGTCAACCATCAAACTACAAAATGCCTAGGATCGATCCATACGCCTCCTATCAAAATATCAAAGTGCACATACATATGGTTTCGCAAATACCTTATACTTAACAAATCAAAATATGTTATAAAGCCAAGTCTCATAAAATAATGCACATAAGAGTCAAACAAAATTTCCTATCAAAGGGTCGAACGCTTCGTATGACACTACGAAAACGTCAACCATCAAACTACAAAATGCCTAGGACCGATCCATACGCCTCCTATCAAAATATCAAAGTGCACATACCACTACCGGGTAATCAAAAGGAGACGCCGTAGATCAAATCAAATACACCGCTACGGCCGGTGCCACGTCATCGGTGTCACAATAACGCGCCCATGGGACCTCCATGGATAGGTTACTCTTATATGCACATCTTAAGAAACCGTTTTGACCAACTTATATAATTAAATAAATTACGAGTCTTTTTATACTCCTGATCTCTACTTCGAAATATTTATGTTCATAATAATAATTAGCTAGTTATTTTATTATTGTTATCATCGACTAATCGTTACCCCATTTAACAACACAATTTGACTAAGTTAATTTATTGACATAACAAGTTTAAGACTCCTAGTGTATAATTTGTTTATAATAATAATATCTTGAACTTGATAAAATAATAGTAATAATAATACTGATATAATAAAACACTATACATGTTCATCCCCTTTCTTACAACCTCCATGCACAACCCTGTGAAACCATTTTTTTTTTTTTTTTTATATGGATTTGACCAAACAATTAGACCACATTTCAATTCACTTTTGTCAATCATTAGTTTTTATTGTTATATTCTTTTTTTTTTAACATAATATTTCCTTTTTACTTCTACAATTACGACGCTTATACAAATATTGTTTTACAACCGCATTTTAGTGTTTTAATTTTTATAGGATATTATAACTTCACCTACCTAAAAGTTTAGTCCTAAAATCGATAGAAAATCCTAACCAAGAGTCTACCCAAACCTCACAGGCCATAACTTAGGTTTAAGTTTCTACAGGAAGGAACCTATGCTCTGATACCATTCTGTAACGCCCCTAATTTTCAAAACAATACAAAATGATATCAAAGAACTAAAAGGCCAAAAGGGCGTTAATCTTATTCAAAATCAAACTAAAGTCAACCTGATAAACCAAAATAAGTACTTATAAAGCTTGAAATAAAACTCTAAAGCCGAGGGGTGCTAAGTCCACTTCTATCTACTCTCTTCTCTCGATCCCAAAGCCCGCTTGATCACCTGCCGTATAAGAAAGAAAAAGGAATACGGCTGAGCAAAAAGCTCAGTGACGGATATGACAAAAGCAGAAATATAATATGAAAAGCAGAGACGTAATTCAAAGACAAACTTATTACCTTAACAAACTTATTTCAAATCAAAGTCTACATTGACATATAATTTAAATAAATTACGAGTCTTTTTATACTCCTGATCTCTACTTCGAAATATTTATGTTCATAATAATAATTAGCTAGTTATTTTATTATTGTTAT
>CM067167.1:259853069-259864438 GCA_034093135.1 Erigeron breviscapus
GTTTTGGAACTGACGCATTAAACTAGGGATTCGATAAGCATATATATATATATGGATCTTTGTTGCTATATGAAAAGTCACCAATTAAGGATTTATAATTTTAAGAGATTTTGTATAAAGACATAGACTCCTCAAATTTTCATCTTTTATTATACAAAATTTCCAACCTTTAGTTTCCTAACTAGCTTTAATTAACCTTTTACATTTATTTTCAATGAAGTTAATTGTATTTATGAAAAAAAAATTTATTAGTTAAAACCCATCAAATTCAATCCATTTTTTTTTTCTTTCCCACTCGTCCAAGACATCATATTAATATTAAAATATTTTATTATTATATATTTTTATTTTTATTTATTTTATTTATTTTTTTTTTTGCAATTTTTTTTTTTTACTTCTTAATTTAGTCCTAATTCATATTAAGCTTTATTATAAAATTCAAATTTACTTATTTATAAGTATATTTTAATTAGGGTTATTACAAGAGTCTCACAAACATAGGGGATTACCCTATCCACCAAGCCATTAACCTTCTCCCGGAGTTCGACATTCTCAAGATCTTTCTGAAGAAGCTCGTCATGACGTTTTCCCAAACCAGTGCGCAACGCCTTCACAACGACATCTTGCTCTGACAAACGCTTTTCCAACTCTGCAATCCTATCAAACAAACCGCCAACAACAAGCTGCGATTCCTTCAACATATCTTGAGAATATTCATACTCCCGACACAGGCCACGGATCAAGAGGTTCTTTCTATCACCCAAATCTTCAGACAACAACTCTTCTTCCATAAATCTACGAGCGGTTGAACCAGAAAAAGATATCGGGGGCACATCAGCAAGACCTTTTTATGAGTCCCAAATATAGATGGTTAAATACCCGACTGGCAAGTAGTTCTAACTGGAAGATGACCAGTTCAGAATACGATCCAGATATGGATGAACAATACGATAAAGGTACTAAAAGTAAATGCAAGAAACAATAAGGGCTGAAACTATATAAATAATATGTATAGATCAAGTATGTATCATTGAGACACGATGTACTTTTCAATGTATTTGATTTATTGATATATAAACAAATACAAAGGTTGTTGCGGAACAAAGATAAACACCCAAGTGTAAATATCTAAACAACCTAGAAATACAAGTGATCTAATAACTTGGAAATACTCGTAAGGATTACTTAGAGTATATCTCACAAGTTGCAATGCAAAGGTTTCAAGCGATTTGCAAGTTGTGAGAAGACTTATATTTATAGACCAAGTCCATGATGACGTGGACCAGATCGTACAAATATGGTTGGGAGTATTTAAGGAATTAAAGCTAATTCCTTACATGTGTACTTTTAAGGTTTAGGTATATAAGTCAATTGATGTGACTTATCATACCTTATTCCCAACCTTTACTTTCCCTTGTACTTTTATTAGTAGTTAAAACTATTAACCGGGTAAAGATATGTAAAGTAAAAAGTCTTCCTCGTAATCAATGTAAAAGTGTGTAAGTACTTTTACACTGAGATGCTTCAGTCTTCGATCAGGTAGAATCAGTTTCTGAGCTCCACATCTGAGCTGATTCTCTTTCTTCAGACTTCAGTCTTTGACTTCATTCTGAACGGTATTCTGATACGTTGATCTGAACTGAAGTGAAGCTTCAGTGAATTAATTCTGAGCAACCTCAGAATTCTATACAAGTATTCTTCACTGAGCTTCAGCTATTTCTGAACAAATTATACTTGGTCGATTTTCGACCTAACACTTTTCCCTTCTTCAAAGCTACAGCATCATGACCAATACCCAGAGGAACAGCGGAGGATCCGACATCAGCAACTTTCCTCTTTGACGACATTGTTTTTACAAGAAGCAGATCTGTGCAAGACGAAATGAAAAAAGAATGAAGAGAATAGTAAATGGCGGTGGAATTAAAAATAAAAGAAGAAAGAAAAGGGAGACAACTTACAGAAGAAGAACAGTGACAGTTGCGGAGAATTGAATAAGAAAATAAAGAGACGACGAGGTGATTTTATACATATTTCACAAAAAACCCTAACCGTCGATGATACACCTCGAGATACGTGCCCTGACACAAAGACTTTTTGGACTCCTGAAGTTACAGCATCACCCCCAAGGAATAACGAAGTTGGCAGTAATAGTCCAAGGCGATGTTTATTTGGCAAAAATCACCACCTTGGACTGGGGGGCTTGATGATATACTCTCCCAGCGGTACGCAGGACCTGTCACAAAAAGGAACAGTAGCACGCTGCGACACGAAGGTTCGTCCGTAACGAAGGCTCCTGCAGAAGATAAAAGAGAATTGTTCCCCTATAAACTCGGGATTTGATCTTATCATTTGCAGCCGATAATTAAGGAAATAATATTCCCCGCCTAAGACTTAGGAAACCCTAAAGAGGTCTACTTGTTTTCCAAGTCTATTTCTCCCTATAAAAGGAAATCCATAAGACCTTCAAAGGAATTCGTTCATTCTCACATACGACCTACAACATACTCATCATATTATATCTTGTTCTTAACACGACCAACATAATTCACAACACGATCGATCAGATCTAAAACACTCAATCATATTTGATTGGCGTAAAGAGGCACGAACCCTACCTTCGGAAAATCGCCAACGAATAACCAAAAACACCCATCATTCCATCTTTAACCTAATCTCGGTTTGGTGCACAATCACTTTTCTTACATCAAATATATCAAATAAAAACTACGAGTTTTACTAATATAAATGGATGGGACTAAAACAATTACTGTAACAATCTTTTGTACCTCATATATATTTTTTACTCTCTTTTAAACTATAGATTATACCATAGCTATCACTTAGCTTTTATTGAGTCTCGTACATCAAACGAGTATACATAACCTAGTTAGATATAGTTAAGATACAAACCAAAAGTTTATGATAATAACACATTATGATATCCATTACATTGTGTTAATTATATTAAAATTTTAAATTTGTACTTTTGCTTTATGTAACTGACGAAAATTTGATATTCTAACCACATAAGAACATCCGCAATGCTTTTCATCCAACTTTCTCTCCAATGCAGACATTCTATAAAGCCTTTAAGATGAAACTTCAAAATAAAATAAAGAGGGAGAGAGAGCTATTTGGTACCAAAGACTTGACAAGCACCAAGTAATTATTTTGATGAAAAGTATTTTTGTTCAATTGAAAAAAGCTTAGCTAATAGTCCATAGCTTTTTTCTAAATTGTAAAAAACTAAAAAACATGCAATGTGGATGCTTTAAGACAATTGGTTAATATGATAATAGACCAATGTCCGTGCGATGCAGCGGTGTGGCGACGACGGCAATGGGTGGTGGCGGCGGCGGCGATGGATGGTGGTGACGGCGGTGGTGGTAGCTACGTCAACTTTAGACTCTATTATTATATTTATATTTATTTAAACTAAATTTATCTATTTAATCATTATCATTATCCATATTGATGCTCGTGTAAAACTATTAAACTTAAACAGAAATCCTACTATTATTATATTTATATTTATTTAAACTAAATTTATCTATTTAATCATTATCATTATCCATATTGATGCTCGTGTAAAACTATTAAACTTAATGTAAAACTATTAAACTTAAACGTAAATCCTACCTAGTTTATATTTATAATTTTAATAAACTATTTAAATAATTAGTAGAATTAAATAATGACATCATCAAATTTTAATTTTATCAAATTGAGCTTTTGTGATTGGTTAATAAGTTATTAGGTCAGTATTAGTATATATAAAGATAAAAATAAAGATAAAGATAAAATTAAATTATTAAACTGCAAAATACATCATAAAAAGTTTTCAGACTCAGATGCCTTGCACTATTAGAAAATGTTTACTTCCGTGGTAATGCACTATACTAATATAAGTTTGTACACCTTTTTTTTTCGTTTTTGGAAACTTAAAATACCTTGAGTAAAATTTTACACCTTGCTCATTAAAAAACACGCTTTTTGTACATACATCGAAAGAATTTTCCATAACCACAAGATAACCAGTCCAAAACAATTTGGATGCTTGTGTTGAAAAATACCTATTTTCTTGTAATTATGTTTGTTATTATGTGAAATGCCTAGAGGAAAGGTTCCCAAACCATGAAACAAGTGTAAATACTTGTATAAATTACTTAAGTCTTCGTATTATAGTGTTTATTTTTTGTGGGTTGCTTAAATTTCAACGGGCGCCGATTTCATCGAATCTAAGCTCCAAGACGGCCCTCTTTCTCTTGTTAAAAACGGTACAACCTTGTGAATGAATACTATATATATATATATATATATATATAGGGTGAGGATTCTGGAAGAAGGTGTCTTAAAGAGAGAAGGAAGAGAATGTGTTATTGTCCAATTAGAAAGCGCCATGTGTCAAATTAAAAAAAAAACACGCGGTGGCATTTTTGTAAATAAAGCAAACTTTTGTTACACGCGACGCGGTGGCATTTTTGTAATTATGGACTCCGTTAACTTTTAACGACCTGTTAGTTTATTAAACGTCCGTTAATTCCATCTACTTTTTTATTTTATTTTTTTCGATAAAACCGATGTGCTGTACGATAAAAATCCAATTATTCCAAGCTAATTTTTTGTAATTATTCAGAATGAACACAAAATCGAATACATCTTCATCTAAGAGTGAGTATTTACACAAATCGAATAATTTTAAATAGAAAATAGTTAATTTTGTAATTTTACTTTTTTGTTTATTTTTGCAGGAAACATTAAAAAATTACTAAAAATAAAGAAAAGTATAACATTTGAGTTAGATGAATCTGAAGTTGCTTTTTCAGATTCAGAACCAGTTTTTGAATGGTGGAAATATGTTAAAAAAGGTAACTTTTTTTATTGTGAATGCCAATTTTTTTTAGGTACTAAATTGTTTTGCGCATTTTGTGAATTTAGAGTAGCTGATAGTGTGAAGCTGATTCAGCTTGGGTTTTTATTAGGTTGTTATAGTTAGCTTGGTCTTTTTTTGGTCACACTACATTTGTGTAGATTATGTGTAGATTATATGTAGATAGTGTGAAACTGAGTCAGTTTCATTTTTGTTTAGCTTGTTACAGTTAGTGTGGTCTTTTTTTGGTGACACTACATTTGTGTAGATTATGTGTAGATTATATGTAGATAGTGTGAAACTGAGTCAGTTTCATTTTTGTTTAGCTTGTTACAGTTAGTGTGGTCTTTTTTTGGTGACACTACATTTGTGTAGATTATGTGTAGATAGTGTGAAGCTGAGTCAGTTTCATTTTTGATTAGCTTGTTATAGTTAGCTTGGTCTTTTTTTGGTCACACTACATTTGTGTAGATTATGTGTAGATTATATGTAGATAGTGTGAAACTGAGTCAGTTTCATTTTTGTTTAGCTTGTTACAGTTAGTGTGGTCTTTTTTTGGTGACACTACATTTGTGTAGATTATGTGTATATACTTTGAAGCTGAGTTAGTTTCTTTTTTGATTAGGTTGTTACATTTAGCTTGGTCTTTTTTGGTCACACTACATTTGTGTAGATTATGTGTAGATAGTGTGAAGCTGAGTCAGTTTCATTTTTGTTTAGCTTGTTACAGTTAGTTTGGTCTTTTTTTGGTGACACTACATTTGTGTAGATTATGTGTAGATAGTGTGAAGCTGAGTCAGTTTCATTTTTGTTTAGCTTGTTACAGTTAGTTTGGTCTTTTTTTGGTGACACTACATTTGTGTAGATTATGTGTAGATAGTGTGAAGCTGAGTCAGTTTCATTTTTGTTTAGCTTGTTACAGTTAGTTTGGTCTTTTTTTGGTGACACTACATTTGTGTAGATTATGTGTAGATTATATGTAGATAGTGTGAAACTGAGTCAGTTTCATTTTTGTTTAGCTTGTTACAGTTAGTTTGGTCTTTTTTTGGTCACACTACATTTGTGTAGATTATGTGTAGATAGTGTGAAGCTGAGTCAGTTTCATTTTTGTTTAGCTTGTTACAGTTAGTTTGGTCTTTTTTTGGTGACACTACATTTGTGTAGATTATGTGTAGATAGTGTGAAGCTGAGTCAGTTTCATTTTTGTTTAGCTTGTTACAGTTAGTTTGGTCTTTTTTTGGTGACACTACATTTGTGTAGATTATGTGTAGATAGTGTGAAGCTGAGTCAGTTTCATTTTTGTTTAGCTTGTTACAGTTAGTTTGGTCTTTTTTTGGTGACACTACATTTGTGTAGATTATGTGTAGATTATATGTAGATAGTGTGAAACTGAGTCAGTTTCATTTTTGTTTAGCTTGTTACAGTTAGTTTGGTCTTTTTTTGGTGACACTACATTTGTGTAGATTATGTGTAGATATTGTGAAGCTGAGTCAGTTTCATTTTTGTTTAGCTTGTTACAGTTAGTTTTGTCTTTTTTTGGTGACACTACATTTGTGTAGATTATGTGTAGATAGTGTGAAGCTGAGTCAGTTTCATTTTTGTTTAGCTTGTTACAGTTAGTTTGGTCTTTTTTTGGTGACACTACATTTGTGTAGATTATGTGTAGATAGTGTGAAGCTGAGTCAGTTTCATTTTTGTTTAGCTTGTTACAGTTAGTTTGGTCTTTTTTTGGTGACACTACATTTGTGTAGATTATGTGTAGATAGTGTGAAGCTGAGTCAGTTTCATTTTTGTTTAGCTTGTTACAGTTAGTTTGGTCTTTTTTTGGTGACACTACATTTGTGTAGATTATGTGTAGATAGTGTGAAGCTGAGTCAGTTTCATTTTTGTTTAGCTTGTTACAGTTAGTTTGGTCTTTTTTTGGTGACACTACATTTGTGTAGATTATGTGTAGATAGTGTGAAGCTGAGTCAGTTTCATTTTTGTTTAGCTTGTTACAGTTAGTTTGGTCTTTTTTTGGTGACACTACATTTGTGTAGATTATGTGTAGATAGTGTGAAGCTGAGTCAGTTTCATTTTTGTTTAGCTTGTTACAGTTAGTTTGGTCTTTTTTTGGTGACACTACATTTGTGTAGATTATGTGTAGATAGTGTGAAGCTGAGTCAGTTTCATTTTTGTTTAGCTTGTTACAGTTAGTTTGGTCTTTTTTTGGTGACACTACATTTGTGTAGATTATGTGTAGATAGTGTGAAGCTGAGTTAGTTTCATTTTTGTTTAGCTTGTTACAGTTAGTTTGGTCTTTTTTTGGTGACACTACATTTGTGTAGATTATGTGTAGATAGTGTGAAGCTGAGTCAGTTTCATTTTTGTTTAGCTTGTTACAGTTAGTTTGGTCTTTTTTTGGTGACACTACATTTGTGTAGATTATGTGTAGATTATATGTAGATAGTGTGAAACTGAGTCAGTTTCATTTTTGTTTAGCTTGTTACAGTTAGTTTGGTCTTTTTTTGGTCACACTATATTTGTGTAGATTATGTGTAGATATTGTGAAGCTGAGTCAGTTTCATTTTTGTTTAGCTTGTTACAGTTAGTTTTGTCTTTTTTTGGTGACACTACATTTGTGTAGATTATGTGTATATACTGTGAAGCTGAGTCAGCTTCGGTTTTGTTTAGCTTGTTACAGTTAGTGTGAGTTCGTAGTAATGGTCCATAAGGAACCATCGTCAATAATCATAATATACGAGTAGAGGCAAAACATGACTTACAGTAAGCCTCTAAGAACAACACAACAACATCCACCACAAGATTACACACAACAAATAAAACGCGTAATAAACATTATACCCAAGTAACGTACATAACATCAATTCAAAACAGGTATCATATCCTCTTCAGTGGGATTGATACACAACATAAGTCATATCCTCTTCAGTGGGATAGATACACAACAATAAGTCATATCCTCTTCAGTGGGATAGATACACAACATAAGTCATATCCTCTCAGTGGGATAGATACACAACATAAGTCATATCCTCTTCAGTGGGATAGATACACAACATAAGTCATATCCTCTTCAGTGGGATAGATACACAACATCCATACATCACAAGTCCATCAATCATCAAACATCAAACTAAAGTAAACTATACGTACATACACTTAGGAGGATTCTACTTTCTTCGAATCCTAGATGCTTATATATAGGGTCACCCGCAGCCTTCCCACCACATCTAGAACCCAATGAAGGCATAACCGACTTCCATGTATGCACGTCTATCCTAGCAGTAATAATAATAATAACAATAACCATAATAATAATATATCACAATCCCTTACTAAGATCAATTAAACGTAACCAATAACCCATTATTTCATCGCTCAATCAATCATTCAATCGTCAAACATTAATTCATAAGTTCGTCAATACAACGATAAAGGTATGCTTGAGTGCGTATCACACAAATCAAGTATAACGAGACGTACATGTTCATTCCAACCATAATTCCTGAATTTATCGCTTTTTCTAAACAACGCGTACATATACTTTGGAGGATTTTACTTTCATCAAGTTCTAGATGCTTATGTATAGGGTCACCCGCAGCCTTCCCACCACATCTAGAACCCAATGAAGGCATAACCGACTTCCATGTATGCACGTCTATCCTAGCAGTAATAATAATAATAACAATAACCATAATAATAATATATCACAATCCCTTACTAAGATCAATTAAACGTAACCAATAACCCATTATTTCATCGCTCAATCAATCATTCAATCGTCAAACATTAATTCATAAGTTCGTCAATACAACGATAAAGGTATGCTTGAGTGCGTATCACACAAATCAAGTATAACGAGACGTACATGTTCATTCCAACCATAATTCCTGAATTTATCGCTTTTTCTAAACAACGCGTACATATACTTTGGAGGATTTTACTTTCATCAAGTTCTAGATGCTTATGTATAGGGTCACCCGCAGCCTTCCCACCACATCTAGAACCCAATGAAGGCATAACCGACTTCCATGTATGCACGTCTATCCTAGCAGTAATAATAATAATAACAATAACCATAATAATAATATATCACAATCCCTTACTAAGATCAATTAAACGTAACCAATAACCCATTATTTCATCGCTCAATCAATCATTCAATCGTCAAACATTAATTCATAAGTTCGTCAATACAACGATAAAGGTATGCTTGAGTGCGTATCACACAAATCAAGTATAACGAGACGTACATGTTCATTCCAACCATAATTCCTGAATTTATCGCTTTTTCTAAACAACGCGTACATATACTTTGGAGGATTTTACTTTCATCAAGTTCTAGATGCTTATGTATAGGGTCACCCGCAGCCTTCCCACCACATCTAAGACTCTTTGAAAGTAAAACCGACCTCCATATATGTACTTCTATCCTAATACCTTACAATAACACAATCACATTCGTAAATCATCACACAATCAATCAAAACTATCTGTCAATCAACAATTAATCAGAAATTAACTAGACAGTCAATCAAATCAACCAAACAATCCAACAAACACGTATATGTACACTTTTCAGCCCGAATCTTTATTGAGTAGGGAGCTACGAAACTCACCTTGATCGGCAAAGAAGCTTAAGTCGAGTAAATGAAAGATTAATAGCGAGTATTGGGCCCCACGTGTTCACAACCTATCAAAGCATGCCATATATCATACTGTCAACTTTATAATCATAAACAAGTTGGTTTCTTAGGTTTAAGTTGAGTCACGAACCCACAATTACTTTCTTAACATTACCGAGTGTGAAACATAACACTTTGACTAGACATTTTTAGAAATGCACGAAGATTCATACAAAATGAAGGTTACTACGTGAAACTAGACTCTCTTACGATTCCAACGATAGGTCATAAGACTTGTTTGGAGTTACAGATCAAAAGTTATTAACGCTTGAAAATCGACGCGCATATTTTCACAGAACCTATCCACTTGCCGCAGTGAGCCAGAACCATGCTCACTGCGCCGCAGTGGCTAAGTCGAACCCAGACCAGAGCCTAGGCACTGCGCCGCAGTGGGCTAAGGCCATGCCACTGCGCCGCAGTGGCCTCTTTCTGCAGTCAGTACCTGCAGTTTATGCAGGAAACACGAACCAAAACCCCCAATTTCAACCTAAACCATACCAAAACGATTTGTAAAGACTTGTAACTTGTTTTGAAGCATAACTAAGCATCATTAACCATAAATACACATAATCCAAACCATAATTTCGACCAAAACATCAAAATCACTCCCAAATCCTTCAAACCCTAATTTAACCCAAATTTGACCTAAAACAAGATTTAAACCGATTTAAGACTTGCAAACGCTCAAGATGACTAGAAATGCATAAACAAACATAAGTAGGTACAAATGAGATGAATTAGACTTACCAAAATTCCTCCTTGAGCTAGAACCCGAAATTAGGTCAAAATGGGTAAAAATGCTTGCACTTGACTTTTTATTCTTCAATATGACGATAATGAGATGAAAGTGACTATGATTCTAATGTTATTTCAGTTCTAACACTAAATCGATGCAAGAATAGATGAAGAATGGAGATGGCTCTTTTACTTGAGAGAAAATGGAAGTAGATAGATAGATAGAAAGTGAATGGTAAAGGGGGGATAAGGGAGGGGAAATGGGTCAAGGCTGATGGGTCGTGGATGACCCACGGGCCGACCCGTTTCTCCTCTCAAGCCAAAACACTAACATTAACACAATCACATTCGTAAATCATCACACAATCAATCAAAACTATCTGTCAATCAACAATTAATCAGAAATTAACTAGACAGTCAATCAAATCAACCAAACAATCCAACAAACACGTATATGTACACTTTTCAGCCCGAATCTTTATTGAGTAGGGAGCTACGAAACTCACCTTGATCGGCAAAGAAGCTTAAGTCGAGTAAATGAAAGATTAATAGCGAGTATTGGGCCCCACGTGTTCACAACCTATCAAAGCATGCCATATATCATACTGTCAACTTTATAATCATAAACAAGTTGGTTTCTTAGGTTTAAGTTGAGTCACGAACCCACAATTACTTTCTTAACATTACCGAGTGTGAAACATAACACTTTGACTAGACATTTTTAGAAATGCATGAAGATTCATACAAAATGAAGGTTACTACGTGAAACTAGACTCTCTTACGATTCCAACGATAGGTCATAAGACTTGTTTGGAGTTACAGATCAAAAGTTATTAACGCTTGAAAATCGACGCGCATATTTTCACAGAACCTATCCACTTTGCCGCAGTGAGCCAGAACCATGCTCACTGCGCCGCAGTGGCTAAGTCGAACCCAGACCAGAGCCTAGGCACTGCGCCGCAGTGGGCTAAGGCCATGCTCACTGCGCCGCAGTGGCTAAGTCGAACCCAGACCAGAGCCTAGGCACTGCGCCGCAGTGGGCTAAGGCCATGCCACTGCGCCGCAGTGGCTTCTTT
>CM067167.1:259865438-259867938 GCA_034093135.1 Erigeron breviscapus
AAGTCATCATCAAAGATTACAACAGAACATCAAAAGATGGCTAAGTATAATGCAAAAGAGAAGGTCGATGAATCCTTGATTCATAAAGTCCAAAGCCCGGGTTTAACAGCAAGCAAGCAACTAAGCTCCACGTCCGGGGATAACCTGATTTCCTGAAAAGTGTACTAAGCATAGTCAACACAAGGTTGGTGAGTTCGTAGTAATGGTCCATAAGAAACCATCGTCAATAATCATAATATACGAGTAGAGGCAAAACATGACTTACAGTAAGCCTCTAAGAACAACACAACAACATCCACCACAAGATTACACACAACAAATAAAACAGTAATAAACATTATACCCAAGTAACGTACATAACATCAATTCAAAACAGGTATCATATCCTCTTCAGTGGGATAGATACACAACATAAGTCATATCCTCTTCAGTGGGATAGATACACGACAATAAGTCATATCCTCTTCAGTGGGATAGATACACAACAATAAGTCATATCCTCTTCAGTGGGATAGATACACAACATAAGTCATATCCTCTTCAGTGGGATAGATACACAACAATAAGTCATATCCTCTTCAGTGGGATAAATACACAACATCCATACATCACAAGTCTATCAATCATCAAACATCAAACTAAAGTAAACTATACGTACATACACTTAGGAGGATTCTACTTTCTTCGAATCCTAGATGCTTATATATAGGGTCACCCGCAGCCTTCCCACCACATCTAGAACCCAATGAAGGCATAACCGACTTCCATGTATGCACGTCTATCCTAGCAGTAATAATAATAATAACAATAACCATAATAATAATATATCACAATCCCTTACTAAGATCAATTAAACGTAACCAATAACCCATTATTTCATCGCTCAATCAATCATTCAATCGTCAAACATTAATTCATAAGTTCGTCAATACAACGATAAAGGTATGCTTGAGTGCGTATCACACAAATCAAGTATAACGAGACGTACATGTTCATTCCAACCATAATTCCTGAATTTATCGCTTTTTCTAAACAACGCGTACATATACTTTGGAGGATTTTACTTTCATCAAGTTCTAGATGCTTATGTATAGGGTCACCCGCAGCCTTCCCACCACATCTAAGACTCTTTGAAGTAAAACCGACCTCCATATATGTACTTCTATCCTAATACCTTACAATAACACAATCACATTCGTAAATCATCACACAATCAATCAAAACTATCTGTCAATCAACAATTAATCAGAAATTAACTAGACAGTCAATCAAATCAACCAAACAATCCAACAAACACATATATGTACACTTTTCAGCCCGAATCTCTATTGAGTAGGGAGCTACGAAACTCACCTTGATCGGCAAAGAAGCTTAAGTCGAGTAAATGAAAGATTAATAGCGAGTATTGGGCCCCACGTGTTCACAACCTATCAAAGCATGCCATATATCATACTGTCAACTTTATAATCATAAACAAGTTGGTTTCTTAGGTTTAAGTTGAGTCACGAACCCACAATTACTTTCTTAACATTACCGAGTGTGAAACATAACACTTTGACTAGACATTTTTAAAAATGCACGAAGATTCATACAAAATGAAGGTTACTACGTGAAACTAGACTCTCTTACGATTCCAACGATAGGTCATAAGACTTGTTTGGAGTTACGGATCAAAAGTTATTAACGTTAGTTCTAACACTAAATCGATGCAAGAATAGATGAAGAATGGAGATGGCTCTTTTACTTGAGAGAAAATGGAAGTAGATAGATAGATAGAAAGTGAATGGTAAAGGGGGGATAAGGGAGGGGAAATGGGTCAAGGCTGATGGGTCATGGATGACCCACGGGCCGACCCGTTTCTCCTCTCAAGCCAAAACACTAACATTAACACAATTAAACGCCGATTAAACACACCATCGACCCGAGTAACATACCATATAGTCATATAATCACAAAATGGACCCAATTAATTCATTCAACAAAATTGTTAGTCAAATTACACGTAAAGTCAACGGGTCAAGATTCACGGATGTTACATAGTAAGTTTTCCAAAAAAATGGTTCTCACATTCTGACCTTAAAGAAGTACGCATCAAACCAGACATCGATTCATGCCGAAAATAAGCAGGAATCCATTGACTCCTCAATGCAAAAATATTTTTGAGCCAAGCATTACTTCAAGTTTATAATGCTTTATTATTGCATTCCATTTCCTATCAAACTCCTCATGATCAATATTATCAGTCCAAACTATATTGCACAATCTCCTTTTAAACTTATTGTTACTACATAACCTGGGCCCTACCTGCAATACATATTTATAATTGTTAGATGGGTTAAATAAATGTATATACATATAAGTTTGTTTTTATAAAACATATATATACCTTTATTGATAACTTTTGCATTATGTGCCACATACAAAAACGATGTCTAGTTCCAGGAAACACAATTGGGACAGCTTGTATAAGTGAAGGATCTTGGTCAGTCACAACCACATT
>CM067167.1:259872938-259981662 GCA_034093135.1 Erigeron breviscapus
ATTATATAATACTTGATGAAAGTTATATCATTGAAAAGTTCGTTTAAAATCAAATTTATTTATATATTTATATCAAGTGTTATAGAATATAAACAAAAATATCTGCGGTCAAGGTTGAGACAAAAAGACTTTAAAAGTCAACTAAAATGGGACGGATGGAGTACTACTTATACTTTCCATTCACCGTAAATTCCGTACTTTCTTTCTTTCATTCAAAGTTTCAAACTGAATGAGAACGAAAGCTCTAAAACAGAAAAAGGCCAACTTGTAATATATGCAAAAAAACTTGTACACACACAGTAACTGTGTGTTGTTGAAATATAAAGAAAACACGTCTATGAATATCATCCATGTATCATCCTCGGAAGCACACATGACACGACACACACCCTTTCACCACCTCTAGTTACTACTACTACTCGGTCTTTTTTGTTTCACAATTTGCAGGCCATAACATTATTATTTTATATATCAATATTTTTTGTTATCATTTTTTGGTTATTTTGTTTTTGTTTTTGAATATGGATATTGAATATGGATCATCTTCGTCACCTGGGTTCAGTTTACAAGGAGTTGATGATGTTGAAGATTTTGTTTGGGTGAGTTTAAGTTTTTTTTTTTTTTTTTACTTTTTTTTTTTTTGTTATGTTCATGCTTTATATACTGGGTTCGAACCTCACTAGATAAACATCCCAGAAAAAGGTAATAGGAAATAGTCATGACAATACTAGTTAGGTGTTGTAAATTAGAATCTCCATTTACCTATTTTTATGTGTGAACACTTGTAATAGTATTGTCCAACATGAATAACTGTCTCGAGGTTTGGCACTCTGGTGGTCCTGGGTTCAAATTCAGGTATTGACGTTTAATACTAACAACCAATGTATATCTTTAAAAAAAAAATACAAAAATAACTGTCTTTAGACGTAATTATAATGGTGATTTGTGTGTGTGAACATTATTAAACATAACATAATCCTGTGTTTAGATATGTGAGATTAGTATTTGTTGTTAGTATCATCAATTTTTTGGAAGTTGAGGGAGGTAATAGTATAAGCCGGCTTTGTCAATATCAAAGTTGATGGTCAATTTGTAACAAGTTTTGAAAATAGGAAAAAATCTATGGTAACAACAGTAGGTAGCAAAATGGGGAATTATACTGTAACGTGATATTGGATGGAAGGGATAGTTTTTTTTTTTTATAAAAAAATTTGGTTATGGACTTAATGCAGGGTAATCAAGAGGAGTCCAGATCCATGTCGTTAGGGAGGTTTAGTCATCTTTATGATCTTATGGAAATGGGAAACAAAGCATTCAGAGAAAACCGCTTCGAGGAGGTTAATACATGTTTTTTTTTTCTTCATAATGAAATTTTGAGAATGTACTATATCCCCATATGGATTTCATTACTTCTAAGTAATTATCTATTATCTAGTCATGAACATGTTATGCATAAGATGATTTGATATTTGTTTTAGTTTTGTATTGTAAATGTGTTTTAGGGAACACTCATTTTCCGCTTTTCAAACTCTATATAAGGGGTGTTTGGTATTTTGTTTTCAAAACATAGTTTGCATATATCAGCAAAGTCTTGAAAAAGCATGTCTCAACCTGCTTATTCAGAATTGTGTTCTCTTTCCAGGAAAACGCATATAATCAACTCTTTCAGATGGTTTGCCAAATACCTATTTTTTTAATCGTTTGCGTTTTGCAATTGTGGTATTCAGTTAATCATCATCAAAACACAACTCTAAATACCCCACAGTTGTACCTTTTCTAACAATAGTGTTCATAAAGCAGGCTGTGAATAATTACTCGAGGGCTCATCGTATTAAACCGGATGATCCTGTCATTCTTAACAACCGATGTGCTGCTTATCTCAGGTTTAAATATCTCAAATGTCATCTATGTTCTCCACTACATTATATGTTTTGTGGAATTTTCAGCAATTCATGTATGGGTGCACTAAGTAGTTCATGTTTTAGGATGCGTTCCTTTTACATTTTTGTGTGACAACAGAAACTTCTTGTTTGTCTATCCAGGATCAGTCAATTCCTAAAAAACAGACCACCTTCTGTATCTGAACATAGACCATTGAGCGGGCTTGATCCTACGATCCATGCTGGCGTATGTGATCTTTGTTTATTTTGCATGATCTTGCTCGTGCTTTTTTTGCTTCTTAGCTAATGAAATCTTGAAGGATACCTTTTCATACTTGAATGTTCATTTTAGCTTGCATTGAAGGATGCTGAGCAGTTTATGAACTTGCGAAGTCAATCTGTAAATCCCTACATATCGAAAGTTAATGCACTCATTTTGGTGAGATCCTTCATCTCTCATGTCTTTTCTTTTGATCCCTTTCAATTAAGTATTTCTTCAGTATGTTGTAAGCTTTCTATACAGTGTCCTCTGTTTCTGACAATAAACTGTTGGCAGCTAGAGAGGTTTGAGCAAGCACGTGATGTAATTATTGCCGGTATTCAGATTGATGCTTCAAGGTAATTAAGAACATCATACTTTGGCAAGTGTTTTACATCCTTTCTATTGTAGGTAGAAAATTTGGCCAGATTTTTGGTTTTGGGGAAAACCGGATTTTTCTTTGAGTCGTGTGATCACTTTTGCTATAAAGAATTTCGACCCTATTGATTGCCAAAAGGTATCATGAAATCTTCATTGCGATAAAACAAGGGACAAGTGTAATTCAGCGCAACTAAGAGTTTGAGTCTGAACTAAGAGATAATGTGAATTTTCATGTATAAAATCGAAACCAGATATATGTAAAGGTTTTGGGTCCCAATACCTTCTTCGACGGTGTATGGGGGAGGTTGAGATGTAGACAGCCTTACCCCTACCAAAGGTAGAGAGACTGCTTCGAAGTTCTACCAAAGATAGAAAAGGACCTCTAGCCTTGTTGGGCATGAGGATCGAACCCTTGACCTCTGTCTCCAGAGGCAAGGGCTTTAACCACTTGATCCAAGCCAGCTGGTTTCGAAACCAGATATATGTGAGTGTATATAATACATGAAAAGACAAAATCTATGGATATGAAAGTCTATAACTCTTGAAATATTAAAATAGTTGGTTTGTATAATTCGATTACTGTCCAAATGAAGAGTCACAACTTTCTAAAAAAGCAAGATTAATTTCAAAGGATATTAAGGATTAAGACGGAAAAATCTGGTAATATGAGCTGGAGTACTAAATAACACTTTTGAGGGCACTGCCCGCTAGACCTTCGTAATGGGAGTTGTCTCTTAACTCTGCAAGGGGGCACATCCCCGTTGAGCCTTAATATGTTATGAATCAATGTAGTTAAGCCGAGCGTCCACACCGCATTTACCAACTCGTAGTTGTGCTTAACCCGGAATCCCTTGGTTTCAAGTAATCACAGTCACACCTAATATGGCACTAAAATCACTAGCATGAATGAGTCCCTTAGGGTTATCTTGATATAGGGAAATTTTGTAATGACATAATAACTATCTAGAACATATTAAGATTTCGGATGAGTGTTCTAGGTTTACCCAAACCCCGCCCCCTTTCAACTGGTAGAAAAGCAATGCCTATTTTGACACATACTGTACCTGTAGTTTCATAAATTTGCATCTCTACTTCCATGTGGTTTTTTGTTTGATTTTGTCTGTTCAATATCGTCCAGTTCTGTTTTCTTTTCAACTTTTACTTTCCATTTTTATATTTCCAATTCCATGTTCACAATTATAAACTTCATATAGGACTAGTTGGAATCACATTAAATATGCTTGTTTGTGTGTTTCTGGTGTAACACAGCAATGCTCTACGGAATTTGGAAAGAATAATAACAGAAATATTTGGGAGGAGACTCCATGGGAGACCAGCACGTACTGATGATTTTGATTGCACACTTTGCTTAAAATTACTATATGAGCCAGTTACAACCCCTTGTGGACATACTTTCTGCCGCTCTTGCCTCTTCCAATCTATGGACCGAGGTTGTTGTCCTGCTTGTTCTCTTCTAAAGCTAGATTCACATTTTAATTCACTAATTCTTTTTTCCCTCGATGAATGCTAGGGAACAGATGCCCTTTGTGCCGAACAGTTTTGTTTATTAGTCCTAGAACGTGTACAATAAGGTGAGTTTATTTCCGTACTTACTAACAGTCAGTTGTTTTCTAATTTTCCATTTGACGGAATTAACTCATTTTCCTTTTCCAGTGTGACACTAAACAGCATAATAGAGAGAAACTTTCCACAGGAATACGCAGAAAGGAAATTAGAACATCAGAGTTTAACAAATATGGGTCCTGATCTATTACCTCTTTTTGTCATGGATGTTGTGCTTCCTTGCCAAAAGTTGCATCTAAATATATTTGAAGCTCGTTACAGACTTATGGTGAGTTTCATAAGATTCTATATACCTATGGTTACTTCGTCATGTTTCCTGGTTGTTAAAGAAAATACAATGGGCGCATACAAATGATCTTGTTATTGGCAGCAAATGACTTTGCCAGACGGGTTGGGTAACCTGTTTTGGTTTACCTGACACACTTCTAGTCCATATTTTTCTAAAAATGATCACAAAGATGATGCTATTTCATTAATAGCCTATTTTTTTGAATAATCTGATTTATGAGATTTTCTGCTTTAAAAATACACTTTGTGATAGTTTTCACCAACTTGACCCGTTTGGGCATTAGGTTAACTTATTTATATAACATGGTTGACCAGTTAGAATAGACAAATTCCAGTTGTAAATATTCCAAGTTGTCCCCTCCAGAATTGGATTAAAATAATTATCTGATCCTTATCAGTGACCCTGATTTAAAAGCCTATGTTGGTCTATCAAGTCTCACAAGAATGTTATAATTGACCTTTTTGTTAAATGGCAGGTGAGGAGAATTATGGAAGGAAACCACAGAATGGGAATGGTATATAAAAAGAGCTCTATTTATTTCCGCTATGATTAATGGGGTGTTTGAATTTGTTGTTTGGAACTAATTATCTTATAATTGCAACTTGAAGTATATACTCTTTCTATCAACCGAATTTGAGATGCATTCACTTCCATTTACAAAACACGTCTACTGTTTTAGTTTGTTTTCACTAAATTCTATTTTTGGACATTCAGTATATTAGTTTTGTAATTATCTTTATTACACTTAAAACAAAAACAACTGATTGATTACAACCCCTTTCAAAAACTCTTAAAACGCCCCCTAAAGTATTTTAGTGAATCAACTTGGCATACTGCTATTGCCCACATTATTGTTTTGATCTTGTGTAGGTTATACTTGACCCCACAACCGGATCTGTAGCTGATTATGCATGCGAAGTGGAAATCACAGAGTACACTTTCGTTATGTCTTGTCTATATTTGTAGTCAATAGACATTATACATCTATGTTAAATTTACTCCTATTTTATTGCAGTTGTGAGCCTCTTCCTGATGGGCGGTTTTTCTTAGAGGTGAATGGTTACTGTCTTTCTTGGTTGTATGTGTCTGATAAGTTTTTGGAGGTGGCAATATTGGTTGGATTACAGGTTGGGTAATACAAGAAGAATGTGATGGAGATACTTGAAACACTTGTCTTTCTATAACTGGAATTTAGTTTATAATGACTGGACATGTTATCTATCATTACAAAAACTATAGTGTTATAAAATAGTTCTCCAAGGTTAATGAGGAGGTTTTATGCATTTTAAATACACTTTGGGAGACTTTCGAGCTTGACCCATATTTATTTAAACCGTCTTTTTACATTTTTCTCATTCAAGATTAAAATAGCTGGATCAGAGCTGTTACCTATAATAAATAGATTATCAACTCGAATCTGCCGATTTCCAGTATTAGACACCCCTACAAATAAGTTTATCTAGTTGTGGGTTCCAGTCTATCAGAGAAAGTCCCCCATTTAGTATCTTTAGTTCCTATGGTCATTGATTTAGCGATTCATCCATGTGGACGTTTGACTGGCTACCACCTATGTGTCATTTGACCTCAAAAAGTACTTTTGTGAAAGGCTTACATACGATAGCATCTTATGACCTCCAAGTCTTTTAAAAACACATAAAACACTTAAATGATAAATACACCTAAAGAATGTATATTTTTCTGTAGTTGTGAATGTAGACAGTATCCCACTATTTGTTAGAAACAATAACATCCGTACTTTTCTCCCCACATTTTGAAGCTTTTTTAATTAGTTACACTCATTTTAACTTTTCAAACTCATGAAGGTTGAGAGTCGGCGAAGATTTCGTATCCTTCGAAACTGGGATCAAGATGGGTGAGTATAATGATTATTTACTCTTTATCACCACTTGTCTGACTGCTTCTAATAGTTTCTTTTCAAATTTGGGTTTATGCTTCTTGGTTTTAAGGTATCGGGTCGCTGAGGTTGAATGGGTGCAAGATTTGTTGCCACCTGATGGAACAAGAGAGAAACATGATGTAAGTATACTTGGTTGTCCAATTGTACTCTAACTAAAGTTGGTATATTTAAACCATTTAGCTATGTATATCTTAAATGGGTCAAATGAATGAATTAACCGAACGGGGGAAGAGTCAAATGGGTCGTAAATCGCCACATTGTATTATGAATGCTGAAACTTTTTAACTAGTTTGTTTAATATATGTTGTACAAATATCGTTGTTATAATCCCCTTTTATCTCAAGATATAACTAAAAAAAATTGGCGAAAAAAAGTGGTCACAGGTCAATCAAATCCAAACCGACCCAGCTTGATTCATACAAAAAATTATATATTTCAACTAGTTATCAAACCCATTTAAGTCTTGGTTGTTTCAACTAGTTAGCCAATCCACCTAAACCTTCTGTATTGCCATTGTAGACAGTTATGAACAAAAAGAATGCCAGTCTTTGGCATATATTAATGCAATCAATATTATTCCCATTATTTTTTTGTTAAATCTAAGTGACTGGTGATGCGTACAGTTACTGCAAACCACGAATAAAGTAGCAGCATATGCTCGATCCTGGATAAAGGTGGCTCAAGAGGCTGCACATAGAGGTATTAATATAATTAAGAATTTTAATAGTAACTTAGCTACATTGAAAAATGTCATTGGCGGATATCATTAAAAACTTTTATCACACTGAAAAATAAAGTGTTGAATCTTGCTTAATCTTAAAACATATCTTGGAAGTGATATTAAATATTACCATACAGATCAAACACGCCTTATGGAACTGCATAGAGCGGAAGGTCTGATGTTTTCAATAAACAATCCTGAATCCTTCAGTTTTTGGGTACATTTTATGGCATGACATCCCATTGCTTTTAGTTTATATGAATCAATATCTGATCTTTAGATTGCTTCAGCTTGCTACCCTAACAAATCAAAGACCTCAAGAAAGGTTGTCTCTTCTGCGCCTTAGAGATACGAAAGAGGTACCAAGTCTTAACTTGCTAGTCTTCTATGATGACTGTTCTGCATTGATGGAAAATTTTTAATCTAGTTTTGATAATGTGTAAAGTATAGGTGTCGAAATGGGGCGAGTAATGAACCAGTAAAAGTGGATTCAGTTAAAAACGACTAATTTTGTCAAGTTTCTTCTTTCTTCTCTTTTGAATTTTTTTTTAAATAAGTAATATATCAAATTAAGTATTGTTTTGGAAGTTACCATTATTTGAGTATTAAATATATTTGAATAGATGACTTCGTGAGGCTGAAGAAATTCAGTAACACTTTGTATGACATTCGGCCTGTTCAATTCGTCTCGTTTTTTGGTTTGGTTTAAAATTCGACCCATCTGCCCCACTGGAGTTTAAACATATTTAGCTAAGTTTCTAAGTTTGACCCGTTGGAGTAAGAACATTAGCCGCTTCACATTCTCAAGTATAGAGGCTGAAATTGCTGCATATTTCCTTATCTATAATGTCAAATGAGATACATGACAATTTGGAACAAATTATTACATCAACCCCTTATTCTTACTTTTCGAGTTCATTGTATGCTTGTTAATGATATATTATTGGCTGCAGAGGTTAAGAAGGGGGTACTATGTAATGAAAGCAGACGAACAATGATTTTGGATTTGGATGAACATGAGGACATAATTACATTCATTAATTCATTAAGTATAGTTTTGTTTTGTTTTATAGGCAATTCAATATTCTTTTGTACTACTATATAGAGGTTCCAAAGGGGAACAATACACACACAAAATGGTACAGAAAGTGCAATCCATTTTTTCTTTAACTTGTTTACTTTATTTGGGGTATAGAACAATTACAAGCACACCCCTATATTCAACCTCTTTCACAACTGTGATTTTTGTACTCACACCTAAAGTTTAATATATGATGATTTTTGTACTCGGTTCTTTATTATCATATTCAATAGAGTATTAAACTAAAAGACATATTATATTAAAATAAAAAACAAACATATTTCAGTTATAACAAAACAAATGTTATATAAACGTGAAATGCTCATTTGAAAACTAAATTTTTTGTGAAAACTAAAAAACTGGCCAAAACACATCGTGATCTGCTCGAACACAATGTGTTTTAATTGTTTTTTCTAAAAACACATTGTGTTAAGTTTTAAATCACAATGTGTTTTGATAGCGCGTGAAAATCAAAAAATTGTTCAAACACACTGTGATATGAACTTAACACAATGTGTTTTCTAGAAAAGATTAAAAACACATTGTGTTAAATTCAGATCACAGTGTGTTTTGACCAGTTTTCTAGTTTTCACAAAAATTTTAGTTTTCAAATGATCACAACCCATAAAAACATAAACAGGTGATGATTGGATTGGGTTTGGTCTTGGGCAAGACCTATTCGTGCTGGTAGAAATCAAGAAGAGTTAGATAATCTTTTGAATGAAATTCGTGATGTCCGTTTAGAAACAGGTGAGGATGAGTGGATTTGGAATTACCATGGTGACAAGTCCTTTACTGTTGGAATTCTAAGACATGCTCTTGACTTCAACATTCTTCCTTCTGAGCAAAAACCCACAATTTGGAATTTTTTTTACCCAAAAAGATTAATATATTTCTTTGGCGTTTACTTCGAGATCGGCTTCCTTCACGCATTAATTTGGCAATTAGAGGTATTCCAAATGTCCCTTTCATTTGTCCTACTTGCTACTTGGGGTTGGATATGGTAGACCATACTTTTCGTTCATGTAAAGTGGCGTGTGATACCAGAATTCTTATTGCGCAATGGTTGAAGATTGAGTTACCCGATTACGGTCCTGCTGATATTATTAATTGGGTTGAAACGCTACATTGCCCCACGATGTATAAGAAGGTCATCCAAGGTATCATGGTAGTTTGGTGGTGGTGTTTATGGAAGAACAGGAATCAAGCCATATTTTTGTCGGATCTTGTCAGCAGCAAAGCCATTTTTCTTTCTGTTGTTTCCATTTCTTTCTTATGGTTTTCCTCTCGGTGTACTAAGCTTAGCTTTTCTTGGCCCCTATGGCATCGTAGTCCCTCCTATTTGATGTAAACATTATGTCTCTTCGGCGTCTTGCCGTAGACTTTTTATTATTAATACCATATGCTGTTCTAAAAAAAAATATATAAAAACATAAACACAAATAAAAGATGTTATATATCATAGGAATATTCGTTATCCATCGGTAACATCCTAGCTGAAATATGGGTAAACAAATGATGATGGGTTGCCAAGTATATATTCAACATTGTTGCAAGAATGTCGGTGTTGTAGCCTTGTAAGCACCAAGATAGTCGGCTAGATAGAAAATGAGATTATACTTCATTGAATTGTCTCACTTTCTTTTGCATGTTATTCCAAATTGATATAAGTGTATCTTTTGAACAGTTTGTTGCGGCCAATGGTTGTGGTTGTCTAAAACTTGAGACCAAAAAGGATTCGAGGAGTGATGCATCTGAAACAATTATCATTGCCTGCATTATTGGCAACACTTCATCATCAGACCTAGGGATGACAACGAGCCGGGTATGGGTAATCCCGGACCCGGACCCGAATAAAAATCTTCGTCCCATACCCGGACCTGAACCCGACGGGTAGCCGTTTACTCAATAACTATCGGGTTACGGGTTCCCCACGGGTAATCGGGTATCCGTTAATTTTTTCTATATCTATTTATATTTATTAATAATTATAATCAGTGGTTATATCTATATCTATACTACTCTATAAAGCAAACTACCCATCCCCTTTTAAGTAATTAAGATTTTAAAATGACCATATTGGCCTCTTCTTTATTCATTAATTTTTATATCTTCACTTATTTACCTATAATACCCTTAATGAAATAAATTACTACATAGATCCTCCAACCATATTAACCCCTCTTACATCAATTAATTTACATTTACCACTACGCCACCACCACCGTCACCCTGCACATCGCCGCCACCACTGCCGCCGTCGCCACACCTTCGTCGCTAAGACCATCACCGCCGCATCGCGCGGGCATCCGTCTAGTATATATATATATACTTGCTCTCTATCCAGAGTTGCATAAATGATCATGATTCTAATGAAACATAGATTAATGCTTTACATATAACCACTGGTGATGAATTTCTGCGTAGAACTGGAATCACAATACGAATTCAAATCTTACTTACAAGTCACAAATAGCAAACCCCTTCTCTGAACTCATTCCATTATTATCAGTTCATGTAAATTGCTATGTTTATTAGTTACGTACAGACTTTACACAACAAACCAATTTTAATCATTGTTTTTATATATTTCATACATTTTTATATATTGTTTTGTTATTTTTATTTTAATATAGTCAAATATATTTTAATAGAAATATTATTATCATATAATGTAATGTATTATATCGGTTATACGGATACGGGGCGGGTTTCGGGTATACGGGTTTTCGACAAAACCATCCCCGGACCCGAACCCGCAAAATTTTAAAACAACCCCATACCCGGCCCGAGACCCGCAAACCCGGACCAAAAATGTCGGGTTTCGGATTTCTCCGTCGGGTACGGGTATAATGGTGTAGTAATGGAATTGTAAAATGTAGGGGCCCAATCAAATAAGAACAATCTTAAAATATGAACACGGTGAGAACACTTAAAAACTACATTTTGTATAACTAATTATCATTATTTAAGTGTTTAACAACACATTGATCCTTCAAAATCGAAAAAATCACGTTTTTTGTTGGATGCATCGAGAGTTTCAGGCTTAAAAAGAGCTTTAAGGGGCGTCAATTGTACCCCAACCTCCTCTTTTAGTTATAGTATAGATATCTATGAAATCTCGCCCAAGATTGAAACGCATGACGACCCATAGTTGAGAAGGTGGGCTATTTAGCCCATCACTGTTGGAATGAATTTTCATTATCTTTATCTTTATCTATATCTATACTCTCCCTTATAAAGCAAATCACCATTTTCTCATCTTTTAACTTTCAGCCTTTGAAATACCTAAATTACCCCTCTCTTTTATTAACTAATTTAAATATCTCCACATAATATACGTATAATATCCTTAATGAAATTAATTACTTTTACATTACCCCCATTAAATCAATTACTTTTAAATTAATAAACGCATCGCTAGGTCACCAACACCTGCGCCACCCGCGCTGCCGCCGCATTGCGCGGGCAACCTTCTCATTTCTTTATAAAACAAACTACCTCTCCCTCATTTTTAATTTTTCTATCTTTAAAATTCTAAAATATCCTTAATTTTCAATACATTCTCAACTCACACACTACATTTACCCAATTTAAAATGGTGGTAGTGCTATAAGTTATGGATTACTATTTTTCTTAAGTACAAAGTCAATATGATACATCATATTGAGCAAGAACAGTTAATAAAATAAGAACTCAAGTTCTAACATAATTTCCAACATGACCCATAACTTGAGAGAATTTGCTCACCATCACCCTTACTTTAAAGTCAAAGTGGAAGGATGCATAAAACTTTAAGAATAATGTAAAAATTTCATATAGAACTTGTCTTAATTTGACCCAATTTGAGCAGGAGAACATATGATGTATAAATAAAAGCCACATTTGACTGTCATTTACTAATCCTACCGTGCGTGCATACCCTAAAACATACGCTCCCCCCTTAACCTCTACCTCTCTCTCCTCCGGCACCACCATCGTTTGCGCCGCCATCACCACCACCATCCATCACCACTTTCAGTTGGTTCCATCCCACCATCCATAACCACTTTCAATTGAATCCAAGCTGCCGCCACTTTCGTACCGGCTGAACTTTGGGGTGGATCTAATTCTTTTGTATTTTGTAACATCCATGACTTTTGACCCGTTGACTATTTCATGCAGTTAACTAACAACTTTAGTTAGTAATATATTTGAGGTCATTTTGGAGATCATTTGTGTACATGTGTTCATTTGAGTTCATTTGGTTCATTTAGATGGTTATACGACGGCATACGATTGGTGTTAGACTAGAAATATGATTCGGGTTATCCGTGGGTCGACCCGAGACCCATAACCCACTATCTAACTCCCCACCTTATATTTTCTTTC
Organism: Erigeron breviscapus; assembly: GCA_034093135.1. Classification (NCBI taxonomy): domain Eukaryota; kingdom Viridiplantae; phylum Streptophyta; class Magnoliopsida; order Asterales; family Asteraceae; genus Erigeron; species Erigeron breviscapus. The sequence goes on from CM067167.1 coordinate 259,885,423, forward strand.
TCCTTTTCTCTTCCACACTTTTCTTATCCACTTCTTTCTTCCCTTTCATGAACAAAACACACACACACACACACACACACAAATCTCTAGTTCATCCTCTAAATTCTTGATTCATATCAATATTACAAGTGTTTTAGCTAGATAATCAAAACCCATGTCATCATCTTCTTCAACTTGCAAGAATTAGGGTTCTCAAGCTTCCATTTCTCCATTTTAGCTCAAATTCGGGTTTAGCACTTGGTTAAAGTTTTGGTAAGTGTTTGTTTGCTTAAATTCATCCTCATATAGTGTATAACTTGTTTCTTGGTCCATTTGAAAGAGTCTTGGTCGAATTTGGTTTCAAAATGAGCTTTGGGTAAAATTAGGGTTTCATGTGTTCTTGGTTTGGGTTTGGATGGATTTGGGGTTGATTTGATCATGTATTGATGAAATGGAAGAGTTTTGATGATGGGTTTTGTTCAAATTATGTTAATAACATGTTTGGTAGCTTCAAAATGGTCCCAAAATGGTCAAAAATGAGTTTGGGGTCGATTTGGATGTGTTTGGGGGTGTTTGGGTTCGTGTTTGATGTTCTTGAGCATTATTTGGCTTAGCTGACCTGCAGGTGGCGTCCCAGACGCCCAAACTGGGATCTCAGACGTTGCTCTATAAATGCTTTACGCCAGATTTTTCTGTTTTACGCCAAAAACTCATCTTTCTTGTAATGATCATAACTTTTGAACCGTAAGTCCGTTTTTGACGATTCAAGCGGCCACGAAAGCGTAAATGAGTTTACTTTCCAATGGTATAGGCCTCTGAGTCCAAAACATAGTTTGAAAAAATCAAAAGTTTTGATAAAGCAACAGTGGTCAAGTCCCGATGAGTCATTGTGAAGCAAAACGTAATGATTCCACCTTGGTTGGATCAAAGCCTTATAAAATGGACATAATAAAGCTTTTATAGTAAGATTAGGTCAATATTAATGAGACCTTACCTTTTGAGATGCTTTAGGATTAATGTGATACGTGTATGATAGGTTTCGGCTATCGTGGACATCGGTTCTACTTCATTTCATCTTGGGGTTGTTATTGCTTGTCACTGATGAGTTCCGTAGCTCCCTACTCAATAGAGATTCGGGCTGGAAAGTGTACAAGTTTTGTGTGTTGACTTTGCTTGATTGTGCAATTATATGTTTGCCTTGATTGATGACGTAGTTTGATTGTGCATACGCTTGACTTATCTTGATTGATGACGTTATTTGATTGTGCATATGTTTGATTGTCTTGATTGATGGTGTTGTTTGATTTCACATACGCATGATTGTCTCGGTTGATGATATTGTTTAATTGATGGGTTGTGCATTTGTTATTAGATATGAATTGTGGATTGAACTTGGTAAGGCATACATGGTGAACGGTAATGCCATCGAAGTGTTATAGACGTGAAGGGAAGGCTGCGGGTGACCCTATATATAAGCGTCTATGACACCCTCTGTAACATTTGCCATTTTGGTCCATTAATAAACATGGCAAACTTTTATGGATATATATGTAAAACGTTGCTTTTTCGATCGTTTCTTTCTCGAATGAACTTAAGACTTCCTAGAACCTAATATCTAGTGTTTTAACACTTTGATATGGCCATAATCTCCAATAAACTACTTCATTAAAACTTAAATACTTCTTAGAAACATATCCTAAAATCTGGTTTAAAAACTCAAAAGAACGAACCTGAACCGACTAGTAAACAACCCCGAAACAACTAGTGACGTTTAGGAAACTTCTAGGAAGTTGTCAAAAGTGAAAAGACTAAAATGCCCTTTTAAAAATCTGCACCTTAAAGTCTCCTAGCCCATGGTATTGCAAAACCATCAACTTTGCCCATGGTATTCATTAACTTAACTATGATTACTTATTAACTAAACTAGTAACCATGGAAAATTTTACCTATAAATACAAACTAAGGTTTTCATTTCTAATTACCAATTCACATAATCAAACTTCTTCTTCCTTAATCTCTATCATTCCAAGATCAATACTTGTTAAAGATCAAACATATCTCTCACAACCTTTCATCATCCCAAGCTTTCAATTCAACCAATGTTGTTTTGAATTCGTTGGTTCAAATCGTAAACACAACGTAGTTATCAGGAATTTTCCCAAGGATCTTCAAGAAGGCTAGTTATAATACCCACATATAGGCTGGAATTATTCATCTTGTATCAAGAAAACAAGTCCAAGTTATGGCCGATCTACTCAATACTGATTGTTGTTCTTCACTACATCATCACTTTGATCTTAGAACTCATAATATCTCCATACTGGTAAGTGTTTCTATGAAACCTTACTATACTTTGCTTTATGATTATATGACTATATGTTATGTATTGAAATGCTTGTCAACTTACTTTTATACTCAATTGATAAATACCTGCATTTAAATATCCTATCAATAATATTCACCATCTGTGAATTATTCGTATTTTTGATTTTCTGGTTTTTGGATAGAAAATATCCTTGATAAGCTTTAAACGAAAGCACTTCATGATCGCAGGCCTTTTGTTATATAGATGGGGAGATAATGGGTTGTAGCCGGACTAGGTTTGGACTAAACGATTTAAAGATCCTGCCCCCGTTGTTACCGCCCTACTAGATCCCTCCGTATAATTATCCGGGCATGAAGTGTATTTGTTTCACCTCCACCATTCATGGTATCTCTTCCATTGTAATCAATACATTTTGTATTGATTATAATACATACTATTTAAAGTATCTCTTCGTTACTAAATTAATACATTCTTCGTATTAATCTTACTATTTAAAGTACATATATCCTACGGATACGTATTATATACGGAAAGTTACATTTTTACCCTACAGTTTCAAAGTTGTCATTTTCCGTCCTTATAAGTTTGACATTTGACAATTTAGTCCCTCAACTTTCAAGAATGACAATTTAGTCCCTCAAGTTTCAAGAATGACAATTTAGTCCCTCAAGTTTCAAAAATGACAAATTAGTCCTTTAAATTTTTATAACATAAATGAGGTTTCATTTACAAATACTTTAAAGGATTCTTAAAGATAAATTCAAATACCTATAAAAGCTCACAAAGTAAATACGTTGACAAGCGTATTAATAAGATATCCTTATAGTTGTATATCTATATTTGGAATTTAGCATGAATATAAATCAATTCACATTGAAATTAGGAATACGTAACGTGGCCAGTTGACTCGCTCGTCATCGTTAACTACATCAATCTCTTCTATTTTGCTGTTGAACTGTCAAGAATAAGGTGAGTTCCGTAGCTCCCTACTCAATTGAGATTCGGGCTGAAAAGTGTACATATACGTGCTTGTTTGATTGTCTGGTTGATTTGATTTATGGTTTATTGATTGATTGATGATTGATGTATAGTTTTGATTTAGTGTTTGATGGTTTACGTATGTGATTGTGATATAGTAATTTATTTAGGATAGATGTACATACATGGAAGTCGGTTATGCCTTTAAAGGGTTTTAGATGTGGTGGGAAGGCTGCGGGTGACCCTATATATAAGCATCTGGGACTCGTTGAAAGTAGAATCCTCCTAAGTGTATGTACGTATAGTTTTCTTTGGTTGTTGGACATATAGACTTGTTTATTGATGATTATGCATATTAAGACGTATTTGTTGTGGGCATTACCAAGGCAAGTTGTTGAACTGTAAGGCCACATTTTGAGTACCTTGGGTACTATATGTATATGTACATCCGAGTACTTTCAAGTACTTGATGCCAAGTATTGGCCATACTTGATGACTTGATATGATTAACATCACGATGTGGACCAAGTATTATGATACTTGATGATTTTGAGGTATATTACATAACATTGATACACATATGATACACGTATTGGAATTTATACATATTTGATAACATTGCATGACATTGATACACATACGATGCATTTCTTGGTATTAATAGCCATTGTACTTGATAGTATCCGAACTATTTTGTATCATTTGTTGTTTGGCTATGTTAACTTCCATTATTTAACAGGTGACGTACATGGGTTTGTTGTAAGTACATTGATTGATGTTATTGTTACATATGATATTGTTATTGATGATGGTTCCTTGTAAACCATTACTACGAACTCACCAACCTAGTGTTGACCTTGTTTAGTACACTTTTCAGGAAACCAGGTGAACCAGGGACGTGATGCTTGAATTTTGTTGCTTTTGAACCAGGGCATGGACTTAGATGGATCAAGGATTCATTTGCCTAACTATTGCATCATGTTTAGAATTTAATACTATCTTTTGTATTTGCTTGTAAAACGTGTGGAGATTATATGCTTGTATTATATTGTGCATATGTTCAAAATTTAATAAGTTGGATTCACTGAGTCCAACATGTTCATATAGTTTATGTTCTACGATAATTCCACTGTGTGCTATATAATTTCCGTAATACTTCGGGCCTAGCTCGGGGTGTTACAGAATGGTGGCCCATGCGTGGTCGTAGAGAATTAGGCGGTTTGACCTAGACTACGGCTTAAGTTAAAAACTCTTCATATAGCATGCATGGTTAGGAATTTTATGTGCAACGTGAATTATGTGAATCCTAAAAGGTGTACATTGTGAGTTCGTAGAAAAGACCATTTATATGATGACTTGAGAACAATGTGATGAACGGATGATGAGTACAACGTGGTTAATGTGTACATTGATTGAACTTGATTATGATTGAGATGGATTATTGTTATTAATTGATAATGATTTGATGATTTAGGGAAAAATGAAGTTATGGTGTTAACTTGATATAATATTGTGGCAACCCTAAAAGAGCCCGATCAACTATTTTATGGTTACCCGGTATTATAACAAGTTAATAACATCACGGATTGCACACGATTGGCTTAGGGTATAATAAGGAACCGATATGCTTAATGGAAGTTGATTGGGTGGAGGGTTAGCCGCTGGTACACCCTGTATACAAACCCAGTCAATAACTAGAGGGCATATCGAATTCGGATTATACTTTGAACCACTTGTGTTAGTTGCTTGATTGTGTAATATGTTGAACCTGAGTACTTGTATTGATGATAAATTATTGAAGTAAACTTGACATGATGACATGATAAGTAATAATCCCCCTTAGAACTCTAGCACTTTGCCATAGCACAATGATATGAATTATGTATGTTGTATCGATATGAGAGCATTGACTACTTGTGTGACTAACATGTGAGCATTTTGAGACTAATTTTCGGGTCAATATGCTTTATAGAAATGGAAAGACCAAGGAGAACCGGAGCTAACTATGGGGTTACCCCTGAAGAGCCATATGAAGCGGAAGCTTAAGGTGGTCGTGGGGGTGGCCGTGGTGGTAGAGGTGGTAGAGGTCGCGGTAGGGGTCGAGGTGGAGGCCAAGGAAGAGGTGGAGGTAATAATGAAGTACATGCACCGGACTTGGCAGAGGTGATCGCTCAAACAGTCACTAATATCATGCCAACTATTATTGCCCATGTCACGGCAACCCTTGGTGAAAAAAATGGGGCACAACCCAATGAGCCTCAAAACAATGAAGCCCCGGCTAATGTGAATAATGAGGGCGCTCGACCTCATGTTGTGGCGAATGAAGAAGAAGAACCGATTGAAGTTGATAACTATAGGCCCATGTTTAATCAACATGGAATGTACCGCCAAGGTTGTCAATTCAAAGACTTCAAGAATTGTGGGGCACCAGATTTGATGGTAAGGGTGGTCCCGTGGACTGTATAAGATGGTTCGAGAAGATTGAAGCGGTGATTGAAAGAAGTCATTGCACACATGATGACCAGATTCCTTATGCAACAGGTATGTTTAAGGATAATGCTTTAAGTTGGTGGAACAAAGAGAAGGGCTTGAACCGGACCCATAATTTGTTATGGGCTGATTTTAAGAACATGGTGAAGGATAAGTTTTGCCCTCCTTATGAACTCCAAAATTTAACCATTGAATTTGTACAACTTAAAATGGACGGAGCCGACTATAAGGGCTATATTAGACGGTTCCAAGACTTGTCTACCCTTATTCCTCATCTAGTGGATCCCGAGCCCCGGGCCATTGACCAATTTGTGTTGGGATTGAATCCTCAAGTCCGTTCTCTTGTTAACTCGGTCATGCCTACTTCTTTGGCCGAGGCTATTAACCGTGCCGGTAGTATTACCGAGGATCTTTTGAGGAGTGGAGTGTTGAGCAAGTCGTCATCATCAAAAAGAAAAGAGGTGCCAGAGTCTAGCGGGATGAAGAAGATGGGAAGGTTTGACCCCAAGAAGGTAAATCGGGGAAGAATTATGGCAGCGGTGGAACCGGTGAGGAAGCCTTATATAGGACCTCATCCTTTTTGTAATAAATGTAACAAGCACCACCCTACTAACATTCCATGTGGGGCTTGTTTTAATTGCAAACGACTAGGGCATATGGCAAAGGAATGTAGGGCACCCAGAGCGGCCCCAATGAATGTGGCTCCTCTTCAAGCTGTTCCTCCACGCGGAAATTTCGCAAAGGGTACTTGTTATGAATGTGGAAGCCTTAATCACTACCGCAACAATTGTCCTCAATGGGTTGGACAACAAGTTCAAGTGGCTGTTCACCCCAATCAACTTCAAATTTCCGGGCCTAACCAAAACTGAGGACAACAAGGTCACCAAGTACAACCTCGTGGTCGAGCCTTTGCGGTCAATGTCAATGAAGCCCGCAATGATCCAAACGTGGTGGCAGGTACCTTTCTTCTTAATGGTCACAATGCAACCGTTTTGTTTGATTCTGGAGCCGATTTTAGCTTTGTTTCCTCTAGTTTTGTTCCTTTGATTGAGGTTCATCCGTGTGCTCTGAATTATGTGCTTGATATTGAAATGGTAAATGGGTCATTAACTAAACTCAGTCAAATACTTCGTGATTGTATTTTGACTTTAAACGACGTTGAATTTTTCATCGATCTTATGCCCTTTGATATTGGGAGCTTTGATGTGATTGTGGGTATGGATTGGATGTCGGCAGTTAACGCGGTTATTGATTGTGGTGAGAGAGTTGTTAAGATACCTTTGTCTAATGGTAGAATTCTTAGGATTTAAGGCGAAATCTCTGATCCTTCTAACTCTAAAGTTTTTAGTGCTACCGTCTTAAAGGTAGAATTGAAAACCGTTCCTATTGTTCATGAATTTCCTGATGTTTTCCCGGATGACTTACCGGGATTACCTCCATCTCGTGAACTTGATTTCCGTATCAATCTAATCCCTGGAGCAGCACCCGTAGCTAAAGCTCCTTACAGACTGGCTCTATCTGAAATGCAAGAATTAGCAACTCAACTTAAAGAACTCCAAGAAAAAGGTTTCATTCGTCCTAGTCAATCTCCTTGGGGTGCTCCTATTCTCTTTGTCAAGAAGAAAGATGGGTCCTTTAGAATGTGTATTGACTACCGGGAGTTGAATAAGCTCACGGTAAAGAACCGGTATCCGCTTCCTCGAATCGATGACCTATTTGATCAACTTCAAGGTGACAAGCATTTTTCAAAAATCGATCTTCGCTTGGGTTATCATCAACTCCGAGTACACGAAGATGACATTCATAAAACAGCTTTCCGTACAAGGTATGGCCATTTTGAATTCACCGTTATGCCTTTCGGGTTGACTAATGCACCGGCGGTGTTCATGGATTTGATGAACCGGGTGTGTAGTCCCTATTTGGACGAGTTTGTCATTGTCTTCATTGATGACATACTTGTTTACTCGAAGACGAAGGAAGAACATGCTGAACACTTGCGCAAAGTGCTTGAATTGTTAAGAAAGGAGAAGTTGTACGCCAAATTCTCCAAGTGTGAGTTTTGGTTGGAGAAGGTTCATTTTCTTGGTCACGTAGTAAGCAAGGATGGTATTCACGTGGACCCAAGCAAGATTGAAGCGGTCAAGAATTGGAGAAGACCCGAAACACCATCTGAGATCCGTCAATTCCTTGGATTGGCGGGTTATTATCGAAGATTCATTGAAAATTTCTCTCGTATTGCACAACCACTCACTCTCTTAACACAAAAAGAGAGAAAATTCGAATGGGGTGAAAGACAAGAAAATGCATTTCAAACTATTAAAGATATGTTGTGTGATGCACCTATCTTGACGCTTCCGGATGGAGTTGAAGACTTTGTAGTTTATTGTGATGCTTCGGGACAAGGTTTGGGTTGTGTTCTTATGCAAAGGGGCAAAGTCATTGCTTATGCCTCTCGTCAATTGAAAGTGCATGAGAAGAACTACCCGACACATGATTTGGAATTGGGGGCGGTTGTATTTGCTTTGAAATGTTGGAGACACTACCTATATGGCACCAAATGTGTGATTTATACCGATCACAAAAGCCTCCAACACATCTTTAATCAAAGTGAATTGAACATGAGACAAAGGCGTTGGCTTGAACTCTTTAGTGACTATGATTGTGATATCCGTTATCATCCGGGCAAGGCCAATGTTGTGGCTGATGCCTTGAGTAGAAAAGAGAGAGTTAAGCCGAGACGAGCTAGAGTTATGAGTCTCACGGTAGGGCCAAGTATTCGTGACCGAATCATTGAAGCCCAAATTCAAGCTACCCTACCGGAGAACTTTGGAAATGAAAACTTGGAGGGCATGGAGCAACAATTTGATAGAAAAAGTGACAACGGGCTATATTTGGTTGAAAGGCTTTGGGTTCCCATTTTCGGTAATCTAAGGACATTTCTCATGAATGAAGCCCATCGATCGCCTTATTCGGTTCATCCCGGATCGGATAAGATGTATTTTGATTTAAGAGATTTCTATTGGTGGCCGGGCATGAAGCGTGATGTGGCTAGATATGTGAGTGAGTACCTTACTTGCTTACAAGTGAAAGCCGATCACAAGAAGCCACCCGGATTGTTGGTGCAACCGGTGACACCCGAGTGGAAATGGGAACATATTGCAATGGACTTCATTACGAAGTTACCGAAGACAAGAAGTGGTCGTGATACGATTTGGGTGATAGTGGATCGGTTAACGAAGTCGGCTCATTTCTTGGCCATTCGTGAAACCGATAAGTTTGACACCTTAGCACGATTGTACATTAAAGAGGTGGTGTCTAAACATGGAGTTCCGGTTTCTATCCTCTCTGATAGAGATACCCGGTATAACTCAAGTTTTTGGAGAGCCTTTCAACAAGCAATGGGTTCTCAACTTAATATGAGCACGACATTTCATCCTCAAACGGATGGACAAAGTGAAAGAACCATACAAACGTTAGAAGATATGTTGAGGGCTTGTGCTATTGACTTCGGTTGTAGTTGGGAAGATCACTTACCATTAGTTAAATTTTCGTATAATAATAGCTACCACGTAAGCATACAAATGGCACCATTTAGGGCACTTTATGGTAGGAAGTGTCGTTCTCCCCTAGCTTGGGCGGAGATTGGTGAAAGCCAACTTATCGGGCCAGAGATTGTAGTTGAGACAACCAAAGTGATTTCTCAAATCAAGGAAAGGTTACAATTAGCCCGTGAACGACAAAAAAAGTATGCCGATGTGAGACGGAGACCATTAGAGTTTGAAGTTGGTGATTATGTACTCTTGAAAGTATCACCTTGGAAAGGTGTTATACGATTTGTGAAACGAGGTAAACTCGGACCAAGATATATTGGTCCTTTCAAAATTCTTGAGCGAGTTGGAAAATTTGCATATCAATTAGAATTACCACAAGAACTTAGTGGTGTGCATGATGTATTCCACATTTGTAATCTACGCAAGTGTTTAGTAGATCCTACTCATCATGTGTCCATGAAAGAGATACAAATAGATAAGAAGCTTAATTATGTGGAAGAGCCGGTCGAGATCTTAGACCGTGAAGTCAAGAAACTCAAGAACAAACGCCACACGATCGTTAAAGTTAGATGGAATGCTAGACGTGGAGCTGAGTTCACTTGGGAATGCGAGGACCATATGAGGTCTAAGTACCCACATTTGTTTAGTAATTAGTGTTTTGTTGAATTTCGGGACGAAATTCTTTTAACGGGGGAATAATGTAACATTTGCCATTTTGGTCCATTAATAAACATGGCAAACTTTTATGGATATATATGTAAAACGTTGCTTTTTCGATCGTTTCTTTCTCGAATGAATTTAAGACTTCCTAGAACCTAATATCTAGTGTTTTAACACTTTGATATGGCCATAATTTTCCAATAAACTACTTCATTAAAACTTAAATACTTCTTAGAAACATATCCTAAAATCTGGTTTAAAAACTCAAAAGAACGAACCCGAACCGACTAGTAAACAACCCCGAAACAACTAGTGACGTTTAGGAAACTTCTAGGAAGTTGTCAAAAGTGAAAAGACTAAAATGCCCTTTTAAAAATCTGCACCTTAAAGTCTCCTAGCCCATGGTATTGCAAAACCATCAACTTTGCCCATGGTATTCATTAACTTAACTATGATTACTTATTAACTAAACTAGTAAACATGGAAAATTTTACCTATAAATACAAACTAAGGTTTTCATTTCTAATTACCAATTCACATAATCAAACTTCTTCTTCCTTAATCTCTATCATTCCAAGATCAATACTTGTTAAAGATCAAGCATATCTCTCACAACCTTTCATCATCCCAAGCTTTCAATTCAACCAATGTTGTTTTGAATTCGTTGGTTCAAATCGTAAACACAACGTAGTTATCAGGAATTTTCCCAAGGATCTTCAAGAAGGCTAGTTATAATACCCACATAGAGGCTGGAATTATTCATCTTGTATCAAGAAAACAAGTCCAAGTTATGGCCGATTCTACTTGTTAGGTCCAGATTTAGTCCAGATTTACTGGACTCGCTCCAGAGACTCGACTACTGGAGCCTTACTGAAGATTTGTCCAGAAACGTGTTCTACTGGACCTACTCCAGACTTGGAATCTGGAGTCCTTCTGAAGATTTGTCCAGAAATAATGGAAGACCAGTGAGCAAATACTTGTATAGGAAATCTGGAGTATTCTTCAGATGAGCTCACTGGACTTCACCCCAATCCAGATCAACTCTACTGAAGACATTCTGACTGAAGTCAAAGACTGAATTCTGAAGAAAGAAGACTGACAAATGGCGGAGTCCACTGGAAAGTCTTACCAGATCTGTACACTGGAGGATTGTCAGTGTTCTAGACCCTACAAGTCTGAATACTGATATCGAGGATTGACTTTTCCCTTTACACACTTTCCAAAGAACAATCCACTTGTTCTTTACCAAAGTTTGTGTGTGTGTAAAGGTGGTTGGATAAAAGGACACAAAGTCATTTGATGTGACTTTATCCTTATTCCTTATCCAATACATTTAATGTTCTTGTCGGATCATTAAATGTATGCAACCATATTTGTACGGCACAAAATTCACTGGTGAATTTTGTTGCCTATAAATACAAAGTCATTTCCTTGAGAAAAATACTTTTAAGCATACACTTTGCATGAAAGTGAATTTGTCCAAATACTTTCGATCTTAAACTGGGATACTTCACAACTTTAAGTATCTCGATCCAAAAGAGTTATTTGACAAATATAGATCATTTGTAACTCATAGGTTGTTAGGATACATACTTATTTGTATTATCTTGATTCCGCAACAACCTTGTGTTTTATTTAACATCATAAATAAAATACACCATTGAAAAATACATAATGTTCCACTTTACTTGTTTATTGCTTTAAGTCTTGTATTACTTTGTTTACATATTCTTGCTTTTATTTACAAGTAATACTAGTCCATTCTAGTGCTTATTAGACTTGTTGTATTATACACTTTCCTGGTTAACCATCGAACTTAAGGGACTCACATTTGGTATCAGAGCAGAAGGCTAAACATTGCCTAGATCTGTTTCTTGATGGCTAACCAAGAAAATACACAAGGTTTTAGTTTTGGTCCCGATCCTAATGCAAATATTAATGATCAAAATGAACCACCTATTGTTAATAACACTAATCCACCTCCTCCTCCTACTCCTGCTTCTCCACACGTGCATGTGCACTACTCAAATAATCCTGTTCCTAAATTCAGTGGGAACAGTGATGAATTTGGTACGTTGGCTAGGATGGTTTTGCATGTCACTGGTATTGAGAGGAACATGATGAAAATTTTAAATGAAGGTCCTTATGTACCAACATCACCTCTCAATCCCCTTCTTGATCCTTCTGGATCTAGAAGAGGAAGGGAAAAGAGGGAGGAACATTGGTCTGAAGAGGAGAGGAGATTGGTGAGTCTAGACACCCTTCTCAAAAACATGATCTTCGGGGCCGTTCCTGAAACCCTAATTCCCACACTAGTTCTTTTTCCTAGTGCTAAAACCATGTGGGATGAACTTTTAAACCAACATGAAGGAGGAGATGACACCATTGTCACCAGAAAAGTCTCCTTAAACAAGAGGTATGAGTCATTTTTTGCTTAACCTAACGAGTCTCTCACTGGTACTTACACCAGATTTATGAGTATCATAAACCAATTGAGAGGTCTTGGGGTTGAGAAGGACAAGGATATACTTCTGGAGAAATTCTGTGATATTCTACCCACCAAATGGTCTCACATGATCCTGGTCTTACGATAAGGTAAAACTCTGCACACACACACTCTCTCAACTCTATATGGAGCTTTCAGGTACACTGAAGAAAATCAAGCTCAGAGAGTGGTGGCAGAACAAGATGCTTTTAACCATGCCTCCAGTAGTCCTAATGTGGTTAGTCATACTGAACCACATAGTACAACACTGATATCTTTGAGAATGTATTTTCTATGAAGAAGATGGTGTCTGAACTCATGGATTCTGGAGAGTCCAGTCAAATCTCTCCAGACTATTGTGATGAAACTGATGATGATGACCTCATTGCAATGATTGCTAAAACGTTTAACCGTTTCAAAGCAAGAGCAAATAGGCCATCTGGACAATTTGCATCCAGTTCTTCCACTGATAAGACCAATTTGACATGCTTTAAGTGTGGCAAAAAGGGTCATTTCATGAAAGAGTGCAGGTCCAACCAGTTTGTATCCAAGCCTGGTCCATTCTCTTCAAATAATAAGCCTGATGATAGCTATAAACTGAAATATAAAAAGCTTAAGGCCCAGATTGCTCTCATGGAACAACAAATTGAAAACAATAATAAGTGCATGATTGCAACAACTGAAGAGAAGTGGGTTCCTTCTGATGAATCATCTGCTGATGAAGAAGAAGAAAGAGATTTCTGTTACATGGCTCTGGCAGACGATGAGCACCTGGTGAAGGAAGATGTCGCATCTGGACAATGGGTAGACATTGTTATTAAGAAGGTTAGTGATTATGATTGTGCAACTGACCATGAACTAAAATTGGACATAGCTGAAGCTCTTAATTCTGATTTGATTTTTGTAGAAACTGTTAGATCTGATTGTGTAAATGGTCTAGAAACAGATTCTTCTAAAATAACTGCTTTAAAATCAAAGTTAAAAGAACTTCAAGACATTGAACTGGCATTTCAAGCCCAGGTTCTGGTAACTGAACAATTGATTCAAGAAAAACAAGATCTTGAGATCATTTTAGAGAAAGAAAAACTGGTTATTAAATCATGGCTAGAAACCAAAAAGCCATATGATGCTGGAGTAAAACAATTTCCTGCTCAAAAACGTGCATACTTAGATGGAAATACTCATGTAGCATCATTAATACCAGTAATCGATCGATTACCAGAGGAGTTCAGGCCCACCATTGTTTATAATGAGCCTGTAACTCCCTAGACCAATTTTTACCAAGTTCAATCCCCAGAGGTTAAGACTGGAGCGCTCCAGATGACTGCTCCAGTTAAAGAGGTCTATCGGAATAAACCTTTGCCTCAGACCAATCCCCTACCTATGCCTAGGAATGGAAAGGCTAAGGTGTCATCTGAAGAAAATATTTTGTCCAGGTTAGAGAGCTAGATTCAAATTCTGACTCGTCAATCTCAAAGTTTTAATGCAAGATTAAACTTTATTGAGGGTACTTCATCTGGCCCTAGACAAAATACAAAACCTTTTGCTAAGAAAGTTAAATCTATTTCTCCAGTTGAGAAAAAGAAAAAGGTTTCAAAACTATCAACCCCAGTGGTCTTTTCAACTAAGACCACTGTTGAAGAAAGTGAACAAAACCAGATTGCCCCAGGGACCTATAAGGGAGGGTCCAGTGAACCCATCAGTCGATGGGTTCCCAAATCTAACTGATAAGTATCTGGTGTATGTGCAGGGCGATCGAAAGAAATATATCTGATATCTTGACAGTGCTGCTGGCAGGACGATGACCGGATGTAAGACCCTGCTGGAGGAGTTCACAATTTCTGATGGACCCTCCATTACTTTTGGAAATGATGGTTGTGGAAAGACTGAGGGATATGGTGTTCTGAACAATGGACAAGTCAAGTTCAGACGTGTTGCATTTGTGAATGGTTTGAAATACAACCTGATCAGTGTAAGCCAACTGTGTGATGATGGTATCAAGTCTTATTCAATATTGCTCAGGGTATCGTATTCAACAAGGACTGGAAGGTAGTGTTGATTGCTCCCAGAAAAGGGAATGTGTACGTGATGGATATAGAAAGCTCTCCTTCAGAGCAGTGTTTCTATACTCAAGCTGATGAAGGGTATTTCTTAGGCTATTCAGCCATTCGCAAGGCCTTCAGAGTCTACAACAAGAGACTGGAGAAGGTCCATGAGTCAATTTATGTAACATTTGATGAATCATCTGCTGATGAAGAAGAAGAAAGAGATTTCTGTTACATGGCTCTGGCAGACGATGAGCACCTGGTGAAGGAAGATGTCGCATCTGGACAATGGGTAGACATTGTTATTAAGAAGGTTAGTGATTATGATTGTGCAACTGACCATGAACTAAAATTGGACATAGCTGAAGCTCTTAATTCTGATTTGATTTTTGTAGAAACTGTTAGATCTGATTGTGTAAATGGTCTAGAAACAGATTCTTCTAAAATAACTGCTTTAAAATCAAAGTTAAAAGAACTTCAAGACATTGAACTGGCATTTCAAGCCCAGGTTCTGGTAACTGAACAATTGATTCAAGAAAAACAAGATCTTGAGATCATTTAGAGAAAGAAAAACTGGTAATTAAATCATGGCTAGAAACCAAAAAGCCATATGATGCTGGAGTAAAACAATTTCCTGCTCAAAAACGTGCATACTTAGATGGAAATACTCATGTAGCATCATTAATACCAGTAATCGATCGATTACCAGAGGAGTTCAGGCCCACCATTGTTTATAATGAGCCTGTAACTCCCTAGACCAATTTTTACCAAGTTCAATCCCCAGAGGTTAAGACTGGAGCGCTCCAGATGACTGCTCCAGTTAAAGAGGTCTATCGGAATAAACCTTTGCCTCAGACCAATCCCCTACCTATGCCTAGGAATGGAAAGGCTAAGGTGTCATCTGAAGAAAATATTTTGTCCAGGTTAGAGAGCCAGATTCAAATTCTGACTCGTCATCTCAAAGTTTTAATGCAAGATTAAACTTTATTGAGGGTACTTCATCTGGCCCTAGACAAAATACAAAACCTTTTGCTAAGAAAGTTAAATCTATTTCTCCAGTTGAGAAAAAGAAAAAGGTTTCAAAACTATCAACCCCAGTGGTCTTTTCAACTAAGACCACTGTTGAAGAAAGTGAACAAAACCAGATTGCCCCAGGGACCTATAAGGGAGGGTCCAGTGAACCCATCAGTCGATGGGTTCCCAAATCTAACTGATAAGTATCTGGTGTATGTGCAGGGCGATCGAAAGAAATATATCTGATATCTTGACAGTGCTGCTGGCAGGACGATGACCGGATGTAAGACCCTGCTGGAGGAGTTCACAATTTCTGATGGACCCTCCATTACTTTTGGAAATGATGGTTGTGGAAAGACTGAGGGATATGGTGTTCTGAACAATGGACAAGTCAAGTTCAGACGTGTTGCATTTGTGAATGGTTTGAAATACAACCTGATCAGTGTAAGCCAACTGTGTGATGATGGTATCAAGTCTTATTCAATATTGCTCAGGGTATCGTATTCAACAAGGACTGGAAGGTAGTGTTGATTGCTCCCAGAAAAGGGAATGTGTACGTGATGGATATAGAAAGCTCTCCTTCAGAGCAGTGTTTCTATACTCAAGCTGATGAAGACACAAACTGGTTATGGCATAAAAGGTTATCCCATTTAAATTTCAAGAATATTAATAAGTTGTCCAGAAAACAACTTGCAGATGGGATACCTTCAGTTTCCTTCAAAAAGGAAAGGCCATGTCCAGGATGTGAGATGGGTAAGCAAAAACGTACCAGTTTCAAGACCAGAGAGAATTTCAGCATATCTGAACCTCTTCATATGCTTCATATGGACCTCTTTGGTCCAGTGAATGTTCAGACTCGTGCTGGTAAAAGATACACCCTGGTGATCGTAGATGAATTCTCCAGATATTGTTGGGTAATTTTTCTTAGGTCTAAAAGTGAAGCTGCTGCTGAAATCATCAGTCTTATCAAGCAAATTAAGCTCAAGTACAGTCGAAAAGTGTGTCAGTTAAGAAGTGACAATGGAACAGAATTCCAGAATGCAACTCTGGAGTCATTCTGTACTGACACTGGCATCTCCCAGAATTTCTCATCAACCCGCTCTCCAGAACAAAATGGAGTGGTGGAAAGGAAGAATCGAACGCTGATAGAAGCTGCCAGGAGTATGCTTGCTGAATCTGGTCTGTCTACCAGTTTCTGGGCGGAAGCAATTGCAACTGCTTGCCACACCCAGAATCGATCAGTGTACATTAAAAGACACAAAAAGACAGCCTATGAAGTCTTAAGAAATAGAAAACCAAATATTGGTTATTTTCACGCTTTTGGATGTCCAGTTTACATCCTGAACGACTCCAGTCAGTTAGGCAAATTTGATGCCAAAGCTGATGAAGGGTATTTCTTAGGCTATTCAGCCATTCGCAAGGCCTTCAGAGTCTACAACAAGAGACTGGAGAAGGTCCATGAGTCAATTTATGTAACATTTGATGAATCAAATGCTGCAATCAACAAGAAGCCAGCCCTTGACACTCCCCCAGTAACTCCAATTGTCTTTTGTGAATCTGATCCTATAAACGACAAAACTGAAGATTCAAAAGACACAGTTTCTAGTCATCCTGATCTGGAACCTGTTCAGAAAAAGAAACTCTCCAGTAGTACTCCATTCTATCCTTCTATTAATTTCAAACTACCCTCTGAAATTAATATTGGTTCAGATGTTCGTACTACTCCCCAGTATCAGTGTCAGTTGAGAATAGACCAGAAATGTCTTCTTATGAAGAATTCCAAACTGAACCAGTACTTCAGGAAATGCCTTCAAATGAAGAATTTCATGATGCAAATCGTGATTTAAATGACTCAGATGAAGATACTGAAGTAGTTTGGCAAGATCCTCCTCCAGAAGCAACTCCAGAGGAGACTCAACTGAATTCTTGCACTGATATTGTTCTCAGTAACAATCCTGGTCAGTACTCCAGATGGACAAAAGCTCATCCTAATGATCAGATCATAGGTGACTCCAGTAGAGGAGTTCAGACCAGAAGAGCCTCCAGTAATCAATGCTTATACGTTAGTTTTCTATCTTTGATGGAACCAAAGAAGATTGACGAGGCTATGGAAGATCCAAGCTGGGTGACTGCTATGCAAGAAGAGCTTCACCAGTTTGAAAGGAACAAGGTCTGGTATCTGGTTCCTTTCCCAGTTGGAAAGAAAGAACCAATTGAAACAAGATGGGTCTTCAGAAACAAAGTAGATGAAGATGGCCACGTAATCAGAAACAAGGCCAGACTGGTAGCACAAGGCTACTGCCAGTCAGATGTCGACTTTGATGAATCATTTGCTCCAGTGGCTAGACTTGAAGCGATCAGAATATTCTTAGCATTCGCTGCTTATCATTAGTTCAAGGTCTACCAGATGGATGTAAAGAGTGCTTTCTTGAATGGAAAGCTTGAAGAAGAAGTTTATGTCAGACAACCTCCAGGTTTCGTTGATGAAAAGCATCCACATTGGGTATATCGTCTGGACAAAGCGCTTTATGGCCTCAGACGAGCACCACGTGCCTGGTATGACACTCTGACTAAACATTTGTTGAAAAATGGTTTCAAACGAGGTACAATTGACAATACCTTATTCATTCTTCATGAGAAAGGTAATCTGTTAATGGTACAAATTTATGTTGATGATATTATTTTTGGGTCTACTGATGAAAACATGTGCAAGAAATTTTCGAAATAATGTCAACTGAATATGAGATGAGTTTGATGGGTGAACTAACATATTTTCTTGGACTCCAGATTAAACAAAACAAAGATGGCATTTTTATTAATCAGGAGAAATATGTTAGAGATCTTTTAAAGAAATTTGATATGAACTCTTCACCATCTAAACCAACTCCAATTTCTGCACCACTGACACTGGACTCCGATCCAGATGGAAAACCAGTGAACACCACTGTCTATAGAGGCATGGTTGGCTCACTGATGTATTTAACTGCCAGTAGACCAGATATTATGTTTTTAACATGTTTATGTGCCAGATATCAGTCTAATCCAAAGGAATCTCATATGCTTGCTGTATAGCGCATACTGAAGTACCTTAAAGGTGTCCCCAGTCTAGGTCTTTGGTATCCCAAAGGCTCAGGCATGGATCTAATGGGTTATTCAGATTCAGATCATGCAGGTTGTAAGATAGATAGGAAATCCACAACTGGTGGATGTCATTTCCTAGGTGGCAAACTGGTCAGCTGGACCAGTAAGAAGCAAACTTCAGTTTCATTGTCCACTGCTGAAGCTGAATACGTGTCTGCAGCCAGTTGTTGTGCTCAGATACTCTGGATGAAGAACCAGTTGCTTGATTATGGTATTAAATATTCAAAGACCCCAATCTTTTGTGATAATACCAGTGCCATCGCTATCTCAAACAATCCAGTCATGCACTCCAGAACGAAGCACATTGATCTCAGGTATTACTTCATTCGTGATCATATTATGAAAAACAACATTGAACTCCATTTTATTCCCACTGACAAACAACTCGCTGACATTTTTACCAAACCTCTGGATGTCAAAACTTTTGAATATCTTGTTGGTGAGTTGGGAATGCTAAACCCTTAAATCTGGTAACTGCTCAGATATTGAACGCCTTTGTGTACTATCTTTGCACTATTAGATTTCTGGAACATTCCAGGGAAAGACTTGAAAGATATTTTTTCTTAAAAATGTTTTAAGTTCAGGGGGAATTTATTAATTTATTTTCTCACTGGACAAACTCTTCAGAAAATATTACTGGTGCTTTGTAAATGTGTCCCTCTCACTGGTAACTGGACAGATTGAAGTGCATGTTTGAGGTGACTTATGTCTCCTTGTAAATGTGTCCCTCTCATTTGTCTGAATTTAGTTGACGTGCAAGTTTGAGGTTACCAGTCTTTCAAAAATGGTTTTCACTGGTACTTTACTGGAGTGTCCCTCCAGAGTACCATCAGTACATGTTCACTGGACTAATCCACCAGTGATACTGGAGTGTCCAGTCAACCTCCAGATGCACTGAAATATGTCATAATATTTTCTAAATACTTGGTCATTGTGTGTGCCACGTAAGCAAATCTTCTTGAAAAATATCTTAATCCTATGTGGCATGTAAATTTTTCAACGTAATGATGGTCTTTTTACTTTGGGAAAACAAAAAGTACAACTTGTTACTGTTTGTGGGCTGTAAACCGTCATGCATTTATGTATGATGTGATGTAATTAATGCGGATCTCAAAACCCGATCAAAAACTTTATTTGATAATTTCAAATAAATCGTTTGAGTTCCACATTGTCTCTCCTATAAATACCCACTTTCAATTTCAATTGCATTTACTTCGAACATATTTACTCCCAAATCTCTCAAATTCCTTCATTTACTTCTTCATTCATTTTTCCAATCATATTTATCTCTCTTATTTACTCCATTTACATTCAATTCCTTCATCAATTCTTCATCATAACCTATATATATTCAATTTCATCTTCATTTATTCTGTATAAAAATGGCACCTAGACAATCAAAATCGCTCAAAAATCTCCTTGCTGCCGAATATGCTCCTTCTGATAATGTTGAAAGGGCACCTCATATTAATCTTGAGGCAAGTGCCATAAGAATCAATATGAATAACTGGATGGCCAGACTCTCTCTGTCCAGTGTTCATGATGCCCAATCGATTATTGGGAGATTAAACTCATTCTTTCTCTCTTGCCCATTATATGGTGCGTTAACATTGAATCCAAGAAGGATGTACCACGAGTACCTATGTGAATTCTGGTACACTGCTCAATATGACGATGAAACTTCATCGATCAATTATACTCTAAAGGGAGGTACCAGATCCTTTGGTTTCACTGCAAGTCTGCTCAGGTCTGTTCTACAGTTAAACTATTTTGACCAGAATGAGCTGCCTATTGAGCTTCCCACTGGTATCAATACAAGGGAAGTATGCAGGCTGATGGGGCACACGGATATCTTGGATGAGCATGGCCAGCTATCCAGGAAAGGGACTATCTACATGAGCAAGCTGTCAGACTCATGGAGATATTTCTTCACCCATATTGTTGAGTGTCTGGGAGGCAGTTCTGGAGGGTTAGACCAGATCAATCAAACTCACCTCCAGATTACCTACTGCTTATGGTTTGGGCTTAGAGTGGACTTTTCCCAGATCCTTTTTGATGACCTGGTTGAGCGACTAAGAGTGAAAGGAAGAAAACCATTCGTTCCTTATATTCGCTTCCTTTCACTAATGTTTAAGAATGCTCTTGGCGACCAGTATGATATGGATACTACTCACTTTTCTGTGAGTGAGTATATGAGGGACCTGGTCAACCTCAGGTCTCCACTGGATGAGGTAGATATTCCTCAGTCCATGCTTTCCTTGCAAAGGAGGAAGAAAACCATTCGTTCCTTATATTCGCTTCCTTTCACTAATGTTTAAGAATGCTCTTGGAGACCAGTATGATATGGATACTACTCACTTTTCTGTGAGTGAGTATATGAGGGACCTGGTCAACCTCAGGTCTCCACTGGATGAGGTAGATATTCCTCAGTCCATGCTTTCCTTGCAAAGGGAAGAAGCTAAAATGGGTCCAGATAGAGGTCAAGCTGTTGAAGGACCATCTGGTGATGATGTACAGATCATTGAGGCTGTACAGCCCATTAGACAAGTTGCTCCAGAAGGTCAAGGTACAGAAGTTGTTGAACCTTCCAGACGACCTAGAACTAATAGGCGTCTGATGCGAGCTGGACTTCAGGTGAATCCTGAAAGACATCCTGGTGATGTTATGAATCTAGATGGATCACCAATTTTTGAACAAGTGGTTGTTGAGCAGGTTATTGAGGAAGTTGAAGAAGATGTTCAGACTGATGAACATGTTTCTGGTGAGCAAGAGGCTCCACTGGACTTGAATGTAGAGGCTGGTGAACAAGTGAATGTAGAGACTGGTGAACAGTCTGGTGAACAGACAGTTGGGATTGCTCCAGAATGGGATGATGTTGACTCCCCAATGTCTGAAGGCTTTGATGTTAACATGAATTTTCTGGGTGAAGATGTACAAGAAGAAGAAAATCTACCAGAAATGCCAACACCTCCACCAGAAATGCCAACACCTACACCAGAAATGCCACCACCAGAACTGCCAACACCTCCACCAGAAATGCCAACACCTCCACCAGAAATGCCAACACCTCCACCAGAAATGCCAACACCTCCACCAGAAATCCAACACCTCCACCAGAAATGCCAACACCTCACCAGAAATCCAACACCTCCACCAGAAATCCAACACCTCCACCAGAAATGCCAACACCTCCACCAGAAATGCCACCACCTATCAAACATGCCACCACCACCACCTTCAATTCCAGAACACACTCAATACTTCACTCCAGCAACCAATCAACCTTCAGAATCTCAACCTCCACCTCGTGCGCCGGAGTCACCAGTTGCAACATCTGAAGCTGCAACTGAAGAGGACTGGGCACAAGTTCCTCTAATGACCAGATTACCCTCAACTCTTGAACCTCCCAGTGGTCTCTCCACTTCTTCTTCTGCCGAGGTCCAAGGCCTTTTAAGTAAGGTGGCGGACCTGGAGAGATCACTCCAGACTTCATCACAGGTTATTTCTGACTTCAAATCATTATTATCAAATAACCTGGCATCTGAAATGAATGTCTTTGCTGGGAATGAGAAGCTGGTTTATGAGAAGCTTGATGAACTGGTACTGGCCACAAACAACAACACTGAAAAGATCAAAGTGGCAGTCCAGGGTCTAGAGACAAGGTTGGTTAATTCTGTTCAGACTGCAGTCACTAGTGAACTGGCAGGTCTGAAAGAAGATGTTCAGAATTTGGTTTTTAGGGTCAGTTCTCTGGAGACAAGACCCACACTAGACCAGGATGCAGTTGTCAGCACAATAAGTGATGCATGTACAAGGAAGTTCAGAAACAATATGCTGAAAGAAATATGTGAAGAAGTTTCTGAGACTGTTCTTCGTAGCATTCATGATGGGGTGTTACCCCAAGTAGGCAACTTACTGGATGAGAAGTTGCCAAAACACTTGCCTAAAGCTGTTGCAAATGTTCAGAAGGAAGTGCAGGCACTTCAGAAAGTTGTGTCTGAAACAACTCCAGTAGCAGGTATAACTTTTGGTGCACTGGACAGACTTATGCTTGAAGATTTATGGAATGATCTCAAGTCAAGGACTGGTGATCATTCCAAGGGGGAAAAGTCATCTGGTGACCAAACACTGAAGCACATGTCACAAAGAGCATATGGCACTGAAGCCGGGCTAACTGAAGGAGCTACTGGTACTGAAGCCAGTGAGCCCCAGTTTGAGACCTTCCCAGATATTCCAACTACACTGAAGGCTGTTAAAGGAAAAGAAAAAGTTGTGTCTGGTGAAGAGGAAGAGCAAACTGAAGATGCTGATGATGAAACATCCAAGAAACTTGAACAAGAATGCATCATGATAGAGATTTTCAAAAGAAATCAAAAAGATGAACTGCTGGCCCATCAAAGGGAGATGGCAACTATGGGTACTCTGGATTCTTACAATGCTGGCAGGTTAGGCATTAATATTGAAGTATATAAAAAGATGAAGGATGACCCCAGAGTTCATCAATGTTTAAGTTTACTGGATGTACAAGAAGAAGAAAATCTACCAGAAATGCCACCACCTCCACCAGAAATGCCACCACCACAATCAAACATGCCACCACCACCACCACCTCCACCAGCCACACACCACACCACCACCACCACCACCAGTCACCACCTACCGCCACCATCTATCACCACCACCACCACCACCACCACCACCACCACCACCACCACCACCACCACCACCACCACCACCACCACCACCACCACCACCACCACCACCACCACCACCACCACCACCACCACCACCACCACCACCACCACCACCACCACCACCACCACCACCACCACCACCACCACCACCACCACCACCACCACCACCACCACCACCACCACCACCACCACCACCACCACCACCACCACCACCACCACCACCACCACCACCACCACCACCACCACCACCACCACCACCACCACCACCACCACCACCACCACCACCACCACCACCACAATCAAACATGCCACCACCACCACCACCTTCAATTCCAGAACACACTCAATACTTCACTCCAGCAACCACTCAACTTCAGAATCTCAACCTCCACCTCGTGCGCCGGAGTCACCAGTTGCAACATCTGAAGCTGCAACTGAAGAGGACTGGGCACAAGTTCCTCTAATGACCAGATTACCCTCAACTCTTGAACCTCCCAGTGGTCTCTCCACTTCTTCTTCTGCCGAGGTCCAAGGCCTTTTAAGTAAGGTGGCGGACCTGGAGAGATCACTCCAGACTTCATCACAGGTTATTTCTGACTTCAAATCATTATTATCAAATAACCTGGCATCTGAAATGAATGTCTTTGCTGGGAATGAGAAGCTGGTTTATGAGAAGCTTGATGAACTGGTAAGTCTCCAGAAAAAGATCAGAAAGAATGCTGGTGCTCTGGAGATAGAGTACAGAAAGAGACTTACTGGTTTACCAAAATTGACTGCCAGACAGATCAAAGCAATCAAAGATGCTGATGTAAGCAATTTCATTCCCCTGGACACTTCTCGAAAAATAAATCGTCAAGAACTCCAATCTGCTGTAGAGCAAAGGAGAGTGTCCAAGGAAACTGAATGATTGATCCAGCAAGCCAAGCTGAAAGAAAAATACAATGAAATGTTGAATTTCAGGGCTGATGCCAGAAGGATCACTGGTGCTGAAATCAAATTGGCTGAAAATAATGAAGGCATGTCTAAGTTTGAAGTAAAGTTGACCAGGGAGGGTAACTTTACTGATGAGAGGAAAAGTACTTCAGTCCAAGCATTTGGATGGAGTGAACTGAAGGAAATCGCTCTAACGTTCAGGGGGAAGACAAATGTGTCGACTGATGTTAAAGCATTTCTGAAAAGAATTGAAAAGGTATGGAGAAGAAAGCAACAGATGGAAGTTGCAATGGGCATAAGAATGCCAGAATCAATACCATCTTCCCCATCACCAAAGAGAAAGGCTACTGAAGATGCTCCAGGACAGACATCAAAAAGAAGGGCCTGACTCTTATCATTTACTTGTTGTACATTATTGTCTTATGAAAATTGTATACTATTTATCAGTTGATGTATGTAATAATAGTTGCAATTTTTTATTCTTATAAGTAAATGATCAGATTTAGTCTAAGTTAGAACTTAAAAGATGAAACTGAAAACACTCATGATCTATAAAGTGTTTTCCAGTAACTTAGATTTTTTAGACAAATTGAAACTTGTGTTTTTCAAGCATACAAAATGTATAGATTCAAGCTTGAAAACACTTGCATTATTTCTAAACAAATAGGGGGAATTTGTTAGGTCCAGATTTAGTCCAGATTTACTGGACTCGCTCCAGACTCGACTACTGGAGCCTTACTGAAGATCTGTCCAGAAACGTGTTCTACTGGACCTACTCCAGACTTGGAATCTGGAGTCCCTCTGAAGATTTGTCCAGAAATAATGGAAGACCAGTGAGCAAATACTTGTATAGGAAATCTGGAGTATTCTCCAGATGAGCTCACTGGACTTCACCCCAGTCCAGATCAACTCTACTGAAGACATTCTGACTGAAGTCAAAGACTGAAGTCTGAAGAAAGAAGACTGACAAATGGCGGAGTCCACTGGAAAGTCTTACCAGATCTGTACACTGGAGGATTGTCAGTGTTTTAGACCCTACAAGTCTGAATACTGATATCGAGGATTGACTTTTCCCTTTACACACTTTCCAAAGAACAATCTACTTGTTCTTTACCAAAGTTTGTGTGTGTGTAAAGGTGGTTGGATAAAAGGACACAAAGTCATTTGATGTGACTTTATCCTTATTCCTTATCCAATACATTTAATGTTCTTGTCGGATCATTAAATGTATGCAACCATATTTGTACGGCACAAAATTCACTGGTGAATTTTGTTGCCTATAAATACAAAGTCATTTCCTTGAGAAAAATACTTTTAAGCATACACTTTGCATGAAAGTGAATTTGTCCAAATACTCTCGATCTTAAACTGGGATACTTCACAACTTTAAGTATCTCGATCCAAAAGAGTTATTTGACAAATATAGATCATTTGTAACTCATAGGTTGTTAGGATACATACTTATTTGTATTATCTTGATTCCGCAACAACCTTGTGTTTTATTTAACATCATAAATAAAATACACCATTGAAAAATACTGTTGAAGCACATTAAGTGCACAAATTGTTGTCCGATGCAATAATTCTAAAAGGCTGAGAAATTCGTACATATATGCAGAACGAACTTTAAGTTCGTACATATATGCCTTACGAACTTCAAGTTCGTTAGAACCCTAAGTTCGTAAGGCCCAACCCATTATGAACGAATTTGACAGCCCAGCCCATTTGTTCCTATAAATATAGGATTTAGGTTTCAGATTTCAGTGATGAAAGAATAGCTATGTAATTCGTCCATGGCTGGCTGAAGGATTGCGCAAACCTTCAGTCATAAGTCCACCATATTCATGATTGTTAGTCGTCTTGTTGATTGTGATTCGTAGTCTTCAAGATGTAATCATACGAATTCGTTTTGTATTGTAATCATATGACTAATGATAATGAAAATTATTTCTCCAATTGTAATTGTTTCTTATCCTTGTATTGTTCAAGAACCCTAATAACTAATCTAGATGGATTCCGCCTTCTAGTTTAGGATAGATCATGATTTACGATCAACACACGTTGTAAACGTGTTTTCACAAATACATAATGTTCCACTTTACTTGTTTATTGCTTTAAGTCTTGTATTACATTGTTTATATATTCTTGCTTTTATTTACAAGTAATACTAGTCCATTCTAGTGCTTATTAGACTTGTTGTATTATACACTTTCTTGGTTAACCATCAAACTTAAGGGACTCACATTTGGTATCAGAGCAGAAGGCTAAACATTGCCTAGATCTGTTTCTTGATGGCTAACCAAGAAAATACACAAGGTTTTAGTCTTGGTCCCGATCCTAATGCAAATATTAATGATCAAAATGAACCACCTATTGGTTCAAATCGTAAACACAACGTAGTTATCAGGAATTTTCCCAAGGATCTTCAAGAAGGCTAGTTATAATACCCACATATAGGCTGGAATTATTCATCTTGTATCAAGAAAACAAGTCCAAGTTATGGCCGATTCTACTCAATACTGATTGTTGTTCTTCACTACATCATCACTTTGATCTTAGAACTCATAATATCTCCATACTTGTAAGTGTTTCTATGAAACCTTACTATACTTTGCTTTATGATTATATGACTATATGTTATGTATTGAAATGCTTGTCAACTTACTTTTATACTCAATTGATAAATACCTGCATTTAAATATCCTATCAATAATATTCACCATCTGTGAATTATTTCGTATTTTCGATTTTCTGGTTTTATTTGGATAGAAAATATCCTTGATAAGCTTTAAACGAAATCACTTCATGATCGCAGGCCTTTTGTTATATAGATGGGGGAGATAATGGGTTGTAGCCGGACTAGGTTTGGACTAAACGATTTAAAGATCCTGCCCCCGTTGTTACCGCCCTACTAGATCCCTCCGTATAATTATCCGGGCATGAAGTGTAATTGTTTCACCTCCACCATTCATGGTATCTCTTCCATTGTAATCAATACATTTTGTATTGATTATAATACATACTATTTAAAGTATCTCTTCGTTACTAAATTAATACATTCTTCGTACTAATCTTACTATTTAAAGTACATATATCCTACGGATACGTATTATATACGGAAAGTTACATTTTCACCCTACAGTTTCAAAGTTGTCATTTTCCGTCCTTATAAGTTTGACATTTGACAATTTAGTCCTTCAAGTTTCAAGAATGACAATTTAGTCCCTCAAGTTTCAAAAATGACAAATTAGTCCTTTAAATTTTTATAACATAAATGAGGTTTCATTTACAAAATACTTTAAAGGATTCTTAAAGATAAATTCAAATACCTATAAAAGCTCACAAAGTAAATACGTTGACAAGCGTATTAATAAGATATCCTTATAGTTGTATATCTATATTTGGAATTTAGCATGAATATAAATCAATTCACATTGAAATTAGGGAATACGTAACGTGGCCAGTTGACTCGCTCATCATCGTTAACTACATCAATCTCTTCTATTTTGCTGTTGAACTATCAAGAATAAGGTGAGTTCCGTAGCTCCCTACTCAATTGAGATTCGGGCTGAAAAGTGTACATATACGTGCTTGTTTGATTGTCTGTTTGATTTGATTTACAGTTTATTGATTGATTGATGATTGATGTATAGTTTTGATTTAGTGTTTGATGGTTTATGCATGTGATTGTGATATAGTAATTTATTTAGGATAGATGTACATACATGGAAGTCGGTTATGACTTCAAAGGGTTTTAGATGTGGTGGGAAGGCTGCGGGTGACCCTATATATAAGCATCTATGATTCCTTGAATGTAGAGTCGTAGGAAGTGTATGTACATTGACGAATGGTTGAATTGTTAGACACATGGACTTGTGATTGATACGGGTACTATATGTACTTGATGACATTGATACGGGTACTATATGTACTTGATGACATTGATACGGGTACTATATGTACTTGATGACATTGATACGGGTACTATATGTACTTGATGACATTGATACGGGTACTATATGTACTTGATGACATTGATACGGGTACTATATGTACTTGATGACATTGATATGTACATGACTCCGAGTAAACAAACGTGTATACTTGATGATTTTGAGATGCCACGTTGGTCGGGTGGACGACATCGTGAGTATCGTTGCATTTGTGATGTTGTGATACGCGTACGACATTCATTGTCATTGACACGTATTTGGTACACTCTTTGACATTGACATGCATTTGGTATTTGTAGAGTCCCTAGCTTGATGGTTTAACCTAGAAGTGTAAAATACAACAAGTCTAATAAGCACTAGAATTGGACTAGTATTACTTGAATATAAATGCAAGTATATAAACAAAGTAATACAAGACTTAAAGCAATAAATAAAGGTGGAACACAATGTAATTTTTTCAAGTGTATTTTATTTATGATGTTAAATAAAATACAAGGTTGTGCGGAATCAAGATAATACAAATATGTAAGTATCCTAACAACCTATGAATTACAAATGATCTATATTTGCCAAATAAACTCTTTAGATCGAGATACTTAAAGTTGTGAAGTATCCCTGTTATGATCGAGTGTATTTAGACAAATTCACCTTAATTGCTAAAAGTAATTTAACAAGGAAATGACTTTGTATTTATAGGCAAACAAATTCACCAGTGAATTTGTGCCGTACAAATATGGTTGCATGCATTTAATGAACCGACAAGGTCATTAAATGCATTGGTTAAAGTACAAGGATAAAGTCACATCAATATGACTTTATTCTTTTAACCAACCACATTTACACACGTAAGTACTTTAGTAAAGAACAAGTGGAATGTTCTTTGGAAAGTGTGTAAAGGCAAAAAGTCAATTCCTCGTAATCAGTGTTCAGACTTGTAAGGTCTAGAACACTGACAAACCTCCAGTCGTAGATCTGGCAAGACTTCCAGTGGACTCCGCCATTTTTCAGTCTTCTTTATTCTAATTTCAGTCTTTGACTTCAGTGAGAATGTCTTCAGTAGAATAGATCTGGACTGGGGTGAAGTCCAGTGAGCAAATCTGGAGGATTCCAGATTTCCTATACAAGTAAATAGCTCACTGGTCTTCTATTATTTCTGGACAAATCTTCAGTGTCGCTCCAGTCTTCAAGTCTGGAGTGGGTCCAATAAATATTATTTCTGGACAAGTCTTCAGAGACTCTCCAGTATTCAAGTCTGGAGCGAGTCCAGTAAATCTGGACCTAACAAATTCCCCCTATTTGTTCAGAAATAATGCAAGGTTTTTCAAGCTTTTATCTATACAATTTTGTATGCTTGAAAAACACTTGTTTTGACTTAGTCTAAAAAATTTAAGTTACTGGAAAACACTTTATAGATCATCAGTGTTCCAGTTTCATCTTTTAATTCTAACTTAGACTAAATCTGATCACTTACTTTGTGAATCAAAATATGTAACTATATTTACAGCCATCAACAAAAAATAAGTTACAATTTTGGGAAATTAAATACAATTACAAGTAAATGATAAAAGAGTCAGGCCCTTCTCTTGGATGTCTGTCATTGAGCATCTTTAGTGGCCTTTCTCTTGGGTGATGGAGAGGATGGTACAGAAACAGGTGGTCGCATGCCCAGAGCAGCTTCCATCTGTTGTATTCTTTTCCAAACCTTTTCAATCCTCTTCATGAATGCTTTGACATCAGAGGATAAATCAGTTTTCCCCCTGAAAGTCAAGCCTATCTCCTTCTGTTCAGTCCATCCAAAAGCTTGGACTGAAGCATTCTTCCTTTCATCAGTAAAGTTACCCTCTCTGGTCAACTTTATTTCAAACCTGGTCATGCCTTCATGGTTTTCAGCAAGCTTAATCTCTGCACCTATGATCCTTCTGGAATCAGCCCTGAACGTCATCAGTTCATTATATTTGTCTTTCAATTTGGCAGCCTGGATCAATGCTTCAGTTTCCCTGGATACCTTCTCTTGTTCCAAGGCAGTCTGGATTTCTTCACGATTTATTCTTTGTGAAGTATCAAGGGAATGAAAGTGCTTAGATCAGCATCCCTGATTGCTTTTATCTGTTTGGCAGTGAGTTTGGGCAAGCCTTTTATCTTCTTTCTGTACTCTATCTCCAGAGCACCAGCATTCTTTTTGATCTTCTTCTGGAGGTTCACCAGTTCCTCTGTCCTTTGTCTGATCAGCTCTACTACACTGACACCATATGTTACTGCATCATAAATTTGTTCTTCTTTAGAGTACCTGGAGCGAATATAGACATCATCCAATGCATCCAGACATTGATGAACTCTGGGGTCTTCCTTCATCTTTTTGTAAACATCAATATGAATGCCCAACCTGCCAGCATTATATGAATCAAGAGTCCCCATCTTTGCCATTTCCATCTTGTGAGCCTGAAGTTCATCCTTTTGTCTTTTCTTAAAGATTTTAATCATTATACATTCCTGCTCCAGTCTCTTTGAAGTGTCATCATCAGTAGTAGGAAATTCTGATGAACTTCCAGCAGTTTCAATTTCTCCTCCAGATACCACATGTTGCTTTCTTTTTACTGACTTTAAAGTGGTTGTGATATCTGGGAATGCTTCAAACTGGGGCTCACTGGCATCAGTACCGGTAGCCTCTTCAACCTGTACATTGGCTTCAGTACCAACTACTTCTTGTGCACTGGCATCAGTACCAGTCACTTCTTTTTGTTGCACAATGGCTTCAGTGCCAAAGGCCTTTTCAATTACACTAACAACTACTTCTTTCTTTTTCTTCACCAATCCTTCTGGAACGGACTCAGTGGCAACATACTTTTCCCCCTTGGAATGTCCACCAGTTTGAGACTTGTGGGCATTCCATAACTGTTCAAGCATGTATCTGTCTGTAGCACCAAAAGTTCTTCCTGCCACTGGAGTTGTGATATTCACAGTCTTTCTTAGCTCAGTCACTTCCTTCTTGATTATTTGAATTTCTGAAGACAAGTGCTTTGGCATTTCATTTTCAATCATCTTTACCACTTGAGGCAACAACCCATCTTGAATGGTTCTAAGAACAGACCCAGAAATCTCTTCAGTGATTTCTTTCAACATCACTGATAGAACTGACAACAGAGTTCTGATCAAGGGTTGGCCTGCTTTCCAGATTACTAATCCTGGTAATCAACTTCTGAACCTCCTCTGTCAGACCTGCCAGTGGTTGAACAAGTTCAACTTTCACTACAGTCTGAACAGAATTCACCAGCCTTGCCTCCAAGCCCTGGACTGCCACTTTGATATTTTCAGTGTTTTGATTTGTGGCCAGTACCAGTTCATCAAGCTTCTCAAATACAAGCTTCTCATTCCCAGCAAAAACATTCATTTCTGATGCAAGATTGTTTGATAATAAAGACTTAAAATCAGAAACAACTTGGGATGAAGACTTGAGTGATCTCTCCAGATCCGCCACCTTACTTAAAAGGCCTTGGACCTCGGTTGAAGAAGAGGTAGAGAGACCACTGGAAGGTGCCAGTTCAGAAGCCAACCTGGTCACCAAAGGTACTTGTGCCTGGACCCCTTCAGTGGAAGTTTCAGTTGTTACAGTAGTAGAGTCCAGCACACTTTGTTCAGGAAAGTTAAGTGGAGTTTGAATTGGTGGTGGTTGATTTTGTGAAATTTGAATTGAGGGTGGATTGAAATATGGAGTGTTTAGTGGAATTGAAAGTGGTGGTGGTGGTGGTGGCATTTCAGTAGAGATAAGTGGTGGGGTGAAATGAAGCAATAACAGATGTGACAACATTTTCTACTTCATCACCCAGAAAATTCATGTTTACATCAAACATATTACCTTCAGACATTGGGGAATCTACCTCATCCCAATCTGGAGCCGTCCCAACTGTCTGATCATCCACTTCTCTATTTAAATCTAACCGAGCATCTTGCTCACCAGTCACCTGCTCATCAATCTGAACAACATTTTCTACCTGCTCAACAATCAGAGACCCATCCTCATTCATGATATCACCTGGATGGCTCGATTCAGCTCTATTTGGATTGACCTGAACTCCAGCCTTCCTAAGACGTCTGGACGTTCTAGGTCGAGTAACATTAGAAATCTGCTGAATTTCAGGAGCCACCTAGGTTACTGGTTGTACAATTTCAGCACTGAGGACTCCAGAGGGTCCTTCACCAATCTGGTTTCCACCTGGAGCCTCTTCCTGCTCATCTGATGATGATGCCTCAAGTGCATCATTTCTGAAATGGTTCAGCATATTTACAGGAATTTCAACCTTACCAGCTCTTGATTTTAACAAATTCAACTCCCTTAGATAATCACACACAGAATAATGGTTTGTGTCGTAATCATATTCATCGCCTAGACCTCTTAGAAAAACAAGTGACAGAAAACGAATGTATGGAATATGGGGTTTTCTACCTTTCACCTTTAGACGCTCTACCAGATCATCAAAGAAAATCTGAGCAAAATCTACTCTGTAGCCAAACCAAAGACAGTAAGCAATCTGGAGTTGCATTTGATTTATCTGATCCAACCCTCCAGAACTGCCACCCAAACACTCAACAAGATGAGTGAAGAAATATCTCAATGAGTCTGAAAGCTTGCTCATGTAGATTGTGCCTTTCCTTGATAACTGGCCATGCTCATCCAGTATATCAGTGTGCCCCATCAGCCTACACACATCCCTGTAATTTAGACCAGTAGGGAGAGTAATAGCCATCTCATTTTCAGCCAAATAATTTAAATGAAGGATATCTCTAAGAGAATCGGCAGTGAGAGTGAAGGCCCTGGTGCCTTGTTGCAATGTGTAGTTGATGGATTGAGTATTTTCAACATACACAGCAGTATACCAAAACTTACATAGGTAATCGTGATACATTTACAACTGAGGAAAAAGGCATTCAGTCGTCTAATGAGAGAAGTTGGAGCATGAGTGGTGCTAGTGAGTCTAGCCATTCAATTGTTCATGTTTATTCTGATCGCCTTTGCCTCTAAAGTAATATGAGGTGCTTTTACAACATTGGCAACCAGAGCATATTCAACAGCGAGCAGATTTTTGGGTGAGTTTGATTGTCTTGGTGCCATTTTGTTTGGTAGATAGATGAAAAAGAAACTGAATTTAGGGTTTATGAAGATTTGATGAATTGAATATGAAAGAGATTTATGATTGGAAATTGAATGAAAAAGAATTAAATGAAGGAATTTGAAGAATTTAGGACTAAATATGTTCGAAGTAAATGCTAATGAAAGTGAAAGTGGGTATTTATATAGGAGAGAGAGTGTGGAACTCAAACGGTTAAATTTGAATTTATCAAATATAATTTTGATCGGATTTTGAAATCCGCATTAAATTCATCACATCACACATTAATGTGTGATGGTTTACAGCCCACAAACATTACCCAACTTGCACTTTTTGTCTTCCCAAAGTAAAAATACCATCATTTCTTTGAAAAATTTACATGCCACGTAGGATAATAAGATAAATATCAAGATAAATATCTTTTCAAAGATTTTGCATACGTGGTACACACAAAGACCAAGTATTAAAAAAATATTATGACTGACATACCAGTGCATCTGGAGGTTGAATGGACACTCCAGTATCACTGGTGGATTAGGCCAGTGATGCATGCACTAATGGTACACTGGAGGGACACTCCAGTAGAGTACCAATGAAAACCATCTGAAAGAGACTGGTAACCTCAAACATGCACATCAACTAATACAGACAAATGAGAGGGACACATTTACAAGGTGACAAAAGTTACCTCAAACATGCACTTCAACCTATCTAATTACCAGTGAGAGGGACATATTTACAAGGTACCTGTGAAATTTTCTAGAAAATTTTGTCCAGTGAGAAAATAAATTAATAAATTCCCCCTGAACTTAAAATATTTTTAAGGACAAAAATATATCTTTCAGTCTTCCCCCTGGAATGTTGATCCAAAAATCTATTAATGCAAAGATAGTACACAAAGGCGTTCGATATCTAAGCAGTCATAGATTTATAAATCTTTAAATCAAGGATCCCTGATAGTACACAAAGGCGTTCAATACCAAGGTTCTAGATTTAAGGGTTTAACATTCCCAACTCACCAACAAGATATTCAAAAGTTTTAACATCCAGAGGTTTGGTAAAATAGTCAGCGAGTTGTTTGCCAGTGGGAATAAAATGGAGTTCAATATTATTTTTCATAATATGATCACGAATAAAATGATACCTGAGATCAATGTGCTTCGTCTTTGAGTGCATGACTGGATTGTTCGAGATAACAATGGCACTGGTATTATCACAAAAGATTGGGGTCTTTGAATACTTAATACCATAATCAAGCAACTGGTTCTTCATCCAGAGTATCTGAGCACAACAACTGGCTGCAGACACGTATTCAGCTTCAGAAGTGGACAATGAAACTGAAGTTTGCTTTTTACTGGTCCAGCTGACCAGTTTTCCACCAAGGAAATGACATCCACCAGTAGTGGATTTCCTGTCTATCTTACAACCTGCATTATCTGAATCTGAATAACCCATTAGATCCATGCCTGAGCCTTTGGGATACCAAAGACCCAAACTGGGGACACCCTTAAGGTATTTCAGTATGCGCTTTACAGCAAGCATATGAGATTCTTTTGGATTAGACTGATATCTGGTCTACTGGCAGTTAAATACACCAGTGAACCAACCATGCCTCTATAGACAGTGGTGTTCACTGGTTTACCATCTGGATCTGAGTCCAGTGTTAATGGTGCAGAAATTGGAGTGGGTTTAGATGGTGAAGAGTTCATATCATATTTCTTTAAAAGATCTCTAACATATTTTTCCTGATTAATAAAGATACCATCTTTGTTTTGTTTAATCTAGAGTCCAAGAAAATATGTTAATTCACCCATCAAACTCATTTCATATTCAGTCGACATTATTTTCAAAAATTTCTTGCACATGTTTTCATCAGTAGACCCAAAAATAATATCATCAATATAAATTTGTACCATCAGAAGATTACCTTTTTCATGAAGAATAAATAAGGTATTGTCAATTGCACCTCTTTTAAAACCATTTTTTAATAAATATTTAGTCAGAGTATCATACCAGGCACGTGGGGCTTGTTTGAGACCATAAAGTGCTTTGTCCAGACGATATACCCAATGTAGATGCTTTTCATCAACGATACCTGGTGGTTGTCTGACATAAACTTCTTCTTCAAGTTTTCCATTCAAAAATGCACTCTTTACATCCATCTGGTAGACCTTGAATTGATGATGAGCAGCAAATGCTAAGAATATTCTGATCGCTTCAAGTCTAGCCACTGGAGCAAATGATTCATCAAAGTCGACATCTGACTGGCAGTACCCTTGTGCTACTAGTCTGGCCTTATTTCTGATTACGTGGCCATCTTTATCTACCTTGTTCCTGAAGACCCATCTTGTTCCAATTGGTTCTTTCTTTCCAACTGGGAAAGGAACCAGGTACCAAACCTTGTTCCTTTCAAACTGGTGAAGCTCTTCTTGCATAGCAGTCACCCAGCTTGGATCTTCCATAACCTCGTCAATCTTCTTTGGTTCTATCAGTGATAAGAAACTGACATATAAGCATTGATTACTGGAGGCTCTACTGGTCTGAACTCCTCTACTGGAGTCACCTATGATCTGATCAATAGGATGAGCTTTTGTCCATCTGGAGTACTGACCAGGATTGTTACTGACAACAATATCAGTGCAAGAGTTCAGTTGAGTCTCCTCTGGTGTTGCTTCAGGAGGAGGATCTTGCCAGACTACTTCAACATCTTCATCTGAGTCATTTAAATCACGATTTGCATCATGAAATTATTCATTTGAAGGTATTTCTTGAAGTATTGGCTCAGTTTGGAATTCTTCATTTGAAGACATTTCTGGTATAATTTCAACTGATACTGATACTGGGGGAGTAGTACAAACATCTGATCCAATAATAAGTTCAGCGGGTGATTTGAAACTTAATGAAGGATAGAAAGGTGTACTACTGGGGTTTTCTTCTTTTGAGCAGGTTCCAGATCAGGATGACTGGAAACTTCTTCAGGTGAATCTTTGCAGTTGATGGGATCAGATTCACAGAAGACAATTGGAGTTACTGGGGAGTATCAAGGATTGGATTTTTATTGATTGCAGCATTTGATTCATCAAATGTAACGTGAATTGACTCATGGACCTTCTCCAGTCTCTTGTTGTAGACTCTGAAGGCCTTGCGAATGGCTGAATAGCCTAAGAAATACCCTTCATCAGCTTTCGCATCGAATTTGCCTAACTGACTGGAGTCGTTCAGGATGTACACTGGACATCCAAAAACGTGAAAATAACCAATATTTGGTTTTCTATTTCTTAAGACTTCATAGGCTGTCTTTTTGTGTCTTTTAATGTACACAGACCGGTTCTGGGTGTGACAAGCAGTAGCAATTGCTACAGCCCATAAACTGGTAGAAAGACCAGATTCAGCAAGCATACTCCTGGCAGCTTCTATCAGCGTTCGATTCTTCCTTTCCACCACTCCATTCTGTTCTGGAGAGCGGGTTGATGAGAAATTCTGGGAGATGCTAGTGTCAGTACAGAATGACTCCAGAGTTGCATTCTGGAATTCTGTTCCATTGTCACTTCTTAACTGACACACTTTTCGCTTATGCTTGAGCTCAATTTGCTTGATAAGACTGATGATTTCAGCAGCAGCTTCATTTTTAGACTTGAGAAAGATCACCCAACAATATCTGGAGAATTCATCTATGATCACCAGGGTGTATCTTTTACCAGCACGAGTCTGAACATTCACTGGACCAAATAGGTCCATATGAAGCATGTGAAGTGGTTCAGATATGCTGAAATTCTGTCTGGTCTTGAAACTGACACGTTTCTGCTTACCCATCTTACATCCTGGACATGGCCTTTCCTTTTTGAAGGAAACTGAAGGTATCCTATCTGCCAGTTGTTTTCTAGACAACTTATTAATATGTTTGAAATTTAAATGGGATAACCTTTTGTGCCATAACCAATTTGTGTCTTTATCAGCTTGAGTATAGAAACACTACTCTGAAGGAGAGCTTTCCATATCCATCACGTACACATTCCCTCTTCTGGGAGCAATCAATACCACCTTCCAGTCTTTGTTAAATACGATGCCATGTACAATATTGAATAGAACTTGATAGCCATCATCACACAGTTGACTTACACTGATCAGGTTATATTTCAAACCATTCACATATGCAACTCGTCTGAATTTGACTTGTCCATTGTTCAGAACACCATACCCCTCAGTTTTTCCACAACCATTATTTCCAAAAGTAATGGAGGGTCCATCAGAAATTATGAACTCCTCCAGCAGGGTCTTACGTCCGGTCATTGTCCTGCCAGCTGCATTGTCAAGATACCAGGTATGTTTCTTTCAATCGCCCTTTTTGATAACAATGTCTGTTGAGTCCCAATGTTAATTGTAAATTTAATGATGACAAATCTGACCTATAAACACTTAGTAATCTTTGGTTCTTGTAATCTGATCTGGGTCAGACTAAGCTGACACAGCTTACGATCTGTCTCTGACCCAGATCATGCTTCATACTTGTAATTGTAATATCTTATGGAAGCAAGTGTTTTTCAAGCTGCATCAACAATGCATTAGCATTCAGTCCAAGTCGAAGAGGAGGATTGAAGATAGAAGACTAAGATGTTAGTGGAAGACAGCTTGGGATTAACAGTCAGCTTGGAAACACTTAGGCAGATTGGTGCCTTGACAAACAGCCCAATCTGTATCTGACAATCAAGTGAAGATAACAACCTGGATTGAAGATAAGGACAAATGACGTGACTAGGAAGATCCCTAGGATCCAGGTTGGTGGTTGTTTTACATATGCGTGTCCATACTCCTATTGGTAGATGAAGAATGTACGCCAGTACGTGGGGGACCACAAGTACCATGAAAGGCACGATTGATTATTCCTTCATCAACCACTGATTGAAGAACACGTAGCTGCAACGGACACCTAATGAAGGAGCGCTTGTGCCTATAAAAGCCTCATTCATGGATTGCATATGTGTGGCATTTTCCTGAGAATCATTCTTCACACAAGTTTCTCTGCTCTTATACACAGCTTAGTCTGTACGAGATCAGCTTGGGCTGATTCTATTGAGCTGAAACTTATTGATTGTTGTTTGTCATTTCATAGGGTTGTTTAGATATCTATAGGCTATCTTTATTCCGCAACAACCCTGTAATTCTTTGTATAGATTATTTCTTAATAAAGGATTACATTTGAAAATAACAATCTGTGTTCAAGAATGTTTTTATTTCTTTACTGCTTTACTGTTTTAATGATTCCTGCTCTTTACTTACTTGATTAATATTCATTAACTGAATCTTAAAATGTTTGTGTTAAAAGTTTGTAAAGATTGTGGAAAGTTGTATTCACCCCCTTATACAACTGTTCTGTGTTCAATATACTTTGGTATATTGATACACCGTGGGACGTATCAATTGGTATCAGAGACAGGTTGAGAATTAACTTGACTTGATCCTTGCATATTTTCATTTATAGTAAAGCATTATGTCATCATATATTGATAATGGTTCTTCAACCCGACCACCCATGTTTGACAAAGATGATTTCAGTGGGTGGAAGGTAGAATGTCTTTGTTCCTTGAATCCATCGATAACAATATGCCTGACATCCTTACGGATGGTCCTTATGTTCCTACACAAACCATTGTGGTAGAAGCTGTGGTCAGGGAAGGTCAACCAACCATTCCTGCCACAGTCAAATTTATTGTTAAGGACAAGGCAGATTGGGGGGATGAGGATAGGAGGTTGGCAAACTTGGATGTGAAGGCTAGAAATTTCATTGTCCAAGCTGTGCCCAAAGACCTTTACCATTCAATTAAAATGTGTTCAACAGCAAAGAAAATGTGGGGTACATTGACTGTTATGTTTGAGGGTTGCTCTACCTCCATGGAATCCACAATTACTACATTGACCAGGAGGTATGAGAGATTTTTCTCTTTGAGAAATGAATCCTTAACTGACACTCATACCCGCTTTAATGCTTTGGTAAATGATTTAGCTGCTGCTGGAATTAATAAGAAAAATGAGGTCTTAAAGAGTAAATTTCTTGATTCATTACCACCTAAATGGAACAACTATATTTCTTCTGTTAAATTAAGTTATGTTTATCATGATCTTGATCTCCCTGGACTT
The DNA here is from genome assembly GCA_034093135.1 of Erigeron breviscapus. Classification (NCBI taxonomy): domain Eukaryota; kingdom Viridiplantae; phylum Streptophyta; class Magnoliopsida; order Asterales; family Asteraceae; genus Erigeron; species Erigeron breviscapus. The sequence continues at coordinate 259,924,912 of CM067167.1, forward strand.
TTTGGTTTGCTTCATAACCAAGAATGTTCAGAGGCTGAAAAGTTAATTGCTATGGGTGATTCTTATAGTCAGCCTGCTGCTGCACTTGTTGCTTCTATGACTGAACACCCTAGTTCAATTAGTAATGAGATCATTCCTTGTGTTAATGATGATATTCCTGTGATGTCAAATCCTAACTCTGTTTGTGCTGAATCTGAGTGTGATGAGTCTGATGGTGATGAACTAGCAAATGAAGTTGCTATGTTGGCTGAAAGGATCAGAAGGAAATCCTTTAATAAGTTTAAAGGAAAAGGAAGAGGTGGCCAAGCTGACAAGAACAAGAAGCCATTTGATATGTCCAAGGTCACTTGTTACAAGTGTGGCAAGACTGGACATATGGCTGGAGATTGCAGATCCAAAGAAACTGCTCAAGCTGTGCCAGCCAAAGGTGGAAGAGGTGAAAAATACTCTAAGCTCAAGACTAAGTACAAAGCCTTGAAAGCACAAGTAGCTGAGCTGACTGAGAAGGTAAACAAAAATGAGAAGAGTCTGGTAGCCAAAGACTGGGCTGAAAGTGCCACATCATCTGATGATGAGCTGTACAAAGATGCCAAGTGTTTCATGGCTAAAGAAGCTACTCAAAGATTTGCTGAAGATCTGGTGAAAATTCAACAGCAATCTGAGTCAGCTCACCAGGCATCCACCAGTCAGACCGCTCCACCTGAGGTAACTTCTTTTTCCAATCTGTCTGATAATGAGAAGCTGTCCAGACTGAACAAACTTGGTGATGAGGTTTTATTACAAAAACACTTTAATCAAGAACTCAAAAAGGAAATACATGTCTTGAAACTTGATAACAGCTCTAAGAGTCACACCATTGAAAAACTAGAATCTGAAGTTAAAGCTCAAAAGCAATTAAACTCCATTTTGATTAAAGAAGCTAAAACTGCAGAAGAAAAGTTTTTAAAGGTTAAACAGATTACTGAAACATGGTGCATAAGCTCTAAAAGAGTTGCTAAATGTGTAAATGAACAAATACCTCATCAGATCCAAGCTATCTTTGATGGTGATTATGATAGGGCCATAACCATTGCTGAAGTGTGTCTTATGGAGCCTTCTTATCAGCCTCCTTCACCACCCAAAGTCCAAACCAAAGAAACTATTTCTAAACCAATTAAGTTGGTTCAGAAATCTGGTATTGGGTTTAAAGATCCTGAAACCATTGGTCAGACCATTGCTGAAGCTGTGTCTGAAGCTGATCAGGTTGTTGAGTTAAAACCTGAAGAAAGTCTTGACTTGTCCAAGCTGACCATTACCCAATCTGTGTTAGACTCAAAGACTAAAACAAACAAGAATAGTTTAAAGAAAAATAAAAGAAAGGATAGAGATCACAGTGTTCCTAAAGAGAAAATAAAGCTTTTAAAGAGTAAGAAGTCTGGTTCTCTAGGAAATGAGTCACAAGCAAAATCTGAGTCTGTTTCAAGTAACACCAAATCTGATTCTGAAAAGATGATCTTAAAATATGTTGAGTCCAGAACTGATAAGGTGTCAATGAAAACCAATTTTCTTAAGAAGGTGTCTGATCCAAAAACTGTTGATCAAAGAAAATTGAGAGCTGAATGTAAGAAAGCTGGAATAGGGAAAGGTTTTGTTCAGAAGGAAACTCTAAATGTTGCTAGAAAGAACTTTGAATCTGGTAAAGGACAGACCAAGCAACAATGGGTTTCAAAATGTGATAAGAGTCTGTGTTTAGTTTCCCAATCTGAGTCAGACCAGAAGGTCAGCTCTGGTGAACCCATCCTTGGATGGGTTCCCAAAAAGAACTAATCTCTTATCATAATTGCAGGGCAGTCTTGACGATAATACCTGGCACTTGGACAGTGGATGTTCCAAGCATATGACCAGATGTAAGTCCCTGCTATGTAGCTTTAGGATTCGCGTTGGTCCTAATGTTACTTTTGGAGATAATTCTCAAGGAAAGACTGAAGGTTTTGGTGTACTTTCAAATGGTCCTCTTACTTTCAGAAGAGTCTCATATGTTAATGGTTTGAAGCACAATCTGATCAGTGTGAGTCAGTTGTGTGATGCTGGTTATGAAGTGAGATTCAGGTCTGATAAGGGTATTGTTCTTGATTTAGAAGGCAATGTGGTTCTTATTGCAAAGAGGGATGAGTCTTTGTATTCTTTCGACATGAGAAATCCAACTGTCACAAGAGAAGTCTGTTTCATGTCAAAGTCTCAAGATGAGCTGAATTGGTTGTGGCATAAAAGGCCGTCTCATATGAATTTCAAAGATATCAACAAGCTGTGTAAGAAAGAGTTGGTGTCTGGTCTTCCAGTGATCAATTATGAGAAAGACAAGCTGTGTGGTGCTTGTGAGAAAGGCAAGCAACATAAAGCTACTTTTAAGTCTAAAACATGCTCAACCATTGATAATTGTTTGGATCTGCTTCATATGGACATATTTGGACCAATCAGTACTGCATCATTCACTGGAATGAGGTACTCCTTGGTAATTGTTGATGAGTATTCAAGATACACCTGGGTTTTCTTTCTAAGACACAAGAGTGAAGCTGCTGACAGCATTATTCATTTCATCAAGCAAGCTGAAATTCTCTACAAAAGGCCTGTTAGGCAATTAAGAAGTGATAATGGTACTGAATTCAAGAATATCACTCTTAATTCATTCTGCAGTGAAAAGGGAATTTCACAAGTCTACTCAGCTGCCAAAACTCCTCAACAAAATGGTGTTGCATAAAGAAGAAACATAACTCTTATTGAAGCTGCCATATCCATGATGGCTCAAAACAATGTCAAGTCTCATTTCTGGGCTGAAGCAGTACACACAGCTTGCTTTACCCAGAACAGATCCCTCATTGTGAAAAGACACCATAAGACTGCATATGAACTTCTTAGGGGGAGAAAACCTGAGATTGGTTTCCTAAGAATGTTTGGAAGTCCTTGCTATATTCTGAATCAGAAAGACCATCTTGGAAAGTTTGATGAGAAATCAGATGAAGGTATGCTACTTGGATATGCAACAATGATGAAGGCCTACAGAGTTTACAACAAGAGAACTTAAACAATTGAGAACTCTGTTAATGTAAGCATTGATGAAGGTTGTTCTAAGCCAGAGTGCTCTCCTCCTGAAGATGAAGACTTCAATTTTGAAGAACTGGCTGTACCTGAGAATGAGCCTCCAACTAATCCTCCAGTTGGAGATGATAATGCTCAAACTCAGGGGGAGCAACTTATAGAAGAAGAAGAATAAATTCCAATCTTTGAAAATGCACAAGCTGATCCTGCTCCTACTGAAGTAATTGTTCAGAATCCATTAAATGACTCTCCAACTGGTTCAAACTCCTCCATTCCTGTCCAAGCTGATCAGACTCTTCCTCAAGCTGATCATGCTGAACCATCTAATATGAACCAGTCCATTGTCCCAGTTACAAGATGGACAAAGAGTCATCCAATCAACCAAATCATTGGTGATCCTCTCTCTGGTGTGAAAACAAGAAGAAAGGCAACAGGCAAGTTCTGCATGTTTGTCAATTTTGTAAGCAAGATGGAACCAACTGAGGTTGATGAGGCTCTGGCAGATCCTTCTTGGGTAAATGCAATGCAAGATGAGTTAACACAGTTTGAAAGAAACAAGGTTTGGGAACTTGTTCCAAGACCTCATCACAAGACTGTGATTGGAACCAAGTGGGTCTACAGAAACAAAATGGATGAAAGGGGAGTTGTAACCAGAAATAAAGCAAGATTGGTAGCTCTTGGTTACAGACAAGAGGATGGAATTGATTATGATGAGACTTTTGCACCAGTGGAAAGATTAGAGGCAATCAGAATGTTCTTGGCCTTCTCTGCTCACAAAGGTTTCAAAGTCTATCAAATGGATGTGAAGAGTGCTTTTCTTAATGGAAAATTGGAAGAAGAAGTCTATGTTGAACAGCCTCCAGGTTTTGAAAATTCAAAGTTTCCTGACCATGTGTTCAAGCTTGACAAGGCTCTCTATGGGTTGAAGCAAGCTCCAAGGGCATGGTATGATACTTTGTCTAAATTCCTATTGGCTAATAACTTCAAAAGAGGTAATGTTGACAAGACTTTATTTGTTAGAAAGTATAATGGTGATATTCTGCTTGTACAAATCTATGTAGATGATATAATATTTGGTCTAGCAGTGAAAGACTTTGCAAAAAGTTTTCTGAATTAATGTCTAAAAAGTATGAAATGAGCATGATGGGAGAACTAAACTATTTTCTGGGTTTACAAGTTAAACATACTAAAAATGGAATTTTCATAAACCAAGGAAAATATGTTAAAGATCTCTTAAACAAATTTGGTTTTAGTGATTGCTCACCTATGAAAACTCCTATGGGAACTGGTGATAAGCTGGATGAAAATAAAAATGGCAAATCTGTTGACATCACAGCTTATAGGGTTATGATAAGATCATTACTTTACTTGACTGCTAGTAGACCAGATATTATGTTTGCTACATGCCTTTGTGCAAGATATCAAGCTAGTCCTAAGGAATCTCATCTTAAGGCTGTGAAAAGAATCTTTAGATACCTTAAAGGTAGTCCCAATCTGGGTCTTTGGAATCCCAAAGACTCAGGATTTGATCTAATTGGCTATTCAGATTCTGACTTTGCAGGCTGTAAGATTGACAGAAAAAGTACTTCAGGAGCTTGTCAATTGCTTGGCAATAGACTTGTAAGCTGGTCCAGCAAGAAGCAGCATTCAGTTTCTATCTCCACTGCAGAAGCTGAATATGTTGCTGCAGGAAGTTGTTGCTCTCAAATTCTTTGGATGCAATATCAGCTTCAAGACTATGGTGTCACTGCAACAAAAACTCCAATCTTTTGTGACAGTACCAGTGCCATAGCAATTTCAAACAATCCTGTGCTTCATTCAAGGACCAAGCACATTGATATAAGATATCATTTCATCAGGGATCATGTAATGAAAGAAGATGTTGAACTCCACTTCATTCCAACAGACAATCAGCTTGCTGACTTGTTCACAAAGCCATTGGATGAATCAAGGTTCAACTACCTCATAAGTAAGCTAGGTATGCTTAATTTGTAAAATGTAGTGAGCTAAGTAATAGCACATCTGACTCCTTAGAGTTATACTAAAATTTTGAGGGTAAGCTGTGTCAGACCCAGACTACCCTTTCACACTTGGTGCATTTCCAAGTGAAAGAGGGTAAGCTGAGTCTGACCCAGCTTCGTGGTTATTTTTGTTATTAAATATCTCAGTGCGTTTTATTAGTTTCATTATTTTATTTAGTGTACTTGCTGATCCTATTAGAGTGTGACACGTGTAGTGGTCACAGCCGGTTACTGAAAAAGTACCACCACTACTTGTTGATCCTCCAATCAAAAACTTTCTCTCTCCAACTTTTTCAAACGGGATATTTTGAGTGTTTGTATTTAACTTTCATTTAACCTAAATCCCAAATCACTTGTTCATATTTTTCTAAATCAATTTTTCTCTCTAATCTGATTACTGTTTTATTAAATTTAATTTCTTCTAAAAACTATTTTCAAAATGGCATCATCATCTGTTTCTATTCATACTAATGATTCTTCATCTAGTTCTGAACCTGAAAGTCGATACCCAACTCCGATAAGCGCTAATAAGCTTTCACCTTATGTGGTGGGAAGTAATGTTGTAGTGGTTCCGGCTGATCTTGATACTGGTAAAATCAAGATTGGCAGTCTGGTTTATGCCTGTGACAACCGCCAAAATTTGAGGTTGATTAATTTACTATTACGTGTACTATTTAAATTTTTGTTGATCAAACAATATGAACAAACATTTTATGGCATAATAAACTGAACAAATATTTTTTTTGATAAATTATGGATAACTATTGCCAAGAACTCAAATAGTTATTTGAGAGTTGCTTGTAAATATTTTTTTTATACTTATACTATCAATAACTGTATTTATGAATAGTACCGTATTCATGAATAGTAACGTATACATGAATAGTACCGTATTCGTGAATAGTAATCGTATCTAGAAATTGTATTTATGAATAGTAATCGTATCTAGAAATTGTATTTATGAATAGTGATCGTGAATAGTGACCGTGAATAGTGAACGTGAATAGTACCGTGAATAGTGACTGTGAATAATAACGTAAATAGTAAAAAGTAAATTTTAAATAGTAAAGGTAAAAGTAAATTGTAAATAGTAAAGGTAGAAAGTAAATTGTAAAAAGGTAATAAAATAAAATAATATAAAGGCGGGACCCACGTCAAATAATTCTACGTTGAATCTGATTTCCGAATAATTTCAAAAGTAAATAGTGCTGAATAGTAAACATCGCTTTCATACTTTATTCTTATAATATAAACGTCCAAAACCCGCTCACAGGGGTTAGTTGAGTAAAAATTATTAAAATGAAAGTTGTAGATCTTAATTTTCTGATCTTATAGAAACTTGAATTTTCTCAATAGGAGCCCGTATGCATAATTTAGGATTAAAACAATGTATAAATATATACTACTAGTATAAAAGAAATCTATCATTAGAAACGTCCAAGAGGTAGTGGGAAACACACTTTTATCTACTTTATAATTTAAAATTCATAAATTATGAATCACGGGTTTAGTTCACTAGAGATATGGACAAAAAGAATACTATATATATACATACCCCTTATTCATGATTAACTTTATAATATAATAATAATATAATATAATAATATTATATATAAACGAGTACGTTGAAATTTTCGTTGAAAATTTAGTACGCGCTTCTGTTTTTTTTCTAAATCGGCAGGCAGTATTATTAATATAATAATCAAACGAATGAATTCGTTCGCCTATAAATAGCAGATGATATTAAACTTTAAAACACACACCACTACATATTCTCTTCTAAATACTCTCTGGTATAACTATACAAGGCTTATTTCATCTACTTGATTTCTGCTATTATCACTAAGGTGAGTTTCTATAATCCCCTTTTCAACTCTTATATATTTGGGACTGAGATACATGCATAAAAACTATTTGTTATACTTATATGTATAATTGCAAAATTTTATATAATATATGATATATTATATAACTCTGTTTTCTTTATTTTACCTTTGAGGTAATATACAGACACTGCTTTATTTATTTTACCTTTGGTAAAATACAAACTCTTTACTGTTATGATGAACACAAGTATTTTCAGAAATGTATATATGGTTGATTCTAAGTTGCTCTGTTCAATTAAAGACCTCTCTATCATGAACGATTAATTATGGAAACATAAACGTGGGTATATTGAATAGTACCATATCCGTGAATAGTAATCGTATATAGAAATTGTATTTATGAATAGTAATCGTATCTAGAAATTGTATTTATGAATAGTAATCGTATCTAGAAATTGTATTTATGAATAGTAATCGTATCTAGAAATTGTATTTATGAATAGTAATCGTATCTAGAAATTGTATTTATGAATAGTAATCGTATCTAGAAATTGTATTTATGAATAGTAATCGTATCTAGAAATTGTATTTATGAATAGTAATCGTATCTAGAAATTGTATTTATGAATAGTAATCGTATCTAGAAATTGTATTTATGAATAGTAATCGTATCTAGAAATTGTATTTATGAATAGTAATCGTATCTAGAAATTGTATTTATGAATAGTAATCGTATCTAGAAATTGTATTCATGAATAGTAAATGTAAAAAGTAAATTTTAAATAGTAAAGGTAAAAAGTAAATTTTAAATAGTAAAGGTAAAAGTAAATTTTAAATAGTAAAGGTAAAAGTAAATTGTAAATAGTAAAGGTAGAAAGTAAATTGTAAATAGTAAAGGTAAAAAGTAAATTTAAATAGTAAAGGTAAAAGTAAATTGTAAATAGTAAAGGTAGAAAGTAAATTGTAAAAAGGTAATAAAATAAAATAATATAAAGGCGGGACCCACGTCAAATAATTCTACGTTGAATCTGATTTCCGAATAATTTCAAAAGTAAATAGTAAAGAAAAGTAAATTTAAATAGTAAAGGTAAAAGTAAATTGTAAATAGTAAAGGTAAAAGTAAATTGTAAATAGTAAAGGTAGAAAGTAAATTGTAAAAAGGTAATAAAATAAAATAATATAAAGGCGGGACCCACGTCAAATAATTCTACGTTGAATCTGATTTCCGAATAATTTCAAAAGTAAATAGTAAAGGTAAAAAGTAAATTTTAAATAGTAAAGGTAAAAGTAAATTGTAAATAGTAAAGGTAGAAAGTAAATTGTAAATAGTAAAGGTAGAAAGTAAATTGTAAAAAGGTAATAAAATAAAATAATATAAAGGCGGGACCCACGTCAAATAATTCTACGTTGAATCTGATTTCCGAATAATTTCAAAAGTAAATAGTAAAGGTAGAAAGTAAATTGTAAAAAGGTAATAAAATAAAATAATATAAAGGCGGGACCCACGTCAAATAATTCTACGTTGAATCTGATTTCCGAATAATTTCAAAAGTAAATAGTGATGAAAGTAAATTTAAATAGTAAAGGTAAAAGTAAATTTTAAATAGTAAAGGTACAAAATTTTATATAATATATGATATATTATATAACTCTGTTTTCTTTATTTTACCTTTGAGGTAATATACAGACACTGCTTTATTTATTTTACTTTCGGGGTAAAATACAAACTCTTTACTGTTATGATGAACACAAGTATTTTCAGAAATGTATATATGGTTGATTCTAAGTTGCTCTGTTCAATTAAAGACCTCTCTATCATGAACGATTAATTATGGAAACATAAACGTGGGTATATTGAATAGTACTATTGGGGTAGGCACCCCCATTCGTGTTGGTCATACCAACAGGATACGGATGCATATATATTTGGAAAGCTTAGGGTACCCTGAACAAGGTACCTACTTCGGAGGCAAATAAACACACACTTGTCTAGTTTCGGTTCATGAGCTTAGAACTTGATGTATACAATATCTACTCTTATATTCTATTCGATCCATTGTGTGATCAAATAGTTACTCTAAATCTTGTGGTTCATACTCTATATTTTTATATACAAAACCTATGATACTCTTTGCTTTAGATTGTATCATAACCACTTGATATTGCGGTAAGGCAATGGTCACTCTGGAATGTTTAAAAGTTTTTTTTCTAAAAATCCGGTATTTAGTTTTACAATCTTGAGATACACCAGCTCACCCATTTGAACAAACTCTAAGAGGGGTATAAGTCGGAGGAAGCTCAATTCAGAATTCATGGTCTTGAAGACACCGTGTTGGAACTACAGGAGAAGATAACAAGATTTGAAGCTATGTTTGAGGCTATATCGAGAGCCACTACTATAACCCCATCTACTCTGTCACAGTAGATATTGTCTAGTTACTTACTATTTACGGCGTATATGTCGGGAAATGTAATTTTAGATAAAATAATGGATTCTTGAGATGTTTATATCTCAAAGTTTGTTATCCAATAAATCTACTATCTTTATCTTGATTTACACCGGCCGTCAAAAGAAGTACCAGAAATGGACGCAACAGATATTGCTAGAATTGTAGCAGAAAGTATAGCAGTAGCTTTTGCAACTCAAGTCGCAAACGGAAACAATAATCATGCCAATAATGGTACACCTAGAGGTTGTACTTACAGAGAATTTCAACAATGTAAACCCATTATATACAATGGTACTGAAGGAGCAATTGGACTCATCTGATGGTTCGAGAAGCTGGAGTCCATATTTCAGTGAATAATGACTGTATTCAGTATTCATGAATAGTAATTATGAATAGTAAATGTAAAAAGTAAATTTTAAATAGTAAAGGTAAAAAGTAAATTGTAAATAGTAAAGGTAAAAGTAAATAGTAAATAGTAAAGATAGAAGGTAAATTGTAAAAAGGTAATGGTGAAAAGTAAAATGGCGGGACCCACGTCAAATAATTCTATCGATATTAAAAATCAAGATTCAGAAAATTTTTATTAATTTTTAATTCAAGCGGGACCCACGTCAAAATAATAATTCACAAAAATTTAAAACTAAATAGTGTTAAATAGTAAACATCACTTTCATACTTTATTCTTATAATATAAACGTCCAAAACCCGCTCACTGAGGTTAACTGAGCAAAAATTATTAAAATGAAAGTTGTATATCTTAATTTTCTGATCTTATAGAAACTTGAATTTTCTCAATAGGAGTCCGTATGGACAATTTAGGATTAAAACAATGTATAAATATATACTACTATGATAAAGGAAATCTATCATTAGAAACGTCCAAGAAGTAGTGGGAAACACACTTTTATCTACTTTATAATTAAAAATTTATGAATTATGAATCACGGGTTTAGTTGGCTAAGTGTATGGACAAAAAGAATACTATATATATACATACCCCTTATTCATGATTAACTTTATAATATAATAATAATATATATAAATCATCGAATAATAAAATAATATTAAAGATTTTAAACGTTTTAATATAATAATATTATATATAAAACGAGTTACGCGTTATATACCGAACGCGTTTATTAACGCGTTTTCCCCTTCTATAAATAGCCACCTTCATTTAACCATAAAACTCACACCATCATATATTCACTTCTAAATTTCTCTCTGATAATCACACAAGATTAAGTACGTCTAAGTGATCTTTCTTCTACAACACTAAGGTGAGTTTCCATATTCCCCTTTTCAAACTCTTTTATATATTGGGGCTGAGATACATGCAAATAAAACTGTTTGTTATACTTATATGTATATTTACAAAATTATATATGTTATATATATTTTGTAACTCCACTTTATTTATTTTACCTTCGGGGTAGAATACAAACTCTTTACTGTTATGATGAACACAAGTACTCCAGAAATGTATATATGGTTGATTCTAAGTTGCTCTGTTCACTCAAAGTCCTCACCATCATGAACGATTAATTATGGTAACATAAACGTGGGTATATTGAATAGTACTATTGGGGTAGGCACCCCCATTCGTGTTGGTCATACCAACTGGATACGGATGCATTATATTTGGAAAGCTTAGGGTACCCTGAACAAGGTATCTACTCTGGAGGCAAATAAACACACACTTGTCTAGTTTCGGTTCATGAGCTTAGAACTTGGTATATACAGTTTCAACTCTTGCATTACATTTGATCCATTGTGTGATTAAATGGTTACTTTAAATCTTGTGGTTCATACTCTATATTTTAATTAAAACATATGATACTCTTTGCTGATATTGTATCATAACTATTTGACATTGCGGTAAGGCAATGGTCACACTGAACTCTGACATTTTGTGAAACTATATTTTCTATATGAAAAACTTATGGAACTCACCAACTTTATGTTGACGTATTTTAGCATGTATTCTCAGGTAACTAGACGATACTCAATACATGGGACATTTTTCCGCTGCATACAACATACTGGACCATGGCCTACCCTCAGACTCTAGTAAAGACAAGTCAATTTGCTAAAGTCTCTGTCTACTGTTTAATATTGTTTAATATTAAATAAATGTTTTCAGGAATAATATCTTTCATAAATTGTAATATAAATTTGTGAACAATGCTTTTATATAAATGTATTTTAAAACGACAACGTTTTGTGTCGTTCAGTATATCTTGTGTTGTGAATCCATGTAAGTCATACCCCGTTTAGGGCGGGTGTGACAGATTGGTATCAGAGCCCAAGTTATAGTGAACTAGGTAGCAAATTGATGGACCTAGACTATAACCCCATATAGAACAACACCCACATACATGCATAATTTTATGAATAATCCCTACTTGATTATATATGTTTAGAATATATAATTTAATGTATATTATATATATATATATATATAGCAACAGAGTAATGTCGGGATTCGTAGTGGAATACTTATCCGATCGTGAGGAAGAGATTACGTCTCGATCACCTCCACCTGTACTTGAACCCTCCGACTCTCCTCGTCATGTAGTAAATCAGCCAATGGAGGAGACCGATCACGTTGGAGAAGAAGCTGATAACGCACTTGTCCCTGGACCAAACACTACTGTCACCACTAATGCTTTTACTAGCACTACGCCTACTTTTACTTTTTCAAATCCATCTGGGGAAGGTCCTTCAAGCTCACCTCGATCTTTAATACGAAGGATCCGAACGCCTAGATGTCCGATGTTTAACCACCCTCAGTCACGACGTGCTCGACTTACTCATCCTGAACCACCCGCTCAGCGGCTGCGGAGATCTATTAATGCTATACCAAGATTTCTGGCGGAATGGAGATTTGAAGAAGGACTCCTTAACTCTGACCAGTTCAGAAGAGCTGAAGGTCCAACCAATATTCCTGCACTAACTATGGAACCTTTGCATGACACTGTCCCTACATTGGTCCTACGCATAGTCCGAGCAGGAAAGTGTATTACGGAGTTGAGGGAAAGAACAAACATACTGCGGAGGAAGGTGGAAAATCAAGATAATATGATAGTCGCACTGGAAGGTGATATGGAGGAAGCTCACTTCAGGATACATGGTCTTGAAGACACTGTGTTGGAACTACAGGAGAAGATAACAAGATTTGAAGCTATGTTTGAGGCTATATCGAGAGCCACTACTATAACCCCATCTACTCTGTCACAGTAGATATTGTCTAGTTACTTACTATTTATGGCGTATATGTCGGGAAATGTAATTTTAGATAAAATAATGGATTCTTGAGATGTTTATATCTCAAAGTTTGTTATCCAATAAATCTACTATTTTTATCTTGATTTACACTTCTTTTAGTCATAACTATTGAATTGTGGTTATGGTATGATGTGGTAGTATCTCATCAATTTCTTTATTTATATTTAAGGATCCGGCCGTCAAAAGAAGTACCAGAAATGAACGCAACAGATATTGCTAGAATTGTAGCAGAAAGTATAGCAGTAGCTTTTGCAACTCAAGCCGCAAACAGAAACAATAATCATGACAATAATGGTACACCTAGAGATTGTACTTACAGAGAATTTCAATAATGTAAACCCATTATATACAATGGTACTGAAGGAGCAATTGCACTCATCCGATGGTTCGAGAAACTGGAGTCCATATTTCGTGTTAGTAACTGCGCTGAAGATAGCCGAGTAAAATATGCTACCTGCACACTACAAGATCAAGCTCTTACCTGGTGGAATGAGTACGCCACTACAGTAGGAATTGATGCAGCTTATGCAATGTCATGGGAAGATTTGAAGGAACGTATGAAAGCCAAGTATTGCCCGAGGAGCGAAATTCAAAAAATGGAGGTAGAATTTCATAATTTGAAGACGAAGGGATACGAAGTATCTGAATACACCAACCGCTTTCATGAGTTGGCACTTCTTTGCCCAACCATGGTTACACCCGATTATAAGAAGATTGAGCAGTACATTTCTGGACTTCCACCAAAGATTTAGGATTTGATCACTGCTACCGAAACCACTGACATCGAACATGCGGTTCGGTTGGCAAACAGTTTGGCTGACAAAGCAAAACTTCGTGCAAATACAGAAGGAAAGTCTGGTGATCAAAAAGGGTTCAATAAGAAAAAGAGATGGGAAGATAACTTTGGGAAGAGTCAAGGGGATCAACAGACAAAGAGACCTGCTCAGACCTCAGGACCATCATCAAATAATGGTTATATAGGAACCAGACCATATTGCAATAGGTGTACTTTACATCACACCGGTCCTTGCACAGTACAATGCAATAATTGCAAGAAATTGGTCATCTGGCCAAGAACTGTAGAATCCCTAATCCAACTGTCAACAATGGAACAAAAATAAGATGTTATGAGTGTGGTGAAGAAGGACATTTCAGGAATAAATGTCCAAAGCTGAGAAACAACAACAACAACGGAAACAACAACAACAAACAACCACAACAACAACAATCGAAACAACAACAACAACAACAACAACCACAACAACAACAATCGAAACAACAACAACAACAACAACAACCACAACAACAACAACAACAATGCTCGAGGAAGGGCATTCATGATCAATGCGGGAGAAGCCCGCCAAGACCCAAACATCGTCACGGGTATGTTTCATCTGAATAATCATTGTGTCTCTGCTTTATTTGATCCTGGTGCCGATAGAAGTTTTGTGTCAAATAAAATTATTCACCTGCTTTCAATTATACCTACCCCATTAGATGCTAAGTATTCTGTAGAATTAGCAAATGGTAAAATGATCAAAGTCGAAAGCATAATCCAAGGTTGTACCTTAGAATTAGCAAAAGAATTATTTTCTAAAGATCTAATACCATTCGAAATAGGAAGCTTTGATATTATCATTGGTATGGACTAGTTGTCTAAAAACCAAGCAGAAATAGTCTGTCACGAAAAAGTTGTTCGAATTCCAATTGCAAACGGTGAGAAGTTGATTATCCAAGGCGATAAGAATGGAGTACGATGTAACATTATATCTTGCATGAAGACTCAGAAGTATCTCAGAAAGGGATACCAGGCAATCCTAGCCCATATATCGGAGAAAAAGACTCCGGAGAAACGGCTTGAAGACATACCCATCGTACGAGATTTTCCAGAAGTCTTTCCTTAAGACTTGCCTGGTCTTCCACCAATCCGGCAGGTGGAATTCAAAATAGACTTAGTACCTGGTGCTGCACCAGTGGCACGAGCACCATATCGATTAGCTCCTTCCGAAATGAAAGAACTTGCAAGTCAATTGCAAGAACTTTTAGAGAAAGGATTCATTCGACCGAGTTCCTCACCTTGGGGAGCTCCAGTCTTGTTTGTCAAGAAGAAAGACGGATCTTTTCGCATGTGTATAGACTATAGGGAGTTGAATAAGTTGACGGTTAAAAACCGGTACCCACTTCCTAGGATTGATGACCTGTTTGATCAATTACAAGGGTCGAGTTGTTACTCAAAAATCGATCTTAGATCCGGTTACCATCAGCTTAGAGTTTTAGAAGAAGACATTCCCAAGACGGCGTTTAGAACCGCTATGGCCATTACGAGTTTGAAGTGATGCCATTTGGTTTGACGAATGCACCCGCAGTTTTCATGGACCTCATGAACCGTGTGTGCAAACCATATTTAGATAAGTTTGTTATCGTATTCATAGATGAGATTCTAATCTATTCCAAAACCAAGGAAGAGCACGAGGTACATCTGAAGAAAATTTTGGAACTACTCAAGAAGGAAGAATTGTACGCAAAGTTTTCAAAATGCGAATTCTGGATTCGTACAGTACAATTCTTAGGCCATGTCATTGATAGTCAAGGAATTCATGTAGATCCTGCCAAGATCGTGGCTATTAAGAACTGGGAAGCACCGAAAACACCAACAGAAATACGACAATTTTTAGGTCTTGCTGGCTATTATAGAAGATTCATAGAGAATTTTTCTAAGATAGCCCAACCTTTAACGTCATTGACTCAAAAAGACAAGAAGTTTGCCTGGGAAGATAAACAAGAAAAAGCATTTCAACTGCTGAAGGAGAAGCTCTGTAGTGCTCCGATTTTGTCACTACCCGAAGGAACGGATAATTTTGTGGTATATTGCGACGCATCTCATCAAGGATTGGGATGTGTTGATGCAGAAAGATAAGGTGATAGCCTATGCCTCGCGTCAACTTAAGGTGCACGAGAAGAACTACACGACTCATGATCTTGAACTAGGAGCTGTAATATTTGCTCTAAAGATTTGGAGACACTATTTATATGGTACAAAGTGTACTATATTCACCGACCATAAAATTCTCCAACATATTTTTGAACCAGAAAGATTTGAACATGAGGCAACGTAGATGGGTGGAATTGCTCAGTGATTACGATTGTGAAATTCGTTATCATCCGGGCAAAGCAAACATTGTAGCAGATGCTTTAAGTTGTAAAGAAAGAGTAAAGCCACTTCGAGTACGAGCTTTAAGTATGACCATTCATACTCATCTACTTCCCAAATTCGTGAAGCTCAACTTGAAGCATTAAAGAAAGACAATCTCAAAGAAGAAGCTTTGAGGGGGATGGAAGAGCAATTTGAAGTTAGACCCGATGGAACCCGGTATTTTTCTAACCGGATTTGGCTACCAAGCTATAGAGATTTAAGAAACTTGGTGATGAACGAATCACACAAGTCAAGATATTCGATACATCCTGGATCAGATAAGATGTATCATGGACTAAAAGAATTATACTGGTGTCCTAACATGAAAGCTGACATAGCCACCTATGTTAGCAAATGTCTAACATGCTCAAAGGTGAAGGCAGAGCATCAAAAGCCATCTGGATTGCTACAACAACCAGAGATTCCCAGTGGAAGTGGGAATGTATAGCCATGGACTTTATCACAAAGTTACCGAAGACTGCTAATGGTTGTGATACGATATGGGTAATTGTAGACCGACTCACTAAGTCTGCACATTTCTTGCCCATAAAGAGACTGATAAAACGAGCAAGCTGGCTAGATTGTACATAAAGGAAGTAGTATCACGACATGGAATACCTATTTCGATTATTTCTGATAGTGATAGTCATTTTACTTCCAGATTTTGGCATACTCTACAGAGAGCCCTAGGTACACGGTTAGATATGAGCACTGCATACCACCCGCAGACCGATGGTCAAAGTGAAAGGACCATTCAAACGCTTGAAGACATGTTGCGCGCTTGCATAGTTGATTTTGGGAATGGTTGGGAAAAATACTTGCCTTTGTGTGAGTTCTCATACAACAACAGTTATCACACTAGCATCAAGGCTGCACCATTTGAGGCACTGTATGGGAGAAAATGTCGTTCACCCATCTGTTGGGTTGAATTAGATGACAAAGTTCCAGTAAAGAAAAACAGTCCAATTACAGGTCCTGAACTCATTCATGAGACTACTGAGAAGATCGTACAGATACAAAACCGATTAAAGGCAGCACGAGATCGTCAAAAGAACTATGCTGATGTAAGAAGAAAGCCTTTGGAATTTCAAGTAGGAGACAAGGTTATGCTGAAAGTATCTCCTTGGAAAGGAGCCATCCGATTTGGAAAACGAGGTAAGCTAAATCCTAGGTTTATTGAACCTTTCGAAATACTAGAAAGAATTGGTCCAGTAGCTTATAGGCTTAGACTGCCACAAGAACTTAGCCGTATACACGATGTGTTTCACATCTCAAACTTGAAAAAGTGTTTGTCTAACGAAACACAAATTATTCCACTGGAAGAACTTCGAATGGATGACAAGCTGCACTTTGTTGAAGAACCAGTAGAGATTATGGATAGAGACGCCAAGCAGTTGAAACAGAGTCGAATTCCTATTGTCAAAGTCCGATGGAATTCAAAGCGAGGTCCTGAGTTTACTTGGGAACGTGAGGATCAAATGAAACAAAAGTATCCTCACTTGTTTGAAAAAGCCCTACATTCCGACCACACGCGCTAAATTTCGGGACGAAATTTAAATAACTGGGGGAGAATGTGACAACCGCCAAAATTTCAGGTTGATTAATTTACTATTACGTGTACTATTTAAATTTTTGTTGATCAAACAATATGAACAAACATTTTATGGCATAATAAACTGAACAAATATTTTTTTGATAAATTATGGATAACTATTGCCAAGAACTCAAATAGTTATTTGAGAGTTGCTTGTAAATATTTTTTTTATACTTATACTATCAATAACTGTATTTATGAATAGTACCGTATTCATGAATAGTAACGTATACATGAATAGTACCGTATCTGTGAATAGTAATCGTATCTAGAAATTGTATTTATGAATAGTAATCGTATCTAGAAATTGTATTTATGAATAGTGATCGTGAATAGTGAACGTGAATAGTACCGTGAATAGTGACTGTGAATAATAACGGTAAATAGTAAAAAGTAAATTTTAAATAGTAAAGGTAAAAGTAAATTGTAAATAGTAAAGGTAGAAAGTAAATTGTAAAAGGGTAATAAAATAAAATAATATAAAGGCGGGACCCACGTCAAATAATTCTACGTTGAATCTGATTTTCGAATAATTTCAAAAGTAAATAGTGTTGAATAGTAAACATCGCTTTCATACTTTATTCTTATAATATAAACGTCCAAAACCCGCTCACAGGGGTTAGTTGAGTAAAAATTATTAAAATGAAAGTTGTAGATCTTAATTTTCTGATCTTATAGAAACTTGAATTTTCTCAATAGGAGCCCGTATGCATAATTTAGGATTAAAACAATGTATAAATATATACTAATAGTATAAAAGAAATCTATCATTAGAAACGTCCAAGAGGTAGTGGCAAACACACTTTTATCTACTTTATAATTTAAAATTCATAAATTATGAATCACGGGTTTAGTTCACTAGAGATATGGACAAAAAAATACTATATATATACATACCCCTTATTCATGATTAACTTTATAATATAATAATATTATATATAAACGAGTACGTTGAAATTTTCGTTGAAAATTTAGTACGCGCTTCTGTTTTTTTCTAAGTTGGCGAGCAGAATTATTAATATAATAATCAAACGAATGAATTCGTTCGCCTATAAATAGCAGACGATATTAAACTTTAAAACACACACCACTACATATTCTCTTCTAAATACTCTCTGGTATAACTATACAAGGCTTATTTCATCTACTTGATTTCTGCTATTATCACTAAGGTGAGTTTCTATAATCCCCTTTTCAACTCTTATATATATTTGGGACTGAGATACATGCATAAAAACTATTTGGTATACTTATATGTATAATTGCAAAATTTTATATAATATATGATATATTATATAACTCTGTTTTCTTTATTATACCTTTGAGTGTTAGAAATCCAAAAATAGTGATAAATTGTAATAAAGATTAGAAGACATTCTTGTTGATAAGTCATAGATAGATGATTACTAAGGTTGAGGGGCTAATTGTGAAAATTAGCATAGTTATATTGTTAGACTATAAATAGCCCTCACACCTTAGAAATCATAACAAGATCATAACCAGTACATCAAAAACACACACATTAATTCCAAGCTTTCAGTTATCTCGACATTTCTCTCTCAAAACACACACACACACACCAAGAACACAATCAAGATCGTTTCATCCCTTGTTAAATCAAGATCGTTTCATTCCCTTGTTAAATCAAGATCGTTTCACCTAAGACGATCTTCACCAAGATCGTTTCATTTTCCTAAGACGATCTTCAAACAAGATCGTTTCACCTAAGACGATCTTCAAACAAGATCGTTTCACCTAAGACGATCTTCAAACAAGATCGTTTCACCTAAGACGATCTTCAAACAAGATCGTTTCACCTGAGATCTTCAAACAAGATCGTTTCACCTAGGTCTTAAACAAGATCGTTTCATTCCCTTGTTAAATCAAGATCGTTTCATTCCCTTGTTAAATCAAGATCGTTTCATTCCCTTGTTAAATCAAGATCGTTTCATTCCCTTGTTAAATCAAGATCGTTTCATTCCCTTGTTAAATCAAGATCGTTTCATTCCCTTGTTAAATCAAGATCGTTTCATTCCCTTGTTAAATCAAGATCGTTTCATTCACCTGGTTAAACAAGATCGTTTCATTTCCTACTTAAATCAAGATCGTTTCATTCCCTTGTTAAATCAAGATCGTTTCATTCCCTTGTTAAATCAAGATCGTTTCATTCCCTTGTTAAATCAAGATCGTTTCATTCCCTTGTTAAATCAAGATGACTAAGACGATCTTCCTAAGATCGTTTTAGTTCAGTAATTTGTGGTGTGTTAAGACGATCCTCACAAGATCGTTTTAGCTAAAAGTGTGTTGTGGAAGTGTTGATACTGGCTAACTAATCCAAAAGGATTGGTTTGGTCATTTCAGACACTTGAAAGTTTCGTGAAAGAAATCAAGACGATCTTATACCAAGATCGTCTCATTTTTTTTACCCAGAACGAACTTCAACCAAGATCGTTTCACCTAAGACGATCTTCACCTAAACCGTTTCATTTTGATACTTAGCCAAATTTCACCAAAAAGTTTCAAGACGATCTTCATTCAAGATCGTTTCACCTAAGACGATCTTCACCTAAACCGTTTCATTTTTTTGATACTTAGCCAAATTTCACCAAAAAGTTTCAAGACGATCTTCAAACAAGATCGTCCCAGTTCTTCAAGACCGTTTCAATTCTTATACTTAACCAAATTTTCTTTAATTGTTCCAAGACGATCTCACCAAGAACATTCAATCAAGATCGTTTCAACTCTTGTTTAAGTCAAGATCGTTTCATTCCCTGGTTCAAACAAGATCGTTTCAATTTCCGTGCAAATCAAGATCGTTTCATTCACCTGGTTAAACAAGACCGTTTCATTTCATACTTAAATCAAGATCGTTTCATTCCCTTGTTAAATCAAGATCGTTTCATATCTTAACCTTACCAAGATCGTTTCAATTTCCAATTTTAAATTCAATTCAATTTTTCCAAATCAAATCAATCTCTAATGGCTTCTCGTGAAGCTTTGGCATTAGGTTCTGATACAAGACCTCCAGTTCTCTACCGTGGTTCATACGGACTATGGAAGAAACGATTCATGGACTATGTGGAGAGTCAAACAAATGGTCATATGATGAAAGAATCCATTCTGAAAGGACTTGCTGTTCATCTCCATCCCACTACTGGTGCAGTTATTACAACTCATGAACTTTTGAATGCTGAACAAAAGGATCGAACAGCTGCTGATAACAGAGCAAGGTCATGTTTATACAGAGCCCTACCGGATGAAATCTATGGGTCTGTTGATTCCTATGATACAGCAAAAGAGATATGGGATGAGGTGGCAAGACAAATGGAAGGGGCTGACGTGACTTCAACAATCAGATTGACCAACATTTTGACTGAGTTTGATAACTTCTCCAAAATGCCAAATGAATCCCTTGAGGCAGTGTATTACAGATTCTGCAATGTTATTAATGAGCTGAGGAAGAACAATGTCAAGAAGACTGAGATTGAGTTAAACATCAAGTTCATCAAAGCACTTGGTCAAGAATGGGAAGAATTTGGAACCCAAATCAAGCAACATCAAAACCTGACCAAGTTCACTATTCATACTCTATATGAATCCTTCAAGCTCAATGAAAACCAAGTCCTGAACAAAGCTTCATCGAACAAAATGCCGGAAGTTGTATCTTCTGATCCTTTGGCATTGATCGTTGAAAGAAGATCTCTGAAGCTCTCAAAAGGCAAATGGTGGTTGTTTCTTCGTCAGATGAGGAGGGAGATGATGTGATGGCTACAAGAGATGGTGTATCAGACGAACTATATCAAGCTCTTGCCGCAGTAACTAAGCATTTCAAGAAGAGATATTTCAAAGCGAGGCCAACAAACAACAATCTCCGCACTTCTTCAACAAGTGCATTTCCAAAGAAGGAACACTATCATCCAAGGAGCAATGATCAAAGTGAAGCTACTGGTTCAAGATATGGTGATAAGAAGGAAGCATATGAGAAACAAGCAGGTGAAAAGGGGAAGACATCAGACAAAAGGTGCTACAATTGTGGAATTCCTGGACATTTTGCTGTTGATTGCAAACAACCCAAGAAGCGGAACTATGAGTACTACAAACAGAAGATGCTATTAGCCAAACAGGTCGAAGCAGGACATGCATTGCTTGCCGAAGATGACAAATGGCTATTGCTCACTGATGATGAAGATCAAGATCTCTCCGCTAATGTTTGCTACATGGCGAGATTGGCCAAGAACAAAACCCTTGAAGCAGAAAGCACTGATGATGAATACCCTGATGATGAGGTAAATCTCGACTCTACTTTTTCTTCAATTAAGGACAAAGAGTCTTGTAGATTAGCTTTATCTAAATTAACAAATCATATCAGTTCTTTAGCCAACAACAACAAAAGGTTGAAAAATAGTATTGCATTTTCAAAAGGTGAATTTTCAAATCTTCTTGAAGAACACTCAAAATTACTTTTTGAACATGATACTATAAAACAAGACTTTCAAGCATACAAAGACAAAATGTTGGTTAAAGAATGTGAAATGAATGTCACTCCTGATTCTAAATTATTACAAAGATGTCAAAAACTTGAGAAGACCATTCATGATCTTGAAAAAGCCAATCAAGATCTTGAAACTCAAAAGACCAATGAATGGCTTCGGGCAAATGCGAGACAAATGGACGTTGATATTCTCAATAAGAAGCTCCAAGAAGCTAAACCTAACAATGTTGAACTCGAAAGGAAGATTTCTGACTTAAATCATAATTGTTTTCTTAAAAGCATTGAAATTGAGAATCTTGAAAAACAAGTTGAGGAATTTAAAAAGAATATACTTTTCTATCAAGAAAAGTTATATAAAGTTGAACAAAATCCTCTCTTGAATTTCACTGCTTATTTCAACAAGTCAAAAATCGACAAAACAGAACTTCTTCACGGGTTGGGATTTGAGAATATCACACCATTGCAAAAAGCCAAAGACCAAATCGAACCCTTGTATGATGAAAAATTTCTTCGCCTTGGTATGATACAACAATTTATTCGTCCATTGGATGACGAATTTGAGACTGATGAAGTTGAGAGAATACCTAATCAAGATTTTTTGGTTAATTATGATGCAATCAATGATTCATACAAAACAAAACAATCTTCAATTTTCAAATTGGAAGAAATTGAATCAAATTTTCAAAACCAAGAATCTGTTGGTACTTCACCTAAATCAACTAAAATGTATTTTCCAACCACAATTTTGGAAAAGCAAATAGAAGATTTACAACAGAAGGTGAAATCTCAACAAACAGTAATCAATCATCTCAAGTCTCAAAGTCCGAACCTAGAGGATAAATGTATTGTTGTTAATACTAAGAAAGTTTGTGAGAATGTTTCTACTCAAACTGACCAAAGACCATCAGTAGAAAATTCTACCCAAACTACTTGTGATTCATCTACCAATACTCAGACCTTGACTGATTATCTTGAATGTACTTGTCAAAATACTGCTACTTTTATAGCTGATGATTGTGTGCAATCTGATCTTTCTGATGAAGAACTTGCACATAGTTTAGTTTTGATATGGTACTTCTATAGGTTTTTCACATGCAACGATGTTAATGAGTTAGCTGTTCACCCTAAGACTAGTGCTAGTATAGGTGTTGATACGTATACTCAATTTTCTTGTGAGACCAAAGATGTGTCAGTTCAAGTTGACCTAATTTCTGAGACTACCCATAATGTGAAGTTGGACACAAAGATTCCTGATTTCTCAAAATTTTCAAACAAATCTAAAATTAATCAATCTCCATTGAAAATTTCTCTTTCAAAAGATTTCACGAAGGTTGATTTTGATAAATTCATGGAGGGAGAACATATTTTTGATTCAGAAACTGAGAAAAAGATTGAATCTACCAAAATCAAAATGGAATCTCAAAAACCATCGTCCAAAGCTCCAACTTCATATTACTCAAAGAAACGAGTTAAGACCAAACTCGTCAAGACTGAAACAAAGACCATTGCTACACCTGTGAAACATGTCAAAAAGGAACAAGCTGAAACCCCCACACACAACAAAGTACACCAAAGTGAAACTTCCGAAAGACTATCCTAATGCTTCTAAATCTAGCTCTCAATCTAGCTTTAAACCTAAGGTGTCTAAGTCTAGCTCAAATTCGCTAACTAAGGATGCATCTAATGGTTCAACTAGATATAGGGATAGATATGGATGGTTTTCTCATGATAAACCAAAGAAGCAAGAAGTTTCCTCACCACCAAAAGATAACAAAAAGATGAAAGTTTTTAAAACTCCTCGTTCTAATCTTTGTAACTTCAATTCAACAGGTGGAAAGAGCTTAAGTAGTGATTCTAAATGGGTTGCTAAGTCATTAGTACCTAAGATCACTAGTATTCAGAAAGAGGTTGAGAAAAAGAAGAAAATGAGGAGGAGAAAAGCTGTTAATCGGTGGAAAGGTGTTCCTGTTAAACAAAACAATTCTGATTTGTCAATAAATGTTGAATGTGCCAAGGCAAAGCCTTGTGAGCTTGTAAACAATTTTAATTCCTGTATGGTGGAGACGAATGCTTGTAGACATGTTACCTTTAAGTCTTGTGTGAATGTTCGTACATTTTATTCAAATATGTTTGTTGATAATATGCGTGCTGATGCTTATGTTGATTCAATAACATGTTTGAATGCGCATCCTAAGTTATATACCCTGCCTGTTTTATCTAACCAAAAAGGACCCGTTTTCAAGTGGGTACCTAAAAATGGTTAAATTTCTTTGATTGCAGGAAATAACCATCTGTGTTTGGATACTCGATTCCGGGTGTTCGAAGCACATGACTGGAAATAAATCTTTGCTGAAGAATTTTGTTGAAAGATTCATGGGAACTGTTCGCTTTGGAAACAACAATTTCGCTCCTATCTTAGGTTATGGGGACATTGAACGAAATGGATTACAATCAAGAAAGTTCACTATGTTGAAGGTTTAAGTCACAACTTGTTCAGTGTTGGACAATTCTGTGATAACAATCTTCAAGTTCTTTTTCGAAAATCTCTTTGCAAAGTCCAAACCTTAGATGGAGTTGATATTCTTTGTGGCGATCGTGACGATAACCTTTTTACCGTCAATCTCGATGATAACCAACCAACCGATAATATCTGTCTCATTTCAAAGGCTACTTCGAAGAATTCTTGGTTATGGCATAGAAGGCTCTCTCATCTGAATTTCCAGACAATCAATACTTTAGTCAATAAGCATCTTGTTGAAGGCTTACCTGACTATAAGTATGAAAGTGAGCATGTCTGTCCTTCTTGTGCTGTTGGGAAAATTAAGAGAGTTCTCATAAACCGAAGAAATCTCCAAATTCTTTGGCACCTCTTCATTTGCTTCACATGGATCTTTGTGGGCCGATGAAAGTACAAAGCCGAAATGGGAAGAAATACATCCTGGTTATTGTTGATGATTATTCAAGATATACTTGGGTTAAGTTCCTAGCATCCAAAGATGAAACAACTCAGATGTTGATAGATTTCATCACCATTACTCAAGTAAATCTTCAACTTCCAGTTCGTTACATCCGTTCGGATAACAGTACTGAATTCAAGAATGCTGTTTTTGATGAATTCTGCAAATCCAAAGGGATTACTCATCAATTCTCAGCAGTTCGAACCCCACAACAAAACGGTGTTGTTGAAAGGAGAAATCGATCGCTGGTGGAAGCAGCAAGGACAATGCTTGCTTACTCCAAATTGCCATCCAATATGTGGGCTGAAGCTGTTGACACTGCTTGTCACACTCAGAATCGGTCCATTATCAATCAGCGGTTCGAAAAGACTCCTTATGAGGTTGTTAACAAACGGAAACCCAACATCAACTACTTTCATATATTTGGGTGTGTTTGTTACACGTTGAATGATCGGGAGAATCTTGGAAAGTTCGAGAAGAAAGGTGATGAAGGATACTTTGTTGGTTATTCCAAAACATCAATTGCCTACAGAATATACAATCGCCGAACAAACACAATTCAAGAAACAATGAATGTGTGGTTTGATGAGATGTCAGGCATGATTTTTGAGCAAGAAAGCTTGCTACCAACAAGTATGGATTCAAGTGCTTCAAGTCCTTCTACAAGGAATTCTACCTTAGCTTCTAAATTCAAGAAATTTCCAACTCCAACCAGTGATGAATTAGATATTCTTTTTGAAGAATTCTATAATTCAAAACCGGTTCATGATCAAGAACCTCAGATCATCGTTGATCCAATTCCAAACAATGAACCTATTCATAACCACGATCCAGTTCCTAACAACACTCATGAATCAGCATCAAGTTCTTCTGAGCAAAGATCAGCTTCAAATAATTCTATTTCATCATCCTCTCCTGAGAATCCTTCTCAAGTGAATGTTCAAGAACAACCTTCTCAATTCACTCAGACAACCAATCCCCTGAACACTCCGAATGTGTATGTGCCACTTGACTTTGATCATCCAGCATATGAGGAAAGAGTTATACCAAGTTATGACTCTATCTCTCAACAAAACTCAAGTTTCAATGATGATGATGTTGATCTTCAAGAACAAGATCCACTTCCTCATGCTCACAAGTGGACACGTATGCAGAAAGACCATCCTACTGATCAGATAATTGGAGATCCACAAGCAGGAGTAACTACTCGTACTTCAGTAAATGAGTGTCTTGTTGCACTTTCTCTTAGCAATATTGAACCCAAAACGGTATCTGAAGCTCTTAAAGATCCAGAGTGGGTTAAGGCAATGCAAGATGAACTCGCTCAATTTGAAAGACTGAAAGTATGGAGGTTAGTTCCAAATCCTAGAAAAGCTGATCCAATCGGAACGAAGTGGATATTCAAAAACAAAAAGGATGAGAATGGAGTGGTAGTAAGGAATAAAGCTCGACTTGTTGCAAAGGGTTATTGCCAACAACCTGGTGTTGATTTCGACGAAACTTTTGCTCCAGTAGCAAGAATGGAGGCCATTCGAATTTTCTTAGCTTATGCCGCATTCCGAAACTTCACTGTGTTTCAAATGGATGTGAAAACTGCTTTTCTGAATGGTGACCTCAAAGAAGAAGTCTACGTTGATCAACCTGAAGGTTTTGTTGATCCTCAAAGACCAAACCATGTCTACAGGTTAGACAAGGCTCTCTATGGTCTTAAGCAAGCACCCCGAGCATGGTATGATTCCTTAACTACTTTCTTACTTAAAGGTGGATTTACCAAAGGTATAATTGACCCTACCCTGTTCATTCGCAAACAAGGTAAGCATGTTCTACTAGTTCAAATATATGTTGATGACATTATATTTGGGTCGACCAGTCAAACATTTTGCAGAAACTTTTCATCTCTAATGGTCAATCATTTTGAAATGAGCATGATTGGGGAAATGAATTACTTTTTGGGTCTTCAAATCAAACAATTACCAACTGGTATTTTTATATCACAAGGTAAATACATAAATGACATGTTGAAAAAGTTTGATATGACTTCATGTTCTTCAATTTCTACCCCAATGGCTGCTCGAACAACCATTAATACTGATACAAATGGGAAACCATTTGACCAAAAGAGATATAGAAGTATGATTGGTTCATTGTTGTACCTTACAGCATCTCGCCCAGATATAATGTTTGCAACATGTATGTGTGCTAGATATCAAGCTGCTCCAACTGATTTACATTATCAAGCTGTGAAACGAATCTTTCGTTATCTGAAGGGTACACCTGATTTAGGTCTCTGGTATCCAAGGGATACTGGATTCAATCTAACTGCCTATTCAGATGCAGATCATGCAGGTTGTAAACTTGATCGCAAGAGCACTTCCGGTACTTTACAATTTTTAGGAGACAAAATTGTGAGTTGGTCTTCCAAGAAACAGAATTGTGTTTCACTTTCAACGGCTGAAGCAGAATATGTGGCTGCAGCTAGTTGTTGTGCTCAAGTTTTATGGATGAAGACACAACTGACTGATTATGGTCTGACATATGATCATATTCCTATCTATTGTGATTCTCAGAGTGCCATTGCAATTGCAGTCAACTCAGTAAACCACTCTCGATCAAAGCATATTGATGTTAGATATCATTTTCTCAAAGATCATATTGAGAAAGGTGACATCGAACTCTACTTTGTGGGAACTGAATTTCAACTTGCAGATTTGTTCACAAAACCGTTGGACGAAAAGAGGTTTAATTTTCTGATCTCCAAGCTTGGTATGTTAAATCTTAAACCTTAATTCTTTTTCAATTGAAGGAATTCTTGAAACATTTCAGAAAACAAAATACAAAATTGAAAAATTTCAAAAATAAACAAAAAGATTTTTTGAGGCTTGCATATACTATGTATGCAACCCGTTCTTCAATGTTTTATTTAATTAGAGTGTGATGGCTTGCATATACTATGTATGTAACCCGTTCTTAAATGATATATTTATTGTTAAACGCATTGTTATTATACATATAAATTGATATAAGAAAACAAGGAATCGAACGCCTTTGTGTACTTCCAAGTATTCTTATATGAATATGTATGTGTAATAGCAATCAAGTTGTTTTCAAAACAAACTTTTCAAGCTCTCAATTAGTGATATGGGAAACGAAGGATCGAACGCCTTTGTGTACTTCCAAGTATTCTTATATGAATATGTATGTGTAATAGCAATCAAGTTGTTTTCAAAACAAACTTTTCAAGCTCTCAATTAGTGATATGGGAAACGAAGGATCGAACGCCTTTGTGTACTCCCTAGCTATCTTACTACCAACATTGTTGTTGAAGCAAAACTTTGTGTTTCTTTTTGATTTCGCAAAAACAATTTTTGCTCCACCTTTCTATGAAAACCATTTTTGATATAATTGCTTATCTCTGTGATATAGCCGGAACATTCGTAGTGATATCTTTATTGATATTCCACGATGATCGAATGGAAATCCTACCAATGCTAACATCTTTTCCAACGTTGAACGTAGGTCTCATAATTACATTTATGTGATTATTGAGCTAACGAGAAGTCTAAGTGACCTCGGTTTTCCCTAAAAGTCTTTAAGGATAAAATTGTGGTTATCAAATGCTTCGGTAGTGTTAACCATGATTTATATTCTTTGAAGCAATCTAGTGGTTGAAAAGCCGCAGACCGAACTATGTTAGAGACTTGTTTTGTGCATATCTCAATGATACATAGGAAATCCGAAAAATGTTATACATTTCTATCGGTCATTTCATTAATCCTTTTGATTTTTGAACATGTAAACGGATCATTCTTATCCGGTTTCATTTCTCTTAACACAAACACAGAAACCACCAACACCATGATATATTGTTTGTCCCAACAACTTCAATCTTACATTTTAGTCACCCATAGGATCTCTTGGGTTGGGCTACTAGTTTAGGTTGATGTTTTGATGGTTGACATTTCTCCATGTCTTCTTATTCCTTGTGACACTTAATCAATCACATTTGTGCATAATGACATTGATTCCCAATTTTGTCATTATGAGGGGGAGAAAATATTATGATTGATTGATTCATAGTCTTTGTCATCTGAGCTTTTGCTTCGGAAATGAATTTGGTATTGTCTTCAAATGATACCATCTTTCTATCCTTTTCAAGGCATAGTTAGTGATAGAAATGGAATGAGAGTCTATGTTGAGAAATTTTTGATTTGGATGTTTTCAAATAGAAAAGGCTTATCAAAGTTTGTGTATAGGGAGAGAAAATTGTTCATGATAAGTCAATAGTTTCAGATTCTCACTAGACTTTAGTTGATTAAGATTTTGATTTCAAAAAGGGGGAATCTGAATTGACTTTTGAGATAAGAATGAAACCGAAGATGAAAAGATTTTCACTCAAGATAATTCAACAATTCAAAGATGCTCCAAAAGATGTATACTCATGGATTGAGGGGGAGCATGATTAATTCATAAGAATTTCATCTTAAACTTCATTCAATTGCTAACTCTCCAAAGTGTTCGAGTTGATGTGACAAAGATCAAAGCTTCAAAAAGGTTGAAAGATTTGTTAGAAGATTCAAGTCAAAGAAGTAAAGCTTCAAACGAGTCTTCATCAAACACACTTCATTCAAGATCTTCAAGTCATACAACAACATTTTATCAAAACACACACATTAATTCCAAGCTTTCAGTTAATACGATCTTTCTCTCTCAAAACACACACATTAATTCCAAGCTTTCAGT
Source organism: Erigeron breviscapus (assembly GCA_034093135.1). Lineage (NCBI taxonomy): Eukaryota > Viridiplantae > Streptophyta > Magnoliopsida > Asterales > Asteraceae > Erigeron > Erigeron breviscapus. Next base: position 259,954,548 of record CM067167.1, read on the forward strand.
TATCTCGATATTTCTCTCTCAAAACACACACATTAATTCCAAGCTTTCAGTTATCTCGACATTTCCAGTACATCAAAATACACACATTAATTCCAAGCTTTCAGTTATCTCGACATTTCTCTCTCAAAACACACACACAACCAAGCTTTCAGTTAATACGATCTTTCTCTCTCAAAACACACACATTAATTCCAAGCTTTCAGTTAATACGATCTTTCTCTCTCAAAACACACACATTAATTCCAAGCTTTCAGTTATCTCGATATTTCTCTCTCAAAACACACACATTAATTCCAAGCTTTCAGTTAATACGATCTTTCTCTCTCAAAACACACACATAACCAAGCCAGTTAATAGATCATAACCAGTACATCAAAAATACACACATTAATTCCAAGCTTTCAGTTATCTCGACATTTCTCTCTCAAAACACACACACACATTCCAAGCTTTCAGTTAATACGATCTTTCTCTCTCAAAACACACACATTAATTCCAAGCTTTCAGTTATCTCGACATTTAACCAGTACATCAAAAACACACACATTAATTCCAAGCTTTCAGTTATCTCGACATTTCTCTCTCAAAACACACACACACACACCAAGAACACACACTAAACAAGATCATAACCAGTACATCAAAACACACACATTAATTCCAAGCTTTCAGTTATCTCGACATTTCTCTCTCAAAACACACACACACACACCAAGAACATAAACGATCATAACCTACTCAAAATACACACATTAATTCCAAGCTTTCAGTTATCTCGACATTTCTCTCTCAAAACACACACACAACCAAGCTTCATTAAACGATCTCTCTCAAAACACACACATTAATTCCAAGCTTTCAGTTAATACGATCTTTCTCTCTCAAAACACACACATTAATTCCAAGCTTTCAGTTAATACGATCTTTCTCTCTCAAAACACACACATTAATTCCAAGCTTTCAGTTATCTCGACATTTAACCAGTACATCACAAATACACACATTAATTCCAAGCTTTCAGTTATCTCGACCTTTCTCTCTCAAAACACACACACACATTCCAAGCTTTCAGTTAATACGATCTTTCTCTCTCAAAACACACACATTAACCAAGCTTTCAGTTAATACGATCTTCTCTACTCAAAATACACACATTAATTCCAAGCTTTCAGTTATCTCGATATTTCTCTCTCAAAACACACACATTAATTCCAAGCTTTCAGTTAATACGATCTTTCTCTCTCAAAACACACACATTAATTCCAAGCTTTCAGTTAATACGATCTTTCTCTCTCAAAACACACACATTAATTCCAAGCTTTCAGTTAATACGATCTTTCTCTCTCAAAACACACACAAAACCAAGTTTCAGTTATCTCGACATCCTACATCAAAAATACACACATTAATTCCAAGCTTTCAGTTATCTCGATATTTCTCTCTCAAAACACACACACACATTCCAAGCTTTCAGTTAATACGATCTTTCTCTCTCAAAACACACACATTAATTCCAAGCTTTCAGTTAATACGATCTTTCTCTCTCAAAACACACACTTGTCTAGTTTCGGTTCATGAGCTTAGAACTTGATGTATACAGTATCTACTCTTATATTCTATTCGATCCATTGTGTGATCAAATAGTTACTCTAAATCTTGTGGTTCATACTCTATATTTTTATATACAAAACCTATGATACTCTTTGCTTTAGATTGTATCATAACCACTTGATATTGCGGTAAGGCAATGGTCACTCTGGAATGTTTAAAAGTTTTTTTTCTAAAAATCCGGTATTTAGTTTTACAACCTTGAGATACACCGGCTCACCCATTTGAACAAACTCTAAGAGGGGTATAAGTCGGAGTGCGCTAGCCTCCTAAAAGAGCGGGTTTTTAATTGTGTCTATCGTAAACCTTTGCTCTTGCGCTTCTTTGTGCGTTCAATTGGAGCTACCGAGCTCTCTTGTGTTGTAGACTATACGAATGAGGTTTGGGTATTACAATTGAAAAACTTATGGAACTCACCAACTTTATGTTGACATATTTTAGCATGTATTCTCAGGTAACTAGATGATACTCTGTGCATGGGACCACTATCCGCTGCATACTACATGAGGGACCACGACCTACCCTCAGACTTTAGTAAAGACTCGTCAATTTGCTAAAGACTCTCTATCTACTGTTTAATATTGAATAAATGTTTTGAAAACAATTTGTATTATAAACGATGTAAATCATGTTATGTATAAATGTATTTTTAAAACGACAACGTTTTGTGTCGTTTAGTATATCTTGTGTTGTGAATCCATGTACGTCATACCCCGGATAGGGCGGGTGTGACAATGCCAATATTCATCCTCCTTCATGGGCAAAAGGATACGATGAGATTGTGGCTTTTTTATGGCATCATCCATTCGGTAAGGTGATGATTGAGAAGCCAGACTGGGTGTTTCAAGATTTACTTTGTGAATTTTGGGCGAGCTGTGTTGTGAAACAGAACAAGAAAGGAGATGCTGCAATCTATGGCTCAATCCTCAACGGTAAGAAGAAGGTATATATTTCTTATGAGAGGCTTAGGTCTGCTTTTGAGCTGTCTTATATGCCTGATGATGAATATGATAATGTTATGTCTCATACTGAAGCTAAACATCTTTTACAAGAAGTTGGATATACTGGTCCATTGGGCTTCAGTAGTTAAAATGAAACATTTAACTGGTATTTGGAACTACTTATTGAGCACAGTTTCGAAAACCTTACAAGTAAGGCAGGCAGCTTTGATCAACCTAATGTTCTAGAATTGCAGATTTTTCATGCAATGGTCACCATGACCAGAATAGATTTTGCTGGATTAATTTTTAAGGACCTTGTTGATCGCGTTAATAAGAAGAGTCTTACCATACCTTATGGTAGGATTCTTGCTCTTATCATTGAGGCAATACTTGACAATGATTACAGTCTGGCAACTGGTCAGACTGTGGAGTGCAAGTCCATCAATAACAACATCTTCAATAGTCCCAAGGTATCTGTGCAGGGTCTGACCCGAGCAATGCAGATCTACCTTGATTTTTGCAGGAAAAGAGAAGAGGAACAAGAAGCACTTGGGGAAGCTGTCCCTTCTTCGACGCGATCTGAGTATGATACTCAATCTGCTAATCAGGGGGACCCAGGTACACATGCTTCTGAACCCTCAAACTCTTCTGAATCTATTCAACATTCTACTCCTACAAAAGAGGGTGAAGGGTTGGCCAAAACATCAGCCACCCTAGCCACACCTTCGTCCACTCGTTCGAAATCCGATTCTAAAAGACCCCTTGTTGAGGACTTAGTACCTCACAAGGCCAAAAAGAAAAGATGGCAAAAGAAATCTGTGTCAGCTTTTGGGGTTGATAATGCTTCATCCAATCTTGAGATCCCCCAAGGTGCAAGGGAAGCTAAGGAACGTTCCAAAGCTGTCCCTGCCACCCAAGCTGACAAACTGAAAACACCATGCCCATCTGCACTCTCCCAAAAGAGTGTAGACGAGTTAAAGGGAACACCTACTGCTACCCAACCCTCCAAACAGGGTGACGGTATTGAAAGAAAGAACTCCCAAGGTTATACTGTGTCTAAACTGAATTCGCCATCATCAGCCACCCAAAAGGTTGATGATATCATTAAAGGGGTAACAGAGGATCTAGCCCAGATCCAAAGTGAGTCAGAGTCAATGCACATCATTTCTGAGGATGGTCAGCCCAAGGAGAGAAGTATCGAACGCATTGGTGACACTGCTTCTCCTCCCCAAGCTGATCAGACTCCTTCTCTCTTACACTCTGAGTCTGCACAGGCTGTTAATGCCCCTTCTATGTCATAAGGAGGGGTACATGCCTCAATTCTCCCTAAGGATACTTTGGTGCAACAACACACCTCTGTTGAAGGGCAATCAAATGCACAAAACATTTCACCTGCAGAGTCTGTGTCTGCATCTGTCTTCAGATAGAGGGATTCTGCAGGTTACTTGGCTGTTTTTAAGGCAGTCATGTCAGCCCCTTGTGTAGCAAAGGGAACCATTGATGGTCCTCTCGATGTCAATGAGAACATGATCACTATCTCCGGAAGTGATTCTTCATTCGATGATGAGTTTGCCCATCCATCCTCAAGGGATGCTTTGATGGAAGATGCTAGTGGAGGAGTTGATCAAAATCTAGATCAACACATTCCCACTGGCCCTCAGCCTGAATTAAATGTTAATCTTTCTCAGGCTGACCAACTCATCATCAATTCTGACAGATCCACTCATGAGACTCACTCTCATGAGCAAATGTTCCAAAACTCCTTAAACCTCCACCCCCTTCTAAATATGCCCAATGACCTGATATTAAGGATTGCAGGCTGCTCTTTCTAGAGTCAGTGGCTTTTAAGCCAACTGCAAGTTCTTCCCAAGCTGCCACTATCTCATTTTCAGATGTGGTGGGTCAGCCCACTGAGTTCATTTCAACCTCTAAGGTTGAGAGCTCAAAGCTGACCGAATGCTTGGAAAAGATCCAAAAGGATCAGGATTTGACGGATAAGAAGGTGGATAAGCTGTGTCAAGATCAGACTGCATTGGAAGAATATGTTAAGAAAGTAGTTGATTTGATGCAGCAGAACCAAAGCAAGCTGACAGAGTCTCTTGATAATCTTACAAAGGAAGTAAATGAAGAGAATGAAAGGAACAAGAGTACTCTGGGTCAGATTGAGAATGCAGCAACTAAGTTTAAAAGGGAAGTCACCATAGAAATTCGATCTGCAAACAAGTCACAAGCAGATTTCAAGAATGATCTGATTGAAGCTTCTAAGGGTGTTAAATCCAAGATTGAACTCCTCCATGAGGATTATGTTGAGCTAAGAAGAGCCTGTTGTCTCACCAATGTCAAGGTTGACTTGATCAACCAGGATCTCAAAGACTTCCTTGTTACTCCAGTGAGCTCTTTCCCTGCTGATGATGACAAAAAGGGGGAGAAGAATGCTAATAAGAGAAAGAGGAGTGCTATGAGTGAAGCTGAAATAGAAATGCAAAAAGCTCAGGTTGACAAGGACATTGAAGAATACCTTGAAAGATTGAAAGAGAGACTGAATAAGGCCAGAGCTGAGGAGGCACTAAATGATAGAAGATTGGTTGTGCATGGTTCTAGGGTGGAAGCTGAGAAAGAAATAGTAGAGGAGATAAAAAGACCAGAATCTGAGTCTGGTGGTGTAAATGTTGGAAAATTGAATGTAGAGACTGAAAAGGAGAGTGATACAACCAAGGGAGAGACTGTTAATGCTGAAATGGGAGATATAAGGAAGAATGTTGGAGTTGAAAAGAAAGCTAAAAAGAAAAGAAAGTCCTCCCAAGCTGATCCTGTACAAGCTATGCCAACTCAAGCTGACCGAGCTCCCAAAGAACAAATTGATGAATCTTCATCTAGTGAAGACACAGCCACTCTGACCCAGTTCATGATCAAGAAAAGAACAACAGAAGTTGGGTTAAGTGGTGTGAAGGTCTTAACTGATAAAGAAAAGGATTGGGAGATTGCAACAGAAACTGCTCCACAGCTTGGGGTAACAGTTGAGGTGGCATATAAAATGATTAAGGAGGACAGATTAGAAAGAGAAAGAATTGCTGCAACTAAGTCTGATTCTGAAATTGCCAAGGCTGTTCAAGAACAATTAAATAAAGAAGATGAAGAAGATCTTGCAGCCATTGGTTCTAAAAGGAAAGTTGTGAGCAAAGGAAAAGGAAAGAAGAAGGTGGTGGTCCATTCAACACCATCACAAAAGGTTAAGGATGTAAAAGAAAGTGTGAAAGCCCATAATTGGTTTGATGCTATGGAGAAAAGAAAAGTAACATAAAAGATCAACTATAGAAGGCATCCAGAACCAATTCTCCAGGTTCAACTCAAAAGAAGAAAGGGAAAGTCCATTCCAAGCATTAGGTTCACAAGAAAAGGATTTGAGACAAGTTGGGAAATTCATGATCTTGAAAATCTGTATGAGTTAGGTTACACAGAGTGGGTTGAATTGCATGATATCATCACTGGTATGCCTGGAATTCATAGAGAAACTGTCTTGGAAGCCATTGAGAAAAAGTTGGCTGCAATTGTAAAATACAAGATTGATATCACTGGCCTTCCAAGACCAAAAGCATATGATTTGGATGATGAAGATGAGTCAGAAGAGCCACTCAAGAAGAAGAGGAGAAGAAATGTTAAGCTCAAAGCTCCTGAAGGTGATCACACAGACTTTCTCAGAAACTTGAACCCTTCAGAGTTTCTTGGGCTATTATCTCCTGATGCTCTAAACAGAATTCTAAGACATCTCAATCTGTCTCTTCCTGCTGGTGTGGCTAATGCAACAAGTGGAATGCACATTACTGAACCTGAACATGGTATGTATTTTGTGGATGCAAGAGGGCAACTTGTATTCCAAAGGACTGCTGAGCTGAAAGAGGTACCAACTATGCACCTTTTTACCTTGTACAGATTTTGTGTTACTTTCAGTGAACAAGGTAATGGGTATGAGAAGTTCCTTATAAATGAAGGGTTAAATAGAAAAGTAGATGTGAGAATTGCTCCATCTTTTGAATTTAAGCAAGAAACTGTAGAGTTGATTGGGGAATAGTCTTATTGTAATACTTTGTATTTCTCAATATATACAAGTATTTGAACAAATTCAGTTGTCTTGTTAAAATTTCATATCAGATTGAAAAGAACCCAAAAGATTCAAAGGGTCACAAGCTGTTAGTCATATTTTCGTTTGATTCTTTGTAAGCTGATAGTCAAAAGTGTAGTTGGGTTTTGTCATCATCAGATAGGGGGAGATTGTTGAGTCCCAATGTTAATTGTAAATTTAATGATGACAAATCTGACCTATAAACACTTAGTAATCTTTGGTTCTTGTAATCTGATCTAGGTCAGACTAAGCTGACACGGATTACGATCTGTCTCTGACCCAGATCATGCTTCATACTTGTAATTGTAATATCTTATGGAAGCAAGTGTTTTTCAAGCTGCATCAACAATGCATTAGCATTCAGTCCAAGTCGAAGAGGAGGATTGAAGATAGAAGACCAAGATGTTAGTGGAAGACAGCTTGGGATTAACAGTCAGCTTGGAAACACTTAGGCAGATTGGTGCTTTGACAAATGGCCCAATCTGTGTCTGACAATCAAGTGAAGATAACAACCTGGATTGAAGATAAGGACAAATGACGTGACTAGGAAGATTCCTAGGATCCAGGTTGGTGGTTATTTTACATATGCGTGTCCATACTCCTATTGGTAGATGAAGAATGTACGTCAGTACGTGGGGGACCACAAGTACCATGAAAGGCACGATTGATTATTCCTTCATCAACCACTGATTGAAGAAAACGTAGCTGCAACGGACACCTAATGAAGGAGCGCTTGTGCCTATAAAAGCCTCATTCATGGATTGCATATGTGTGGCATTTTCCTGAGAATCATTCTTCACACAAGTTTCTCTGCTCTTATACACAGCTTAGTGTGTACGAGATCAGCTTGGGCTGATTCTCTTGAGCTGAAACTTATTGATTGTTGTTTGTCATTTCATAGGGTTGTTTAGATATCTATAGGCTATATTTATTCCGCAACAACCCTGTAATTCTTTGTATAGATTATTTCTTAATAAAGGATTACATTTGAAAATAACAATCTGTGTTCAAGAATGCTTTTATTTCTTTACTGCTTTACTGTTTTAATGATTCCTGCTCTTTACTTACTTGATTAATATTCATTAACTGAATCTTAAAACGTTTTGTGTTAAAAGTTTGTAAAGATTGTGGAAAGTTGTATTCACCCCCCCCTCTACAACTGTTCTGTGTTCAATATACTTTGGTATATTGATACACCGTGGGACGTATCAATGTCCACCCATCTTCCAGATGTGACATCTTCCTTCACCAGGTGCTCTTCGTCTGCCAGAGCCATGTAACAGCAATCTCTTTCTTCTTCTTCATCAACAGATGAATCATCAGAAGGAACCCATTTCTCTTCAGTTGTTGCAATCATGCACTTATTATTTTCCATTTGTTGTGCCATGAGAGCAATTTGAGCCTTAAGCTTTTTGTATTTAGAAGTAAATGGACCAGGTTGGGATACAAACTGATTGGACTTGCAATCTTTCATGAAATGACCTTTTCTGCCACACTTAAAGCATGTCAGATTGGTCTTATCAGTAGAAGAACTGGATGCAAATTGTCCAGATGTCCTATTTGCTCTTGCTTTGAAACGGTTAAACGTTTTAGCAATCATTGCAACCAGGTCATCATTTTCAGATTCATCACAGTCTGGAGAGATAAGACTAGATTCTCCAGATTCCATGAATTCAGACACCATCTTCTTCATAGAAAATACATTCTTAGAAGATATTAGTGCTCTACCTTGTGGTTCAGTATGACTAACCACATTAGGACTACTGGAGGCATGGTTATAGGCATCTTGTTCTGCCACAACTCTCTGAGCCTGATTTTCTTCAGTGTATCTGAAGGCTCCATGTAAAGTTGAAAGAGTGTGAGTGTGCAGAGTTTTGCCTTGTCGTAAGACCAGGATCATGTGAGACCATTTGGTGGGTAGAATATCACAAAATTTCTCCAGAAGTATATCCTTGTCTTTCTCAACCCCCAGTCCTCTCAACTGGTTAATGATGCTCATAAATGTGGTGTAAGTACCAGTGAGAGACTCATTGGGCTGAGCAAAAAATGACTCATACCTCTTGTTTAAGGAGACCTTTCTGGTGACAATGGTGTCATCTCCTCCTTCATACTGGTTCACTAGTTCATCCCACATGGTTTTAGCACTGGGAAAAAGAACTAGTGTGGGAATTAGGTTTCTGGAACAGCCCCGAGGATCATGTTTTTGAGAAGGGTATCTAGATTTACCAATCTCCTCTCCTCTTCAGACCAATGTTCCTCCTCTTTTCCTGACCTTTTCTAGATCCAGTTGGATCAAGAAGAGCATTGAGAGGTGATGTGGGGACGTAAGGTCCTTCATTTAAGATTTTCATCATATTTCTCTCAATTCCAGTGATATGCAATATCATCCAAGCCTTCCACGTACCAAATTCATCACTATTCCCACTGAATTTAGGAACAGGATTATTTGAGTAGTGCACATGCACATGTGGAGAAGCAGGAGTAGGAGGAGGAGGAGGTGGATTAGTGTTATGAACAGGTGGTGGTTCATTATTTTGATCATTAATATTAGGATCAGAACCAAGATTAAAACCTCCTTGTGTATTTTCTAGGTTGGCCATCAAAGAAGCAGATCTAGGCAAGTTTGTTTAGCCTTCTGCTCTGATACCAAATGTAAAGTCCCTCACTTGATGGTTTAACCTAGAAGTGTAAAATACGACAAGTCTAATAAGCACTAGATTGGACTAGTATTACTTGAATATAAATGCAAGTATATAAACAAAGTAATACAAGACTAAAAGCAATAAAGTAAAGGTGGAACACAATGTAATTTTTCAAGTGTATTTTATTTATGATGTTAAATAAAATACAAGGTTGTGCGGAATCAAGATAATACAAATATGTAAGTATCCTAACAACCTATGAATTACAAATGATCTATATTTGCCAAATAAACTCTTTAGATCGAGATATTTGCCAAATAAACTCTTTACATCAATGTCTCACAACTTTCAACTTTCATTTTCATCTCTTTCTTCAAATCTCAACCACTCATTTTTTTCTCTCTCCTCCATAAATCATTTTATTATTCTAATTTATTCAAAATCTTTTATCTCAAAAACCGTACATCGATAAATTATAAAAATTATATGGGTGTTCTTAAATTTCATGCTCTTTCATTAGAGATGTCATTCGATATACTTTCGACGAATTTTTAAATCCGAAGACGGAGCCCGTACGTCTAAGGCATTTGGCTATCACACTCTATGACCTATCACACTCTATGACCTATCACCTCCTATGACCTATCACACTCTATGACCTATCACCCCTACCATCTCACCGCCGCAACGCGCTGGTACTTTCTCTCGTATATTATAAACTAATTCATTAAATGTATATTAAGTATTCAATAGTCTTATGAATAATGTAATTTATATTAATAAGGGCATTTATGTGATTTTAAAGATAGAAAAGTTGAAAAAGGGAAGAGGGTTTATGTAGTAGTAAAGATAATAGAGAAAATGCTAAATGAATTCTTAGGGTTTCACTTAACGTGCATAAAAAAATTTACTTTTTCTTATCAAAATTTGAGCCTCTAAATTATATGGTAAGTATACAGCTATTGAATGCACCTTAATGAAAGCTCTCATAGCTTCATTTAGCAAAACCCTTTGATTGATCAAATAATCGCACTATGGCTCAACCGGAGGTGTGAGTGGGGTTTTAGGTGTTTTGTGGGCGATTCCCTTCCGGTCAGAGGGCCGTAGGCCGCTTTATGCCTGTTATTGTTGGTCTGAGCCGATTGGTCGGGCTTAGGGATTCGGATATCGAATGTGTCGGTGGTTAGGGTTTTGATATGTTGAGTATGATCCTCTGCCGTATGGCACATCCTCTATTTATATAGATGGTAAAGACTTGGAGAGGAAGATATAGATTTAGGGTAAATCTCTTCCTCTTATTCGTGATATCTTCTAAGTATGGAAGATATGTTTTGGACTCTTAGAACCGTGTCCTAGTTTATAGGAGTGTTTGATATCATTCCCTTATTGGGAGGTCGGATAAACATGGAAAGGATTTATGTGTATCCGTTTGTTATTATCTTTGAGAGCTCCGGAATTACGGAGGTATACATCGTAGCTTCGGCTACGGATAAGTCTGCTTGGTACAATGTATTAGTACCTTCGCTGCTTACGAAGGGTCCTTCGTATCCAGTCTTTTATACGGAGGTAAAGCTCCGTATACGGTATATCATCAAGCCCCCCAGTCTGATGGGAGAGTCTATCTGTAGAGTATCGCATTAGACTTCAAAAATAATCTAATAAAAATAAATAAATAAGAGCATACCTGCGTAACCGCAGCTTGAAAGAGCTATGGTTTTGGGTGCTCCGTATCTTCTCCGAACTCTTTTTAAGGGTAAAATTTCCATTTTACCATGCCGCGTATATATCCCATCAAGAGTTTAATTCGTGCGCGCTTATCTCGAGGAGAAAACCAATCGACGGTTTGGGTTGGTTATGCGCCGGTTTTTCAAACCATCCATTTTGTCTCCTATTTAAGTTCGACGGCTCCAAGGATTTTCTTTTCCACTTCTTTTGCAACTGCTCTCCCTTCCCAACTCTCTTTTCTTCATTATCAGAATCATTCGTTCCTCTCGTTCAATCTTCTTCATACTTATGGATCGTAATCATTTTCGCATCATTAGTACCATGTATTCGGAAATGACGGAGGACGATGTCGCGTGGTTTCGTCAGTGCTTCTGCCGCCCTAACGATCCTGAGATTAGGGTTCCGAGCCAATCAGAATCGATTCTTGATGCGCCTCCTGGGTTCATAGGTATGTACACTGCTCCCTTTTCCGGTGGTAATCTTAGGTTTCCTTTGTCCCCTTGGTTATTAGGGTTACTTAATTACCACAATCTGTATCTATCCGTGGTGCATCCTTTAGCGATTACTATGATAATGTCGTTTATCGTTGTTTGTCGTGCATATGAGATAGAGCCCAGGATAAGTGTTTTTCGATTTTTTTCAAGTTTGGTGTTCGTGATGGTTAGGTTATAGTGGAGGAGAGGCCTGGTAGGTTATTTTTTGATGTAGGGGATTCTGATATGTTGAACTGGAGGCCTGGGTTTTTGTTTTTCAGTCAAGAATATATTCATCCGCTGTATAGGGGTTTGTTGGATACGAGTAGGTTGGTACCGGGGATGTCTTTTGAGGACAATGTGCATGACTGGGTTACTCTAGATAATGCATTGGTCCGCCAGGTGCATAGGTCTCCATTTGAGTTGGTCATTTATCCCTCTGTGATTCTGTATCTTTGTGGCATTACGATGTCATTGGAGGGTTCTCCTGATCAGCCGGTTTTGATATGGTGTTGTGAAGGTACCATTCTTTGTTATTTCGTCTTTTGACTATTGATTGTACTTTTTCCTGATGTCTTCATATTGCGTTTGCAGAGTTAACACTCAGAGAGGCTGTTACCATGAACCCTCGGGGGATGGTCGTTGGTAGAAGACCCATATCTCGTTTTGATGATGGGGAGGGTCCCCTTTGTTAGGTCCAGATTTACTGGACTCGCTCCTGACTCGACTACTAGAGCCTTACTGAAGATCTGTCCAGAAACGTGTTCTACTGGACCTACTCCAGACTTGGAATCTGGAGTCCCTCTGAAGATTTGTCCAGAAATAATGGAAGACCAATGAGCAAATACTTGTATAGGAAATCTGGAGTATTCTCCAGATTAGCTCACTGGACTTCACCCCAGTCCAGATCAACTCTACTGAAGACATTCTCACTAAAGTCAAAGACTGAAGTCAGAATAAAGAAGACTGACAAATGGAGGAGTCCACTGGAAGTCTTACCAGATCTGTACACTGGAGGATTGTCAGTGTTCTAGACCTTACAAGTCTGAACACTGATATCGAGTAATTGACTTTTGCCTTTACACACTTTCCAAAGAACATTCCACTTGTTCTTTACCAAAGTATACGTGTGTAAAGGTGGTTGGATAAAAGGATACAAAGTCATTTGATGTGACTTTATCCTTATTCCTTATCCAATGCATTTAATGTTCTTGTCGGATCATTAAATACATGCAACCATATTTGTACGGCACAAAATTCACTGGTGAATTTTGTTGACTATAAATACAAAGTCATTTCCTTGAGAAAAATACTTTTAAGCATACATTTTGCATTAAAGTGAATTTGTCTAAATACTCTCGATCTTAAACTGGGATACTTCACAACTTTAAGTATCTCGATCCAAAAGAGTTATTTGACAAATATAGATCATTTGTAATTCATAGGTTGTTAGGATACATACTTATTTGTATTATCTTGATTCCGCACAACCTTGTATTTTATTTAACATCATAAATAAGATACACCATTGAAAATTACATAATGTTCCACTTTACTTGTTTATTGCTTTAAGTCTTGTATTAACTTATTTATATACTTGCATTTATATTTAAGTAATACTAGTCCATTCTAGTGATTATTAGACTTGTTGTATTTTACACTTTCCTGGTTAACCATCGTACTTAAGGGACTCACATTTGGTATCAGAGCAGAAGGCTAAACATTGCCTAGATCTGTTTCTTTGATGGCTAACCAAGAAAATACACAAGGAAGTTTTAATCTTGGTCCCGATCCTAATGCTAATATTAATGATCAAAATGAACCACCTATTGTTAATAAGACTAATCCACCTCCTCCTCCTACTCCTGCTTCTCCACACGTGCATGTGCACTATTCAAATAATCATGTTCCTAAATTCAGTGGGAACAGTGATGAATTTGGTACGTGGAAGGCTAGGATGGTTTTGCATATCACTGGTATTGAGAGGAACATGATGAAAATCTTAAATGAAGGTCCTTATGTCCCTACATCACCTCTCAATCCCCTTCTTGATCCTTCTGGATCTAGAAGAGGAAGAGAAAAGAGGGAGGAACATTGGTCTGAAGAGGAGAGGAGATTGGTGAATCTAGACACCCTTCTCAAAAACATGATCCTCAGGGCCGTTCCAAAAACCCTAATTCCCACACTAGTTCTTTTTCCTAGTGCTAAAACCATGTGGGATGAACTTTTAAACCAGCATGAAGGAGGAGATGACACTATTGTCACCAGAAAGGTCTCCTTAAACAAGAGGTATGAGTCATTTTTTGCTCACCTAATGAGTCTCTCACTGGTACTTACACCAGATTTATGAGTATCATAAACCAGTTGAGAGGTCTTGGGGTTGAGAAGGACAAGGATATACTTCTGGAGAAATTTTGTGATATTCTACCCACCAAATGGTCTCACATGATCCTGGTCTTACGACAAGGTAAAACTCTGCACACACACACTCTCTCAACTTTATATGGAGCTTTCAGGTACACTGAAGAAAATCAAGCCCAGAGAGTGGTGGCAGAACAAGATGTTTTTCACCATGCCTCCAGTAGTCCTAATGTGGTCACTCATACTGAACCACAAAGTACAGCACTGATATCTTCTGAGAATGTATTTTCTATGAAGAAGATGGTGTCTGAACTTATGGATTCTGGAGAGTCCAGTCAAATCTCTCCAGACTGTTGTGATGAAACTGAAGATGATGACCTCATTGCAATGATTGCTAAAACGTTTAACCGTTTCAAAGCAAGAGCAAATAGGCCATCTGGACAATTTGCATCCAGTTCTTCAACTGATAAGACCAATTTGACATGCTTTAAGTGTGGGAAAAAGGGTCATTTCATGAAAGATTGCAGGTCCAACCAGTTTGTATCCAAGCCTGGTCCATTCTCTTCAAATAATAAGCCTGATGATAGCTATAAATTAAAATATAAAAAGCTTAAGGCCTAGATTGCTCTCATGGCACAACAAATTGAAAACAATAATAAGTGCATGATCGCAACAACTGAAGAGAATTGGGTTCCTTCTGATGAATCATCTGCTGATGAAGAAGAAGAAAGAGATTGCTGTTACATGGCTCTGGCAGACGAAGAGCTCCTGGTGAAGGAAGATGTCACATCTGGACGATGGGTGGACATTGTTATCAAAAAGGTTAGTGATTATGATAATGCAACTGACCAAGAATTAAAACTGGACATTGCTGAAGCTCTTAATTCTGATTTGATATTTGTAGAAACTGTTAGATCTGATTGTGTAAATGGTCTAGAAACAGATTCTTCTGAAATAACTGCTTTAAAATCAAAATTAAAAGAACTTCAAGACATTGAACTGGCATTTCAAGCCCAGGTTCTGGTAACTGAACAATTGATTCAAGAAAAACAAGATCTTGAAGTCATTTTAGAGAAAGAAAAACTGGTAATTAAATCATGGCTAGAAACCAAGAAGCCATATGATGCTGGAGTAAATCAATTTCCTGCTCAAAAACGTGCATATTTAGATGGAAATACTCATGTAGCATCATTAATACCAGTAATCGATCGATTACCAGAGGGGTTCAGGCCCACCACTGTTTATGATGAGCCTATAACTCCCAAGGCCAATATTTTCCCAGTTCAATCCCCAGAGGTGAAGACTGGAGCATTCCAGATGACTGCTCCAATTAAAGAGGTTTATCGGAATAACCCTTTGCCTCAGACCAATCCCCTACCTAAGCCTAGAACTGGAAAGGCTAAGGTATCATCTGATGAAAATGTTTTGTCCAGGTTAGAGAGCCAGATTCAAATTCTGACTCGTCAATTTCAAAGTTTTAATGCAAGATTAAACTTTATTGAGGGTACTTCATCTGGCCCTAGACAAAACACAAAACCTTTTGCAAAGAAAGTTAAATCTATTTCTCCAGTTGAGAAAAAGAAAAAGGTTTCAAAACTATCAACCCCAGTGGTCTTTTCAACTAAGACCACTGTTGAAGAAAGTGAACTAAACCAGATTGCCCCAGGGACCTATAAGGGAGGGTCCAGTGAACCCATCAGTCGTTGGGTTCCCAAATCTAACTGATAAATATCTGGTGTATGTGCAGGGCGATCAAAAGAAATATATCTGGTATCTTGACAGTGCTGCTGGCAGGACGATGACCGGATGTAAGACCCTGCTGGAGGAGTTCACCATTTCTGATGGACCCTCCATTACTTTTGGAAATGATGGTTGTGGAAAGACTGAGGGATACGGTGTTCTAAACAATGGACAAGTCAAGTTCAGACGTGTTGCATTTGTGAATGGTTTGAAATACAACCTCATCAGTGTAAGTCAACTGTGTGATGATGGCTATCAAGTTCTATTTAATATTGCTCAGGGTATCGTATTCAACAAGGACTGGAAGGTAGTGTTGATTGCTCCCAGAAAAGGGAATGTGTACGTGATGGATATGAAAAGCTCTCCTTCAGAGCAGTGTTTCTATACTCAAGCTGATGAAGACACAAACTGGTTATGGCACAAAAGGTTATCCCATTTAAATTTCAAGAATATTAATAAGTTGTCCAGAAAACAACTTGCAGATGGGATACCTTCAGTTTCCTTTAAAAAGGAAACGCCATGTCCAGGATGTGAGATGGGTAAGCAGAAACGTACCAGTTTCAAGACCAGACAGAATTTCAGCATATCTGAACCTCTTCATATGCTTTATATGGACCTCTTTGGTCCAGTGAATGTTCAGACTCGTGCTGGTAAAAGATACACCCTGGTGATCGTAGATGAATTTTCCAGATATTGTTGGGTGATCTTTCTGAGGTCTAAAAGTGAAGCTGCTGCTGAAAT
The DNA here is from genome assembly GCA_034093135.1 of Erigeron breviscapus. NCBI lineage: Eukaryota > Viridiplantae > Streptophyta > Magnoliopsida > Asterales > Asteraceae > Erigeron > Erigeron breviscapus. The sequence goes on from CM067167.1 coordinate 259,970,899, forward strand.
CATCAGTCTTATTAAACAAATTGAGCTCAAGTACAGTCGAAAGGTGTGTCATTTAAGAAGTGACAATGGAACAGAATTCCAGAATTCAACTCTGGAGTCATTCTATACTGACACTGGCATCTCCCAGAACTTCTCTTCAGCCCGCTCTCCAGAACAGAATAGAGTGGTGGAATGAAGAATCGAACGCTGATAGAAGCTGCCAGGAGTATGCTTGCTGAATCTGGTCTGTCTACCAGTTTCTGGGCGGAAGCAATTGCAACTGCTTGCCACACCCAGAATCGATCAGTGTACATCAAAAGACACAAAAAGACAGCCTATGAAGTCTTAGGAAATAGAAAACCAAATATTGGTTATTTTCACGTTTTTGGATGTCCAGTTTACATCCTGAACGACTCCAGTCAGCTAGGCAAATTTGATGCCAAAGCTGATGAAGGGTATTTCTTAGGCTATTCAGCCATTCGCAAGGTCTTCAGAGTCTACAACAAGAGACTGGAGAAGGTCCATGAGTCAATTCATGTCACATTTGATGAATCAAATGCTGCAATCAACAAAAAGCCAGCCCTTGACACTCCCCCAGTAACTCCAATTGTCTTTTGTGAATCTGATCCTATAAACGACATTAAAGAAGATTCAGAAGACACAGTTTCCAGTCATCCTGATCCGGAACCTGTTCAGAAAAAGAAACTCCCAGTAGTACTCCATTCTATCCTTCTATTATTTTCAAACTACCCTCGGAAATTAATATTGGATCAGATGTGCGTACTACTCCCCCAGTATCAGTGTCAGTTGAGAATGTACCAGAAATGTCTTCTTATGAAGAATTCCAAACTGAACCAGTACTTCAGGAAATGCCTTCAAATGAAGAATTTCATGATGCAAATCGTGATTTAAATGACTCAGATGAAGATACTGAAGTAGTCTGGCAAGATCCTCCTCCAGAAGCAACTCTAGAGGAGACTCAACTGAATTCTTGCACTGATTTTGTTCTCAGTAACAATCCTGGTCAGTACTCCAGATGGACAAAAGCTCATCCTATTGATCACATCATAGGTGACTCCAGTAGAGGAGTTCAGACCAGAAGAGCCTCCAGTAATCAATGCTTATACGTTAGTTTTCTATCTTTGATGGAACCAAAGAAGATTGACGAGGCTATGGAAGATCTAAGCTGGGTGACTGCTATGCAAGAAGAGCTTCACCAGTTTGAAAGGAACAAGGTCTGGTATCTGGTTCCTTTCCCAGTTGGGAAGAAAGAACCAATTGGAACAAGATGGGTCTTCAAAAACAAGGTAGATGAAGATGGCCACGTAATCAGAAACAAGGCCAGACTGGTAGCACAAGGCTACTGCCAGTCAGATGTCGATTTTGATGAATCGTTTGCTCCAGTGGCTAGACTTGAAGCGATCAGAATATTCTTAGCATTCACTGCTTATCATCAGTTCAAGGTCTACCAGATGGATGTAAAGAGTGCTTTCTTGAATGAAAAGCTTGAAGAAGAAGTTTATGTCAGACAACCACCAGGTTTCATTGATGAAAAGCATCCACATTGGGTATATCATCTGGACAAAGCGCTTTATGGCCTCAGACAAGCCCCACGTGCCTGGTATGACACTCTGACTAAACATTTGTTGAAAAATGGTTTCAAAAGAGGTGCAATTGACAATACCTTATTTATTCTTTATGAAAAAGGTAATCTGTTAATGGTACAAATTTATGTTGATGATATTATTTTTGGGTCTACTGATGAAAATATGTGCAAGAAATTTTCAAAAATAATGTCAACTGAATATGAGATGAGCATATGGGTGAATTAACATATTTTCTTGGACTCCAGATTAAACAAAACAAAGATGGCATCTTTATTAATCAGGAAAAATATGTTAGAGATCTTTTAAAGAAATATGATATGAACTCTTCACCATCTAAACCAACTCCAATTTCTGCACCACTGACACTGGACTCCGATCCAGATGGTAAACCAGTGAACACCACTGTCTATAGAGGCATGGTTGGTTCACTGATGTATTTAACTGCCAGTAGACCAGATATTATGTTTTCAACATGTTTATGTGCCATATATCAGTCTAATCCAAAGGAATCTCATATGCTTGCTGTAAAGCGCATACTGAAGTACCTCAAAGGTGTCCCCAGTCTAGGTCTTTGGTACCCCAAAGGCTCAGGCATGGATCTAATGGGTTATTCAGATTCAGATCATGCAGGTTGTAAGATAGACAGGAAATCCACTACTGGTGGATGTCATTTCCTTGGTGGCAAACTGGTCAGCTGGACCAGTAAGAAGCAAACTTTAGTTTCATTGTCCACTGTTGAAGCTGAATACGTGTCTGCAGCCAGTTGTTGTGCTCAGATACTCTGGATGAAGAACCAGTTGCTTGATTATGGTATTAAATATTCAAAGACCCCAATCTTTTGTGATAATACCAGTGCCATTTCTATCTCAAACAATCCAGTCATGCACTCCAGAACGAAGCACATTGATCTCAGGTATCACTTCATTCGTGATCATATTATGAAAAACAACATTGAACTCCATTTTATTCCCACTGACAAACAACTCGCTGACATTTTTACCAAACCTCTGGATGTCAAAACTTTTGAATATCTTGTTGGTGAGTTGAGAATGTTAAACCCTTAAAATCTAGTGACTGCTCAGATATTGAATGCCTTTGTGTACTATCTGTGCATTATTAGATTTCTGGAACAACATTCCAGGGAAAGACTTGAAAGATATTTTGTTCTTAAAAATGTTTTAAGTTCAGGGGGAATTTATTAATTTATTAATTTATTTTCTCACTGGACAAACTCTTCAGAAAATATTACTGGTGCTTTGTAAATGTGTCCCTCTCACTGGTAACTGGACAGGTTGAAGTGCGTGTTTGAGGTGACTAATGTCTCCTTGTAAATGTGTCCCTCTCATTTGTCTGTATTAGTTGACGTGCACGTTTGAGGTTACCAGTCTTTCAAAATGGTTTTCACTGATACTTTACTGGAGTGTCCCTCCAGTGTACCATCAGTACATGTTCACTGGACTAATCCACCAGTGATACTGGAGTGTCCAGTCAACCTCCAGATGCACTGAAATATGTCATAATATTTTCTAAATACTTGGTCATCGTGCGTGCCACGTAAGCAAATCGTTTTGGAGATATTTTAATCCTACGTGGCATGTAAATTTTTCAACGTAATAATGGTATTTTTACCTTGGGAAGTGAAAAAGAGCAACTTGTTAATGTTTGTGGGCTGTAAACCGTCACACATTTATGTGTGATGTGATGCAATTAATGCGGATCTCAGAACCTCGATCAAAATTATATTTGATAATTTCAAATAAACCATTTGAGTTCCACATTCTTTCTCCTATAAATACCCACTTTCAATTTCAATTGCATTTACTTCGAACATATTTACTCCCAAATCTCTCAAATTCCTTCATTTACTTCTTCATTCAATTTCCAATCATATTTATCTCTCTTATTTACTCCATTTCCATTCATTCCTTCATCAAATCTTCATCATAACCTATATACATTCAATTTCATCTTCATCTATTCTTTATAAATGGCACCTAGACAGTCAAAATCGCCTAAAAATCTGCTTGCCACTGAATATAATCCTTCTGAAAATGTTGACAGGGCACCTCATATCACTCTTGAGGTAAATGCCGTAAGAATAAATATGAACAACTGGATGGCCAGACTTTCTCTGTCCAGTGTTCATAATGCCCAATCGATTATTGGGAGATTAAACACATTTTTTCTCTCTTGCCCATTATATGGTGCGTTAACACTAAATCCAGGAAGGATGTACCACGATTACCTGTGTGAATTCTGGTACACTGCAACATGTGATGATGAAACTTCATCTATCAATTATACTCTCAAGGGAGGTACCAGATCCCTTGGTTTCACTGCAAGTCTACTCAGGTCTGTTCTACAGTTAAACTATTTTGAACAGAATGAGTTGCCTATTGAACTTCCCACTGGTATCAATACAAGGGAAGTATGCAGACTGATGGGGCACACAGATATCATGGATGATCATGGCCAGCTATCCAGGAAAGGAACTATCTACATGAGCAAGCTGTCAGACTCATGGAGATACTTTTTCACCCACATTATTGAATGTCTGGGAGGCAGTTCTGGAGGGTTAGACCAGATAAATCAAACCCAACTCCAGATTGCCTACTGCTTATGGTTTGGGCTTAGAGTGGACTTTGCTCAGATTCTTTTTGATGTTCTGGTAGAGCGCCTTAGAGTGAAAGGAAGAAAACCTTTTGTTCCTTATATTCGCTTCCTTTCACTAATGTTTAAAAATGCTCTTGGAGACCAGTATGATTTTGATACTACTCACTTTTCTGTGAGTGAGTATATAAGGGATCTGGTCAACCTCAGATCTCCACTGGATGAGGTAGATATTCCTCAGTCCATGCTTTCCTCTCAAAGGGAAGAAGCTGAAATGGCTCCAGATAGAGGTCAAGCTGTTGTAGGACCATCTGGTGATCAGGATGTACAGATAATAGAAGTTGTACAGCCCATTAGACAAATTGCTCCTGAAGGTCAAGGTACAGAAGTTGTTGAACCTTCCAGACGACCTAGAACTAACAGGCGTCTGATGAGAGCTGGACTTCAGGTGAATCCTGAAAGACATCCTGGTGATGTTATGAATTTGGATGGGTCTCCAATTTTTGAACAAGAGAACATACAAGAGGTTGTTGGACAGGTGACTGATGAGGAGATTGAAAATGTTGCTCAGATTAGTGAGCAGGTTGTTGAGGAAGTTGAACATGTTTCTGGTGAGCAAGAGGCTCAAATAGACTTGAATGTAGGGGCTGGTGAACAGGTTAATGTAGAGACTGGTGAACAGTCTAGTGAACAGACAGTTGGGATGGCTCCAGAATGGGATGATGTAGATTCCCCAATGTCTGAAGGTTTTGATGTAAACATGAATTTTCTGGGTGAAGATGTACAAGAAGAAGAAAGTCTACCAGAAATGCCACCACCTCCACCAGAAATGCCTCCACCAGAATCAAACATGCCACCACCACCACCTTCAATTCCTAGAGATACACAATACTTCACTCCAGCAACCACTCAACCTTCACAATCTCAACCTCCACCTCGTGCGCCGGAGTCACCAGTTGCAACATCTGAAGCTGCAACTGAAGAGGACTGGGCACAAGTACCTCTTATGACCAGATTGCCTTCACATCTTGAACCTCCCAGTGGTCTCTCCACTTCATCTTCTGCCGAGGTCCAAGGCCTTTTAAGTAAGGTGGCGGACCTGGAGAGATCACTCCAGACTTCATCTCAGGTTATTTCAGACTTCAAATCCTTATTATCAAATAACCTTGCATCTGAGATGAATCTGTTTGCTGGGAATGAGAAGCTTGTGTTTGAGAAGCTTGATGAACTGGTACTGGCCACAAACCACAATACTGAAAATTTCAAAGTGGCAGTCCAGGGTTTAGAGACAAGGTTGGTTAGTTCTGTTCAGACTGCAGTCACTGGTGAACTGGCAGGTCTGAAAGAAGGAGTTCAGAAGTTAGTTTCCAGGGTCAGTTCTCTGGAGACTAGATCCACACTTGACCAGGATGCTGTGGTCAGTACAATAAGTGATGAATGTACAAAGAAGTTCAGAATTAGTATGCTGAAAGAATTATCTGAAGAGATTTCTGAAACTGTTCTTCGTACCATTCAAGATGGGGTGTTACCCCAAGTGGAGAATTTACTGGAAGAAAAGTTGCCAAAGCACTTGCCTAAATAAATTGCAAATGTACAAAAGGAAGTGCAGGAACTTAAGAAAGTTGTGTCTGATGCAACTCCAGAGGCAGGAAGAACATTTGGTGCGCTGGACAGACATATGCTGGAACAGTTATGGAATGATCTCAAGTCAAGAACTGGTGATCATTCCAAGGGGGAAAAGTCGTCTGGTGACCAAATAACACTGAAGCACTTGGCACAAAGAGCATATGGCACTAAAGCCGGGCTAACTGAAGAAGCTACTGGTACTGAAGCCAGTGAGCCCCAGTTTGAGTCCTTCCCAGATATTCCATCAACTCTGAAGTCAGTTAAGGGAAAACAACAAATGGAATCTGGAGAAGAAGAGCAAACTACTGAAGATGCTGATGATGAAACCTCCAAGAAGCTAGAACAAGTAATCTAAAAGAGAGATTTTCAAAAGAAATCAAAAAGATGAACTGTTGGCCCATTAAAGGGAGATGGCATCAATGGGGACTTTGGACTCTTACAATGCTGGAAAGTTAGGCATAAATGTTGATGTATATAAAAAGATGAAGGATGACCCCAGAGTTCATCAATGTCTAAATGCATTAGATGATGTTCATGTACGCTCATTTTACGCCGAAGAAGAACAGGTCTATGATTCTATAATTTATGGCGTGAGTGTACCAGAACTCATCAGATAAAGGAAGGATGAACTGGTAAGCCTCCAGAAAAAGATCAGAAAGAACGCTGGTGCTCTGGAGATAGAGTACAGGAAGAAACTTACTGGCTTACCAAAACTGACTGCCAAGCAAATCAAAGCGCTCAAAGATGCTGATGTAAGCAAATTCATTCCTCTGGACACTTCTCGAAAAATTAATCGTCAACAACTCCAATCTGCTGTAGAGCAAAAGAGAATGTCCAAGGAAACTGAAGCATTGATCCAGCAAGCCAAAGTAAAAGACAAGTACAATGAGATGTTAAATTTCAGGGCTGATGCCAGAAGGATCACTGGTGCTGAGATCAAATTGGCTGAAAATAATGAAGGCATGTCCAAGTTTGAAGTAAAGTTGACCAGGGAGGGTAACTTTACTGATGAAAGGAAAAGTACTTCAGTCCAAGCATTTGGATGGAGTGAACTGAAAAAAATCGCTTTAACGTTCAGGGGGAAGACAAATGTGTCGACTGATGTTAAAGCATTTCTGAAAAGGGTTGAAAAGGTATGGAGAAGAAAGCAACAGATGGAAGTTGCAATGGGCATAAGATCGCCAGAATCAATACCATCTTCTCCATCACCAAAGAGAAAGGCTACTGAAGATGCTCCAGGACAGACATCAAAAAGAAGGGCCTGACTCTTATCATTTACTTGTTGTAAATTATTGTTTTATGAAAATTGTATACTATTTATCAGTTGATGTATGTAATAATAGTTGCAATTTTTGATTCATATAAGTAAATGATCAGATTAGTCTAAGTTAGAACTTAATTGATGAAACTGAAAACACTCATGATCTATAAAGTGTTTTCCAGTAACTTAGATTTTTTAGACAAATCACACTTGTGTTTTTAAAGCATACAAAATTGTATAGATTCAAGCTTGAAAACACTTGCATTATTTCTAAACAAATAGGGGGAATTTGTTAGGTCCAGATTTACTGGACTCGCTCCAGACTCGACTACTGGAGCCTTACTGAAGATCTGTCCAGAAACGTGTTCTACTGGACCTACCCCAGACTTGGAATCTGGAGTCCCTCTGAAGATTTGTCCAGAAATAATGGAAGACCAGTGAGAAAATACTTGTATAGGAAATCTGGAGTATTCTCCAGATTAGCTCACTGGACTTCACCCCAGTCCAGATCAACTCTACTGAAGACATTCTCACTGAAGTCAAAGACTGAAGTCAGAATAAAGAAGACTGACAAATGGCGGAGTCCACTGGAAGTCTTACCAGATCTGTACACTGGAGGATTGTCAGTGTTCTAGACCTTACAAGTCTGAACACTGATATCGAGTAATTGACTTTTGCCTTTACACACTTTCCAAAGAACATTCCACTTGTTCTTTACCAAAGTATACGTGTGTAAAGGTGGTTGGATAAAAGGATACAAAGTCATTGATGTGACTTTATCCTTATTCCTTATCCAATGCATTTAATGTTCTTGTCGGATCATTAAATACATGCAACCATATTTGTACGGCACAAAATTCACTGGTGAATTTTGTTGCCTATAAATACAAAGTCATTTCCTTGAGAAAAATACTTTTAAGCATACATTTGCATTAAAGTGAATTTGTCTAAATACTCTCGATCTTAAACTGGGATACTTCACAACTTTAAGTATCTCGATCCAAAAGAGTTATTTGACAAATATAGATCACTTGTAATTCATAGGTTGTTAGGATACATACTTATTTGTATTATCTTGATTCCGCACAACCTTGTATTTTATTTAACATCATAAATAAGATACACCATGAAAATTACATAATGTTCCACTTTACTTGTTTATTGCTTTAAGTCTTGTATTAACTTATTTATATACTTGCATTTATATTTAAGTAATACTAGTCCATTCTAGTGATTATTAGACTTGTTGTATTTTACACTTTCCTGGTTAACCATCGTACTTAAGGGACTCACACCCTTTTTGTTGGTGTTTCTGTTCCTGAGCCACCTCCGAAGAGGCAGAGGGTGATGGGTGGCCCTTCTGGTGAAACGGACCGTATGGTTGCAGGTCCTTCTGTCATTGTGTTTGATTCTTCCCCGATAAGGGATGAAGTTGCTACTGTTACTGCTGCTCCAGTTTCTAATGCTGATCGAGGTACGTATCTGCTTCTGACTTTATTTATTAGTGTCTTGTGTTAATCTGATGTGTACTTCGTTCTCTTCTTTTAGCTGGGACTTCTGATCCCGGACGTAGGCCTGGGAAAGAGCCAGTTGATGAAACTGGAGCTACTACAACTGGAGCTACCACAACTTGAGCTACCACCACTGGAGCTACCAACTGAGCTACCACCACTGGAGCTACCACAACTGGAGTTACCACAACTGGTGAGTGGTTGTAAGTTATGTGTATATTTCTACCATTGTCTCATTTTCATGTTATTGATTTGGAATCCTTTGTAATGTTTAGGAATTCCGCTTCATAGTGAGTTGCTTGATCTACAGCTTTGTCGAATGAGTCTAGATATGAAGGTTCCTGATCATCTTAGGACCATACTGGATGCCATGCCTGCTCAAAGGCTTGCTGAGATGACTAACCAGGCTCGGTTTGCCGCTGGTATGATTGGTTTAGCTAGTAGTGCCAGAGTGCATTATCTGGAGGAGAATCTGCAGAGGCACAGGGCGGAGTTGGCTTCTCTGAGGGCTGCTCTGTCTGTCGGTGGTGATTCTTCTTTGGTTGACTCTTTGCGGAGGGAACTTGCTGATTCTCAGGAGGCGTTGTCCCTTGCTACGCAAAGTTTGAACATTGCCCACTAGCGGATATCTGCTCTTACCTCTGTCGGGCATGCTGCAGTGATCAGCAGATTAGAGTTGGAGTTGGAGAATTCAAGAAACTCCATGCGCCAGGTTATTTCTTGTAACACCCGTCGTTTAAAATTATGGATTTCCAAAAATTTTCGCCTAACGGCGTCAGAAGATAGCGGAAGTAAACTTTTAATGACCAAACCAAAAGGAAGTGTTTGGTTCATTTATTAAATGGTGTTACTAGCAATGTCATAACAAATAGTTCAAATGGAAATCCAACGGTTGCCCAACATTAAACAACCGACATCAAAGGTAACTACATAGTCAATAACATCTAATAAACATCAAGTGTCTAATGAGAAACATCTATGGGTAAACTAAAGCCAGCGTCAAGACCATCTACCCATGCCTCGCATCTTCTCACTATGTTGGACCTGAGGGCACAACACATTTAAAAAGAACAAGTGTTAGCTAACGAATTAGCTAAGTAAGATAACACATCATTAATAAAACATTTGTCCATTTAATCATTATAGAAAAGTCATATTTCATCTTTAAGACACATATCATCACAAGTCATCACATCTATCATATCACATCTTGCATTAAACATCTTTCATATAGGATGGGTCATCCTAAATGTGTCTAGTCATCTTTTGCATCTCACATATAACATCTAAACATCTTAGTCACGCATCTCATATAACATATACATCTCGTAAGGGTGACATAAGTCACACCCGACTAGATGGACAAACCTTACGGCTGTACATCAATGTCGTTAAGGAATGGAAAGCCAATCCCAGAGTAATCCGTATGTTCAAGACAAATGGGGATGGTCAGACCTCCCGTACTACTCTTCACATCTCAAACCATGTTGCAAGGAGCCACCCAAGAAACCACATCTACGCACTTAGCCGGGCAAGGGCAAGTACGGGTTAAGCTTAACACTTTCACATCTAAATTACGAGCTCGATTTCACATCTCATATAGTTAGGTGTTTACACTACCTAAACAATTATCACATATACATCTTAACGTTTGGGCCCTTAAACGTGCACGTGTCATGGCAACTTAATAAGTCTAGTGAACTAGATGAACAAGCCATACAATCATGCACATTTCATATATCATCAACACATAATCACATTTCAATTCATCTCAAGACATTACATAGCATTTCATAGCATATCATTACATCTCATATCATTGCATAACATTTAATAGCATATCATTACATCTCATATCATTGGTATAGCATTTCAGGCCTCAATAGTCATTTACATAGCCCATATCACCTCCCGTGTAACCCCGAATACCCATAAGAAATCAAGATATCATTTGGGAAGTTATTATATGAAAACTATGTTTTTGTTGAACCCTCAGCGTGACAAAATAGTGTATCTTACCTCGTGACGAGCACAACGATCAATAAGCAACGTTAAGGTATCTTGTTTGTGATCCCGACTACCTATATCGAGTTCATAGTCATTAAACTTGTATAAACCCATCCTAATAAGGTTATAAAACCATCCATTAACTTAAGTACACTTATAGGAC
>CM067167.1:259982662-260004644 GCA_034093135.1 Erigeron breviscapus
TTATTACATGCTTACCTTACTTGTTTGTATAACCTTGAGTGTGACGATAACTCGGGATCCTGGTGATGCTACTCACGGATGTACGCGAGCGCCGCAGATTCGGTGAGAGCTGGTACTATGCTTGCCCTGATGGATCACAAGTATCCGTTGAGATAGCATTGATCCGATCACGGGCTCGTGTATCTGTCACCGCTGATCGACAGTAACATGTTTCACAAGAAACAATTGACTTAATTCCCAGAAAACATGTGTCCAAACAAAGATTCCACAGACTCCATCTTGAGGTGGAGATCCGCGTGAACCCTAACAACGGCACCGATAAGGTAACCTCACCCCCTACCGGTGTAACATCAGCCACCGGCGTGGAGAGCATTGAACAGCCTGCCCTGCCTCCTCGATATCACGATAGGATTTTGGGGAGCTCTTTTGCGAAAGACTCGATAGCTGACCGCTGCTCGCGTGCCTTCATGAGTGAAATCGAGGTCCGTACACGTGCGCCGCAACGCCTTGTACCCACGTGTGACCATTGCAATGCCCGTGTTTCCGCACGCCCCTGTCCATGCAATCGTGCGCCGACTGCTGCCATTGGGTTGCCAGATCGCATCGAAAGGCAAGCATGTATGTTGCCTCCGCCCGCGACATGTGGGCACGCATATCCCGAGCACCCAAGACTATACTGTAGCATGCTTCCAAGAAAGCATAACCCCTAATACCATAGCAGTTAAGCGTCGCTCCTTCCGCCCATGTTCCCAATATGATAAGAGAATGCGGTGGAGTGCTGTTATATCCACGAATCTCGCAGTGAAGTGCCCACATCCTACGCAAGCGTCGAACAGCGAGCTTTCAATTGGAAGGCAAAGGCTTGGGGTCTCTAACTGCTTTTTCTCTGTCACGAGGCGCTCGGCTGTCGGGATTGGGGCGGTGGATTGTCTAATTGTTGCGATGGCAGCTGACCACCATATGGGCACTCCCCTCAATGCAATGAACCCAAGCTCATACGCCCGCCCTTCCTCGCCTGCTAGTCTTCCACCTCCCATGATCGCCCTCCATCTTCAGGGGGGGGTTTCCCCCACCATTGAACACACACTCGCACAGCCAAACCATTGGTATCCCCACACAGAACACACATCACACAAAGACCGTGACGCACACAGCAACATGTCGTCGACTGGGGTCGACCTAGCCGTTACGATGTCGAAGTCCAGCAGCTAAGGAAAGGATACTCTCCACTCCGAGACCTCGTAACAGGACTTAATGATTCGATGCCTTCAGGGTGAGGACGTTGAGCACAGCCGACTCTCTGCAGGCATTCAAGACCCACAAGATGGCTTGTTTCTGGGCTTTTGTCATGTGTTTTCCACCATGTAATATTTACCTTCTGCGACATTTTCGATTCGTACGATGCAGAGTCGCGAAGACACTCGACCTCGGCTAACATATCTACGGTGTTCATGGAGTCTTCGACATGTTCCCTCACGCAACTTCGTCGCTCTCTTGCCTTCCAGGAGAGATCCGGCGGTCCTCCGTTTGCCGACCCTGCGTTGGGGGGGGTGGGGGGGGGGGGGGGGGGGGGGGGGGGAGGGGGGGGGGGGGGGGGGGGGGGGGGGGGGGGGGGGGGGGGGGGGGGGGGGGGGGGGGGGGGGGGGGGGGGGTGGGGGGGGGGGGGGGGGGGGGGGGGGGGGTGGGGGGGGGGGGGGTTAGGGTGGGTGCCTCCAGTCTATGCCATGAGACGAAATGGCATCGTCTCTCTTCAACGACATCGGTGCCTTCGTCGGTGTCTTCATGGCGGGTTCTATCAAAACATCCTTGGCTACGCTGACAACCAGTCTCGGCTGGTTCTCATGAACGCTACAATCTTCATCACTCTTCGTAGGCCATATAGACAATGATGTTAACATATCTGACCTTATAATTTTAGCCCGATCGCTCGAGGTCCTCGTCATCGGTCCGCTTTCGAGGCGTTCCGGGGCTTCTTCATTGCCACGCGCGCCTACGCCAGTGAATGTCGCCCGCTCGCTCTTCGTAGTCCTGCACAGCTACGCTCAGATGTCTTGGTCGATTGGGGCGGCATCTTATTTGCCGGTGTCACGTACGCCTACAAACGTCGCTAAGGATGAGGTGCATGGCGCATTCCTCTTGCATTGCAATGATCTTCCCGGTAGTCATCACTATCAACAGCTCAATAGCGATTGCATCAAGCAATTCCCACAGACTCCACTCATGGTCCTCCTCTTCTTCGCCCCTGAGAGTCGTGGTGGCTTACCCGCAGGGTCGTACCGACGATGCTCTTCGTCCCTACAACTCCTTGGAAACCCTAGAGAACCACGGAGAAAAACTCGCCATGATTGAGCTCACATCGAGATCGAGGCCAAGCTGGGCGGCACTCGCAATTTGCTATGACTTGTTCAAGGCACAGACCTCAGCGCACTACGAATCACTTGCTTGATGTCGCCTCGGCAGAACTTCGCCGGCACCTCATCGCCAACCAGGCACCTTCTTCTCGAGCGTAAAGTATCTCGCGCCAACATATAGGAACCACCACTTAACTTCTTGGCAGAGGCGGCATAGCAACGACTTCTCCTTCCAACTCGGGTCTGATACCTTGTCTGGCTTCATCGCCCACGCCGGTTCCTGTTCCTGACCGCCTGGTTCGGTCGCCGTACCATCTACCTGTGTGTCACTGCCGTCAACATCACCCTCCTCGTCCTGCTCGCATCTTGCGCTTCCATCACCCAGACACGCGACCAACTACGCCCATCCATCTTGGAACTTGATCTCCTTCTTCCCCTTCGCTGGTGCATGGGTCCATCTCCTACTCCACACGCGAAGCCTCCTCGTCCCGCCTCGTGCTCTCACACTGGTGTGCGGTCGCGGGTCATACTATGTAAGTTTTCCCGTCCTGTCCAATCACACGAACGTACACTCCCTTCAAAAACTGTCGCGGAAATTCCGATGATCTACCTCGCCTCGCAAATGCTCAACACCACCGGGGGAAACATGGCTGGAAGTGGGCTACCGTCTGGGGCGGACCGCCCAATCGTTGCGGGTCAGGCGTACTTCTTACTGCCCGAGTTCAAGCACCGCTCTTACCGCGAGCTCGACATTTCGGTTCAACCGGCAGGGTCCCAGCTAGGCAGTTCAAGAAGACTTCATCGATGTGCGTGATACGAGTAAAGAAAGACGCGCTACGGTGCAGGGAACGGTCTGCATTGGCTCTGACGACTTCTCCGAAAGACTTTGTTGATGCGAATGATGCCTGATTATGAGTAGGGATCATTAGCGGATCTGAAAGGCTAGCTTTATGGATCGAGTACGCGCTTTTATTCTGCTATATTCCTCTCCTGCCCTTCCTGTTCATCGAGTTACTTCCAACACTCTTCAGTGACAGTGAAGCTCTCGCGATCAAACACATCATGTGTAAACGAAACGTGCCAAACTTCTAGATGGGATTTCCCTCTTATTCAAGTTACATGTAATTGGGCAGTCCGAGATGTCCTCGACGACGGACCATTAAACCTTCACGAAGTGAAAAGCGCCTTGCAATTAAATGTTACAGCAATTGCTATGCATTTCGATGGATTTTGGAAACATATTTCCAAAGTTGGAAAACACACGATTGAGGTCGTCGTCGCCTCCGAAAGTGGAGGCCATCGGGACATCCCGAGGGCTACATCCACTAGCGTCATATTGGTCTCACAATGATAGAGCTAGAGCGAGCAGTGCACAGCGCAAGGGTTAGAAGTTGTGTTTTGGGGGATACACGCATGTAGCTTAGTAAATCACTACGATCTCTACATGCTACGCCTCAAGCATCCGATGATCAAAGAGAAACCAACTATATTGTAACCAGATTGAGCGTGTAAGACAGCCGTAGTGCGTAACAAATTTCCTTCTTGGAGACGGATCGAGAAGTAATTTCAAACATTGTGAATTGGTATCCTGATTTGGGTGACTATCGTTACGTAGTGACATTATAGAGCCCATCTACCGTCAATGCCACGACAAAACTTCAATCTCTCACCATTTGTCCACCCTACTACATTGGCAAAGCTCTTTATCATTCCCATCTCAGCCTTCTTCTTAAGAAAGCAGTGGTCACGAAGCCCCACGTCCCTCACGCCTTCAGTCGAGGACACGCAGTCCAACCAGCCCAACAGCTCCTCCGCTCACCCCCATCACCTCCTCGCTCACAGGCTGCTTCGCACCCTGCAGCAACGATCGGCGAGTTCGACTCGTAGCAGCGCTCCCATAAGAGTCAATTCTCTTCCCATTGATCTTTCTGCAAAGGCTCCTAGGCGCCAAGCGATGAACGCCAGTCTTTCCGTAGACTATTCAGCCGCTGCGATGACCAGTCGAGTGCGAGTGGAGGGTCTTCCATTCGGCTTAATTGTCCGATGAGGCCCTCGTTGCAATTTACCACGAAAGCTATCCCGCCGAAGCTCTTGCACGGCGTCTCTGCGCGCCAGGAATCTGCTGGGGTAGTGAGCAACCAGAGTCTCATGGGAAGGCGTCGGGCAGTAGGGCTGGATGACGCTGGGGGGTTCATCTGCCATGTCGGCGTTCCGCATGGCGTCGATGCGCTCTACCATATACACACTAGCGCCTGCAGTAGTTGTACCAGGCCAAATGATTAGACGCGCTCATGGGAGGAGAGGCGGATCGTAGCATATGACCAGTGTCTCCCAGTGCTCTGGATATTTGTCGAAACGCGCAAGCGGATGCGATCATTCGCGTAGGGGATTGTAGCTGCGCTGGCGTGAGGAGATTATGGGAAGTTGCGTCTGTGATGTGGCGAAGATGGCGGTCTTGAGGAGCTCGGCGGTTGGGGTCGTGAGTTTGTGGCGAATCGTTGGGTAGGTTAGCCGGATGTAAACTGCTGGCCAAGGGTGGGGATCCATCGTGGGATATAACCGTAGAGAACGGTACTCCTAGAAGCGGCGGCGAAGAATTAGCAGAGCATGGAAGTGTCGTAGTACGCGCAGGCATGTGGCGCGGCGTATCCCAGCAAGGGCTTCAAAAGATCGTATGAACTGACCTTGTGGAAAGACAGGATAAAGATCCATGGCGTTATTCGCGCGGGGGGGGAGCAAGATCTTAACCATCGTTGTCCATTCGCGGTCGAAAGTTCAATAAGAGGCAGGCAGAGTCGCAGAAACCAAACTCGCAGTCCTGAACTTCATCCCTCTTCCATTTTGATCGTTCCACAAAATCAATCAAAGCGCCTCTGGCAGCCTTTTGTACCTCGACAGCTGTGGCTCGCACTTCTTGTCGACTCTACCCAGCGCTGCTCGTCATCGGGAACTCTCAGACATCTCCGCGGCAAACGGGCGACTTTCGTCTCGACGTGTCATGAATGCCTTCTCGTCGATTGGAGTGGTGTCGATTCTAGTATTCGCCAACAGCTGTCCACTAAATTGCCGCCGGACGTCAATGTGAGTGCTTCGGTGAACATGCTCACTAGCACTCGACTGAGAACCTTCTCCCGTGAATTCGCATTGCGCATCAGCTGGGCTGCAACTTGACTGTGGTGACTTTGACGTAAGCAGATGACGAAGGGGTTTCAGCATTATCCGATCCGGCCTGTTTGAATGTGCTGCTGCGTTGGCTCTTTGCATTGCCTAGGATTTCTCATTGATGGCTCTGCTAGAGTGGAAACTAGATTTTTCGGATTGTTGAATTCGAGAGTCGCTTAAGTATGCCAGGGTGAAGCATCATCACGGTGCCACGAGCTCTGGTCGGGCAATATGACCACGACCGAACGATGTGATTATCCAAGTGACACATCGACCGTGCTATAGCTTCAGTGTTGTGAGCCCCATTGACAGAGCAGGTGGCGGATTCGGAACGTAAAAGCTTTGCGATCAACGCGGCTGTGAGGCTGCTCTAATAAAGCCAGGCGGAGTATCGGTTGAGCAGCTCAGGAGGGAAGGTATCGAACGATCGCTGACTCTCGAAAATCTGAGTCGAGGAATCCTGCAGGAACGTCCGCCCGGAATTCTGGATCGTATCTTGAGTCGGCCTGTGAGGAGCGCATCCACAAGCAATAGAGCTGCAGCAATAAACCCGCTCCTATTGGCGTCGAACATGACGCCAAAGCCAACCGGACGGAATCCCAAAAAGGTCAGACTTGCTCCGACGATAATGATCGTCCGAACGACGGATTTGTCATGGACCGGTGAAGCCTTGAGTAACTTCGGAGAACTCGGATCGGGTGTAAACAGCCAGACAGGTAGTATTCTGCAAGTTTCTCGGTCTTTGATGGCAAGCTGTGATCCAGATCTGGGTTTCCACCCGACTTATCATCGTGGACATCAGCCTCAGGCCAGTTTAGGGCGGAGAACCTGATGTCGAACGTGGACTGCGACAATGGGTCCTCCGGCGTCATTAACACTTCTTGCCAGTACAGATCGCTTCCTGTGCGATATCTGTACCTCAGAAATCTGTGTTGTTGCGTACTAGCCATGCTTCATCGCTTCTCCTTCTCTTTCTCTTGTTTAATCGCAACCCAGAGTGTATAGTAAGAAGCGCAACGCGGTAGTCATTCACGAAGCACCCAATAGCAAGTCTGTCCTCTTCGTTCTCATCGAGATCGGCACGGAGGGCATCATCCCGAGCATGAAGACGACGTTTTTGGGCGAGCTCCATCACAATGGAAGTCCTCCGCAGTAGTTTGCCATGATTTGGTCGAAAAGCAGAGCTGAACTGGCAGACCAAGTGCCATGGGCGATTACAAGGTATGACACTTGGGTGGATTCGCATCTATGTCTTGCCAAAGAGCATCTCGACGTCACAGCGAGTCATTGAGGACCCAGAGAAACAGGGTCGGGGGTCCGATGTCCAAATCACGCCCAAATGGGATAGCGGCCAATATGTCGTGGAATTTAAAAGCCTCGTTTCGTCGTCGATTCCGAGGTACTGTCAAGCAATAAAATGGATCTAGTGTCGGCTTCCAGATCAAGCTCGTTGTTCATTCCAGACAGGATCAGAGTCGGGAATCTCCAACCTTCGAACACGTGAAGCCGAAGTGGAATATGTCCGCCAAACGATGTTGAAAACAACGGACCAGGAGTGGCGTAAAAATGGACGGATCGTTTTGACACATCAAACTGCGGTTTCAAGGAGCAGCAGAGCGATCTCTTGCCCTTGCGCACGTTGGCCGCGATCATGTCCCTCTCAGAAGCTGAATCTGAGTCTCGTTGGTACACCAACAACAGACTAGGAGTTCCGAGTTTCTCAACATGAGCAGCGCCATACAACTGAGACACAAGGGGATCTCTGTTGAAGCGGCGCGCCCATAGGAAATTCAGTAGCAGCAGATGCGGGACCCGCTCTCAACAGCCATGCTGGACCTGACTAATTGCCCAGTTGATTCGATGGTCTGCATCGCGCTATCGCTCTGCCGATACGTGCATTTTGGCGTCTTCAGCTACATTCTTCAAAAACGAAGAACATCATCACTCATGAGATGGCCACCGCAGCAGATCAAGATCGGACAATAGCAGGAGCAAGATCCGGCAGTCTGTCTGTGTGATTCACCAGCCGCCATTTGCCAATCCCTTGGTTTCGACTGCTGATACGACGACAAGATCACGAGTTAGGTTTGGGAAGTGCAACTAACAGGCTCCAGCGAATCCCGTGCCGGAAGCGAGAGCTGGGCGGCAGCATGCGATTGTCGAAGTTGTGCTGTAGTGAGCACAAGCCACGGAGAAGTTTGTAGCGCATCTTCATTGGACTGCGGAGATGACTTTCGCGAGCCCCAGATATTGATCCTGTGCCAGCTGTGAGCAGTCCAGATAGGGGTGTGTTTCGAATCCGGGTCGCGCAATCCACAACCGGGCAAATTAGTCGTCACGTATTCTGTGTAGTCGGCATAAGTCATCGAACGAGTCTGTGACGACATGTGCTTCATTGCAGCGTGGAGATCAGCAATAATATTCATCTCCAGCGCAAAGTCTTGGAGATATTACGGCGAGCGAGGTCGTCGAATTATACGTGACAAAAAGATTCGCCGGAGCCTCCATACCGTCTTCTCAGTCAGCCCATGTCGTGCTCGGCGGAGCGTTTACAGAAACAGGCAGCGAATTCCATGCTTTGCGTCGGTTACGTGGGTCCATGCGGCATCTTTTCGGCAGCGAGACGAACAAGTGATTGAGTATGTACAAGTTTTTGTCACCCAGCAATGGCCTTTTCAACACTGGGCTGATAGTAGTTCGTGTTCGTCTGCAGACTCTGACATATCCAGCTCCGGAAGGTTTCTCGAGAAATCCATGCATAGCGCGCCTCCGGTGTGCATGCGTAGACCAGCTCAGCATCATAAGACTTCCACAGAGGGCCGCTCGTCCGGGTTCTGCACACTTTTGCTGCCCGCCGGGGAAGAAGCGTGAAGGCAAGAGAATACATGAGCTCAGGTGACAAACGCCTGACTCTCTTCACGCATTGCTGTGCTGATACCGCATTGGCACCTAATACTTGCTGAACTCTTGACGTGGTTGACTGAGATCCGCAAGAAGCAAGACTATTCCTGCGTGTTGCCGCTACAGGCCCAGATAATCCGGCACATCTGGGGGAGCGGAAACCCTCGCCTGAACGCTTTTATAGCGCCTCTGCGAAGTAGAATAGACTTGTCTGTGCAAGCCCGAGGACAGGCTGTCTCGTCGGGACAGCGCATAAGCCAGAGTCGTACATCGTTGGTGGCAATCAATGACTGTTTTGTGACGGCTATAGGAGTTATTGCGCAGATAGGATGGCATGCGCGCTAATTGTCCTTCTGTACGATTTTGTGCAAGTCAGGACCGGCATGTCTGGGATGTGATGTTCGTAGAAACGAGATCCAGGAAGTGCCATTGTCTTTGGAGAGCGGGGGTATTTGGTTGTCGTGAACAGAACTGGCGTCAGTTCAAACAAAACTACAGGCAATTGATTGTCGAATGAGATGAGAGTGCAAATGACAAAGAGGAAGAAAAGAAAAAGAGAGAGAGGGATGTACTCAACTATGCAATCGGTGTTCCAGGCGTGTGCGAAGGAATCGCGGTCACGTCGGTGGGGCACAGCCGATCGATCACATGTAGGAGTCAGTCACGAAACCACTCACGCTCACCGGATTCAAGTGACGCTATCCGAGGTGAGAGCACTGTGAAGTTGACTTGTATCAGTCGAGATAGAACTGCGTTCGGCGAAGGTAGAAGAGGACATTCTGGGGCCGGGGACTTCGCGACGACATGGACGCGAACCGCATTCGACTTTCGCTACTTGTTTGAGCCTGCATGCAACAAAATCACGAGACCCGGCATACAAATAGCAAATGCGGTACAATAAAATCACTACAGCGATGGTTAAAGTCGTTCTCACGTCCCGTCTCCGCTTGCTACCTTTCCTAGATGGTCTGATTTCCATTGGGGCATAATGGCGTCACTGAATTTCGATCGTACCAAACATTAGCTGTATACGACAAAAGAACACAACACGAAGGCTTCCAGTAAATAGCCTACAGGTCTAAACGGGGCATAGACTAAACGCTCAGGACCCTTTGACGAGCCATATCGGACTGAAAGTCCATTCGGATTTTAATGGAGAACTGACGGTTAACTTGACCATTGCCTGACTTTCCTACGATGCTCTCCATCGTTACTGCCCGTTCATGAGGCATTGCCCAGCTGGGAGCGCGTGCTCGGCGGGCTACCATCGCAATCCAAGTCCAAAGCGATGTGCGTATGAGTGACAAGGCAATCCCCGGGGCGTGCATCAAGCAGGGAGGAGTAGCGAATGGCCATCGCAGTGCGCGGGTCAGGCAAGACACAAGAGTTGTGGGCTGGTTGGCCGGGTATTTATAGTACTGACAATCTGCCCTGTTTCTTCCTATGGAGGACAAAGATTATCGACAGCGGGGTGTGTGACAGTTTTTGTCAAACGAGCCGTCAGTACCGGCGTGTAGCGTCTAGTTGGAAGCTGTCAGATAACAGAATCGCAAGCGACAATGATAGTCGCGATATGCCCTAGGGCACATCAAGATTAGATGACGAGTAGAAGCCGGATTCGATGTATGGCCGGGCGTGATATGAAGGGCGAAGTGTAAGGCAGATACCTAAGGGAGGTGGACTCGGCATTCATGGACTGTAGATACTGCCAACTGAGATTGGAGGCGTACTATTGGACAGATAAAAATGCTTTTTTCGGCGAAGCCAAAAACAAAAAGATTGAAACAAGCGGTGTTTGGAGGCGATCACATCGGCATGCCACCGAGCTGAACTGCTTCAGGGACTGTAGGTTCAATGTCAAGCTGGCGTCTAATTGTTAGGAGTTAGGCCATCAGGCGCCAGTTCCACCCAATGCGGATGACGTCCAGGGGTTAAGGCAGGGAAGCAGCGAGGGGGAGAGTACTGCAACGGGCAAGAAGAAAAGTACTGCTACGCTTGGTTCTGCTGCTGTACATTGCTGTTTCCTCCTTTCCGAAACAACATACACACCCATCATACAGTCACGGAGCCTCCACGCCCCGCCTCACGAGTCCCTCCAGCCAGTTCTAAGCATCTAACTTCACCACGGAAGCGAGTCCCGAAAGCCCCAGCCTAGGAGATCCACGTGCCGGCATCAAATTCCTCCCTCCATTGAACCAGAGAGAAGAAAGTCTACAGAGCATTGGAGGTTCCTCAAGATAGCTAACCCAAGCACGGTCCGACTGTCGCAGAGCAATATCAGCATTGCCAGCATAAACAAAACCTTAACACGCACGTCCCGCTCAGCGCATCCTCCTTACTCCAGGAGCACCACCTAAACCATACTCGCAACCACACAACACACAACAACCACACACACTCCACCATGGGCGCCGCACTCTCCCTCTTCCCTGGGCCCCCCCCAAGATCTTCGCAGCAAGGAAATGCGCCTGTTGATGCTTGGTCTCGATGCCTCCGGACAGACAGTACGTCTCCTCTCTACAAGGCCGAATACGGCCTTTTACACCGCAAGGCGCGGTGTTTCGTGGTGTAGCGATTCTTAACGAAAGGGAAGCGCAAAATGGCTAGAGCCATCTTGCCAACACCACTTTCTCAAAGCCATCCTTTACACCCTCCAAGCTCTCTCTCTCCCAGCGCGCGACGAAGTCACACTATTCCCACTGTCGCTTCAACGTCCGAGACTGTCTGTACAAGAACACACGTTTTCATCATGTTTGGGAGGTCCGGCGTACAGGATAAGGATAAGATTAGGCCTCTTTGGAGACACTACTTGCTCTTGTATGTGGCACATGTTTAACCCATGGCTTTAGCACACGGCTTTAAAAACCGCACGAGCTGGCCAGTAGTCACCTTTGGAGGCCAGTCGAGTCGTAATTCCGAAATCACACCGCTAACAATACCCTCACAGGCACCCCCCTCATCATTTTGTTATCGCTCCTGCACAGGGCCCGCATGAAGAAGCCAATCCGAACTCAGCCCGTATCATCCAGGGCCGCGCGAAATGCCAACGTTGTTCTTCTCGTCTTCGCCAACCAGCAGGATGTTGATGGCGGTATGTCTCAGTCCATACTGCTCACAAAATGTAACGTCACTATGCTAATAATATTTCTTTGTGCAGCCATGCGCCAACGGATGTAGCTCAAGCCTCGACTCTCAAACAGGATAGCTAAGGACCACTTCTGGAGGTCGAGCCCAGTTGCGCCACCAGCGGAGAGGGTAAAGCAGCGCATTCACCAGAAATAAAGGCTCCACAACACATGCAATTAGGCTAACTCGCTCCCGACAGGCATCTTCGAGGGTCTCTCTGGCTCAGCCAGAACCGTCAAGGTCGAGAAGAAGTAAGCGGAAGACATAACTTACCACTCTTTCCTTCATCCAACCACCCGACCAACACGATAATCACCACTATTTCGACGAGAAACAGCACTAGCAGCTGTACAACTGTACCGGCCAACGACTTCTCCCGTCTTTTCCTTTCACCGAACTCACCCCGTCCCACAACCCCACCGACTTTACACCGAATGACCTCCATGTCTTAACTCGACACCCCCGAATCTCGCGCAGGCGCAACAAAAGTCATGAAGCTGGAAGAAGCAGCCTAGTCTAGAGATGGGTAGAAAAGAGGATGAGTGGAGGGGAAGCGAGAGAACATATGCGCGGAGAAGACCGAAAGAGAGGACTCGCCATTGAGACGGGTGGGACGACTTGGGCTGTTCCAGCTTGGTCGAAACACGTCTGTTTGGTGGTTTTGAACCTGTTTTTTCTATGCTTCCCATCTGGCATGCCTTGAAGGCTTTTGTGTCTTGTCGTTTTTTGCTACTTTTTTGTTAGGGATCCCCTTTTTCTCTTCTTCTACTACTTCTAATACTTACAACCTTTTTTATGATAGATATAATATACCCCATAAACCGCGAAGTCTTCACTTTCCTCTTTCCTCCTTTCATGAGGAAACCGAATAGTATATGGATAAGCCGCAATTCTGATATCTTTTGGTGCTGGTGTGATTCATATTGATGTCGTTTACAATTGCCGAATCCAAGAGAGAGCCCTCGCCTTCTTCTTGACGAACTGTGACTGATGTGGGCCTTCACGAAGAGCAAGTCCCCACCACCTCAAAGCTTCCTCCACTCTGGGCTTCTCCTCGCCACTCTCGCAGAAAGCGCGGAACGTCCGAAACGGATTCTCTCCACTACTGCTCTCGAGCACAACCATTCTGCCGTCGCACCCACGAAGAAAACACCTCCCTCGCGGATCTCCCGCTCTTATGCCCCCAATGATAGGACTGACCAGTTACAAATCACAATGCTGGGGAATTCGATGCCTTCGAAAGTGACTTTCGAGCCGAGAGTTGAGGTCTGTTTTCACGACGGCGATCTTCGGATTCGGGGGGTCGTAGAGCTGCGCGGAGAGTCGGAGCTGTGGGCGGTGGTGTTTGAATTTGCAGTAGGGGAAGTCCGGAGGGGGAATTTTTTGTTCGGAGTATGGGCTGCGAAGTGTAGGTGAGCATGCTGGTGAGGGTGGGGGACGTCTTTGAATTGGGGGTGAAAGCCGGCGCGGACGGACGTTTCGGAGGAGGCCATGCATTCCCATGATGTCTGTGAGGGTGCGTTAGTTAGATTGCGCTGGACGGAGGGAAGGGGTTGCTGGGTACTACCGCCGCTGATGTAGGCGTGGATGTAGTCTGATTTGGAGGGAACATGCATAAGCCTGGTTGCAGCTCCGACGTGTTGAGGAAGAAGGTGACGAAAAGACCAATGTGTTGGGGAACTGGGCTGTTCAATCGCGGAAGCAGTCGGCCCACGCTGCTACCGGGTGTGGGTTGTCGACTCGCTCCTGCCAAAAAGTCGTTGGTCCTCCTTCTTTATTTTGTGCAAGCAGCTCTTCCGCGGCAGTTTTGATGTTCCTCCTCTTTCGCGTTCATCAGCTGGAAGGCTTCCTTGAGCGCCTGCTTCAGCTCGGATTCTGACTGTGAGCTGTAGGTCTACGGTCGCCTCGAACTGCTGGAGGAAGCGTCATCACCCACCAGCTTTCCTGAGCGAATTGACTGACTTAGGAAGTAGAGAACTCATTCAGTGGCCTTGAATCCGCATAGTCCTCAAAAGGTGTGATCGCAATGGTCATCTCAGGCTTATGGTGGTCATCCTTGTACTCTTTAGGGTTCTTCCGTTCAGCTCCTTCGCGGCTTCTGTTCGGGTGTGCTTGAAAGGACAGTGGCGTTTTGTGCCGAACAAGACCTTGAATAGGAATGGCAGTCTATCTCCTACCTCTTCAACGACGTCGTTGCCCATGAGATCTGTTGTCCTGATGAAGTCTCCTCCAGCGAACGTTTTCGTCGCGTAGTAATATGAGGGGTTGCTAGAGTGTGTTGCCCATCAAAATCGGAGCTGAGGGTGCGCAGTGCATGCTTCTTGGTTCTTGTACATTAAGGACGGTTTACCTCGGCGTAGGCTTGTAATCGTGGACTTTAGATCATCGCGTGGTGTTCGCAGCTGCGAAACGTCCAGCGGCTGATGTGGACGCCTAGTTTTCCCATCGTAGCCGGCGACGCCTGGTAATCGCGCAAGAAGGTCAGCGTTTTCTTTCGTACAGGTGTTTTGCGACAATGGTTTGATTGCTTGTGCGATTCAGGAGCGGGGGCATTACTTAACACACTGGAAGGCGGAAGAGTGGCGAAACCTGCATGGGACTTGTGGTTTTATAGAGGAGGTGTGATATATATGAGGAGGACGATGTTGAAGGTAAAGAAAGGTCCTCGAGTTGCTTGAGTAGATTGAAATTAATAAGACGTCCAAAAGTTGTTCGAGATGAATTAAGCGACTTCAAGGCAGCCCCCCTCTTTACAACGCGAGGCCTTGACACAGCTCTCTCTCTACTACTGCGCACGCGGCCTCGACTGCCCTAAGCTAATCTATATTCGGACGGGAATACAACTTCCTTGCTGCAACGCTACAACCACACAATGTCACACTGTCGGCATATGTCCCTGCAGTACCACATCACTCCCACGTCATACAGTGTCCATGTTTTGAGGATGCAGCACCGTGGCTGCATCTAAGAGGCCTGTGTCACCAGGCTCTGCACAACCATGGTACTCGACAGCATGCTCAATTCTAGACCTCAGGCTCGAACGCCTACATAATCGACACCTGATCATCACAGTCCCCAACGAACACTGCAATGGTTGGCCACATGACCGTCCCAGCGATCATGCGTATGAAATTGGTGGCCGTTAAATTAATCCATTCGATCCCACTTTGCGTCGATATCCACACACGTGCATGCGATACGCGTAGGGTTTAGAGTTTGGGCCGACTCATACGCACCGGCATGATTTCTTATGCGTCCTGCATCGATCTCCTTGCAAATGGACGGTATCTAGGCTCTTGAAATGAGATCTTTCGATTTGTCGTTTTGTTATTCGAAGCACTCCGTCTCCAGGAGCGATCACAAAGGGTTGTTTGACACAGTCTCCCGCAAGTCGGTTTTTCGTCCTGGGAGGCAGCTCGCAGTGCTGAGCTGGAACTCTTCAATCAAGATCAAACTCAAGAGCCACTTAATACATCAACGCAGAGTTGTCATTGACACATATTGAAATACCGCATATCGACGTAACGTCCGAGAAACACCACCTTCGAGTAGCCAGTTTATAGACGGGCGAAAAGAAACTCCGGTCCAGCAGCAGCCATGTCATCATACACTTTTTGGCAATGTACACCTGAGAGCCCGCCGAATGATGACCTCAATCCTCCTTTCTTCGCGTGGATGCTGCTTGATAGACATAGTGAAATCGCGAACAGTGAGTCCCAGGGCGTGAAAGCCTAGCTTGGGAAGATTGACTTATCAATCCCCCACTGAAATGTGGCCACCAAGAGTATCACTCCAGATATAAGTCGTCAACCTACCTCCAATCACGCACTCGAGGCCCGTCCCGTGACTGACACCGAGCAATAACCACTCAAACATCCGCGGACGCCATACCACCGTCTCCCCTCTCACTTGACCACATTCCCAACCTTCCACGCCGAAATACTCCCACCCCAAGCATCCCCAACCTCGTGCTTCGCGCCCTGTCTCGTCGCCAGCGCTCCCACCGGCCGACTTTCTTATCTTCTCGCGGTGGTGGCGGCCGCCAGTTATGTGCACTCACTGCTGATGCTGATGCGCCCAGAAGATGATACCATGAAAAAAAATGGGGGGGGGGGGGCATCTTGTCCTGTCCGCGCGTATTCTCATGGTCGGGTTTTTATGACTGGTGGATGAGTCCTTGACAAGATGCTTTGATGGCTGATCCCGTGTTGTACATTATCGTTCAACGGCGATTCGTTTTCGACGGAGTTGTGAATTCAGCATCATGAGTTCCAGATTTCGCAGTTCTGTGTTTGTGAAGGATGTCAATGCTATAGGAAATTCAGATAAATATTATAAGCTGATTACATCATGGTTCGATCGGAGTGTACGATGTTGCAGGCCAAGAATATCTTATCAACGCCGTCCGATCCTTCAAGCACCTCGAACACCTAGCGATCGACGATGATATCATCCCTGTTTACGTTGGGCAACTTGCATGTACTGTACAGTATGGTTGTGGCGAACGATCACTTGTGAATACTAGATGAAATAGTCCAGTGTTCTTGCCCACAACCGTTGTGATCCCATCGCTCTCTAGGGCCATTACGCTCGGTCAAGACGCAGACAAGATAACCGCCTACCGCTGAGATACTGACAGAGCACACAAGAAGTTGGCACTTTTACGCGGTTAGATTGTCCCTGGTCATTGGAAGTATACTCGGCCTTGGTTTTGAACTTGCTATTTTGGTGTATCCACTACCGACGACAGTGACAGTGCAGAAGTGGTACAAGTAGGCACGAGGTCTGCGTTCCTGCATCGTCAAATCGCCATCCTCTCCCACACGGCAAAAGCGCCTCAATCCGCAGACGAATCATCCTTTTCACCCGACCAGGCAAGTCCTCACGGCACAAGCCTGCCTCCCGGATACGGCTCTGTGGCCCAACTGCGGAGCTGAAACCCCTCCCACCCACCCTGCTGCTTCCATTTCTCCTTCTTCTTTCCATTCCACCACCAAGAACTCCCCTCAACACAAGTAGAACACCGCCACCGGTGAGGATGAACACGACTACCGACCGTAGTACGAGAGTTTCCTGCGAAATTAAACCTAGACCTCCGTTGATCAGGCCTGAGGAAGGAAGATTGCCTGGCCTAAATCTTTGTGGTCTTGGAGAATTTGTTGAGTTTGACAGGTTGTGTTTTTGGGTGCGGTAAGTGGTGAGGAACCGAGGCGATTGGAGGAGCTGAAGATTAGGATTAGGAGGCCCGATTAGCTGGTGTGCGGAGCAAAGTGCTTGGACTGGTAAGACGAATGGCGTTTTTGACGTACCCGTTGACCGCTGGATAAGCCTTGACATACCTTGTGGTGTACTGCGTCGAGAGATAGATACCCAAGGCCAAAGCCGTGATAACCATGAGCAGGGACCATAATCTGCACAGCCCGTGCCACAGGCGCTTTGTGCAAGACACTGATCAGAAGCGAGCCCGCTGGAAAAAGGAACACGGAACGCGAAGATCATGATCAACGCGTGGGGCTGCCGGTGCATGCTGCCGTCTGTAGTCATATCATTAGGCCTATGCTGCGTCGGGTTTTATATATCCACCATTCTTGCGAACGGTGGCGGGGACCGCGCCTGTCTCTGGCGATGTAGCTGCGGTCTAGTTCAGATCAAAGCGGGCCGTAGAACTCGTGCCGACGCATGGAAGCGGTGAGACAGTTCGAGCGAATGGTCTTTTACGGGACCGATGGCGAAGATGAAACGGCGCGGAAGTGCTCTTGAGGTCGAGGAGGCCTTTGCCTGAGAGCCATGATGTGCAAGTTCCTGCAGACTGCGTCGCTTGCAGCTGTTATTGACGCCGACGGTGTTGCTGTTTCAGCTCGGAAGTCCAAGTGCTCAACAAAAAAACAAAAAAAAATCACACACTCAACTTGATTCTTTGGCCGTACTATGTCTCCGCGTGTCGTGTAGCAATCCTCGGGCTGACGGTTACTCATTCCGTTCTCGCGCGTATGCGGCAAAGATGAGAGCGTCTTTCATCTGAGAGCCAATCCCCACAGCGCCCCAATGCTTGTCCGTCTGGCACTTCCAAGTGGAAGTAAGAGTTTCGACCCTTTGCCCGACTGCGTTGAGGGCTGAAGACAAATCGCTGGTTGTTGAGGGTGTTCCAAGACGAAGTTGGCTGCCGTGGTTTGCATTCCAAGCTGCTGTCTGCGCGGTCGCGGTCAACGCGAAGGATAGAAGTAGGAAGTCCACATTCTTGTTACTGGCCAGCAGTGCTGTTATTAGGACTTGCAATGAAGCACGAAAGGAACGAAAGCAACAATTGATAGATGGAAGGAACCAAAATCATGCATCACCTGGAGCAAAAGTACTTAACAAATATTTCACGCCGCGCTTATTAAACGCCCTTGGATGTGAATGCCATGAGCCTTTTCTCCGGTAGTAGTGGCATCTATTGTTATCGTCGGTAATCTAAACAAAGATGGCCCTTAGAAAAAGCCTCAAGTGTGGACAGCGCCTGATTGGCTGCAGATCATCCAACAATGGTCACACCCTGCATAAGGAGTACTACAACCTTCAGCAGGCATAGTGATCGAATTGCGGCCTTGGAAAATAGTTTACTGTAGCGCTAGTGGGCTGACAATTGCATCTTTTAGTCTAAGCTCTCTGCAATCTTGCATGTCGCAAAGCCTATGTGAGCGTTCCACGCGGCCACTCCGGCGCGTATGCGGGCCTTCCCGGACAGCTTGGGCTTTGGCGTGCAGCGCTCTGTAGGCCGTCCATACGATTGCCGCATTTGCGACATGAGCACGATTGGTGTTGGCCACTGTAAAGAGTCCTGACGTGTTGGCATAGAGTAATGCGCGCGGCTTTCGAAAGACCCAGGACTTCCTTTCTACCCCGATACGCAAAAAGCCCCACCGAAGGGAGAAGGGAGCCCCCCTCCCCCCCATAGCAATTGTGGCAGATTACTATTCCCTTCTCCAATGATACCACGCTTGTTGGTGTGGCCTCTGCATTCAGCCGCTCGCTGGTGCATGAAGCTCATGCCATTGGCCTTTCCTCACCAGCAGGCACTCTGTGTAATGTGCGGCCGCAACAAGTGCACACGCTCAACGACTTGCCTTCAATGAGCTCTTGCCAGCTCTCGAATGACACCGTCCAGAATCCCACGGATCTGGCTCATCCTTCGAGACCACCCGAGATCATCGATTCCAGCCTCGCCATGTGTACTTTATCTCCAAATGATCGTGCAGATCCTGTCCTCGCCTCCACGGCTGCAATTGCCAAAAATGGCAAGCTCTTGCTCCCTTCCAGACCGTTCAAATCCAGCACGGGGTCCCGCCTCTTCCTCCTTGTCTGAGTAGCTCGCGATTTGGCCACGGTCGTTGCGGCGATGTAGCGGTCATTGGGATACCGGCGTCGGACAAGACGCCAGGTGGCGGCGTTCAAACAAGCTGCCAAGTAAATGATCGTCCTGGGCGGCGAGAGAATGTGTAGGTGAGGGTGCGTGATTGTGCTGTGCGGGTATAGGTGGGTGAGGAGGGTGCTCTCGAAGTGCAGACGCTAATGGGTGTTGCCATCTCGTGGTTCTCGTCTATAGCTTCATTCGATCACTCCGTTTGCAACATTAGTGCAAACCGCACGTAATTGTCATGCGCGCACCACTCTTCCTGTCCATGCCAGAAAAGCCAGCGAAGTTGACTCAACCTAAATGCGGGCCGTGTCATGATGAGGACCTCTCCACCTCCACCGGCCTTCTCTCTTGTGGTCCAGCACGGGCAATGATCTTTGGTGTGCCCATCTCGAAGTAGTGGATCCGTCGGGTATGCTTGCGTGCTCATTGAGCTTGCCAGGGGACGCGCAACTTGTTCCATCCGGCGGCCGTCCAGGCGCCAGATGCGCCAATACGTAGTCGAATGCCAGGTATCGAGAGGCATGGCGAGGATTGTGCTTTGTTCACTTTGCTTGTGATTGCGCAAACAGTTAAGGCAATCTGCTCCAGTTCGTTGGACAAATTTCGCGGAATGCGCTTGCTGCTTCACGTCACGAAGGGAAAGTGGGGAATGTTCAGCGTCGCGCGTCTGTACGAAAATTACCCATGAAGTAAACTGCCACTTTTGCGCAGCAATGAAACAGGCTTTTTTTACTTAAAATATACGTCATCTCGCGGACGAGTACGTTCGCTATAAGAAACATTGCGAAAACTCCCATCGTGCATTCTACCAACATAACATGCAACAGGCAGGACGTCGACTAGGCAACCTCAGGCAACGCCACCTGACATCGAAGAACGAGTCAACATTGCTGAAGGCGAGGACTCTTCGAGTGGACACCGGACGGCGTTAGACATCATTTCAGTCGAAACGCGTGGGGTCCTCCAGGATGGCAGTTTCGACGAAACATGGATGAAAACTCGGCCTGAACAAACCGCGATGCAGTGGAGTCAGGCTCACGACGATGCTTGGGAAAAATGGTCTTCGAACAAAACGCCCAAGTGAAGGAGAAGAGAGTTGCTCAAGATGACGAGGACAGCGATGAAGCCTATAAGCAATTCCAGCAAGAGCAAGACTATCAAACGCAAGCAAGAAGCCGCCCAACGAGCAAAGTGACGAGAAGGAGAGACGACAAAAATTCCATGGTGGCAGAGTTTCCAGACGTTCTCGACTCGAAGAAGAAGCGTGAGAAACACTGGGACGACCCATCCGAACGAGACAAAGCTCCGTATGGGAGCACGTTACCGGAGTATGTGCGTAGTCGCAGAGTCTGCAGGGACCGCAAAACGGACAAGATCTGGGTGACAGTGGACTTCAGTCCAGACTGACTATGATGATATGGTTACTTATCGGACGACGAAACGACTCGAATCATCAAAAGAGCGGGCCGCCAGTGTCCGAATTCATGCGCCACGTGCTCCGACGAGGACATCGAGCTACCAGCCTCCTATGATATTCCTGCAACTATTGCCCAGTTTCGTCGAAAGTATCAGGTGAAGGAGTTGAGTTCTTGCACGAGCTTTTCGTGTATCAGAGAGGCGGCATTCGGTGATGATCTGGGCTTGGGAAAAACGACCAGGTGCAGCTTTTTGACTGTGTCTTTGGCAAGACGGCGACGAGCGTGACGCAAAGGCATGGCGAAGACGAGGCGTTCACACGATGCAAATGGTACCCACGCGTTCTGCTGGTAGTTCATGGTACGCTGGGGCAAATGGAAGAAACGAGCTTGAGAAAATGGGGGATGGTGGCACATCGCTAAGTGTCACGTGGCAAGAAGAACCTTGAATCTGCTGTGCAGACTGCAGCCAGTGGAAGGCTGGAGGATCATGATCACCACTTATGATACTACCGCATCCACTCAGATAGCATCAAACACCGTTCGATGGACTGTGTCATTGCCGACGAGTGCCACAAGGATCAAGGAGCGAATCTCAGAAACCACCAGGGACCATGACAACATCAACGCTCTCGCCGCATTGGGCTTAAAGCACGGCTATTCAACAAATACGAAGAACTTTGGACTCTCCTAATTGGACCAACCGGGCACTTCGGTCCCCTGTCCCATGGAAATTACTGTCGCGTTCCACTAAAGCACTCGGCAAAGCCATGACGCTACATATTGCGCAGTTGAAGCAAGTCGGCAACGAAGTTGACAGAAGGCTGGTTACAACTTGCTTCAAAGATTTTGCTCCTGCCGTCCCAGACTATATCGCAGATCAGTTGCCGAAGAGAGCGAAACACGGTGGTCTTCTGCCCACTCAGCGACACCAACTTTCGAGCTGCAACAACAATTTAGCGACACTGAAAATCTGCAAATTATTCGGCACGCCTACGAACCATGTACGGTGGCTCGGAGAAAACAGGATGGGCTGTTACACTCATGCTGGGATGGGACAAAGTGGCAAGCACTTTGTCTTCCCAGACACTCCAGATGTTCCAGGAAGATCGCAAAACCATCTCACATTGCTATTGCCACACAGTCCTGACGGGGCCAGGCACATGAGGAAAGACTCGACAAGTTGAAGATGGCCGATGCCAGGTGACGCTGGGAGGAGTGTACGCTAAACGAGAGAACATTATCTACAAACAACAATCCGCCAATCTGTGGGCACGTGGCGTATCTTGAGGAAATTGCTCAAGCTGTGGCACGAAAATGGCGACAAGGTTTTTCATCTTCAAGCTACTCTGTTCGCTTGCTGAACATGCTTGAATTGCTATTGCAATGATACAACGACTTACAAAGTCTCGTCGCTCTCTGGAAAGACCCGAACGACGAAGCGTCAGGTGAGTGCATTTCCATGTCCATCTTCGGTTGCTCTAAAGCTAATGTGATCGCAGCCAATCGTCGACGAATTCAACTCCAACACCCAGTGAGTTGTTCTTCCTCATCTCCACCAAAGCCGTCGGTCTCGGCCCTCAAAACATCACTTCCGCAAACAGGTTGTGAAGATCGACCCGAAAACT
>CM067167.1:260005644-260053336 GCA_034093135.1 Erigeron breviscapus
ATAAGATCTCAACTTGTTCATTCTTTGTGGCATTGAAGCAATCAAATTGTTTCTTAAGCATTTTAATTCTATGTTTTTCTTCAATAATGGATCACCTTCACAATGAGCTTCAATAGCATCGAACAATTGCTTTGAAGTCTTGTATTCTTGTTTAGGAAACAAGTGCACCAACTCTTGAGGAATGCACATACGAAGTGTGGAAAGAGCCTTTACTTCAATGGCGTAGTTAGCCTTTTCTTCGCTCGTTAATTCTCCCACCTTGTATGTAGAAGTAACTCCATTCACAGTAAGAGTGGGCCATTCATAACCTTCAGTGATCATGAGTCACATATTCAAGTCTTCTCGTTGAATGAAATCTTCAAATCGACCTCTCCACGCCCAAAAGTCAGCTAATGAGACTAATTTTGGTGGAGAATTAGTACGTCCTACCAGATGATCATGATAAACTAGAGAATTGAGATATTGGGCAACAGCATTGTTGGTTGATGATGAAGAAGCCATAAGTGAAAAATACTGTTCAAACGAAGATAAGATTTGAACGAATTTAGATTAAATTCGTAGAACTGAGTCACTACGAAAATAGCTTAATTTCGTGGACAAAAATTCTGAACGAAGATAGCTAAGTTCGTAGACAGGGATCCGAACGAAGATAAGATTTGAACGAATTTAGATTAAATTCGTAAACAAAATTTGTTTGAAGAAAATTCAAAAACGAAAATGAAAGAAACTTCGTAGTCTATTTTCGTTTGATGAATTTCGAACGAATTTAAGTTAAATTCGTTTGCTAACTTCGTTGAATAACTTCGTTTCGCTAAGTTCGTAAGGCAAACGAACTTAACGACAGAAAGTGTTCGGGAGGCTATTTTTGAGAATCTAACAATCAAACAAACGATCTCAACCCTTCGATAAGATATCGAATGGCTCTGATACCACTTGTGAGTCCCTCGATAGCTACGGATCGCTCTCGAGATCGTCTATTGTTATGTCGTGAGCGCGGAATCCTCACGAGATAACTAGTTTGATTAGTTATCGTTTATATTGCTAATTATATCAATATAATAAGCCTTATATGAACTATATTCGTTTGCTATAGCTTAGCAACGAACTTAGTCGCTTGGTGTGTGTGATATATCGACTGGAATCTCAATTTAGGTTTTCCAATCGTTTATATATGTTCACCATCGATATTGGGCCTGCTGGGCTTTGTTCTTACGAACTTAGCAGCC
Source organism: Erigeron breviscapus (assembly GCA_034093135.1). Taxonomy (NCBI): domain Eukaryota; kingdom Viridiplantae; phylum Streptophyta; class Magnoliopsida; order Asterales; family Asteraceae; genus Erigeron; species Erigeron breviscapus. The sequence goes on from CM067167.1 coordinate 260,006,871, forward strand.
CAGCCCATCAAACGAAGATTATCTTCGTTCGTTCCTAACGAAGATCATCTTCGTTAGTACAACTTTCCATCAATATCTATGCCTTGTTATTTTACAAGTACTTTATGTACAAGAACCTAACATATATTATGTTTGTACTTGTATGATATACATAACAAACATCATATATAAACATATAAATAACACCAAAACATGTAATCAATCATTATTAAAACATAAAGTCTATAATCTATCAATTACATATAGATGAATAAGACATAATCAAATCTAAGTTGCTGTTGTCACATCAACATGCTTCAACATTCCCCCTCAGTATTTGGATCATCTCCCTATGCTCAGAAATCCCAAACTCGTGTACTGAAACTTGATTATACTCTTTAGCTGCTCTACCTTCTCTTTTTACAATCAAATCAAAAAGCTTCAATCCATCAGCTTTTGTTACCTCCATATCAACTATTTTAGCTGGATGAGATCGATGCTTCAGATAATGCTCATATTGATCCTTCTCATGCTTTCTTTGGAGCTCAATAGCATCATCAGACATTGGTTTGAAGGTGGAGAGATCAGCATCACGAATATTTTTTCTTAATGATCTTGGTCCAGTCACTTTGGGCTTAATGGGTGGCCTTGTCAATTCTTTTTCCACCTTCAGAACTCCAGCCAGAATTTCCTTCTTTTTAATTGCCATCTCTTTCTCTCTGTTTTTCACCAAGGTCCTCAATGGACATCTTGAATGTGAGATGGTCCAGCTTTTGTTCTAAGGGAGAATAATTCACCCCATATTCATACTCGAGCATATCAACAACAGCCTTCTGCACTCTTGGATCATTTTTAATTTCAGATATCTTTCAAGTGAAAGACCAAGAGCTGCAGCATCAATATGATCAAGGGTTCCCATTTTCTGATGTTGAACCCTTTCTCTTTCCTTATTTTCACCCCACATAATAAATTGATTAGAAACTTGCTTCTGCAAAGCTTCTAATTTCTTGCTATCAGCATTAGGATCATGAATGGGATAACCTTGTTCATCAACATTTTTACCAACCACCAAACCAGAACCCTTTGCATCTTTCTTTGTTGGTTCTTCCACCACTTGGGCCTTGCCCTTATCTTTCTTAGCAGGTTTAGAAGCTTGCATTTCAGATTTCTGAACCTGTTCCCCCTGAACTGAGGCACTACCAGATGGTACCTCAGCTTGCTTCTTGGTTGCTTCGATTAATTCCTGAGTACTTGAGAGCAGACCAATAGGCACATTTCCCCCTTTGGGGACCTCAGAAGGCATTTTTGCATAAACATCAATCGTCGTCTGAATGGCCTTCAGAGGTTCCCAACTCTGCTGCAGAAGGCAATCAGAAATGCCTTTTGCCATGGTAGAGAACTGAGCCCTTAACCTGAATGATGAGTTAAGGTTCAGATTCTCTTTTTCAGTTAATTCTTTCAGCAATTTCCTATCTTCTTCAGAGAATGAAGGAGGAGGAGCAGCAACAACATTTTCCTTCTTAAGTAGGGTCAGAATTTCATCTAACTGCTTGGACTGGCCTTTAACAACTTCTTCGAGAGTAGATACAGATTTCTGAACTTCTTCAACAGCTTTGTCTACCTTCTCCGAAGTGTCTTGAGTGAGTTCTAAGACCATCCTTCTGACCCCTTCTTCAACCTTTTCAGCCACAGAAGCTGAAATCTGATCAACAAGAGTCTGAGAGATTTCAGACTTCAGCTTCTCAATCACATTATTACCAACAGCAGACCCAAGTTCTTTCTCATTGACACTTGGCCTTTTTACCAACTCATTCACCTCCTTCCCGACTGCCAGAACTTCTTGTTTTAGCAATTCAATACCAGATGTCAAGTTTGCAACTACTGAAGCTTACACATCTCTTTTGGCCAGTCTGAAGGCTTCCCTGATAGCTATACTGATCTTATTGCATGAATGCACCAGCTCATTTAGCTTCCCACCTACCAGTCCCTCATTTCCAGCAACCTTGGTGAACTCAGTTCCAAAAAACATCTGAGCACCCTTCATTTCAGCGATGGAACTGGTATTGGCAGTTAGAGATTTAGTTAAGTCCTCCACCTTGATAAGTAGGCTTTGGACTTCGGCATTTTGTTTCTCTAACTATGCTTCTACACTCAAAGGAGGAGGTGGTTGTGCAGAAACAGAAGCAACAAAGGGAATTCTACCAAGCCCATCCAATGCCTTTTCCAACTGCATTTTAGTTGGACTCTCAGATTCAGTATCAGAGTCCAACTCTTTCTCAATTTCAATATCATAATTGATGGGCCTTGGCACTTGGTGAATTTGTGGGTGTAAGTGTTGGAGTTGTGGATGAAAACGTGGTGATGAAACATAAGTAGGTGTAGAGCCGGGTGGAAAAAATGGATGTTGATGTGAAGTTTCTGGTTGGCGATATGGTTGTTCAACATTTTGGATTTCTGGGGGAGGTTGGACGTTTGCGAGGCTAAAGGTTGGCTCAGAATCAGAAGACTGATTTTCCTCCAGTAAACCCTCGTCAAACTCAAAGTCAGCAAAGGAATCGAGATTCCCTTGAGGTGGCTCATCTTCATCCCAGAGGTCAGTCGTAACTGCAGTCTGATCAGATATGCCCTGGTTCAGATCACTGGTACCTGAACCAGCTTCTGGTTCAACAACTGCTGTTGCAGATGCATCGTCACCAGATTTATTGGTTGGCTCAGCCATAGCTTCATCGCCAGAGACAGTAGACACGGGGATTGCCTTAATGATTCTCGTACCGTCATCAAGAATCACTTCATCAGCCGTAGAGTCTGGAATCTCAGTCTCAGGTGGTGTCACACCAAAGACTTCATCAATTCGTGCTGCAGAAGAGTGTGAGATTTGTGAAGTTTCAGGGGGTGCGCGTGCAGACACGGACTCTATTGTGTGCTGGGCGGACACACTAATATTTTCTTCACCATCTCCTCCTAAAGAAGTTTTGGAGATGGCTGCTTGTGGGTTTCCCTTTAGACTCGATTCCTCTGGTTCTTGTTGGGAAGATCTAGAGGGGTTTGCTTCGGTACTAGTGTCCTTGGGCTGTGAGGACTTCTTAAATTTACGTCATTTTAAAACGCCCTTTGGAGATCCTGAGGGATCTTTTGGGAGATCCTCAGGTTGGTCAGTGGATGAGGGAGGTGGTGGTTGGGTAGAAGAAGTTGCTGGGGTTTTAAACAACTTCAACATTTGACCACCAGGTGCACCAATGGGTCTCGCATTCTTTTGCGACCCGCTTGGTGACCTTTCTGAGCCAGCCGGTCGTGCTGTTTCAGTTTTATTTATTACCTGAAGCATTGCAGCGGAGAGTTCTGGTTCTGGATCTGAAGTAGATAGCTTTGAAAGATCCCTGCAGAACTCTGTCGCTGAAGATTCAAGCCCCTCAAAGTGATACGCATCCCAAGCATGCTTATGAAGCAAACGCTCAGAAATCTAGGGAATGAGATATGTGGACTTCTTTTCCCTTTCAATTTTGCTACCAACTGAGAGAAAAGTATCTCAGCAAAGTCCACCTCAATCCCATGCCACAAGTAATACCCGATTTCTACTTGTGTCAAGGAAATCTGGTCCAAGCCACCATAATTTCCTCCAAGGCACTCGACAATCTGAGTCCAAAAATATCTCCAACAGTTTCCAAATCCAGACAGAAAGATGTATCCAGATGTCCTCAGATTGCCGTCTGCATCAACCATGTCATTATGACCAGTGGCCAGCAGAACTTCCCTGAAATTAATCCCTTTGAGCCTTTTAGCATAGGCTGAAGAGGAGGGAAGGTAGTTCAAATGAAGGGCCTCCCAAAACCCATCAAGTGAAAGGATATACTGCTTTGTGCCTTCTTGTAAAGAAAAAGCAATGGACTTTTCATCCTTGCTAAGAGTAGCAGTATACCAGAATTCAAGTAAGTATCGATGATACATTACCTGAGGATCAGCAGTCAAGGCGTAATGGAGAGGGGATTGTTCAAGAAATTTATTTATCCTCCCCATTAAAGTTTTGCCTTTGGCATTCAGTGCAGCCATAAAATTATTCATATTGAATCTAAGGGTCAACGCATCGAACCCTTGTGGCCATTGAGCACTGGCCTTGACTACCTTAGATGGTTTATATTCGAAAGCAATTAAAGATTTGACTACTTTAGCCATTATATCTGCAAGGGAAAACTGAAAGTGAAAGATGAATTTAGGGTTTTGAAGTTATGAAGGAATGAGAAGTAGAGAGAGAATGATGATTGGGAGTAAATGTAAGGAGAAGTAAATGAAGGAATTGTTTTGGAAAGGGTATTTATATTTATGATGGAATACAAAAGGTTTTTCCAAAAAATAAATAAAATAAAATGATTTTTGAAATTCAAACCCAAAAATGAAATATTATTAAAATGAAATCCGTTTTGATCGGGTTTGAAGTCCGAAAATAATTTTTTGGTACACGTCCGCATTTAATGCAACGACGGCTATGACCTCACATTTTCACAAAACTTTTCAACACTTTCAAGAAAAAGTGATCATTACTTTCCTTTTACGGCGCAACTTGTGTGCCACGTCAGCCAAAAACATCATTATTTAAACGTTAAACAGTAACCTTCACGTGTTCACTCAACGACCAAGTATCAAAATACATTATAAAGGACAGACTCATTTCAGAAATGATATACAAAATCTGAGCATGATCAGAATCAAGAAATCTGAGCCATCTCAGTTTACACAATTATTCTGAAATCATTTTAGAAATTCTGAAGCATTTCAGTCAAAATATTTTTCTGAAAGCAAAGTTCCCCCTTAGAGAGAAATTCTTTTTAACATAAAAATATTTTACACTTCCCCCTGAGGTGATGCTATACAGGATTTAGCATACCCAATTCACTGATGAGATGTTTAAACGTTTTGACATCCAAGGGTTTTGTAAAAACATCAGCGAGTTGTTTATCAGTGGGAATGAAATGAAGCTCTATGTCACCTTTAATAATGTGATCTCTAATAAAATGATACCTGAGGTCGATGTGCTTGGTTTTGGAGTGCATGACAGGATTGTGAGAGATGGCAATGGCACTGTTTTTATCACAAAATATTGGAGTCTTTGTATACTTAACACCATAATCAGTTAGTTGGTTCTTCATCCACAAAATCTGAGCGCAGCAACTGGCTGCAGAAATGTATTCAGCTTCAGCTGTGGAGAGAGATACTGCAGTCTGTTTCTTACTTGTCCAACTAACCAATTTGCTACCTAGGAAATGACAACCACCTGTGGTACTTTTCCTATCTATCTTACAACCTGCATGATCAGAATCTGAATAACCCATTAGATCTAGACTTGAGCCTTTGGGATACCAAAGACCAAGTCTGGGACACCTTTAAGGTATCTGAAAATCCTTTTCACCGCATTTGCGTGTGCATCTCTGGGATCAGACTGAAATCTTGCACAAAGGCATATTGCAAACATTATGTCAGGTCTACTAGCAGTTAAGTACATGAGGGATCCCACCATACCACGATATTTTGTGGGATCCACTGGTTTTCCATTGGGATCTGAGTCCAAAGTTAATGGTGCAGAAATAGGAGTATCTTTTGATGAGACTGAATCAAATTGATATTTCTTTAACAAGTCTCTGACATATTTTTCTTGATTTATAAAAATACCATCACTGGTTTGTTTCACTTGAAGACCTAGAAAATATGTCAGTTCACCCATCATACTCATTTCATACTCAGATGACATTATTTTAGAAAACTGTTCACACATTTTGTTATTTGTAGACCCAAACACAATATCATCAACATAAACTTGTACAAGTAAGATATCATTTTTATCATGCAATATGAATAAAGTGTTATCTATTGCACCCCTTTTAAAACCATTGAACTGAAGATGTTTAGTAAGAGTATCATACCAGGCTCTGGGTGCTTGTCTCAGACCATATAAAGCTTTATTCAGTCTGTACACCCAATGAGGTCTTTCTTCATTTATGAATCCTGGTGGCTGATATACATACACAACTTCTTCCAATTCACCATTCAAGAATGCACTTTTAACATCCATCTGATAGACTTTGAACTCATGATGAGCTGCAAAAGCTAAGAAAATTCTGATAGCTTCCAGTCTAGCAACTGGTGCAAAAGTTTCATCAAAGTCTACTCCTTCTTCTTGTGAGTAACCCTTTGCAACAAGTCTTGCCTTGTTTCGAATAACAACCATCTTCGTCCATCTTGTTTCTGAAGACCCATCTTGTCCCAATTGGTTCTTTCTTTAGATTACTGGGACAAGGAACAAGTTCCCAAACATCGTTCCTCTTAAACTGATTGAGCTCATCTTGCATGGCTTCAATCTAGCTAGGGTCGTTCATAGCCTCGTCAATCTTCTTTGGTTCTATTAGAGATAAGAAGCTGACATTTAAGCATTGATCGCTTGTGGCTCTTCTGGTCTGAACCCCACTAGTGGAATCCCCAATGATTTGCTCGATAGGATGTGCTTTAGTCCACTTAGTGTATTGACCAGGATGAACTATGATATCAATGCAAGAACTCCTCTGAGATACTTCAGGAGGTGCTTCAGAAAAGACTACCTCAGTCTCATCATCTTCCTCCTGCAGATCATGATTTGCATCATGAAACTGTTCAGATTGGGGTACTTCAGTTGAGCCTGATATCTGAGGTGTAGCAGCATGTACATCTGATCCAATAGTCAGTTCAGAAGGTAGTTTAAAACTGACTGAAGGATAGAATGGAATGTTGCTAGACTTGATTATTCTTGGTTCTGAACTGAAATGTTCAGAAGCAGGTTTAGGTGACCGAAACTTATTGGACTTTCTGAGGGTGGTACAGGAATGGAATTCTTAAAGATTGTAGAATTAGATTCATCAAAGGTAACATGAATTGACTCATCAACCTTTTCAAGTCTTTTGTTAAAGACTCTAAAGGCCTTGCGATTTAATGAATATCCTAGGAAGTACCCTTCATCAGCTTTTGCATCAAATTTTCCAAGCTGACTGGAATCATTCAGAATGTATACTGGACATCCAAATACATGGAAGTATCCAATATTAGGCTTTTTATTTCTGAGTACTTCATAGGCTGTCTTCTTGTGTCTTTTGACATAGACAGATCTGTTCTGAGTGTAGCAAGTAGTTGCAACAGCTTCAGCCCAGAAATTCTTGGGAAGACCAGATTCATTCAGCATACTTCTAGCAGCTTCAATCAGCGTACGATTCTTTCTTTCTACAACACCATTCTGCTCTGGTGTGTGGGCTGAGGAGAAGTTCTGAGATATGCCAGTTTTAGTGCAGAAGGACTCAAGAGTGGCATTTCTGAATTCAGTGCCATTGTCACTTCTGAGCTGACAAACTTTTCGCTTATGCTTGAGTTCAATTTGTTTGATGAGAGCAATGATTTCAGCAGCAGCTTCACTCTTAGATCTGAGGAAAATTACCCAGCAATATCTTGAATATTCATCAACAACAACAAGGGTATACTTCTTTCCTGCTCTTGTCTGAACATTCACTGGTCCAAAGAGATCCATGTGAAGCATGTGAAGAGGTTCAGTTATACTAAAACTTTGTTTTGTCTTGAATGAAGCTCTTTTCTGCTTACCCATTTCACAACCTGGACATGGCTTGTCTTTGTTGAAAGACATTGAGGGTATCCCATCAACAAGTTGTTTTCTTGACAACTTATTAATATTCTTGAAGTTCAGATGGGATAATCTCTTGTGCCACAACCAATTTGTGTCTGCATCTGCCTTTGTGTAGAAACATTGTTCAGTGGGTGAACTATTCATATCAATGATATAAATGTTTCCTTTTCTAGGTGCAATCAAAACTACCTTTCCATCCCTGTTGAATATGGTGCCTTGTGAAATATCAAATAATACCTTGAAGCCATCATCACATAATTGACTGACACTGATCAGGTTATATTTCAAACCGTTCACATATGCAACACGTGTGAATTTGACTTGTCCATTATTCACAACACCATATCCCTCAGTTTTTCCATTTTCATCATTCCCAAATGTTATTGAGGGCCCCTCTTGCACCCTGTATTCCTCCAGCAGGGTCTGATAACCAGTCATGGTTCTGCCAGCAGCGCTGTCAAGATACCATATATTCTTCTTTCAGTCTCCCTGCACAAACACAAAGATTAGTTCTTTTTGGGAACCCATCTGATGATGGGTTCGCTAGACTCTCCCTTAGCAGTCTCAGATTTCTTTGGTTCATAAGGAACAGAAGGATCGAAGGGGATCTCAGTCATGATCTCAGATGACATAAAAACAGTTGGTTTGATGGGGGGCTCAACCTTTTTCTTCTCAGATTTTTGCTTGATTTGTTTGTAAAAAGGTTTTGCATTTTGTTTAGGTTGAAGAGGAGTGGTTTCAACATTTTTTAAATGTGCATTGCAACTCTGCACTTGTCTAGCCAATAACTGAAATTGACTCTCTAACCTTAACAAAATTGATTCTTCATTAGACACCTGAGCCTTACCTGAATCTGAGGTAGAAGGCTCAGTGGGGGAGATATTTTTCTTCTTCTTTTGGCCTTTTGGAACCTTAGATGAAGTCTGAGGGGATGGCTTTTTGGTTTTAGCCTTCCTTTCTGAACCAGTTGTCTGAGCTGTTTCAGATTTACCCTCAGATTGTTCCTGGGCCTTATTAGTTACAGTTTTCTGCTTGCCAACTTTAGGAAAAATGATTTCAGGTTTTATTTCCTTTGGAAGAGCATCTAAATCAGTGATTATAGATGCCAAATGAAGATCACCAGATTCATATGCTGTTCTTTGAGTTGCAAAAGTATTTTTAATTGCAGCATCTGGCCTTGGTGCTTTCATCCAAGATTTAATTATTGCTTGTTCTTTTTCAAGGATGGTTTTTAATTCTTCTTTTTCCAACTCTAAAGTGGCAACCATAGACTGATAACTTTTTAAAGCCAAATGAACATCTTTCAGTTCTTTTAGTCTGGCCTGACTGGCGTTCAGTTCAGAAGTATTATTTTCAAACATTTTTTAAACGTGCATTACAACTCTGCACTTGTCTAGCTAATAACTGAAATTGACTCTCTAACCTTAACAAAATTGATTCTTCATTAGACACCTGAGCCTTACCTGAATCTGAGGTAGAAGGCTCAGTGGGGGAGATATTTTTCTTCTTCTTTTGGCCTTTTGGAACCTTAGATGAAGTCTGAGGGGATGGCTTTTTGGTTTTAGCCTTCCTTTCTGAACCAGTTGTCTGAGCTGTTTCAGATTTACCCTCAGATTGTTCCTGGGCCTTATTAGTTACAGTTTTCTGCTTGCCAACTTTAGGAAAAATGATTTCAGGTTTTATTTCCTTTGGAAGAGCATCTAAATCAGTGATTATAGATGCCAAATGAAGATCACCAGCTTCATATGCTGTTCTTTGAGTTGCAAAAGTATTTTTAATTGCAGCATCTGGCCTTGGTGCTTTCATCCAAGATTTAATTATTGCTTGTTCTTTTTCAAGGATGGTTTTTAATTCTTCTTTTTCCAACTCTAAAGTGGCAACCATAGACTGATAACTTTTTAAAGCCAAATGAACATCTTTCAGTTCTTTTAGTCTGGCCTGACTGGCGTTCAGTTCAGAAGTATTATTTTCAAACATTTTTAGGCTTTCTGAACGCACAGTTTCGACAAATGAAATGTCAGCCTCTAAAAGAACCAAAAGGTCCAGTTTTTGTTCCTCATCACTTTCAAAGCCAAAGTCACTGACCTTTTTCATGACAATATCCACCCAACGACCAGATTCAACATCAGATTTGACCAGATGACCTTGATCTTCACGTGCCATGAAACACATATCCCTTACTTCTTCTTCATCATTAGATGATTCATCAGATTCCTCCCATTTTTCAGTCTTGGCAATCATACAACTATTATTGCTTGAGTTATTTTGAGCCATGAGAGCTATTTGGGCTTTCAGCTTCTTGTACTTAGCCTTATAGCTGTCATCAGGTTTCTGAAAAATAGAATGATTAGGGGCAGATTGTGATGATGAAGGTTGACTAGATCTGCATTCCTTCATGAAATGTCCTTTCTTGCCACACTTAAAGCATTCAAGATTAGACTTGTCAATAGAAGCACTGGAAGCAAATGGTTTGCCAGATCGATTAGATTTGGCCTTAAAACGATTGAACATTTTAGCCAGCATGGCAACCAGATCATCATTGTCATCCTCATCACAACTATGAGTTACATTATCAGAAATACCAGTTTTTAACATTTCAGAGACCATCTTCTTCATCGAGTCAGAATGATCACTCTCAGAAGATAGTAGAGCAGTCCCATGTGGTTCAGAATTATGAACCATGACTGAACTGGTAGAAGCATGATTTTTGGCATCTTGCTCAGCCACAGCTCTCTCAGCCTTGTTCTCTTCAGTGTACCTGAAGGCTCCATACAGGGAGGCTAGAGTGTGACTGTGCAAGGTTTTTCCTTGTCTCAAAACCAAGATCAAGTTTTCCCATTTAGAAGGTAAGATGTCACAAAACTTTTCCAACAAAATTTCTTTATCCTTAGTTACACCCAGGGCTTTCAATTGATTTACCAGATTAGTGAATTTGATGTATGTTTGTGTTAAAGTTTCACCAGGGATAGCAAAAAAAGACTCATATCTTTTATTCAAAGCAACTTTTCTTGTGACAATTGTCTCATTGGTGCCTTCAAATTGTGTCATGAGTTCCTCCCACATTAATTTTGAATTTTCAAGTAAAACAAGGGTGGGCATAAGAGTTTCAGGAACAGCATACAAGATCATATTTTGCAGCTTGGTATCAAGGTCTACCAGCCTATGATCTTCTTCAGACCAATGATCCTTCTCCTTGGGTGAAACCCTAGGAGTCCCATCGGCATTTCTGACAACAGTGGAGGCATTCAAGGGGACAAAGGGTCCTTCTTTGAGAATATCGGTCAAATGTCTTTCAACACCAGCAATATATTTTAGCATGCATGTTTTCCATGTTTGAAAATTTTCACTGTTCCCATCAAACTTGGGAACAGGATTATTTGGAAAGTGTACGTGCACATTATGCGATGGTATATTGTTGTTGATGATAGGGGGTGGAGTAGCATTAGCATTAGCATTAGCATTAGTATTGACATTAGGGTCAGGGCCTGTACTGAACATTTGGTCAACCATCTTTGCAGATCAAAGGTTAATGAATTAATATAATTCAACCTTGCTGCTCTGATACCAATTGTGAGTCCCAAATATAGATGGTTTAAATACCCGACTGGCAAGTAATTCTAACTGGAAGATGACCAGTTCAGAATACGATCCAGATATGGATGAACAATACGATAAAGATACTGAAAGTAAATGCAAGAAACAATAAGGGCTAAAACTATATAAATAATATGTATAGATCAGTATGTAGCATTGAGACACAATGTATTTTTCAAGGTATTTGATTTATTGATATATAAACAAATACAAAGGTTGTTGCGGAACAAAGATAAACACCCAAGTGTAAATATCTAAACAACCTAGAAATACAAGTGATCTAATAACTTGGAAATACTCGTAAGAATTACTTAGAGTATATCTCACAAGTTGCAATGCAAAGGTTTCAAGCAATTTGCAAGTTGTGAGAAGACTTATATTTATAGACCAAGTCCATGATGACGTGGACCAGATCGTAAAAATATGGTTGGGAGTATTTAAGGAATTAAACCTAATTCCTTACAAGAGTACTTTTAAGGTTTAAATGTGTAAGTCAATTGATGTGACTTAACAAGCCTTATTCCCAACCTTTACTTTACCTTGTACTTTAATTAATAGTTAATTCTATTAACCGGGTAAAGATATGTAAAGTAAAAAGTCTTCCTCGTAATCAATGTAAAAGTGTGTAAGTACTTTTACACTGAGATGCTTCAGTCTTCGATCAGGTAGAATCAGTTTCTGAGCTCCACATATGAACTGATTCTCATTCTTCAGACTTCAGTCTTTGACTTCATTCTGAACGGTATTCTGATACGTTGATCTGAACTGAAGTGAAGCTTCAGTGAACAAATTCTGAGCGACCTCAGAATTCTATACAAGTATTCTTCACTGAGCTTCAGCTATTTCTGAGCAAATTATACTTGGTCGATTTTCGACCTAACAAAATACTTCTCATCCACATAATCAAAAGCCCTCCCCGAAGTAGCACCCGTGTCAAATTTGGCTATCTTATCTAAGGTAGCAAAAGACATTGTTACCTTTTTCCCATTAACCGTGCCTACTAACTTAGAAGTCACCGGGGGGTTATTACCGGGAGTCAATTCTAAAGTACCCAACCAATTAATAATACCATCTAAATAAATCTCAGCATTATCACCATTATTCCAAACCAACACTTGTTTCCATCCCATTTGTTCAAATGCTTCAACCATCCCAAACCCCCTAAATTCTGACAAGACAAGTGTTCTTTCACCCAACAATTGATCCATCAAATTCTTGGCCTCAGCCATCTTTTCTTTAAATAAAATCAATTGCCATTCATCGGGTAAAGTATGTAAAGGTATACCTTGTCTCCATTCGGGTTTTTCGACGTCAACCTCCATCTCTTCACTTGCCTGTGGTGAGTTTTCTTCTGATGATGATGATTCATCTTGAACCATTGGCCTTTTCTTCTTGTTTGGTTGTTGACTAGATGAAGTATCACCTTTCTTGCTTAGACTCTTTATAAATTTCCCTGCTGCTTTCTTCATCTTATCAACAAAACTAACAGAAAGTAACAAACTTTAGCAATAGTTAGTGAATTAAAAGCAAAATTAAGAAGAAATTAAAACAAATTCGAAATTAAACTCACTTCTATCTTGAAAAATAGGCTGAAATTAAACAAACAATTATGGGGGTTTTGTAGCCCTTGAAAAGTTATGCAATTTAGCCTCAAAAATTATTGAAATTGGTGGAGAATTGAAGGAGTTATGGATGATTGAAGGTTAGGGTTTTTGGAGAAAAAGAATGGGGAAGAAGAAGAAATAGAAAGAGATCGTGAGATATGCAGAAAGAAGAATGTGTGGGTAAAAAGAAAAAGCATCGGTTGTGTGGATATAATTAAAAGATTTTTCAATTTTCGATTTTTATTAAAATAAAAAAAAAAATTCGATCTGGCCCTTACCGTACCTTACGCTGAAATCCGGCGTAACCTACGCCACATTATTTTCAACAGCCGTAACCTACGCTAAAACTTACCGTAGCTTACGCCAGAACAAAAACCTCACACCACTTGGTTATCAACTACCGTAACTTACGCCAAGATTCGCCGTAACCTACGCTCAGACAAATATAACGGGCGTAACTTACGCTCAAGTTGAGCGTACCTTACGCCTATCTGGAAATGGCACTTTTGGCGTAAAGTGAGCGTCTGGTGGGCCGTAAACAGTAAGATTTTGGCGTAAACTCCTTTTGACACTTCCCGAGGACCGTAACCTACGCCCGGTTGGCCGTAAGTTACGCCCCCTTTTGACTTTTGTTGACTTTTTTTTTTTTAACTACAGCCACAACTTGATTTCAAAACTTGCAATTACATTGAAATTAAACTCCCTTCCCCAACTTAAAGGTACATTGTCCCCAATGTACACCCGAAATTAGAAATGAGTTAATCGGCTCGAAAAATTGCAAAAACGACTCACTTTTTCACCCAAACCGACCTTCCCAACTTAATTCTCAAGCATAGGTGTTGAGAATTAAGTTCCTTGTGTGATTATGCAACAAAAACTACCAAAACAACTAAACAAAAGTGCACGAAAAGAAAACATACCGAAATTGAAGCTATAAACAAACAAACAACGGGTTGCCTCCCGTTTAGCGCTAAGTTTATTGTCCTCAGCCCGACATTACCTCAAATGAAATTCAAGCAACCTCATAGGATGGTGGACTTGAGATGAAGTTCACCATTTCCTTTGTAGCTCTATTGATGTCAGTTGCATCCAAATACGGCTTCAAACGGTGTCCATTGACCATTTGCTTCACTCCATCCTTCGGATCTTCAATCTCAATCTCTCCAAACTTTCCAACTCTTGTGACAACATATGGACCCATCCACTTGCTCTTGAGTTTTCCCGGAAAGAATTTGAGTCTTGAAATGTAAAGCCAAACCTTTTGGCCAACTTCGAACACCTTCTTCTTCAATTTGGCATCATGAACCGCTTTCATCTTGTCTTTGTAAGTTGATGCACATTCATAAGCCTCATTCCTTAACTCTTCCAATTCGCACAATTGCAACTTTCTTTCTTTGCCTGCATTCTCAAAATCCATGTTAACGGTCTTAACGGCCCATAATGCCCTATGTGCTAGTTCCATTGGAAGATGACAACCCTTCCCATAAACCAACCGGTAAGGAGTAGTGCCAATAGGTGTCTTAAAAGCGGTTCGGTAAGCCCATAAAGCATCATTAAGTTTGGTTGACCAATCTTTTCTATCGGGTCTTACCGTCTTTTGCAAAATTTCTTTAATTTGCCTATTGGACACTTCAACTTGCCCACTTGTTTGTGGGTGATATGGAGTGGCAATCCGGTGGTTTATGCCATACCGTTTGAGAAGTTTTCCAAACTGAAAGTTTTTGAAATGAGATCCCCCATCGCTTATGATCACACGAGGGATTCCAAATCTTGAGAAAATGTTGCTTTGGACAAACTTGCACACAACGGTATGGTCATTGGTCTTGGTGGCTATGGCTTCTACCCATTTCGACACATAATCTACCGCCACCAAAATATAGTAATTACCAAAAGAATTTGGGAAAGGACCCATAAAATCAATGCCCCAAACATCAAATATATTGACAACTAAAATGGGTTGCATGGGCATCTCATTCCTCTTAGTAATACTACCTAGTTGTTGACACCTAACACATTTTTTAACAAATTCAGCGGCGTCCTTAAAAATGCTAGGCCAAAACAAACCACACATAAGAACCTTATAACCTGTCTTTTGACCGCTGAAATGACCTCCACATGCAAATGAGTGTGCATGAGTCAACACCTCCTGAATCTCCTCATCCGGAACACACCTTCTCACCAATTGATCCGGGCCAACTTTGAACAAATCCGGCTCATCCCAAATGTATTGCTTTGCTTGTGCAAGGAATTGTTGCCTCTTTCTCTTGGCCCAATGCTCCGGTAGCTTACCTGCGGACAGAAAATTCACAATATTTGCATACCAAGGAACAACAGAAACGGTTAGTAAATATTCATCTGGAAATGTCTTGTTGATCTCCTTGGTTGAATCATCATCCATAACTTGAATTCTTGACAAGTGGTCCGCCACCACATTCTCACTTCCCTTCTTGTCTCGGATTTCCAAGTCAAACTCTTGTAGTAGCAAGACCCATCTAATTAGCCTTGGCTTTGCATCCTTCTTTTCCATCAAATGCTTAACCGCGCTATGATCTGTGTACACAATCACTTTGCTACCACAAATATAAGAACGAAACTTGTCAAGAGCATAAACAACCGCAAGCAATTCTTTTTCGGTGGTTGTATAATTCAGTTGGGCATCCGATAAAGTCTTGCTTGCATAATAAATCACAACGGGTTTCTTGTCCACCCGTTGTCCCAAAATAGCCCCAATGGCAAAGTCACTTGCATCACACATGATTTCAAATGGCATGGACCAATTAGGTGATTGCAAAATGGGGGCTTCAACCAATTTCTCTTTCAAGGTTTCAAAAGCTTTCAAACACTCATTATCAAACACAAAAGGTACATCTTTCAACAACAAATTGCACAATGGTTTGGTAATGACACTAAATCCTTTTATAAACCTTCTATAAAATCCGGCATGTCCAAGAAAAGAACGGACACCCTTAACATTGGTCGGGGGAGGTAAAGTAGAAATCACTTTGATTTTGGCCCGGTCAACTTCCATGCCTTTCTTTGAAATCACATGACCCAAAACCGTCCCCTCTTGAACCATAAAGTGGCTCTTTTCCCAACTTAAGACCAAATTCGTTTCAACACATCTTTTCAAAACTTTGGTTAGCTCATTAAGACAGTTATCAAAGGTTTGACCAAAAATTGAAAAGTCATCCATAAAAATCTCTAAGGAATCACCGACCATATCCGAAAAGATACTCATCATGCACCTTTGGAAGGTGGCTGGAGCATTACATAACCCGAATGGCATTCGCCTAAAGGCAAAAGTTCCATAGGGACATGTAAATGTGGTCTTATGTTGGTCATCGGGATGAATAGCAATTTGATTATAACCTGAATAACCATCTAGAAAACAATAAAATTGCTGACCTGCAAGCTTTTCGATGATTTAATCAATGAATGGCAATGGGAAATGATCTTTTGAAGTAGCGGTGTTCAACTTTCGGTAGTCAATGCATACCCTCCACCCGGTGATGGGTCGGGTTGCAATTTGTTCACCACTATCTCCTTTCACCACTTGAATTCCAGCTTTCTTAGGTACCATTTGTGTTGGACTTACCCATGTACTATCCGAAATTGGGTAAATAATTCCATCATCCAACCACTTTAGCACCTCTTTCTTCACCACTTCACGCATATGAGGATTCAATCTCCTTTGAGCATCACGTGAAGGCTTTGCTTCAGAATTGGTGATTATCTTATGCATCACAATTGATGGACTAATGCCTTTCAAATCGGCAATTGTCCATCCAATGGCCGCCTTATATTCCTTGAGCACCTTAAGTAATGCTCTTTCTTGCATTTCTTCCAAATTTGATGCAATGATCACCGGCAAAGTTTGTTTATCTCCCAAAAATGCATACTTCAAATGAGATGGGAGCTCTTTCAACTCAACTTGTGGTGGACTTTCAATGGATGGCTTGAGATGAGTATCAATATGATCCGGTAGACTCTCCACTAAATGAGTCCATGGTGGTCTACCTTCTTGAATTGCCATAATCTCCCAATCCTTTTCTTCCTTCTTCAATGTTTCACTATGCTCCAAGATTAACCTGTCAACCAAAGCACAATTCTCCCGTGTGTCTTCCTCATTTTCATGAGGAATGCACTCATCAATGACGTCCGCCATAAAGCATTCGTCACTAATTACGGGGTTAGGAACACTAGCAAAAACATTCAATCTTATCTTACGGTTGCCAAAAGTCATTTCAACCGTACCCCTTCTACAATCAATTAATGCATTAGCGGTGGCCAAAAAGGATCTACCCATGATGACATTGGGTTGCCTAACATTACCGCTTGGTGCAAAATCAAGTACCAAAAAGTCTACGGGGTAATAAAAGTCCTCAACCTTAACAATCACATCTTTGACAATTCCTCTAGGGAAGTTTAAGGGACAAATCAGCCATCA
Organism: Erigeron breviscapus; assembly: GCA_034093135.1. Classification (NCBI taxonomy): domain Eukaryota; kingdom Viridiplantae; phylum Streptophyta; class Magnoliopsida; order Asterales; family Asteraceae; genus Erigeron; species Erigeron breviscapus. The sequence goes on from CM067167.1 coordinate 260,024,146, forward strand.
CCAAGGTGGTGTCGACTTTTTCCAACGGTCCAAAGTCATATTGGTCATACAAACTTCCCGGAAGAATGCTCACACCCGCCCCCATATCCAAAAGTGCCTTGTTCATTTTGAAATCACCAACTTGAATAGTAATTAAAGGCGCTCCCGGATCTTGGAGTTTAGGTGGGAGTATACCCATCACAACAGCACTAACTTCCTCATTTAAAACAATTTTCTTTGGAAGCTTATGATGCCGTTTTTGGGTACACAAGTCCTTAAGATACTTAGCATAAGCCGGAACTTGCTTGATTATGTCAATAAGAGGTATATTGATTTTCACTTGTTTAAAAATTTCCCACATTTCTTCCTCATGGGGACCTCTTTTCTTAAGTGTAGGCCTAAGTTTTGGATCAATCAAAGCCAAAGGAAAAGGAATGGTATTATCCTCCATATCCTTTCCTTGTTTTTCAGAAAATTTACCACTAGACCTATTGTTTTCTACCTCTTTAAAAGACACTTTTTTATTTGATTTAGGTAGAACAAGTTCCGGTTCATGCTCACTATCTTCATTCTCATCAACATCCTCCACCACACCATCAATAAGTGATGATGGAGGCACAACTTTATTATCATAAACTTTACCACTACGAAGAAGACTTACATTGTTTATCTCCACATTCTTGACATTCTTTGAGCCGCCACTTTGATGTTGTGGATTGATCTTCGTATCACTTGGTAGCTTCCCCGGATTCTTCCTCAATTCCGATACATCCTCCGCCAATTGCCCAACTTGCTTTTGCAAACTCTCAACCGTTTTATCCCGAATCTCATTCTTCCTATCCATCTCTTTCAAGTAATCCATAATCTCCCGAGTTGACACATTATCACTTCCCGAAGACCCACCTTGGTTATTACCTTGTTGATAGTTCCTTGGGTAGCCTCTATTGAATCCTCCCTGATTTTGACCACCTTGGTAATTCCCTTGGTTGTAATTTTGGCCTTGAAATGGTTGAGATGGTGCCCCACTGTTTTGGTTATTTCCTTGAAAGTTCGGGTTGAGTTGGTTTGAAGAATTGCCATATCTAAAGTTTGGATGATTTCTCATCCCCGGATGATAAGTGTTGGAGTTCATGTCATATTGCTTCTCCTCTCCATACACTTGATTCACTTCTTCAATTTGATCCAAGTCTAATGGGCATTGCAAAGCCGAATGTCCCAACTCATCACACCTTTCACAAATCGGATAGTCTTGAGATACTTGATAAACACCCTGATTTTCAGCCTTCCCCAACTTAGCAAACTTTTGCTCCAATGCTTCAAGTCTATCTTTTGTAGCTTGATCACTAGTTGATGAAGAGGCTATTGGACGTCTTGCTCTCCTATTCGATTGAGCTTGCCTTTTTGAGTTTACACTCATCTTCTCCAAGAATTCCCAATCAACATCTTCGGGATTTGTCAAGAAAGTACCATTGCTAATCGAATTCACATCCCTCTTTTCTTCCGATAGCAAACCATCATAGAAAGCCGTAATCAACTCCCATTTGGCAATCCCATGATGAGGACATACTCTCAATAACTCATTAAACCTCTTAAAAGCTTCATAAAATGTTTCACCCGATTGTTGCTGAAAAGTTCTTATCGAATTCCTTGCATCACTAGTCTTTTGCAATGTGTAATACTCATCCAAAAATTGTTGTTGCATTTCAGCCCATGAAAAGATACTACCCGATGGCAATGTCAAGAACCATTGCTTTGCTTTATCCTTCAAAGTAAACTGAAAAGAACTAGCTTAACCTCATCCGGTGAAAATCCTTGGCCTCCTATAGTACCACAAATCGCCTCAAACTCCGACAAGTGCAAATAAGGCTCTTCCGCCGCCATCCCATGAAAACTTGGCAAAATACTCAAACATTGAGGTCTAACCTCAAATGCTCTACCTCTCAAAACCGGTGGAACTATAGGTGAAGCATTAACGGCTATGGCGGGTCGAAAATGACTATCAACTCCTTGTGGTGGAGGTTGATAGTTCATATTTGGCATGGCCCGGTTATGTGGTTGGTAATTTGGTTGGGCTACACGATGGTTAAGGCGAGGTGGTGGACCTTGAGGAAGAACTCTTGGTCCGTGGTTTATGTATTGAGGTTGGTTATATTGGGGTTGGTTGTATTGAGGATATCGAAGGTTTTGTGGTTGCTCATAATCTCCCCCATGGTTCCAATCATACCCATCCGAATTATTATCAAACCTCCCGTCATCCCAATGATTCACCCTATCATGGAGCCTATCATAAAACGACTCATCCGCATCCCGTGATGCATCTCCAATATGAGTTGGTGTTCTAGGTCGGTTTGGAGTTGTGTAAGCACTCCTTATTGATGGGGGTGGGTTTCGTGGTGGAGTTTGATTTTGGTTATTTGGTTCAGGGTTGGTTTCTGGTGGAGTTATGGTGGGTTGGATGGTTGGTTGTGGATCTGGTTGATCATTCATGTTTACACGATGAAGTATCCGATTCCTTCTAGTTGTTTTCTCAATTTCCGGATCAAACAACAAAGGTGATGTATTCTTGGAATACCTCGTATGCATACACTACTTGAAATCTGCACAATCAACACACCTCGTGTAATACTGAACTACAAAAATGAAAAATGAAACAAACAAGAACTGAAACAAAACAAAACTAAACTAAATATTTTTGGATTTTTCTGAAAATTTTAAGTAAACTAATTGAAAACAAAATTTCAACACTTTGCACTCCAATTCCCCGGCAGCGGCGCCAAAATTTGATCTATGTCGTTGGACCGATCAAAAATATAAACTAAATACCAATAACTAGTATGGGTAAGTCGAGTATCGTATCCTCAGGGAATCATGGGAAAGTGTTGAACAATTTACAAACTTGATTAAACTAGGCATAAACTTAAAATTGATTGTTGGATTGATTTGATTAAAACTAAAAATGATTGAAACTTAACAATAGGATTCAATAATAAAAAGAGTAGACCATTCTCACGATCCCAATTATGCTTTCAAAAGTATAACCTAACTTATATTCGTTGTAAATCACATAGACATGATTCGTTATAAAGCTTGGAATGAATGAACGTTAAGGACTAATTGATTAGGTTGTGATGATTCACGATAATGAAAACCGAGTAATTGACACAACTAAATTATTTGTCCATTAACAAGATTACAATTTCATAAGAGATTATTCCAATAATTAATGATTAACAAGAAATTGAAATCAAAAGATAGATGGAATTCATTCAAAGTTATAAACAAATAATCATTCATTCAAACCAAATAACATTAGATGCAAAACACTAATCAAGAATTAAACATCTAATCCAACTTGAATATAAGAAAGGTTGAATACAATTGTCTTACATAATTGTTCACATGAGAATGATCTAAAGAGAATTAGCCTTCCATATTCATCAATGAATCTTCAATTTGGATTGTAATCTCCATGATCTTGTGATTGAATGATGATTTGATGATGATTTTGGGGCTTGGAAGAAGTGGGTTGCTGCTCTAGATCTCAGAAATTAGGGTATGTTTAAGTCTTAATTCGTATGTGATAATATAACTCAAGTTACAATTAAAACCCTTAAAATTCGAATTCTGCACAGTGGCTTGGCGTAACCTACGCCCAGATTGGGCGTAAGGTACGCCTCTTCAAATTTCACCTGGCGTAAGGTACGGCCACTATAGGCGTAGCTTACGCCCCTTATAATTTCCAGATTTCCAAATTTTGGTTCTTGAATCACTTGACTTGTTTCTTGACTTTGCTTGACCCGTTTATGCTCCATTTAACGCCAAGTTATCACCAAAGACCTGAAACACTTAAACAAACATAAAAACGCCCTACTCGTCTATTAACAAGCACAAAGTGGTCCAATTGTATCCATTAAGATCATGCCTTTTAAGGCGTTTATCAAAAGTCAGCAGGAAAGGCAAAGGTTGATGAGACCCCTGAGAGTGGAGATGTCATTCCTACACTTCCAAAAGTAATTTGTTTACCCATGATTCCATTTTCCTCCGATTACCTTGAAACCACAACTACACCTCATACACCACCATCTTCTCCTTCATCACCTTCACCATCATCATCACAATCAACACCTCAAATTCAACCTAAACAAAGAACACCGACACCTTCCAAAATTCAACCACCAAATCAACCTCAAAACAAAGATGAAGTTTGTAACTTACTACTTGGCATCTTACTCTCCGAAGCCTCCACTCTAAATATGTATGATCGGGGGGTGCTCCATGCTTTAGAGTTAAGAAATCAGCAGCTTGAGCGTCAACATGAAGTTGATGAATTAAAAGAACAATTAGAAGCTCAAAAGATTGAAAATGAAGCCAAGCATGCTGAATTTGAAAGGAGATTATTAGCTCTTGAATCTTGTCGACCGGCCTCGGTTTCAACCAGACGGGATGATCCTGATTCAGATGATCACCCCAAGGGGGAGAACCACATAGAGGGTCAAGTTGAAATTGATAGACTTGCAAGTATTTCGGCAAGATTTGATGAAAGATTTAATGATCAGGGAGGAAATGATGAGGAAAGAGTTGAAGATGATGTTGAAAGAGTTGAGAGTGATAATAGTGATGATGAAATGGAGGATAACATTTGGAAATGGTCGGTAATGATCAAACAGTTTCTCCTCCTCAAGCAAAAATTAATCAAGAAGTTGAAAGTATGATAAGACCATAGTACAAGAGTTTGAAGGGTTGAGAATAGATGAACAAGGGAGAGTTGAATTTGATGATGAATCTGAGAATGAAGAAGTTCTTGAAGTTAGAACAAAAGTTGCTGAATCATCTAATAGAACTGAAGTCGGTGAACCTTCTACTCCCATTGTTGTTGCAACGTCTCAATATTCGTTTGAGAATTTCCAAAGTTTTGAAGAGTTGAGAAAGACTCCTGAAGTTGCTGTAAAACAAAATTTTGGAAAGTCAACTTTTAAGAAGATTCTTAAAGATGTGTATGACTCTGATGAAGTTCTACCCGATATATTTCCTGAACAATGGACTGAAGAGCAGTTAAGATTCATTAATCGAGGGTATTTTTCACAGACAGAGCAAGAATTATTGAATTGGGTGTAAAACCAAAAGAAGCTGCTCTCAAAGCAAGATATTTAGAAGAACGTGCTTTTCTTATTTTATGTGGTGCAACTAAAGTTTCCAAAGTTGAAAAACCTGACATTATGTCCATATATAAGTTCAGGGAGGAACATAAAGCACAAAAATATAGAGAGCTTCTAGAACAAGCAAAGAAAATGCACCCACTTTTACTTGGAGAACACAAAAAGTTCATAATCAAGCAGTTACTTGAAGTAAAGTTGATCCAGAAAAGTGCTATATCTGTCCCTACTTTCTTTGTTAGAAGAGAAAACGACAAGAAGTATAGATTTAGTGAGGCTAACTTCAGTGTGAGTCCCTTAAGTTCGATGGTTAACCAGGAAAGTGTAAAATACAACAAGTCTAATAATCACTAGAATGGACTAGTATTACTTGTAAATAAATGCAAGAATATATAAATAAAGTAATACAAGACTTAAAGCAATAAACAAGTAAAGTGGAACATTATGTATTTTTCAATTGTGTATTTTATTTATGATGTTAAATAAAATACAAGGTTGTGCGGAATCAAGATAATACAAATAAGTATGTATCCTAACAACCTATGAATTACAAATGATCTATATTTGTCAAATAACTCTTTTGGATCGAGATACTTAAAATTGTGAAGTATCCCTGTTTAAGATCGAGAGTATTTGGACAAATTCACTTAAATGCAAAATGTATGCTTAAAAGTATTTTTCTCAAGGAAATGACTTTGTATTTATAGGCAACAAAATTCACTGAATTTTGTGCCGTACAAATCTGGTTACATGCATTTAATGATCCGACAAGAACATTAAATGCATTGGATAAGGAATAAGGATAAAGTCACATCAAATGACTTTGTATCCTTTTATCCAACCACCTTTACACACGTATACTTTGGTAAAGAACAAGTGGATTGTTCTTTGGAAAGTGTGTAAAGGGAAAAGTCAATCCTCGATATCAGTGTTCAGACTTGTAGGGTCTAGAACACTGACAATCCTCCAGTGTACAGATCTGGTAAGACTTCCAGTGGACTCCGCCATTTGTAAGTCTTCTTTATTCTGACTTCAGTCTTTGACTTCAGTGAGAATGTCTTCAGTAGAGTTGATCTGGACTGGGGTGAAGTCCAGTGAGCTAATCTGGAGAATACTCCAGATTTCCTATACAAGTATTTGCTCACTCGTCTTCCATTATTTCTGGACAAATCTTCAGAGGGACTCCAGATTCCAAGTCTGGAGTAGGTCCAGTAGAACACGTTTCTGGACAGATCTTCAGTAAGGCTCCAGTAGTCGAGTCTGGAGCGAGTCCATAAATCTGGACTGAATCTGGACCTAACAAATTCCCCCTATTTGTTTAGAAATAATGCAAGTGTTTTCAAGCTTGAATCTATACAATTTGTATGCTTGAAAAACACAAGTTTTGACTTAGTCTAAAAATCTAAGTTACTGGAAAACACTTTATAGATCATGAGTGTTTTCAGTTTCATCATTTAAGTTCTAACTTAGACTAAATCTGATCATTTACTTATATGAATAAAAAATTGCAACTATTATTACATACATCAACTGATAAATAGTATACAAGTTTCATAAAACAATAAATTTACAACAAGTAAATGATAAGAGTCAGGCCCTTCTTTTTGATGTCTGTCCTGGAGCATCTTCAGTAGCCTTTCTCTTTGGTGATGGAGAAGATGGTATTGATTCTGGTGATCTTATGCCCATTGCAACTTCCATCTGTTGCTTTCTTCTCCATACCTTTTCAATTCTTTTCAGAAATGCTTTAACATCAGTCGACACATTTGTCTTCCCCCTGAACGTTAAAGCGATTTCTTTCAGTTCACTCCATCCAAATGCTTGGACTGAAGTACTTTTCCTCTCATCAGTAAAGTTACCCTCCCTGGTCAACTTTACTTCAAACTTAGACATGCCTTCATGATCTTCAGCCAATTTGATTTCAGCACCAGTGATCCTTCTGGCATCAGCCCTGAAATTCAACATCTCATTGTATTTTTCTTTCAGCTTGGCTTGCTGGATCAATGATTCAGTTTCCTTGGACACTCTCCTTTGCTCTACAGCAGATTGGAGTTCTTGACGATTGATTTTTCGAGAAGTGTCCAGGGGAATGAAATTGCTTACATCAGCATCTTTGATTGCTTTGATTTGTCTGGCAGTCAATTTTGGTAAGCCAGTAAGTCGCTTCCTGTACTCTATCTCCAGAGCACCAGCGTTCTTTCTGATCTTTTTCTGGAGGCTTACCAGTTCATCCTTTCTTTGTCTGATGAGTTCTGGTACACTCACGCCATAAATTATAGAATCATAGACTTGTTCCTCTTCGGCGTAGAAAGAGCGTACATGAACATCATCCAATAAACTCAAACATTGATGAACTCTGGGGTCATCCTTCATCTTTTTATACACTTCAATATTAATGCCTAACCTGCCAGCATTGTAAGAATCCAGAGTACCCATAGTTGCCATCTCCCTTTGATGGGCCAGCAGTTCATCTTTTTGATTTCTTTTGAAAATCTCTATCATGATGCATTCTTGTTCAAGCTTCTTGGATGTTTCATCATCAGCATCTTCAACAGTTTGCTCTTCCTCTCCAGATTCCATTTGTTGTTTTCCCTTAACTGACTTCAGAGTTGATGGAATATCTGGGAAGGACTCAAACTGGGGCTCACTGGCTTCAGTACCAGTAGCTCCTTCAGTTAGCCCGGCTTCAGTGCATTGCTCTGGTGGTGGTGGTGGCATTTCTGGTGGAGGTGGTGGCATTTCTGGTGGAGGTGGTGGCATTTCTGGTGGAGGTGGTGGCATTTCTGGTGGAGGTGGTGGCATTTCTGGTGGAGGTGGTGGCATTTCTGGTGGAGGTGGTGGCATTTCTGGTGGAGGTGGTGGCATTTCTGGTGGAGGTGGTGGCATTTCTGGTGGAGGTGGTGGCATTTCTGGTGGAGGTGGTGGCATTTCTGGTGGAGGTGGTGGCATTTCTGGTGGAGGTGGTGGCATTTCTGGTGGAGGTGGTGGCATTTCTGGTGGAGGTGGTGGCATTTCTGGTGGAGGTGGTGGCATTTCTGGTGGAGGTGGTGGCATTTCTGGTGGAGGTGGTGGCATTTCTGGTGGAGGTGGTGGCATTTCTGGTGGAGGTGGTGGCATTTCTGGTGGAGGTGGTGGCATTTCTGGTGGAGGTGGTGGCATTTCTGGTGGAGGTGGTGGCATTTCTGGTGGAGGTGGTGGCATTTCTGGTGGAGGTGGTGGCATTTCTGGTGGAGGTGGTGGCATTTCTGGTGGAGGTGGTGGCATTTCTGGTGGAGGTGGTGGCATTTCTGGTGGAGGTGGTGGCATTTCTGGTGGAGGTGGTGGCATTTCTGGTGGAGGTGGTGGCATTTCTGGTGGAGGTGGTGGCATTTCTGGTGGAGGTGGTGGCATTTCTGGTGGAGGTGGTGGCATTTCTGGTGGAGGTGGTGGCATTTCTGGTGGAGGTGGTGGCATTTCTGGTGGAGGTGGTGGCATTTCTGGTGGAGGTGGTGGCATTTCTGGTGGAGGTGGTGGCATTTCTGGTGGAGGTGGTGGCATTTCTGGTGGAGGTGGTGGCATTTCTGGTGGAGGTGGTGGCATTTCTGGTGGAGGTGGTGGCATTTCTGGTGGAGGTGGTGGCATTTCTGGTGGAGGTGGTGGCATTTCTGGTGGAGGTGGTGGCATTTCTGGTGGAGGTGGTGGCATTTCTGGTGGAGGTGGTGGCATTTCTGGTGGAGGTGGTGGCATTTCTGGTGGAGGTGGTGGCATTTCTGGTGGAGGTGGTGGCATTTCTGGTGGAGGTGGTGGCATTTCTGGTGGAGGTGGTGGCATTTCTGGTGGAGTGGTGGCATTTCTGGTGGAGGTGGTGGCATTTCTGGTGGAGGTGGTGGCATTTCTGGTGGAGGTGGTGGCATTTCTGGTGGAGGTGGTGGCATTTCTGGTGGAGGTGGTGGCATTTCTGGTGGAGGTGGTGGCATTTCTGGTGGAGGTGGTGGCATTTCTGGTGGAGGTGGTGGCATTTCTGGTGGAGGTGGTGGCATTTCTGGTGGAGGTGGTGGCATTTCTGGTGGAGGTGGTGGCATTTCTGGTGGAGGTGGTGGCATTTCTGGTGGAGTGGTGGCATTTCTGGTGGAGGTGGTGGCATTTCTGGTGGAGGTGGTGGCATTTCTGGTGGAGGTGGTGGCATTTCTGGTGGAGGTGGTGGCATTTCTGGTGGAGGTGGTGGCATTTCTGGTGGAGGTGGTGGCATTTCTGGTGGAGGTGGTGGCATTTCTGGTGGAGGTGGTGGCATTTCTGGTGGAGGTGGTGGCATTTCTGGTGGAGGTGGTGGCATTTCTGGTGGAGGTGGTGGCATTTCTGGTGGAGGTGGTGGCATTTCTGGTGGAGGTGGTGGCATTTCTGGTGGAGTGGTGGCATTTCTGGTGGAGGTGGTGGCATTTCTGGTGGAGGTGGTGGCATTTCTGGTGGAGGTGGTGGCATTTCTGGTGGAGGTGGTGGCATTTCTGGTGGAGGTGGTGGCATTTCTGGTGGAGGTGGTGGCATTTCTGGTGGAGGTGGTGGCATTTCTGGTGGAGGTGGTGGCATTTCTGGTGGAGGTGGTGGCATTTCTGGTGGAGGTGGTGGCATTTCTGGTGGAGGTGGTGGCATTTCTGGTGGAGGTGGTGGCATTTCTGGTGGAGGTGGTGGCATTTCTGGTGGAGGTGGTGGCATTTCTGGTGGAGGTGGTGGCATTTCTGGTGGAGGTGGTGGCATTTCTGGTGGAGGTGGTGGCATTTCTGGTGGAGGTGGTGGCATTTCTGGTGGAGGTGGTGGCATTTCTGGTGGAGGTGGTGGCATTTCTGGTGGAGGTGGTGGCATTTCTGGTGGAGGTGGTGGCATTTCTGGTGGAGGTGGTGGCATTTCTGGTGGAGGTGGTGGCATTTCTGGTGGAGGTGGTGGCATTTCTGGTGGAGGTGGTGGCATTTCTGGTGGAGGTGGTGGATTTCTGGTGGAGGTGGTGGCATTTCTGGTGGAGGTGGTGGCATTTCTGGTGGAGGTGGTGGCATTTCTGGTAGACTTTCTTCTTCTTGGACATCTTCACCCAGAAAATTCAAGTTTGCATCAAAACCTTCAGACATTGGGGAATCTACGTCATCCCATTCTGGAGCCATCCCAACTGTCTGTTCACCAGACAGTTCACCAGTCTCTACATTCACTTGTTCACCAGCCCCTACATTTAAGTCTATTTGAGCCTCTTGCTCAACTTCCTCAACAACCTGCTCAACAACTTGGGCAACATTTTCAATTTATTCATCAGTTACCTGCCCAACAACCTCTTGTACGTTCTCTTCAAAAATTGGAGACCCATCCAAATTCATAACATCCCCAGGATGTCTTTCAGGATTCACCTGAAGTCCTGCTCTCATCAGACGCCTGTTAGTTCTAGGTCGTCTGGAAGGTTCAACAACTTCTTGTACTTGACCTTCAGGAGCCACTTGTCTAATTGGTTGTACAGCTTCAATGATCTGTACATCTTGGTCTCCAGAGGCTCTTTCAACAGCTTGACCTCTATCTGGAGCCATTTCATCTTCTTCCCTTTGGAAGGAAAGCATGGACTGAGGAATATCTACCTCGTCCAGTGGAGATCTGAGATTGACCAAATCTCTCATATACTCACTCACAGAAAAGTGAGTAGTATCAAAATCATACTGGTCTCCAAGACCATTTTTAAACAGCAGTGAAAGGAAACGAATATATAGAACAAAAGGTTTTCTTCCCTTCACTCTGAGACGCTCTACCAGGTCATCAAAAAGAATTTGGGTGAAGTCCACTCTAAGCCCAAACCATAAACAGTAGGCAATCTGGAGATGGGTTTGATTGATCTGGTCTAACCCTCCAGAACTGCCTCCCAGACATTCAACAATATGAGTGAAGAAATATCTCCATGAGTCTGACAGCTTGCTCATGTAGATAGTCCCTTTCCTGGATAGCTGGCCATGCTCATCCAAGATATCCGTGTGCCCCATCAGCCTGTATACTTCCCTTGTATTGATACCAGTGGGAAGCTCAATAGGCAACTCATTCTGTTCATGATAGTTTAACTGTAGAACAGACCTGAGCAGACTTGCAGTGAAACCAAGGGATCTGGTACCTCCCTTGAGAGTATAATTGATAGATGAAGTTTCATCATCAAATGTTGCAGTGTACCAGAATTCACACAGGTACTCGTGGTACATCCTTCCTGGATTTAATGTTAACGCACCATATAATGGGCAAGAGAGAAAGAAGATGAGTTTAATCTCCCAATAATCGATTGGGCATCATGAACACTGGAAAGAGAGAGTCTTGCCATCCAGTTATTCATGTTGATTCTAATGGCATTTGCCTCAAGATTAATATGAGGTGCCCTGCCAACATTTTCGGAAGGAGCATATTCAGCGGCAAGGAGATTTTTGAGCGATTTTGACTGTCTAGGTGCCATTTTATATAGAATAAATGAAGATGAAATTGAATATATATAGGTTATGATGAAGAATTGATGAAGGAATTGAATATAAATGGAGTAAATAAGAGAGATGATGATGATTGGAAAATGAATGAAGAAGTAAATGAAGGAATTGAATATAAATGGAGTAAATAAGAGAGATGATGATGATTGGAAAATGAATGAAGAAGTAAATGAAGGAATTTGAAAGATTTGGGAGTAAATATGTTCGAAGTAAATGCAAATGAAATTGAAAGTGGGTATATATAGGAGAAAGAATGTGGAACTCAAACAGTTTATTTGAAATTATCAAATATAATTTTGATCGAGGTTCTGAGATCCGCATTAATTACATCACATCACACATAAATGTGTGACAGTTTACAGCCCACAAACACTAACAAGTTGCTCTTTTTGATTTCCCAAGGTAAAAATACCATCATTACGTTGAAAAATTTACATGCCACGTAGGATTAAAATATCTCCAAAAAGATTTGCTTACGTGGCACACACAATGACCAAGTATTTAGAAAATATTATGACATATTTCAGTGCAGCTGGAGGTTGACTGGACACTCCAGTATCACTGGTGGATTAGTCCAGTGAACATGTACTGATGGTACACTGGAGGGACACTCCAGTAAAATACCAGTGAAAACCATTTTTGAAAGACTGGTAACCTCAAACTTGCACGTCAACTAATTCAGACAAATGAGAGGGACACATTTACAAGGAGACATAAGTCACCTCAAACACGCACTTCAACCTGTCCAGTTACCAGTGAGAGGGACACATTTACAAAGCACCAGTAATATTTTCTGAAGAGTTTGTCCAGTGAGAAAATAAATTAATAAATTCCCCCTGAACTTAAAACATTTTTTAAGAAAAAATATCTTTCAAGTCTTTCCCTGGAATGTTCCAGAAATCTAATAATGCAAAGATAGTACACAAAGGCGTTCAATATCTGAGCAGTTACCAGATTTAAGGGTTTAACATTCCCAACTCACCAACAAGATATTCAAAAGTTTGACATCCAGAGGTTTGGTAAAAATGTCAGCGAGTTGTTTGTCAGTGGGAATAAAATGGAGTTCAATGTTGTTTTTCATAATATGATCACGAATGAAGTGATACCTGAGATCAATGTGCTTCGTTCTGGAGTGCATGACTGGATTGTTCGAGATAGCAATGGCACTGGTATTATCACAAAAGATTGGGGTCTTTGAATATTTAATACCATAATCAAGCAACTGGTTCTTCATCCAGAGTATCTGAGCACAACAACTGGCTGCAGACACGTATTCAGCTTCAACAGTGGACAATGAAACTAAAGTTTGCTTCTTACTGGTCCAGCTGACCAGTTTGCCACCTAGGAAATGACATCCACCAGTTGTGGATTTCCTATCTATCTTACAACCTGCATGATCTGAATCTGAATAACCCATTAGATCCATGCCTGAGCCTTTGGGATACCAAAGACCTAGACTGGGGACACCTTTAAGGTACTTCAGTATGCGCTTTACAGCAAGCATATGAGATTCCTTTGGATTAGACTAATATCTGGCACATAAACATGTTGAAAACATAATATCAGGTCTACTGGCAGTTAAATACATCAGTGAACCAACCATGCCTCTATAGACAGTGGTGTTCACTGGTTTACCATCTGGATCGGAGTCCAGTGTTAGTGGTGCAGAAATTGGAGTTGGTTTAGATGGTGAAGAGTTCATATCAAATTTCTTTAAAAGATCTCTAACATATTTTTCCTGATTAATAAAGATGCCAACTTTGTTTTGTTTAATCTGGAGTCCAAGAAAATATGTTAATTCACCCATTAAACTCATCTCATATTCAGTCGACATTATTTTCGAAAATTTCTTGCACATGTTTTCATCAGTAGACCCAAAAATAATATCATCAACATAAATTTGTACCATTAATAGATTACCTTTTTCATGAATAATAAATAAGGTATTGTCAATTGCACCTCGTTTGAAACCATTTTTCAACAAATGTTTAGTCAGAGTGTCATACCAGGCACGTGGGGCTTGTCTGAGGCCATAAAGCGCTTTGTCCAGACGATATACCCAATGTGGATGCTTTTCATCAACAAAACCTGGTGGTTGTCTGACATAAACTTCTTCTTCAAGCTTTCCATTCAAGAAAGCACTCTTTACATCCATCTGGTAGACCTTGAACTGAAGATAAGCAGCGAATGCTAAGAATATTCTGATCACTTCAAGTCTAGCCACTGGAGCAAATTATTCATCAAAGTCGACATCTGACTGGCAGTAGCCTTGTGCTACCAGTCTGGCCTTGTTTCTGATTACGTGGCCATCTTCATCTACTTTGTTTCTGAAGACCCATCTTGTTCCAATTGGTTATTTCTTTCCAACTGGGAAAGGAACCAGATACCAGACCTTGTTCCTTTCAAACTGGTGAAGCTCTTCTTGCATAGCAGTCACCCAGCTTGGATCTTCCATAGCCTCGTCAATCTTCTTTGGTTCCATCAAAGATAGAAAACTAACGTATAAGCATTGATTACTGGAGGCTCTTCTGGTCTGAACTCCTCTACTGGAGTCACCTATGATCTGATCAATAGGATGAGCTTTTATCCATCTGGAGTACTGACCAGGATTGTTACTGACAACAATATCAGTGCAAGAATTCAGTTGAGTCTCCTCTGGAGTTGCTTCTGGAGGAGGATCTTGCCAGACTACTTCAGTATCTTCATCTGAGACATTTAAATCACGATTTGCATCATGAAATTCTTCATTTGAAAGCATTTCCTGAAGTACTGGTTCAGTTTGGAATTCTTCATAAGAAGACATTTCTGGTCTATTCTCAACTGACACTGATACTGGGGGAGTAGTACGAACATCTGATCCAATATTAATTTCAGAGGGTAGTTTGAAAATAATAGAAGGATAGAATGGAGTACCACTGGAGAGTTTCTTTTTCTGAACAGGTTCCAGATCAGGATGACTGGAAACTGTGTCTTTTGAATCTTCATTTTTGTCGTTTATAGGATCAGATTCACAAAAGACAATTGGAGTTACTGGGGGAGAGTCAAGGGCTGGCTTCTTGTTGATTGCAGCATTTGATTCATCAAATGTTACATGAATTGACTCATGGACCTTCTCCAGTCTCTTGTTGTAGACTCTGAAGGCCTTGCGAATGGCTGAATAGCCTAAGAAATACCCTTCATCAGCTTTGGCATCAAATTTGCCTAACTGACTGGAGTCGTTCAGGATATAAACTGGACATCCAAAAACGTGAAAATAACCAATATTTGGTTTTCTATTTCTTAAGACTTCATAGGCTGTCTTTTTGTGTCTTTTGATGTACACTGATTGATTCTGGGTGTGGCAAGCAGTTGCAATTGCTTCCGCCCAGAAACTGGTAGACAGACCAGATTCAGCAAGCATACTCCTGGCAGCTTCTATCAGCGTTCGATTCTTCCTTTCCACCACTCCATTTTGTTCTGGAGAGTGGGCTGATGAGAAATTCTGGGAGATGCCAGTGTCAGTACAGAATGACTCCAGAGTTGCATTCTGGAATTCTGTTCCATTGTCACTTCTTAACTGATACACTTTTTGACTGTACTTGAGCTCAATTTGCTTAATAAGACTGATGATTTCAGCAGCAGCTTCACTTTTAGACCTCAGAAAGATCACCCAACAATATCTGGAGAATTCATCTACGATCACCAGGGTGTATCTTTTACCAGCACGAGTCTGAACATTCACTGGACCAAAGAGGTCCATATGAAGCATATGAAGAGGTTCAGTTTGGAATTCTTCATAAGAAGACATTTCTGGTCTATTCTCAACTGACACTGATACTGGGGGAGTAGTACGAACATCTGATCCAATATTAATTTCAGAGGGTAGTTTGAAAATAATAGAAGGATAGAATGGAGTACCACTGGAGAGTTTCTTTTTCTGAACAGGTTCCAGATCAGGATGACTGGAAACTGTGTCTTTTGAATCTTCATTTTTGTCGTTTATAGGATCAGATTCACAAAAGACAATTGGAGTTACTGGGGGAGAGTCAAGGGCTGGCTTCTTGTTGATTGCAGCATTTGATTCATCAAATGTTACATGAATTGACTCATGGACCTTCTCCAGTCTCTTGTTGTAGACTCTGAAGGCCTTGCGAATGGCTGAATAGCCTAAGAAATACCCTTCATCAGCTTTGGCATCAAATTTGCCTAACTGACTGGAGTCGTTCAGGATATAAACTGGACATCCAAAAACGTGAAAATAACCAATATTTGGTTTTCTATTTCTTAAGACTTCATAGGCTGTCTTTTTGTGTCTTTTGATGTACACTGATTGATTCTGGGTGTGGCAAGCAGTTGCAATTGCTTCCGCCCAGAAACTGGTAGACAGACCAGATTCAGCAAGCATACTCCTGGCAGCTTCTATCAGCGTTCGATTCTTCCTTTCCACCACTCCATTTTGTTCTGGAGAGTGGGCTGATGAGAAATTCTGGGAGATGCCAGTGTCAGTACAGAATGACTCCAGAGTTGCATTCTGGAATTCTGTTCCATTGTCACTTCTTAACTGATACACTTTTTGACTGTACTTGAGCTCAATTTGCTTAATAAGACTGATGATTTCAGCAGCAGCTTCACTTTTAGACCTCAGAAAGATCACCCAACAATATCTGGAGAATTCATCTACGATCACCAGGGTGTATCTTTTACCAGCACGAGTCTGAACATTCACTGGACCAAAGAGGTCCATATGAAGCATATGAAGAGGTTCAGATATGCTGAAATTCTGTCTGGTCTTGAAACTGGTACGTTTTTGCTTACCCATCTCACATCCTGGACATGGCCTTTCCTTTTTGAAGGAAACTGAAGGTATCCCATCTGCAAGTTGTTTTCTGGACAACTTATTAATATTCTTGAAATTTAAATGGGATAACCTTTTGTGCCATAACCAGTTTGTGTCTTCATCAGCTTGAGTATAGAAACACTGCTCTGAAGGAGAGCTTTCCATATCCATCACGTACACATTCCCTTTTCTAGGAGCAATCAACACTACCTTCCAGTCCTTGTTGAATACGATACCCTGAGCAATATTGAATAGAACTTGATAGCCATCATCACACAGTTGACTTACACTGATCAGGTTGTATTTCAAACCATTCACAAATGCAACACGTCTGAACTTGACTTGTCCATTGTTCAGAACACCGTATCCCTTAGTCTTTCCACAACCATCATTTCCAAAAGTAATGGAGGGTCCATCAGAAATGGTGAACTCCTCCAGCAGGGTCTTACATCCAGTCATCGTCCTGCCAGCAGCACTGTCAAGATACCAGATATATTTCTTTCGATCGCCCTGCACATACACCAGATACTTATCAGTTAGATTTGGGAACCCATCGACTGATGGGTTCACTGGACCCTCCCTTATAGGTCCCTAGGGCAATCTGGTTTAGTTCACTTTCTTTAACAGTGGTCTTAGTTGAAAAGACCACTGGGGTTGATAGTTTTGAAACCTTTTTCTTTTTCTCAACTGGAGAAATAGATTTAACTTTCTTAGCAAAAGGTTTTGTATTTTGTCTAGGGCCAGATGAAGTACCCTCAATAAAGTTTAATCTTGCATTAAAACTTTGAGATTGACGAGTCAGAATTTGAATCTGGCCTTTCCAGTCCTAGGCTTAGGTAGGGGATTGGTCTGAGGCAAAGGTTTATTCCGATAAACCTCTTTAACTGGAGCAGTCATTTGGAATGCTCCAGTCTTGACCTCTGGGGATTGAACTGGGTAAATATTGGTCTTGGGAGTTACAGGCTCATCATAAACAGTGGTGGGCCTGAACCCCTCTGGTAATCGATCGATTACTGGTATTAATGATGCTACATGAGTATTTCCATCTAAGTATGCACGTTTTTGAGCAGGAAATTGATTTACTCCAGCATCATATGGCTTTTTGGTTTCTAGCCATGATTTAATTACCAGTTTTTCTTTTTCTAAAATGACTTCAAGATCTTGTTTTTCTTGAATCAATTGTTCAGTTACCAGAACCTGGGCTTGAAATGCCAGTTCAATGTCTTGAAGTTCTTTCAATTTTTATTTTAAAGCAGTTATTTCAGAAGAATCTGTTTCTAGACCATTTACACAATCAGATCTAACAGTTTCTACAAATATCAAATCAGAATTAAGAGCTTCAGCTATGTCCAGTTTTAGTTCTTGGTCAGTTGCACAATCATAATCACTAACCTTCTTAATAACAATATCTACCCATCGTCCAGATGTGACATCTTCCTTCACCAGGTGCTCATCGTCTGCCAGAGCCATGTAACAGCAATCTCTTTCTTCTTCTTCATCAACAGATGATTCATCAGAAGGAACCCACTTCTCTTCAGTTGTTGCAATCATGCACTTATTATGTTTTCAATTTGTTGTGCCATGAGAGCAATCTGGGCCTTAAGCTTTTTATATTTCAGTTTATAGCTATCATCAGGCTTATTATTTGAAGAGAATGGACCAGGCTTGGATACAAACTGGTTGGACCTGCAATCTTTCATGAAATGACCCTTTTTGCCACACTTAAAGCATGTCAAATTGGTCTTATCAGTTGAAGAACTGGATGCAAATTGTCCAGATGGCCTAGTTGCTCTTGCTTTGAAACGGTTAAACGTTTTAGCAATCATTGCAATGAGGTCATCATCATCAGTTTCATCACAACAGTCTGGAGAGATTTGACTGGTCTCTCCATAATCCATGAGTTCAGACACCATCTTCTTCATAGAAAATACATTCTCAAAAGATATCAGTGCTGTACTATGTGGTTCAGTATGACTAACCACATTAGGACTACTGGAGGCATGGTTAAAAGCATCTTGTTCTGCCACTACTCTCTGAGCTTGATTTTCTTCAGTGTACCTGAAAGCTCCATATAGAGTTGAGAGAGTGTGTGTGTGCAGAGTTTTACCTTGTCGTAAGACCAGGATCATGTGAGACCATTTGGTGGGTAGAATATCACAAAATTTCTCCAGAAGTATATCCTTGTCCTTCTCAGCCCCAAGACCTCTCAATTGGTTTATGATACTCATAAATCTGGTGTAAGTACCAGTGAGAGACTCGTTAGGCTGAGCAAAAAAATGACTCATACCTCTTGTTTAAGGAGACCTTTCTGGTGACAATGGTGTCATCTCCTCCTTCATGTTGGTTTAAAAGTTCATCCCACATGGTTTTAGCACTAGGAAAAAGAACTAGTATGGGAATTAGGGTTTCAGGAACGGCCCCGAGGATCATGTTTTTGAGAAGGGTGTCTAGATTCACCAATCTCCTCTCCTCTTCAGACCAATGTTCCTCCCTCTTTTCCCTTCCTCTTCTAGATCCAGAAGGATCAAAAAGGGGATTGAGAGGTGATGTTGGTACATAAGGACCTTCTTTTAAAATTTTCATCATGTTCCTCTCAATACCAGTGACATGCAAAACCATCCTAGCCTTCCACGTACCAAATTAATCACTGTTCCCACTGAATTTAGGAACAGGATTATTTGAGTAGTGCACATGCACGTGTGGAGAAGCAGGAGTAGGAGGAGGTGGATTAGTGTTATTAACAATAGGTGGTTCATTTTGATCATTAATATTAGCATTAGGATCGGGACCAAGATTAAAACTTCCTTGTGTATTTTCTTGGTTAGCCATCAAAGAAACAGATCTAGGCAATGTTTAGCCTTCTGCTCTGATACCAAATGTGAGTCCCTTAAGTTCGATGGTTAACCAGGAAAGTGTAAAATACAACAAGTCTAATAATCACTAGAATGGACTAGTATTACTTGTAAATAAATGCAAGAATATATAAACAAAGTAATACAAGACTTAAAGCAATAAACAAGTAAAGTGGAACATTATGTATTTTTCAATTGTGTATTTTATTTATGATGTTAAATAAAATACAAGGTTGTGCGGAATCAAGATAATACAAATAAGTATGTATCCTAACAACCTATGAATTACAAATGATCTATATTTGTCAAATAACTCTTTTGGATCGAGATACTTAAAGTTGTGAAGTATCCCTGTTTAAGATCGAGAGTATTTGGACAAATTCACTTAAATGCAAAATGTATGCTTAAAAGTATTTTTCTCAAGGAAATGACTTTGTATCCTTTTATCCAACCACCTTTACACACGTATACTTTGGTAAAGAACAAGTGGATTGTTCTTTGGAAAGTGTGTAAAGGGAAAAGTCAATCCTCGATATCAGTGTTCAGACTGTAGGGTCTAGAACACTGACAATCCTCCAGTGTACAGATCTGGTAAGACTTCCAGTGGACTCCGCCATTTGTAAGTCTTCTTTATTCTGACTTCAGTGAGAAAGTCTTCAGTAGAGTTGATCTGGACTGGGGTGAAGTCCAGTGAGCTAATCTGGAGAATACTCCAGATTTCCTATACAAGTATTTGCTCATATATCTTATATATTTCTCTATAAATCTTTAGAACATATATATATATATATATATATATATATATATATATATATATATATATATATATATATATATATATATATATATATATATATATATATATATATATATATATATATATATATATATATATATATATATATATATATATATATATATATATATATATATATATATATATATATATATATATATATATATATATATATATATATATATATATATATATATATATATATATATATATATATATATATATATATATATATATATATATATATATATATATATATATATATATATATATATATATATATATATATATATATATATATATATATATATATATATATATATATATATATATATATATATATATATATATATATATATATATATATATATATATATATATATATATATATATATATATATATATATATATATATATATATATATATATATATATATATATATATATATATATATATATATATATATATATATATATATATATATATATATATATATATATATATATATATATATATATATATATATATATATATATATATATATATATATATATATATATATATATATATATATATATATATATATATATATATATATATATATATATATATATATATATATATATATATATATATATATACACATTAAATGTATTGGATAAGGAATAAGGATACATCAATATGACTATGTATCCTTTTATCCAACCACCTTTACACACGTATACTTTGGTAAAGAACAAGTGGATTGTTCTTTGGAAAGTGTGTAAAGGGAAAAGTCAATCCTCGATATCAGTGTTCAGACTGTAGGGTCTAGAACACTGACAATCCTCCAGTGTACAGATCTGGTAAGACTTCCAGTGGACTCCGCCATTTGTAAGTCTTCTTTATTCTGACTTCAGTAAGAATGTCTTCAGTAGAGTTGATCTGGACTGGGGTGAAGTCCAGTGAGCTAATCTGGAGAATACTTCAGATTTCCTATACAAGTATTTGCTCACTGGTCTTCCATTATTTCTGGACAAATCTTCAGAGGGACTCCAGATTCCAAGTCTGGAGTAGGTCCAGTAGAACACGTTTCTGGACAGATCTTCAGTAAGGCTCCAGTAGTCGAGTCTGGAGCGAGTCCAGTAAATCTGGACTGAATCTGGACCTAACATTCAGTCAACGGGAAGCTGAAGATCTCACATTCTTATATTCACACTTTTTGCAATCAATTTTAAAGTATCGTGAAGACAAAGCTGCTTTTGATGCTGTAAAGAGATTTATTTCAAGCTGCATTTAATATGCTTCATTAGAAGATTTTCAGATAGGGTTTGAAGTGATGAAAAGAAAGATAAATGTCCCTTATCTAGATAAAACCTTATACACTGCAGATATTGAACAGCTGAACATTGGTCATGTAATAAAGAAGCCATCATCTGGAGTTGTGTTCGTCAACAGTCAGAACAAGAAGATTTTCATACGCTTTAGTGACATTGCAAGCTACTCTGATGGTACATTGGAGTTCTACAAAAATGTCTTGAAGTATTTGTTGGATGATGAAGATGATGCTAAAAAGAAAGAATTATTTGAGTATGCCATCAATAAAATTGATAAACGACTCATTCTCAGAGAAAACGTAAGGAAGTTGAGAGAAGCCAAGAATGTCAAACAATCTGAGAATTCAGGTTTGGACCAAACCCCATGAAAGTGGTAATAAATATAAAAGAAAATGGGGTATCCTGGTTACGACTTACGGGACTTCCACAGAAACATTAGTGGCTTGCGAGATTGGGTTTGATTATATTATATTTGACGAGGGCCATGAATTGCAAAACCAGAATCAGACTTATAAATTGTGGCAGAGTTGATGCGGATCATAGAATAATAGTAACTGTTACGCCCGTACAAAATGATCTCAACGAAGTATGGAATTTATTCCACTTCTGCAGAAATTCCCTTTTCGACAAGGAAAAAATAATCAAAGGAAAATTGAGCGACATTAAAAGGGACATTACAAAGACGCGAGTACCCCTCATAAACAGAAATGTGAACAAGCTTGCATGAATATAGCTAAGAAGATTAAGCCTTACTATATATATAGGATAAAAGAACAAGTTTTGGCTAACGATTTAGCTCAAAATACGGAGGTGGTTGTGTGGTTACCGCTAGCCACTCGCCAGGTACTGAAAATCATAGTTGTGTTCTTAATATATAAATAAAAAAATTTCTACACTAAATAATTGTATATGATTATAAAAATATACAATTTTTATATTTATAGAAGTTTTATATTTATATTTATATACTAAGCACACAACTATGATTTCAGTACCTGGCGAGTGGCTAACGGTAACCACACAACCACCTCCGTTTTTTTAGGTAAATCGTTAGCCAAAACCTGTTCTTTCATCCTACATATATAAGGCTTAATCTTGCTAGCTATATCCGTGCAAGCTTGTTCTCAATTCGGTTTGTGTGGGGTACTCGCGTCTTTGTAATGTTCCTTTTCAATTTCGCTCAATTTTCCTTTGATTATTCTTTCCGTGTCGAAAAGGGAATTTCTACAGAAGTGAAATAAATTCCATACTTCGTCGAGATCATTTTGTACGGGCGTACTGGATACTATTATTCTATGATCCGCATCGACTCCCTGCTACGATTTATAAGTCTGATTCTGATTTCGCAAGTCATGGCCCTCGTCAAATATAATATAATCAAACTTAATCTCGCAAGCCACTAATGTTTCTGCGCAAGTCCCGTAAGTCATTACCAGGATACCCCCATTTTCTTTTATATTCATTATCACTTTCATGGGGTTTGGTCCAAACCTGAAAAGTAGATAAAATAAGTTACAAGGCAACAAATGATGATAATATCAAAAACAAACAAACTATCGACAGATTAAACCATCTTAATTCGTCAGTCCAAGACTGAATAAGTATCGGAGGGAGCACTAGCAGTACCCTTTAACCATCTTTGACTCGAAAAGACCAGAAAGAAAACAACAAATTTGGAAAGAAAAAAAATAAGGTTATGGATGGGTGAAGAAAGTAAACATTGGAATGCGTGTATTTTTAAGTCGGCCAATTTTAGTCAAATTTAAGCAAGTCTAATATTTTACATGGAGTGATTTTAGTTTTGATAGGATATATTTACTAACTTATTTCTTTCATTAAAGACTTTTTTATCAATTGAAAATATATTAAAATCCTTCATAAAATATACAAGTGTTCCTTCAAAAAATAATACTGAACAGACCCTTACTATCAATAAGGAAAGATGAAATAGATTATTTTTAAGTAATTTAGTTATTATAAATCTATATGATATCACAAAACTTGATAGTTTAAAAAATTTATCAACTAATAAAAAAACACAATTAAAATATATCTATAATTATAAACATGTAATATAAATAACAACACGTTAAAGTATGAATTTGTATAACAAATAATGGACGATCCGTGTATCAACACGGGTCCTACATGTAGTAAATAAAGCTATATATAAAATCTTGGTGTATATAAACAAACTAATCTTACGATATCCGGATTAAATATATATATATATATATATAAGAGGTTATTTAAGAACCCATAAAAAAAAGAACTCAAGAACCCCTCTCCACCCTTGGATCAAAAAAATGGATGGACCAGATTAAAAATAAAAAACCCTCCCAACACTAGAGGGGTATTTTTGTCACTCCTTTTTTTTCTCTCTCTTACTTTATTAAATTAATATAAATTTATCTAATTCACTAAAAAACTTTTATCTCACAAACCGTAAATCGTTAGACGAAAAGAAAAACATGGGTAGTCTTAGAATTTCGTCCTCTTTCATTAGAGATGCGACTCGATATACTTTTGACGACTTTTTAAGTTTTTTTTTTTTTTTTTTTTTTTTTTTTTTTTTTTTTTTTTTTTTTTTTTTTTTTTTTTTTTTTTTTATTCTTCACGATAATTTTTTTTTTTTTTTTTTTTTTTTTTTTTTTTTTTTTTTTTTTTTTTTTTTTTTTTTTTTTTTTTTTTTTTTTTTTTTTTTTTTTTTTTTTTTTTTTTTTTTTTTTTTTTTTTTTTTTTTTTTTTTTTTTTTTTTTTTTTTTTTTTTTTTTTTTTTTTTTTTTTTTTTTTTTTTTTTTTTTTTTTTTTTTTTTTTTTTTTTTTTTTTTTTTTTTTTTTTTTTTTTTTTTTTTTTTTTTTTTTTTTTTTTTTTTTTTTTTTTTTTTTTTTTTTTTTTTTTTTTTTTTTTTTTTTTTTTTTTTTTTTTTTTTTTTTTTTTTTTTTTTTTTTTTTTTTTTTTTTTTTTTTTTTTTTTTTTTTTTTTTTTTTTTTTTTTTTTTTTTTTTTTTTTTTTTTTTTTTTTTTTTTTTTTTTTTTTTTTTTTTTTTTTTTTTTTTTTTTTTTTTTTTTTTTTTTTTTTTTTTTTTTTTTTTTTTTTTTTTTTTTTTTTTTTTTTTTTTTTTTTTTTTTTTTTTTTTTTTTTTTTTTTTTTTTTTTTTTTTTTTTTTTTTTTTTTTTTTTTTTTTTTTTTTTTTTTTTTTTTTTTTTTTTTTTTTTTTTTTTTTTTTTTTTTTTTTTTTTTTTTTTTTTTTTTTTTTTTTTTTTTTTTTTTTTTTTTTTTTTTTTTTTTTTTTTTTTTTTTTTTTTTTTTTTTTTTTTTTTTTTTTTTTTTTTTTTTTTTTTTTTTTTTTTTTTTTTTTTTTTTTTTTTTTTTTTTTTTTTTTTTTTTTTTTTTTTTTTTTTTTTTTTTTTTTTTTTTTTTTTTTTTTTTTTTTTTTTTTTTTTTTTTTTTTTTTTTTTTTTTTTTTTTTTTTTTTTTTTTTTTTTTTTTTTTTTTTTTTTTTTTTTTTTTTTTTTTTTTTTTTTTTTTTTTTTTTTTTTTTTTTTTTTTTTTTTTTTTTTTTTTTTTTTTTTTTTTTTTTTTTTTTTTTTTTTTTTTTTTTTTTTTTTTTTTTTTTTTTTTTTTTTTTTTTTTTTTTTTTTTTTTTTTTTTTTTTTTTTTTTTTTTTTTTTTTTTTTTTATTTGTTTTCTTTTTTTTTTTTTTTTTTTTTTTTTTTTTTTTTTTTTTTTTTTTTTTTTTTTTTTTTTTTTTCATCACGTTCATCTTACACATGTTGTAAGTTATTATTCTTTGATGTCCTACACATGTGTAGGATGAACCTTTTAATGGTTTCCACTTGTCTTACACATGTGTAGGATGAACCTTTTAGTGATTTCCACTTGTCCTACAACTCACCAGTTCCAGGTTTTCCTACACATGTGTAGGTCGTACTTACCCATGTGTAAGTTATAAACTTTCCAGTTCTGGCCAACTATTTTGAACTTCATAAGTAACTTACCCATGTGTAAGGTATAAACTTTCCAGTTCTGGCCAACTATTTTGAACTTCATAAGTAACTTACCCATGTGTAAGTTATAAACTTTCCAGTTCTGGCCAACTATTTTGAACTTCATAAGTAACTTACCCATGTGTAAGTTATAAACTTTCCAGTTCTGGCCAACTATTTTGAACTTCATAAGTAACTTACCCATGTGTAAGTTATAAACTTTCCAGTTCTGGCCAACTATTTTGAACTTCATAAGTAACTTACCCATGTGTAAGTTATAAACTTTCCAGTTCTGGCCAACTATTTTGAACTTCATAAGTAACTTACCCATGTGTAAGGTATAAACTTACCAGTTCTGGCTAACTATTTTGAACTTCATAAGTAACTTACCCATGTGTAAGTTATAAACTTTCCAGTTCTGGCCAACTATTTTGAACTTCATAAGTAACTTACCCATGTGTAAGTTATAAACTTTCCAGTTCTGGCCAACTATTTTGAACTTCATAAGTAACTTACCCATGTGTAAGGTATACAACTTGCGCATTGAAAACTTAGACTTAAATTTACATATTGAATGAAATTCAATGTAAATGTGTAGGTCGTACTTACCCATGTGTAAGTTATAAACTTTCCAGTTCTGGCCAACTATTTTGAACTTCATAAGTAACTTACCCATGTGTAAGGTATACAACTTGCGCATTGAAAACTTAGACTTAAATTTACATTGAATTTCATTCAAGTAACAAAAGTAAATCAAGTAGCTAGAGTAAATCATCCAAATGCATTGCTAAACCTACACATCTTTAGGGTTTAGCATTTAGGGTTTAGATTTTCCAGGGTTTTTAGAATGTAGCTTCCCCCTCGGATTAGCAATTAAGCTTTAGGGTTTAGGGTTTGAAGTTGTAGGGTTAGCCTAGGCTAACCCTACAACTTCAAACCCTAAACCCTAAAGCGTACCGTATACATCCGTCCCCCTACTACATCCCGCTTTAGGGTTTAGGGTTTGAAGGTCGAGGGTTAGCCGATAGGCTAACCCTCGGGCTTCAAACCCTAAACCCTAGAGTGGGAACCCTCATCCGTTTTAGGTTTTTAGGGTTTAGCATTTAGGGTTTAGATTTTCCACGGTTTTTAGAATGTAGCTTCCCCCTCGGATTAGCAATTAAGCTTTAGGTAGTGTTAGAAATCCAAAAATAGTGATAAATTGTAATCTAGATTAGAGGAATTTCTTGTTGTTAATTCATAGATAAATGATTACTAAGGTTGAGGGGCTAATTGTGACAATTAGCATAATTGTATAATTAGACTATAAATAGCCCTCTCATACCTTAGAGATCAGAACTTTACACATAACCTTTGTATAACTTTTCCATAACTTTTAATACCAGTAACACACACACATTTTTACATACGATTCTCTCTCAAAACACACACAAACACTAAGAACACACACTATCCAAACAGCCATTGATGAATTGATTTCAGTGATAGAAATCGTGTTATAACAAGTGGTATCAGAGCAAAATCAGTTAATCTGAACGATCCATAGCTCGATTTGTTGCAATTCTTATCCAATTTTCGAATTTTTATCCCGAAACTGTTTTAGTTCATCAACTGTGGGATTTTTCTACAGTTGATTTTACCTCGTTATTTGTTCACCAATAGATTCGTGGTAGTTAAAAACACAATCCTGTCAAGTTTCAAGTTCCAATTCGATCTAAATCTCGAGTTTGAATTTTTGCTTTTTAGCGCGAAATTTGGGATTCGAATCTGTTGTGTTTTGTGTTGAATTTTGTTAATCAGTGTGTTGCTAAGGTGAAAACAAACAGTTTGCAAGTGATTTCAAGTTCTAACTCCTAGTAAATCAAAAGTTATTGAAGCTTTTTGAAGTTGTTAATGGAGTTCATGTTCAAAACTGTTCTGATGAAGAAGATGATGACCCTAGGACGATCTTACACTAGGACGATCTTGCCAAGATCGTCTGGAAAACTGATGAGATGAAGAAGATGACACCAAAACGATCTTCACTAGGACGATCTTCCCAAGATCGTCTTAGTCTTTGAAAGCTCGTTTTCATTCTTGTGCTAGTGGCTTGTTGGACGATCCTCACAAGATCGTTCTAGACAAGAGTGTGTTGTGTAGTGTTTGTTTCTGGCTAATTAATCCGAAAGGATTGGTTTGGTCAACTCAAATACTTATAAGTTTTGAGAAATAAATCAAGACGATCTTCACCAAGATCGTTTCATTTCCTCGAAACCTAAGACGATCTTCACCAAGATCGTCCCATTTCCTCTGAACTTAAGACGATCTTCAACCAAGATCGTCCCAGTTCCTTAAATCATTTCAATCCAAATTCATTTCAATTCAAGATCGTTTTATCCAAATCATTTAGTTTAAAGTCATTTCATTTCAAGATCGTTTCATTTCTTCGAAACCTAAGACGATCTTCACCAAGATCGTTTCATTTCCTCGAAACCTAAGACGATCTTCACCAAGATCGTTTCATTTCCTCGAAACCTAAGACGATCTTCACCAAGATCGTTTCATTTCCTCGAAACCTAAGACGATCTTCACCAAGATCGTTTCATTTTCTGTTCTTAATTCAATCCAATCTTTCAAATCAAATCAATCTCAAATGGCTTCTCGTGAAGCATTGGCATTGGGTTCAAATACAAGACCTCCAGTTCTCTACCGTGGTTCCTATGGACTATGGAAGAAAAGATTTATGGACTATGTGGAAAGTCAAACAAATGGTCATATGATGAAAGATTACATCCTTAATGGACTTGCCGTTCATCGCCATCCAACTACTGATGCAATAATTCTAACTCCTGATCTTTTAAATGCTGAACAAAAAGATCGAACAGCTGCAGATAACAGAGCTAGGTCATGCTTATACAAAGCTCTACCGGATGAAATCTATGGCTCTGTTGATTCTTATAATACGGCCAAGGAGATATGGGATGAGGTGGCTAGACAGATGGAAGGAGCTGACGTGACTTCGACGATAAGATTGACCAATATTTTGACTGAGTTTGACAACTTCGCGAAATTGCCTAATGAATCTCTTGAAGCTGTCTACTACAGATTCTACAATGTCATAAATGAGCTGAGGAAGAACAATGTCAAGAAAACAGAGATTGAGCTAAACATCAAATTCATCAAAGCTCTTGGTCCAGAATGGAAAGATTTTGGAACACAGATCAAGCAACATCAAAATCTGACCAAGTTCACCATTCATACTCTTTATGAATCTTTCAAACTCAATGAAAACCAAGTCCTAAACAAAGCTTCATCAAACAAAATGCCAGAAGTTGTATCTTCTGATCCTTTGGCATTAATAGTTGAGAAGAAGATTTCTAAAGCTCTTAAGAGGCAAATGGTAGTTGTTTCTTCGTCTGATGAGGAGGGAGATGATCTGATGGATACAAGAGATGGTGTTTTAGATGAACTATATCAAGCTCTTGCCGCGGTAACAAAGCATTTCAAGAGGAAATTTTACAAAGCAAGGCCAACAAACAACAATCTCCGCACTTCTTCTACAAGTGTACACCCGTTTCATTAAAATATGGATTTCCAAAAATTTTCGCCTAACGGCGTTGAATCATGCGGAAACGATTTAGGAAAATACTCAACTAAGGAAAACAGTTGAGAAACATAAGTGGTGTTACTAATAGCATCAAATCAGTAATAAAAGAAATCCATAAGATTGCCCAACATAAAGCAATCATAACATAGGCATTACATAAGTTCCATAAAGGAAATCAATAACATAAGGTCTATGCGAAGCTATTGGGTAAACTAAGCCAGCTTGATCATCTCAT
>CM067167.1:260054336-260079192 GCA_034093135.1 Erigeron breviscapus
CCAGTCTCGTCAACGGTCCTATTTAATTATAGTATATTTAGAACTAATACAAATAATAAATTCAAACAAGATCTCGTCAACGGTCACTATTTATATTATATAATATTTAGAACTAATACAAAATAATAAATTCAACAAGATTTTTCATTAAATAAATATAAAAACTAATACAAAGTTAAAATAAAAACGACAAATATAATACTAGAAAAATAAACACTTAGATAAAACATACAACTAAAAGTTTAAAAATGACATACAAATACTAGTAAAACTATAAATTACCGTTAATGTGACAAATCTAATTTGGTGAAATATATATCTCACTCAATAAAATCCGGTTAAAATAGTTAAGATGAATGAGTGCAAAATTGAGGATTGGACATTGACAACCCACGTACGTTTCCTTTATTAATTGTATTATAATATATATAAATAAATAAAGGGTCAAATATATAATATCTAGATATTATAGGGACTCAAAATAAAAGAATGAAAAGATAAAAGAGATATAGGTTAAAACACGCCGTCATCTTCTTCAACCTATAGCTTTGCAAACAAAACTCAAAAACTCCATTAAAAAACCTGCAACTTCAAAAAAATATGAACGTTGATGAGTATTAGCGGCGACGTCGCCGCTAATACCTGGGGGCCCATTACTGTCAACGGTCACGACTCTCTGCTGCTCGTCAGATTGGGGTCCACACTATTAGCGGCGACGTCGCCGCTAATACCCTGGTCGGGTTTGACTTCTTTAGCCCTGGTCGTTCTACGCCAGGCGATTTTGAATTTTATCTTGAAGTCATTCCCACAATCCCACGTCACCTTCATTTTTCACGTGATATAGCCATATAGCCATATAGGTTTTATGTATTTTTGGGGGATTGTAACTTTTTTACTAATTTATTTACGAGACACAATTTCATTTGTGTGATAACTTTTTATATCATTAACTTATGAGCCCAAAAAACAAACATTCTCCAAGGTTGGGATAAATATAGAAGTTTTGATAGATGTTAGTCCCCATATGGATGTATCATAATTCATAACTCTAAAATGTTTGCTTCGCGAAAATGAGCCCCCGGTAATATTAGATCCGTCCCTGGTTGGGGTTGTGAGAATGTTTTTAATATTATATCTAAACATTGTAATTCGATAAGGGAAAAGACCATTGTATATATGGAAAATTTTATCAAGTTTGATATGGGTAGAAAAGAGTCAAAGACCCAAATGCCCTTATTTGTTAGGGCATTGGCATCGTGTGGGTTATTGGTGCGGCGTGGGTGGTCACCACGCGTGGAACACCGCCGCCGATGGGTGTCCACGCGTGGGTGGTTGAATTTGGGTGGAGATACCACGCGAGTGTTGGATGAGTGGAAGTCGACCGTTGGCTTTACAACGGCTACATTTCTTTTCTCTCCTTTTTTTTTAATCCTCCTTTTTCTATTTAAACATTCCCACAAGGCCACAACACACATTCATCCATACATTATCATATTTACACACACATTTACCCATACATTCATCCATACTTTTTACTTCAAATTTACACATCTTTCCTTCCATACTTCAAATCATGGCAAACAACAGTTCAATGACCCTTTGGGATGTTACAATGGCGATGCAAACCCACATGAATAACGATGCCCGACACAGAACACAAGTGAACAACGTGATCCAGAGCGTAATCGACAGCAAGGTGGCTTTCATAGCCGAAATTGAACGAATTGAAGCTGCAGACCGGATTCGTAGCGCCGCTGAAAATGAGTATGTTGTATATCTTCGACATAAGATCGATTGGTTGGATCAAACTATTTTCCAGCTTACCGCTGCCTCTACCACGTTAACTGTTAGTATGTGATCACGTAAAATGAACGTATGTCCGGAAATGATTTAAGCCTACGGGGTCACACGTCTCGATTCAAATATAGTTAATATTAATTGATTTATTAATTAATATGGATCACGAATAAGTTAACGAACGGTCGTTAATATTTAACGGTTACTAACTAACGGTCGTTAAAGTAAGGAGATAAAACGATTAGGGAAGATTCTAGAAAAGCATAAAGGGGGCCGGCCTCCCTACTAGGTTTCCTAGTGAAACCCTAAACTTGATGGCCAAGTTTAATTCTACCTATAAATACATAAAGGTAGCCTTATGGTTTTCTCGAACAAAAACAACAAACTACAAAGTTGTAACTCCCTAAACTTCTCATCTCCTTCTCTCCTCTCATTCTTTTGGACGGCCAAACCAAGGAAAACCCTTTGGGTTTTTGGTTTTCGGTTTTGAAGAAGGAGATCAAGCCAAAGGTTGCTCGGTTCGTGATCAAGTGCTAGCACACCTATATCGGTGGATCGTGTGTGCAATCGTAGAGAGATTTACTTCAAATCCTTTTAAAGTTTCTTTACTTTATCATCTACATTAAAAGGTATTCCTTAATCCTATTTCAAGGTTAGTTATTTGATTACATGGTTTGATTTGCTTCCGTTGCGTACTCGTGAATAATGATATTTAGTTATATATTCCAACAGTGGTATCAGAGCCACCCATGTGATTTTTAATTACCTAAAAATCAAAACTTGAAGGGGGGTTAAGGTTTCATATTTTTCGAATTTTTTATGTAATTATTTGATTATTTTATTAATTAATTGGTTTAATTGTAATAAAATAATGAAATAAACAATAAAATTATTTTTTTTGATAAACCCCAATTCGAAAATCTGGAAATAATTTTTTTTTTTTTAGGAAACCCAAATTGCAAGTTTTGATTTATTGCATGATTAATGTGTTAATTGCATGCGTTTATGGATTACCTCTATTTTAATTGTTAAAAAGAAGTAATAATCATGAGTTTTTACATGCAATTGATTCATGATTATTACTTAGTTATAATGATAAAAATTACTTGATCACTAGGTCTTTTAGGTGGATAATTAAAATAATTAATTGTTTGACAATGTGATAATTATATATTAATGTTGCTGCTTGACACCAGTCCACTAAAACTGATCATATCTTTTAATCCGTAAGGAGTTAGAAGTCATCCTTTGAACAGTAGATACCTGACTCATAGGGCTACAACTTTGTAGTTCTGTGCTAAGTCCAGTTCGGCCATCCTCTAGGCCTAAATGGGTCGTGAAGCTGCTGGATTTTCATATCAGCACCTTATGTGTTTATGTGATAAATTTGTTATTAAATTTTGGCTTACGCAATCAAGTTTACTTGATGTATGTGGTCCTTTTCCTTGAGAAAGGGGAGCCAATCTTAAACCATAGTGGCCTAACCGAGGATGGATACCTAATTGTTACGTGTTTATATTTAGTATGTTTAGTTTTGCCCTTTAAGAAAATTGTGTGCAAAATTGTTTTCGAAAATTAAACTTGACTAAATTACATTGAAATAATGATTTTGTTTATAAAATTGGTGCCCTAAAATCAAAAGATACACCGGCTCACCCATTTGAACAAACTCTAAGAGAGGTATAAGTCGGAGTGCGCTAGCCTCCTAAAAGGGCGGGTTTTTAATTGCGTCCATCGCAAACCTTTGCCCTTGCGCTTCTTTGTGCGTTCAAATGGAGCTACCGAGCTCTTTTGTATTTAAAGGCAATAAAAATGAGTTTTATAAACATATTATGTTTAGAAGATATGCATGAATCTTCAAACATAACTTTGATCACACATCAAATTGATTGACCCAATAAACTTAAGTCATTGCCATCCAACTCGTAAAGGACACTTGTGGCTGTTGTTTTACTCACTGGTACACAGTGGTGAAATGGCAGTTGCATGGCAAATCCCACTCACTGGTACACAGTGGTGGACAAATTTGCGCGTTCTTGGTTGGACGACTTAAAGCGAGTTAAGCGGTGAGACCTTGACCCGTGGCAAAAGATGGGACAAAACATGACTACAAATCACTTGATGAATCAAGTGTCATTTGTAGGTCCCATTCTTACTAGGAATTGCACATGTAATTCAATTACTGCTCGTCACTTACCTTTTGAGTACAATCATTTCTAGCAGATCAACTGATGAAATGATTGTATGTCAATTGGATCCTAGCCTTAATGAAATTAATTGTTTATTTTTAACATTGGGTAATTGATTTCTTAAGGATTAATTATCGAAAATACCGATAATTGAACTTGAATCTGTTTTGTAAAAGGCAACAAATCCTTCACAAAACATACACCAATCGGCTTTTAGGTCGATGCTAGAAAGGGAAAACTTTCTAAAACCAATTTCAATGGCTGTTTTGTCAATAGAGAATTGTTCTAAAAGTTGAAAAGAAAACCCGTGTCATTGAAACTCAGATATCCTATTCCTAATGCGAATGCCACTGCTTTGCAGTTGGAAGCATAAAATACTCAGTACTATAGACATATTGAGGTTGCTTATTTGATGCTAGAAGCATGTCTCCCGAGCTTCAAAAAGCAATTCGGATTGCAAAATCTGTGTGATATGATCAAATAACTCAAGTCTATGTACGGAAAACAAGTTGGAGTTGAAATTACTTGAGCTAATTGAGTCACTCCATAACTTGAACACGAGTATGGGAAATCGGTGAATGCTCGTGTACTCAAGATGAAGAGTTACTTTGAGCATTTTGGAAAGGTTAAACTATGCGTATCTTCTGCCGATTGTTATTGGCATAAGAGACTTTGAGAAGTTTGTGTACAATTACAATTTGCATAGCATAAGTTGGACTTCATAATCAAGTTGATTGAGTATGAGGAAAACCTTCCTAAGAAATCTGAGATACCCCAAGTTCTTATTATCAAGGGGGGAATGGTTTAGAAAGCAAAACAACCGTAAAGCTAAGGGGCAAGAACTTTGGTAAGAGAAAACAAAGTGTTTAGTCTCAAAACCTTAAAAGACCCCTTGGAAAAAGGAGCATACGGCTAAAGACCAGTCTTGTCATCACTATGCTAAAGTGAGACACTGGAAAAAGAATTGTCCTAAGTATCTAGCTGAGTTGAACAAGAAGAAGAAGCAAGTTGGTTTAACCAGTTCTTCAGGTATCTTCTTAACTGAATTATAAGTGTTGAGGAGATTCAAATGATAATTCAATAGCAAAAGAGTCAAGTTAACTTGGACTCTATCTATCTTTGACATTGTCATCTTGTTTAATTTTGTCAAGAAACGCATTTAAAGACTTCAACGTGAAGAATTCTTACAAATCAAATGATGAATCATTTGAAAAATGCGTGGTTTTGACAAGAAACGCATTAAAAGTCTTCAATGTGAAGAATTCTTACAAATCAAATGATGAATCATTTGAAAAATGCGTGGTTTTGACAAGAAACGCATTAAAAGTCTTCAATGTGAAGAATTCTTACAAATCAAATGATGAATCATTTGATAAATGCGTGTCTTTTGAATTGTCGTTAGCAAGAAAAGCATTGAAAGACTTCAACGTAAAGGGATCTTTCAATCAAATGATGAATCATTTGAAAAATGCATGTCTTGTGTTTTTGACAAGATGACAAGAATACCTTTTTTGCATAAAATCAGAAAAGGCTAAGGAACTACTTTGACTAATACATTCGGATGTATGTAGCCGATTTAGACATGAGTCAAGGAAAGATGCTAGCTACTTTATCATTTTTATGAATGATTTCAGTCGTTATGGTTATGTTTACTTGCTTAAACATAAACATGAAGTGTTTGAAACATTCAAAGAGTTTAAAAATGAGTAGAAAATCAACTCGGCAAAACCATCAAGATTCTTCGTTCGGATCGAGGTGGTGAATACTTAAGCCAAGAGTTTAAGGATTATCTAAAAGTGTGTGGAATTGTCCAACAGCTTACTCCTCCATACACTCCTCAACATAATGGAGTGTCTGAAAGGAGAAATCGAACCTTGCTAGACATTGTGAGATCTATGATGACCCTTACGACTCTCCCATTTTCGTTTTGGGATTATGCTCTAGAGACTGCTGTACGCATTCTCAATATGGTTCCAACCAAGAAGGTTGACAAGACACCATATGAATTATGGCATGTAGATGTCCCTAATCTGTCTTACTTAAGAGTATGGGGATGTGAGGCACTTGTGAAGCGCGATACGCCTGACAAACTTGAATCCAGAACTACTAAGTACATCTTTGTCGGATACCCTAAGGAAACGATGGGTTACGACTTCTATGATCCCGTCAAAAACACTGTTCGTGTTGCTCGATATGCTGAATTCTTTGAAAAGAAATTAGCTCAAGAGAACAGTGGGAGGGTTGTAGAACTTGATGAGACTCAAGAGGAAGATGTGTCACCTTCTGAAGCTCCCAGCAATCATCAACTTGGGGGGGAAAATGTTCAAAGTGATGAACCTCAAGTCGATGATGATGAAGTGATTCAACTTCGTAGGTCCGAAAGGACAAGACGTCCTACTGACAGATTATGTCTGATGGTAGAAGAAAACGTTTTAGGAGATCTCGATGAGCCTCCAAATTTCAAAGCTGCATTATCAGATCCGGAATCTGACAAATGGCTTGAAGCTACGAAGGTGGAAATAAAATCCATGAAAGACAATCAAGTCTGGAGCTTGGTTGATCTTCCACAAAATGCTCAAACTGTTGGGTGTAAGTGGATCTTCAAGAAGAAGACGGACATGGATGGAAATGTACACACCTATAAAGCTCGTCTTGTGGCGAAAGGCTATACTCAACGGTTGAC
Organism: Erigeron breviscapus; assembly: GCA_034093135.1. NCBI lineage: Eukaryota > Viridiplantae > Streptophyta > Magnoliopsida > Asterales > Asteraceae > Erigeron > Erigeron breviscapus. Next base: position 260,061,006 of record CM067167.1, read on the forward strand.
TATTATGATGAGACCTTTTCTCCAGTTGCGGACATTAGAGCTATTAGGATTCTCTTAGCCATAGCTGCGTACTATGACTTTGAGATATGGCAAATGGATGTTAAGACCGCCTTCTTAAATGGTTACTTGGATGAAGAAGTCTATATGGATCAACCTGAAGGTTTTATTGATCCAAAACATCCCAACAAAGTATGCAAGCTTCAAAGGTCCATTTATGGACTAAAGCAAGCATCAAGGAGTTGGAACAAGCGGTTTGATGAAGAAATCAAAAAGTTTGGTTTTGTTCAAAATCCCGATGAGCCATGTGTATATCGCAAAGCTAGTGGGAGTAATGTTACTTTCCTTGTCTTATATGTTGATGACATATTGATCATAGGAAAACACATTCCAATGTTGCAAGATGTTAAATCCCATCTTGGAAAGTGTTTTGCCATGAAAGATTTATGAGAAGCGGCATTTATTCTTGGAATCAAGATCTACCGAGATAGATCAAAGCGGTTAATTGGACTAAGTCAAAGTGCTTATATTGATAAGGTCACTCATGCAAGGACTTAATTTATCTAGCAAGAACGGTGCTTCTACACCTAATGAGGTGGAGCGTATGCAAAGAGTTCCTTATGCTTCGACGGTGGGATCTATCATGTATGCGGTAAGATGCACTAGACCTAATATTGCGTTCGCGCAAAATATAGTTAACCATTATCAGCAAAATCCTGGAGAGGATCATTGGATTGCTGTAAAGAATATTCTTAAGTACATGTGTGCTACTAAAGAATTATTCTTGGTGTGTGGAAGAAATTCTGATCCAGAATTCAAAGTGAATAGATACTGTGATGTTGGATTTCAGACTGATAAAGATGATTCAAAATATCAGTCGGGATACGTCTTCATTATTTAAATGAAGGCACGGTGGAATGCTTTGAGCTAAAAGCAAACCACAGTTGCCATGTCTGCAACAGAGTCTGAGTACATTGCCGCCTTAGAAGCTGCAATGGAAGCAGTCTGGATAAGGAAGTTCATTAGCGGGCTTGACGTGATCCCCTCGAGTGACTTACCCACTGATATGTACTGTGATAACACTGGTGCATTAATCATTGCCAACGAGCCCGGAGCTCAGAAAGGTGCCAACATTATGCTAGAAGATATCACTATGTTCGTGAGCAGATCGAACTAGGAGAGATCAAATTACTCAAAGTTCACACAGATTTTAACTTAGCTGATCCTTTCACAAAGCTTTGGCTAGGCCCAAGCTTGAAAGGCATGCCGAGGGCATAGGACTTAAATTAGCTAGTTATTTCATATAAATCTGTTGTTTCGGTATTTGGATAAGGGATGTTAAACAATTTATATTTTTCATAATGAAATAAAGTACTTGATATGTTTGATTTCATTTAATATTAATTGTATCCTATATTTGCATGTTTAATCCTTGAATATTTTATTAAATATTCTAAATTGTCCATTGTCGATTAATTATATGGGAATATAATTAAACTAAGACAAATCTGAGCGATTGGTTATATTCTTTGAATATATAATGGCTGGTCCCACCAAACTCACATGGTATCCATATGATGCATATCGGACTACCCCACTAACGAATTTATCACTTATGGATCGGCGTCATTAAGTGAAATTCGTAAATGGTTACTTTATTGATCCTTTGACTTGAGATACAAGCAGGTCAGCATGTATGGATTGCACTTACTAGATATAGTTCTAACTCTCCTGAATAAGGGAGTACATAAAGGGCTATTTTCAGAAAGTGTAGTGAAGTATGATGACTGACACGTGTAGTCAATACAGGATTTGTTCCTCCAACTAATAGTTGCAGAATGATACCATTGGGCCCCTCATTGGGACTATTTAAGATGTTTACATGGCCATGTCCAAATGAATCCAGATGTGTCTGGATTATGTTTGGTAATCTTAAGTAGTGATGAAATGAGAAACAGAATCGTTAAATCATGAAATGACATTGATCCATATTCATGTTTAACACGGTATATGAACAAAGGGATAATAAATGCCTCAACCATTTAAATATACTTTAAGAAACTATACTTAAATATTTCTGGGAGCATTGGCGTGTTGCTAGACGCTAACCAATGTTATTACCTTCATTTGTTACGAGCTCAAGTGGGAGCTGTTAGTATGTGATCACGTAAAATGAACGTATGTCCGGAAATGATTTAAGCCTACGGGGTCACACGTCTCGATTCAAATATAGTTAATATTAATTGATTTATTAATTAATATGGATCACGAATAAGTTAACGAACGGTCGTTAATATTTAACGGTTACTAGCTAACGGTCGTTAAAGTAAGGAGATAAAACGATTAGGGAAGATTCTAGAAAAGCATAAAGGGGGCCGGCCTCCCTACTAGGTTTCCTAGTGAAACCCTAAACTTGATGACCAAGTTTAATTCTACCTATAAATACATAAAGGTAGCCTTATGGTTTTCTCGTTTTTGGACCATGAACCCTTTCCACTCGTTTTTGGACCTAAATATACATATATACATATAATCAAACCCAACCTACTTCATGAATTCAATCCAAAACCTCAAAATCACTTCCAAATCATATCAAAACCAAACCAAAACTAACCAACCCATAATTCGACTTTTAACTCAATTTGTGACCCGAAAACACTTGGTTACAACTAGAAACATATTAACAATCATAAAATGGTGAATTTGAGTTAAGTTTGACTTACCAAAAGCTTCTTCCAAAGTCAACCCGAATTTTGACCCAAATGGATATCTTACAACTTGAAGCTCCAATTCTTTGATATGATGAAGATATAATGATGTTGATGATGATTCTTACACTAATTTAAGTTAGACAACATCTATTGAAGGATTAAATTAGAGGGAGAGAGGTATGTGTTTGTGTGTGTTTTTAGGTTCCTGGAAGGAAAAACTAAGAACGAGGTAGATAAATGATTGAATGAATTAATTGAATGAATAAGGTGGGGGTATATATCGACTAAGGGATTAGGTTCATGATCAATAACAAACAACGGATATTTCACAAATATTATTCTTTACATAAAGCTATGTCGGTATTTGTCCCGTTATTAGAATTATCATCTAGCCACCGACACTGTTCCACCGACACTGTTTCACCGACACTATTCCACCGACACTGTTTAAACCGTATATTATACTTAAGGTTTTGTATATACGTTTTTCCTTGTTACTACAGTTACTCAATTACCGTCTATATTTCCATAACACATATGGGCCAATATCATAATCATATAATATGGGCTTAATTCTAGAAGCCCAATATAACATTATATTTAGCCCAATTTACCGATAAATGTACGCAATTATGTCAAAGTTTTCATTTATTGAACTAGTTACTCAAATTACATACACGGTCAAACGGGTAAAAATCACAAATGTTACATTATTCCCCCGTTAAAGGAATTTCGTCCCGAAATTCGAATCTAACTAGACTCGTTAAACAAATGGGGATATTTGGCTTTCATGGAATCTTCACGTTCCCATGTAAACTCGGGTCCACGTCTAGCTTGCCATCTTACTTTGACAATCGTATATCGGGTATTCTTTAGCTTTCTAGTTTGTCGATCTAGGATTTCTATTGGTTCTTCCACAAACTTCAACGCTTTATCAACACGGATTTCTTCGAGAGGCACGTGAAGTGTTGGATTTGCTAAACACTTCCGAAGATTACAAACATGAAAAACATTATGAACTCCACTCAATTCTTGAGGAAGTTCTAATCGATATGCAACCGGACCAATACGCTCCAAGATCTTGAACGGGCCAATGTACCGTAGCCCCAACTTGCCACGTTTCACAAAACGAACCACTCCTTTCCATGGGGACACTTTCAATAAAACAGAATCACCAACTTCAAATTCGAGGGGTCGTCGTCTAACATTAGCATATTTCAATTGTCGTTCTCGGGCCACTCTTAACTTTTCTTTGATTTGTGAGATCACTTTCGTCGTTTCAATAACAATTTCGGGCCCAACGAGTTGGCTTTCACCAACTTCTGCCCAAACTAGCGGTGACCTACAATCTCTCCCATATAATGCTTTAAATGGGGCCATTCCAATGCTAGCATGATAGCTATTGTTGTAGGAGAATTCAACCAAAGGAAGATGCACATCCCAATTACCACCAAAATCAATAGCACAAGCTCTTAACATATCTTCCAATGTTTGGATCGTTCTTTCACTTTGACCATCAGTTTGTGGGTGGAACGCCGTACTCATGCCGAGACGAGTACCCATAGATTTCTGGAACGCCTTCCAAAATTTTGAAGTAAATCGGGCATCCCGATCGGATATCACGGAAATCGGCACTCCATGCTTGGATATAACCTCTTTGATGTACAAACGTGCCATGGTGTCAAACTTATCGTCCTCCCGGATGGCTAAGAAGTGAGCCGACTTAGTCAACCGGTCAATTATCACCCAAATAGTGTCCCGACCACTACTCGTTCTAGGTAACTTCGTGATGAAGTCCATAGCAATTTCTTCCCATTTCCACACCGGTGTTACCGGTTGAACTAGTAAACCCGGTGGTTTCTTGTGATCGGCTTTCACTTGTAAGCAAGTGAGACATTCACTAACATATCTAGCAATGTCTTTCTTCATTCCTGCCACCAATACAAATCTCTCAATCCAAAGTACATTTTATCAGAACCCGGGTGAACCGAGTAGGCTGATTTATGAGCTTCATCCATCAATTTCAATTGCCATCCTCCAAGAATGGGGATCCACAATCGATCAACAAAATACAAACCATTATCGTTCTTCCTATCAAACTGTTCTTCTAGACCGTGTAAAGCTTCATCGGTGAAGTTCTCCGGTCTAGTTGCCAATTCTTGTGCTTCAATAATGGAGTCACGAACACTCCTTAACACGGTAAAGCTCATGGCTTTAACTCTTCTTGGTTTTATACGTTCTTTTCGACTTAAGGCATCGGCTACCACATTTGCTTTACCTGGGTGATACCGGATAACACAATCATAATCACTTAACAGTTCAAGCCATCTTCTTTGCCTCATGTTCAGATCGCTTTGATTGAAGATATGTTGAAGGCTTTTGTGATCGGTATAAATCACGCTCTTGGTGCCATACAGGTAATGCCTCCAACATTTCAAAGCAAATACTACTGCTCCCAATTCTAAGTCATGGGTCGGATAATTCTTCTCATGCACTTTTAATTGTCTTGATGCATATGCTATCACCTTATCCCGTTGCATTAAGACACAACCCAATCCTTGCCCGGATGCATCACAATATACAACGAAATCATCGACTCCATCGGGCAAGCTCAAGATGGGTGCATCACACAATTTGTCTTTCAACAATTGGAATGCTTGTTCTTGCTTTTCACCCCAATCAAACCTTCTTTCTCGTTGAGTCAACAAAGTCAAAGGTTGGGCGATTTTTGAAAAGTCTTCAATAAATCGTCTATAATAACCCGCCAAACCAAGAAATTGGCGAATTTCGGTTGGTGTTTCGGGGCGTCTCCAATTCTTTACTGCTTCACTTTACTTGGGTCCACATGAATTCCTTCTTTGCTCACTACGTGACCAAGAAACTGGACCTCTTCAAGCCAAAATTCACATTTGGAGAACTTGGCATAAAGTTTTTCTTTCCGGAGTAACTCTAAGACTTGTTTCAAATGTTCCAAATGATCTTCTTTGGTTCTATAGAATATCGATGCAGCCCCTGACCAAATCATATTGAAGTTATTGAATTAACAAAAAAGAAATTTGAAGACCATGAATGTGGGTATTTATAAGGATATATATTATTTCGTAGTATAGCAGCCTCTATCATACCAGACACTATCGAAATTAGTCTAGATTAGTCCAGGATATAGTAATGCATATGATCAGACATAAATTTAACATTATTAACTACTTAAAAAAGATTAGTCTATAAGCTTTACATCAAAGTGCATACTTCTCGTGCGTTAAAAATAAATCTTTGATTATCAAAGAATATATTCTCCAAACTGAAACCGGAAAAAGTCATAACAATTTTTTGTTTCTAGCATAACTGTAAGACATACATGAATTACCCCGAATTAGAAGACTTCTACGTAATTACACCTACAAAAGACATTGCCAGATACATTGTTTCTTTTACCTTTTTCAAAATTAGGTTTAATGGGCAATTCAGGTTTCTGACTGGTCCACAATAGTAAATATAGCTGCCCAACCACCAGGTTTTCAAAACCAAGCTGTTACATCCATTTACTATGTGAAGCTGAAGTAACCAGCTTTACCAAAGCCTTCTTATGGGAACTGACCACTGCCAATTTGGGTGCTAATGTGTTGCCCGATAGAAGCTGAGTTCACCCATCACCTCCCAGTGATCATTCTACTGGATCATTAACACACTCTCTGTTAAAACTTCTTTTATTAGGTTATCTTGCCTCATGCTCATCAAGACTAAAAAATTTATAAAAGCCAAAACACAAAAATGATACATATATAATCAAAACCAACCTGAACAACTAAACAATGAATGAATGATCTATAGATGATATATAATCAGTTTAGAGCCAATATAACATGTGGTTGCCTGTTTGAACTAATTGAAGAATAGGGGTATACGAATGTGCATCAATACTAATACGATCATCAGTTTAGAGCTTATAATTCCATGATCATCACGTTATCTGATTATTCAAATACTACTAATTCTTTTTAGTGCACATCTCCTTAAGATAGCTGACGTGAGCTTTATCAAGATACATCCCCGACCTCGTTTGAACCTCATTTTATGGGTATTCAAAAGATAAAATCAAAGCATAGTCAACAAAGTATTTAAAGTTCATCAAAACCCTAGTTTACTCCATACATGCCAAGAGAAGTCTAAATTTTTTCATTTCCCTTGCATTGTACTGTTGGCATTTTCTCTTAATGGACCGATTGAGGGTATGCTTTAAAATAATTAGCAAAATGGTTTAAACAGGGTGAGAGTTGCCTTGAGTGTATTTCTAGCGCAAGGTTTTTATAGCGTTTTTATTCAAGTTATAAGATTATTTTTGAAATAATATACTATCTTATAACCATATTTGACATTTGACAAGGAAATATTTACTAAAAAGATGGGATCAAAAGTGTTGAGGGTTAGCCAGATCCATATCAAAGCAAATAGTACTCATTTTGACTGTTATCTGACAGGTCTATTTTGCCACCTTTATGTTCTATCTGTTCAAATACTTAAAGTGTTCATTCATGTGGTAATTTGGAAGAAATTAAGGAATCAATATGTTTTATAGAAACAAACCTTTGCTAGAGCATTTGCAGAGATCACCACGTTGTCCATTGATGGTGTAAGCATCAGAAACATTTGGAGCTGCTCCTGTTTTTGTGGCTTCTCTTATAACATCTATCGGGTTTGCATCCTACCATTAACCTAGTGATCACAATAACCTATTCATATCTTGATTTGGAACCGACGCCATCTCAAAATTAACTCCCATTAACGCTCTCCTATCTTTCACCAGCCCTATCTCAGAATAAACCCTTGCTAAGCCTTTTTATCTTTATAATCTGTAGGGATTTCCAAATTAGCCCTAAGCAACGATCTCCCGTCTATCTTATCATCACCGTGATACTGAAAACTCTGTAACTGACTATAACTCCCATCATTATTATTATTAGCACCTAAAACCGTCAAATAATGAGAAATCTCAGCTTCTTTATCCTCAATCCTTTAACTAAATCCCTAACTTGTTCCAACTCCCCTTTAAAAAAACATCATTTGGTATCCAACCATTTCTATTCATGTATATGAACACAGTGATCAAAACCCATTTTAACAACCAAATTATGCAACTCAGAACCCTCAACCGGGCATACAATAGTTATTTGCAACCAAACTCGCTCAGTGTGACCAGTACAAAAGCTAGCTATCTGACTCCCATTCCTTGTCATACAACCTTCCGGACCTGTCATTGTTCAACTTCTGTTTCTAATTATAGAAATTAGAAAAGAAGAGAAACATATAGAAAACTCTTCATTAGCCTAAGTAAAAACTTGAGGTATCTCTTTAACTTGTTCCACAAACATAACAGATCAGATCTTCGTGGTCTCTCACCATGGAATATGCACATGACTATATAATACGGATGTCAAATAGACTTTCATATACATTTACGAACACTTGTAGCTACAAACCTAATTGAACTCCAAAATCTATAACGTGGTGTAATCTTAGACTTAGTCTCTCTTAGGAAACTATATAAACCCAAAATATTATTAATAGATAACTACATTACCTTTGACACCAGTAGTGTCAGTTCTGCACGAAAAAAGTAGCCAAACCAGCCTTGATCTATAATGATAATTAGTCATCAATCTAAGATATATGCCATCTCCCCCGTTGTATCAAATGTGAATTTTAGTTAAAGTTTTCTGCATTAATAGCTAAAGTGTTGAATAAACCAGATAAGGGATAATACAAATTTTTTTACCAATCTTCAGACTTCAAACAAATGCTAGACCTGGTTTGCAGATATGTTTTTCTTGGCATAAAGAGGCCTTGAAACACCAAGATCTCTTACACAGTTACACGATTGACCTTATCATTTCCAAACGCCATCAACAACGACCTGGAAAAATGATATCAAAAACTATATTTTATTAAAAAAAAACTAAGATATTTGTCGCGCTTTGCGGCGTCGTTAATTTTTTTTTAAATAAAGCCATCATAATTTACCTATAGTTTGTATTACAGAAACGCATTTAAACTTTAAGAAGTTCACCAAATTGAAAGTAGCAAATGCGAGTTCAGTTTTTTTTACCTTATCGTTTCTCTGTCATTGTATGTCTTTCTGTCGTGTCAAGTCTATTAGGAGCTAGTGATGTTTGTGTTGCTGTTGGAATTGCTGTATTTACTTGACTTGAGTGCCTGTTTGTGTCGGTTACTCTCTTTACAGTGTCTCATAGTCTATTAGTTCTGCTTTCTCGTTGAGCTTCAATATGGAATATCACGGACCTTCCTGTATATAATTGGAGATCAGAACATTGAATCCCAATCACTGCAGTTGCTGGCTCGTGGTTTATTATGACCTGGAATTGTCTAGTGTTGTCTTAATCGTGGCAGAAATTGACTTCGTTAATTGACTTTGTTGACAGTATCTTAAATGGTCAAATGATCTGTGTAGTTAAGAACTTCAGGGGAAGCTTAAGCGATTATAAATAAAGGAAGGTTTTAAAATTAAAAATCTATTTAGATACCTGAGATTGAAACCAAAAATATATATTTATGTTGAGAAGACTGAAACAAAATGTCATGGGCTCCTATACAGATAGAAATACCTCTGTTTCGTGAAGAAAACGGTGGAGTAACAACTCCAACCCCATCTGTTACAAAAAGAGGATAAGCATCTCTACAATAGCTTTTGGATCCATTATATGGAATGCTCTTGCTCATAACTCTTTATATAGTGAATAAAGACAATTCTCGCACACAATAGAATGCAATTCAGAAGGAGGCTTAAGGTTTCTGCAAGTAAAGACTAAAGAGTAATAACAAAGATAAGACAATAGTCTGGTGATGACACGGACAAATTAAATAGCTTATAAAGGGAAAAACAGATTCAGCATTATTAACAGTACTTAGGTATGAACTTTATATAGGCTGGTCAAGAGTTTCGAAAATGACTAAGCAAGGCTGAGACTTTAGGCTTCAGTTGCTGTAATACTACCTATACTTATTACACAGTTTGTGCATAATAACACAATACTACTTGCATTCGGAAATCAATAACGATACAAATTAGTAACGATACTGCACACACTCGATTTGTGGAGATTAGGACTCACTTGGGTGATTCCTCTCCAATGTCGTCTTCATCTGATACTCCTTGTCTTAATATTCTTTCTAGCATATAAAATATATAATAAAAAAAAATTACCCATTTAACTAATACTATTAAACTCAAAATGAATAGGAAAATTAAGGTGACTAATTTAGTTTCTCTGAGGCATTTTATTAAACATTTGGGCTGCATAACATGTTTTTTGCGTAATCAGTGGAAATCAATGTATACACCATACAAACTGATGATACCCAATTACCGACTTTACTATAAAAATGAACAATGGTGCTGCACTTGGATTATATATATATAAATAGGGGAAAGATAATTATAGTACATGTACTTTTTATAGTACATGTGTAAGTTAACTTACTCCCTTCTTCCTTCCATCTCCGACCACCACCACCACCACCATGATCATCTCCGACCACCACCATGATTTTCCTGCGACGGCGACCATCTCCGGCGAGACTTACACATGTGTAAGTACAACTTTTTTAGCATTTTAGGGTTTAAAATTTCTAGGTTTTTTCCTTCGCGAGACAGCCACCATCATCTCCGACCACCCCAACCACGGCGCCGGCGCCGGCAGCAAGGGCTTCGCCCGTACCGTAGCAAACCGTCACCATCTCTTGGATCGCCGCCCATCAAATCCATACGATTCTCATATGCGTCCCTTGACGGTCAGTTTAGAACGGATAAGGGCCTCTGGCCCGTACCGTATCCATCCGAAAACGAACCTGATTCTCGCCGGAAAGTTAACTTACACATGTGTAAGTTAACTTACACATGTGTAAGTCTCGCCGGAGGATCATGGTGGTGGTCGGAGATGATCATGGTGGTGGTTGGCGGCGGCAGTCTCGCCGGAGAAGAAGGAAGAAGAAGGAAGTAAGTTAACTTACACATGTACTTTTTGTACTTTTTTTAATGCTTGTACTATAAATAACCCACCCCTATATATATATATATTCAAGAAGACAATGGTAACAGGAAGATGGGCAAAAGAATGGTTACCTGTTTGTTTGGGAAGATTACCTCGGAAACCAATTTGTACTTTATATGTCCCAAGGTAAGGAATAACCAGTTACAGTACTGATAATCTGTAAAATAAATAAATTGATTATAGCATCATTAGTTGAAATTGACAATTCAAATGCTCTAAAATGGGAGTTTTTCGTTTATGATACAGTTACTGAAATTGTTAATAAAGTAATTAAACCAGGGGATTTTAATTACATGAATAAACTCCTCTTTCTGCAAAAATCAATGAATATGAAAGTAACAAAAACAATTAAACCAGAAATAACAATAATTGAAGTAAAATAACAAAGAGGGAAAGAAATTCTGCACCTTCTTCACCATCAGAGATGGAAGTTCTTCGTTTCTGCTACAATCCATCAAATTTTGTAAATTGGGGGGATGAACTTATCAAGAAAAACAATGGGGTCAGAACATCAAGCAATAGATTGTGGTTTGAGTGAAGTTCGTGTATCATTACATGATTTTTTGGAAGCTATGATCAAAATTGATATTATGCGGGTAATATATGTTGAAAAGGTAAATGATGGGTTGGTATTTATAGGCACCAAGGTGGATAGAATCAACTGCCAGGCGGTTATACAAATTCAATTCCAGATTCAGTTTTCAATTTTTCTAAGTGGAGGGAATCAAATCCAGAAACTCGTATTGGCCTACATACAAAAACCGTCACTTTACATTAACCGTTTCCTTAAAATTGATATAAGCAAGCCACGTAGGATGTGTAGTAGTATATAAAATCCTTCCTAAGGCATGCCACATAGGACATAATTAGAAAAACCTAAGTAGGGATTTATATAGTGTATAGATTTTCAATTAAAGATGATATAGATATTAAAAAGTTAGAAAATAAACACTTAATTTATAAAGGAGAGACCGAGAGAATGATAAAAGGCAGTCATTCTTTCATAAGTATGATATTACGTTGTTGGTAACTCGCTTATTTCCCTTTATGCCATTCTCATCAATGTTCTTAAAAAGTGTTAAAAGGTTGTAGATGGGGACAATAGGACATTTACCTACTTGATTAGGACCTTTTGCATGTTATTCTTAGACCTTAGCAAAAATTAAACCAAAACTATGTGCTAGAAGAGATGGGGACAATAGGACATTTACCTACTCGATCCACATATTATGTTTTTCTAAACATACATAATCAAATGTGTTTAGAATGTTATATTATATAATAATGCAAAACACACTAAATCTAAAAATCATATTAGGTAACAATTTTAAGCATGGTTGGATGCATATGATCACCTCCTTTGAATTTACCCCTCCATGCCTAATGCATATAACTAATGCTTCTTAGCATTACTGGTATCCCGTGAATATGATGATGTTTCTCGTTTACATTCTTAAAAACGTCGTATGCATTACAAAAATTGTCTAATGATTCATGGGCCGAAAATTAAAGTAGTGACCCATTAGCAATGCATTTGGCCCATCATAATCTCGCTCGACATACCTCCTAACACCACTGCTTCATCTTCGTCTTGAATTAACTTTTGGTTTGTTTTTCGGTCTCTAATGTTGGTCAATCAATCACACGTTTTTGAATATGCCCATAAATTGAATGCTATCAGAATTATCAAACATTTGCTCAACCATTTCTAGATTATCAGCATCGAAACTAGAAGACATACTACTGTACATGGTATTGTAGAGAATGAAATTTTGTTTTCTTTCCCTAATCTTATTTTAGTTATTTAAAATCAACTGTACCTGGTATTATGGTGAATGAAATTTTGTTTTCTTTCCCTAATCTTATTTTAGTTAATTAAAATCAACTGTACATTGTATTATGGTGACCGAAATTTTGTTTTCTTTCCCTAATCTTATTTTAGTTAATTAAAATCAACTGTACATCTTTGAACTTTGATAATGTTACAGTTAGCACAATATCAATATAATGGTTAAACCTTACACGTATCCTAAACAACGAGATGTTGACCAAGGGGCGTTACAAGTATTCGGATGGAAAAACCCCACGACTTACCATCCTTGAGGATCGAACTCAAAATTTTAGGTAAACCGATAGTAGTTCTGACCAGCTAAGATGGCCATCACTGGCTAAATAACATATATATTGATTGGTAAATAGTCGATGTCAATCATATATATGGATATATTTGATAAAAGTTGGCTGGTGTATGAGAAAACTGGATCACTAGTAAAATTAGTTAAGGTTGTAAATCCTTGTCTAATGATGGCGAATATACATATCTGCACACAAAGTTTCTAGATGTATATGGATATTAAGACCAAATATCTTCATAAATTTAATATTAAGACCATAATTTTATACGATTAGCAAATAAGGGAATTGATAGTGAATGGGAGAGTGAAATATGCATGTACTTTGCTCATTTGATTGATGGATTGTTTAGACATTAGGCATCATGTTGATTTTTTGTTCGACACCCCCTTCTTTTAGACTAAGAGGACACATAAATCCAATATACAAGGCAGTGAATGACTTTAATGGTACGTTTTTGAGTTTAAAGTTACGTCTAGTAAAGTTGTTTCTTTTATATCTACTCAAAAAATAAAGGCGAAACAATAATTATTTTATCATATATCGCCTTTTTAAACTTTAGGGGGATCTGAGTACCCATCTAGGGGCGATCACGGGTCAAAAATAAGACCAGACGGATGTATGTATTAAAATGATCATAGGGCAACATGTATGAATATGTATTAATGTATGTATTTGTTGATGAAAAAAAATATTAACGTTGCCATTTTTAAGAAAAAAAGTTGAAAGGTCCAAATAGTTAATGTAGATAGGACACGGACTGTTAGGAAACAACGTGCGTATGTCATTGAGTTTTTAATTAATTTACTAGCTAAACACATGGGCTTTTAAAGCAAAAAAATCTTAAAAAATAGAGTTAATTACACTTTTGGTCCCTGTCGAGGGTTAAAAATTACCGTTTTCATCCCTACCTTTCATATATTACCGTTTTGGTCCAAAAAACTTTGATCCGTCAACGCTTTTAGTCCAATTCTCGAAACGGACGTTAAATGTCCATCACGTGATCTGCACATGATGGGTATTTTAGTCATTTCATAACACAAGGACCAAAAGTGTAATTAACTCAAATCTATATATATTTTTTATAATATTGAAATTTTAAGTTCAATGTTGAAAATCAAAAGTAGATTTGCTTTATGATATAGTATAGATATAGATATAGATATATACAACATGTACATATTAATAAAATTTACAACAAGTTTAATCTGCTAGACCACGTATTACTACATTTTCCATTGATTAATTAAAACTGAAAAAGGAAACCTTTTTGCTTAAAACTTCTCTCTTCAGATTCTTCTTTGTTGTTGATCAAATCAATCAGAAAATTATCAGGTTTTACTCATGGTGAAAAGCTGATCAGTTTGATGTATTCAGTTTTCCGATTTATTGATTTTTGTTGACAGTTGAATTTTTCGGCGATAGTTTGAATTTTCCGGCAACGTTCAAATCGATAATTTTGGCTAGGGTTTGTTCGCAAATTGTTTTGGAGTATTCTGATACAAATTTCAAATCTTAATTCGAAATATCAAGACAGAAATTGCAATTTGAAGTTTTCCGGTGAGAAATTGAATTTTCCGTCGAGTCGGGATAGGATTAATTTTTGGTCAGGTTTTTTGCGGGATCATTTTTCGAGTCGATTGGTGGTGGTTTCGTGTTCTAATTTGAAGGAAACAAAGGTGTAATCGGTTTTTCAATTTTCCCGGCGAAGTTGTTTAGTTTTCGGCCGCCATGTTCTTGAATCCATTTCATGCATTTGCAGAAGTCCACAATACTCGCTTTAATTAAAATGACACTTTGGTGACTTAATTAAGATCTTTATTTCTTTATTTATCTTCCAAATCTCCACCCTCAAAAATCTATATCTATATCAATAATCTGTATCTATACCTCCACCAAAACCATGTCAATGACCACCATACTATCATCATCATCATCCCCATTAACCCTCTCTCACAAGAAAACTCTTTACTCCACACCCTTCATTCCCATCATCAATCTCACCATCAAAACCCCACTGGTCAACCCTAGTCAACGCCGCCGTATCACCACCGCCAAATCCAACCACAACGACACCGCCGACGCCCCGGACAGATTAATAGTGGTACTTCTTGTTAGGTTAGGTCCAGATTTAGTCCAGATTTACTGGACTCGCTCCAGACTCGACTACTGGAGCTCACTGAAGATCTGACCAGAAACGTGTTCTACTGGACCTACTCCAGACTTGGAATCTGGAGTCCCTCTGAAGATTTGTTCAGAAATAAATGAAGACCAGTGAGCAAATACTTGTATAGGAAATCTGGAGTATTCTCCAGATTAGCTCACTGGACTTCACCTCAGTCCAGATCAACTCTACTGAAGACATTCTGACTGAAGTCAAAGACTGAAGTCTGAAGAAAGAAGACTTAACAAATGGCGGAGTCCACTGGAAAGTCTTACCAGATCTGTTCACTGGAGGTTTGTCAGTGTTCTAGATCCTACAAGTCTGAACACTGATATCAAGGATTGACTTTTCCTTTAACACACTTTCCAAAGAACAATCCACTTGTTCTTTACCAAGATATACGTGTGTTAAGGTGGTTGGATAAAAGGATACACTTGCACTTGATGTGACTTTATCCTTATTCCTTATCCAATACATTTAATGTTCTTGTCGGATCATTAAATGTATGCAACCACATTTGTATGGCACAAAGTTCACTGGTGAATTTTGTTGCCTATAAATAGGAAGTCATTTCCTTGACATAAATACTTTTTAAGCATTCATTTTGCATTGAAGTGAATTTGTCCAAATACTCTCGATCTTAAACAGGGATACTTCACAACTTTAAGTATCTTGATCCAAAGAGTTATTTGACAAATATAGATCATTTGTAACTCATAGGTTGTTAGGATACATACTTAATTGTATTATCTTGATTCCGCAACAACCTTGTATTTTATTTAACATCATAAATAAAATACCCATGAAACAGACATAATGTTCCACTTTATTTGTTTATTGCTTTAAGTCTTGTATTACTTTATTTATATACTTGCATTTATATTAAAGTAATACTAGTCCTTTCTAGTGCTTATTAGACTTGTTGTATTTTGCACTTTCCTGGTTAACCATCGAACTTAAGGGACTCACATTTGGTATCAGAGCAGAAGGCTAATCATTGCCTAGATCTGTTCTTGATGGCTAACCAAGAAAATACACAAGGTTTTAGTCTTGGTCACGATCCTAATGCAAATATTAATGATCAAAATGAACCACCAATTGTTAATAACACTAATCCACCTCCTCCTACTCCTGCTTCTCCACACGTGCATGTGCACTACTCAAATAATCCTGTTCCTAAATGCAGTGGGAACAGTGATGAATTTGGTACGTGGAAGGCTAGGATGGTTTTGCATGTCACTGGTATTGAGAGGAACATGATGAAAATTTTAAAAGAAGGTCCTTATGTACCAACATCACCTCTCAATCCCCTTCTTGATCCTTCTGATCTAGAAGAGGAAGGGAAAAGAGGGAGGAACATTGGTCAGAAGAGGAGAGGAGATTGGTGAATCTAGACACCCTTCTCAAAAACATGATCCTCGGCCGTTCCAGAAACCCTAATTCCCACACTAGTTCTTTTCCTAGTGCTAAAACCATGTGGGATGAACTTTTAAACCAACATGAAGGAGGAGATGACACCATTGTCACCAGAAAGGTCTCCTTAAACAAGAGGTATGAGTCATTTTCTGCTCAACCTAACGAGTCTCTCACTGGTACTTACACCAGATTTATGAGTATCATAAACCAGTTGAGAGGTCTTGGGGTTGAGAAGGACAAGGATATACTTCTGGAGAAATTTTGTGATATTCTACCCACCAAATGGTCTCACATGATCCCGGTCTTACGACAAGGTAAAACTCTGCACACACACACTCTCTCAACTCTTTATGGAGCTTTCAGGTACACTGAAGAAAATCAAGCTCAGATAGTGGTGGCAGAAACAAGATGCTTAACCATGCCTCCAGTAGTCCTAATGTGGTTAGTCATACTGAACCACAAAGTACAGCACTGATATCTTCTGAGAATGTATTTTCTATGAAGAAGATGGTGTCTGAAATCATGGATTCTGGAGAATCCAGTCAAGTCTCTCCAGACTGTTGTGATGAAACTGAAGATGATGACCTTATTGCAATGATTGCTAAAACGTTTAACCGTTTCAAAGCAAGAGCAAATAGGCCATCTGGACAATTTGCATCCAGTTTTCCACTGACAAGACCAATTTGACATGCTTTAAGTGTGGCAAAAAGGGTCATTTCATGAAAGAGTGCAGGTCCAACCAGTTTGCATCCAAGCCTGGTCCATTCTCTTCTAATAATAAGCCTGATGATAGATATAAAATGAAATATAAAAAGCTTAAGGCCCAAATTGCTCTCATGGCACAACAAATTGAAACCAATAATAAGTGCATGATTGCAACGACTGAAGAGAAGTGGGTGCCCTCTGATGACTCATCTGTTGATGAAGAAGAAGAAAGAGATTGCTGTTACATGGCTCTGGCAGACAATGAGCTCCTGGTGAAGGAAGATGTCACATCTGGACGATGGGTGGACATTGTTATCTAAGAAGGTTAGTGATTATGATTGTGCAACTGACCAAGAACTAAAACTGGACATAGCTGAAGCTCTTAATTCTGATTTGATATTTTGTAGAAACTGTTAGATATGATTGTGTAAATGGTCTAGAAACAGATTCTTCTGAAATAAATGCTTTAAAATCAAAATTAAAAGAACTTCAAGAATTGAACTGGCATTTCAAGCCCAGGTTCTGGTAACTGAACAATTGATTCAAGAAAAACAAGATCTTGAGATCATTTTAGAGAAAGAAAAACTGGTATAAAATCATGGCTAGAAACCAAAAAGCCATATGACTGGAGTAAAACAATTTCCTACTAAAAAACGTGCATACTTAGATGGAAATACTCATGTAGCATCATTAATACCAGTAATCGATCGATTACCAGAGGGGTTCAGGCCCACCACTGTTTATGATGAGCCTGTAACTCCCAAGACCAATTTTTACCCAGTTCAATCCCCAGAGGTTAAGACTGGAGCGCTCCAGATGGCTGCCCCAGTTAAAGAGGTTTATCGGAATAAACCTTTGCCTCAGACCAATCCCTTGCCAAAGCCTAGGACTGGAAAGGCTAAGGTATCATCTAAAGATAATGTTTTGTCCAGGATAGAGAGCCAGATTCAAATTCTGACTCGTCAATCACAAAGTTTTAATGCAAGATTAAACTT
>CM067167.1:260080192-260103953 GCA_034093135.1 Erigeron breviscapus
CAGTTCTTAAAACAACTAAATGCCGAGCTTAGTTCTCTGCAAATAGTGTAAGTGACCAAATTCTTAAAAACAACTGAATGCCGAGCTTAATTCTCTGCAAATAGTGTAAGCAAGTTCTTAAAAACAACTAAATGCCGAGCTTAGTTCTCTGCAAATAGTGTAAGTGACCAAATTCTTAAAAACAACTGAATGCCGAGCTTAAATCTCTGCAAACAGTACAACTTATAAAGTCACTTGGTCGAAGGATCAATTTCAACTATTTGCCGAGCAAATAACTCTGCAAACAGTACAAATAGAACTTGTACTTAGTCACTCCACCCAAAACCACTTGTTTGCCGAGCTAAACTTCTGCAAACAATGCAAGTAGCACTAGTCTTAAATCAAGAATTCTCAATTCTCAAAAACAACTATTTGCCGAGCAAGATGCTCTGCAAATAGAACAAGTGAAGTTCCAGTCCTTAGCCAAATTTCTGAACCACGTATTTGCCGAGCAAGATGCTCTGCAAATAGTACAAGTAAGAACACCACTTAGCCAACGACTTCTGCAAATGCGAGTAACCACAACACGACAAAATAGTCGGTTAGGTTATCTTCTATGTTCAGCCAACCCCTTATTTGCAGAGAAGACTGAAAATCTTCGATATCTTCTTCATTTTTGCGAGTTAGAACTCGAATTTTATACCAAAATGTTCAGAAAATCAATGCGCACAAATCCTCAAACAAATTAGATGCTAATTTCAACTGGAACTCAAACCCTCACGAACATGCGATTTGTAGAGCTCGATCAAAAACACTTCAAATGATGAAATTAGCCTCTGAAATTGATAGCGAAGGAAGATATAATGATATGAAATCGATCGGTGAACAAAATTAGAACAGAAACACACTTAATTTGCAGGAATCACTGAAACAGTGAGCTCTGCAAATGAACCTTTCAGAAAAATGCTCAAATTCTGAAATTAAGCACAAATTAAGCTTGTAATAAGCTTGTGGATCGTTCAGCAACTCTGATTGTGCTCTGATACCAATTGTTAAGACTAGAATTCGAGCTTTAGTGTGTGTTAATGGAGTTTTCTAGTGAGAGAAAGTAGAGAGAGAGTAGAGAGATGTCAGGGAAAGATTAGTTTGTATTATGTGGTAAAAGGTTACAAATTACATTATGGAGGGGGTTTATATACATAAGAGCTATTTACACTATGCCCCCTTTCATATTAACAAGTTTACATTCTAAGTACAAAATGACATAAGGTATACAAATCAACTACTACATTTATATTTCTAACAACCTTTTTTTTTTGTAGCAGAATCTTCTTTAACCTCAGCAGCTTTCACTTCTTCAGTAGCTTTCACTTCATCAAGGTTCTTGACATTTTCTAACTCATCGTCAGATTCGGAATCATAATCATGTACACCAGTAGCAACAGATTCCAATTTCGAACTTTTAGTATTTTCATACAATTGCTCTTCACTGTGGTAAACTGTGGTGTCCAAGAAGTCATCAGGAGTATCAACTATTTGAGCCATATCATCAAGGATTTCAGCCAAATAAGCGTTATTGGTCTCATCATGTGGAAGATTCCAAACATAAGAACCATCGGGTTGAACAGCTACTATAGCCTTGTCATTGCCGTTGACATTTGCAGTAGGATCATCAGTCAACAAAAGAGCTCTAGTTGAATTTTGATTGAACGGACGATTACCACCTCTATCTTGACGTGTAGAGGTAACATTGGCCTCTCTCTTAGGCCGTTGACACTCTCTGGCAAAATGTCCAAAACCTTCGCAGTTATAGCACTTCACCTTTGACTTGTCAAAGCCTGAGTACCTCCAGTAAGCTGTCTGCCTGTTCTTTGCATAAACTTTTGCACTCTCCTGGTGATCATGGCCAGTTGCCATTTCAGATCCATTTCTTCAACATCATCTGGATCTATCTGGTCGTAATCTTCATCAATGAGTGCTGGATCTGTGATTCTACCTGCAACAAAAGCTTCATGTGCAGCACACATGGCAGCAAATACATTCATCCTACCCTCAGCTGATTTCATATTCATTGGCATGGACTTGTAACCAGCAGAAGAGGATGTAATGTTTACCGAACTTCATATTTCCAGTCTTTGCACCTTCATTAGCCTTTTTACCCCTGTTACCAGCATCAGCCATGAATCCGGAAGAATCATCTCCATCCATCAGTGGACCACGATTGTCTGTCTCACCAGTATTACCAACTCCAGAAAAGAAGGCATTAACATTAGCTGTTGGATTTTTCATAGTGGCATGATAGAGAGATGGATCTTGTGTGAAGTTGTCTTGAAGATCCTTTGCCTTATCCTTCATTTCTCTGTTTCTTAGAGTGGATATTACTCCATCTATACGAAGAGATGCATAATCAGCTCTTTCTTGCAAACCATGACGAAACTCTTTGTAAGCTTTCGGCAAACCATCCAGGAATTTATCCACTATCTCAGTAGGAGTGTATTTAAGGTCAAAGTAAGCTAATTCAGCAAGAAGATGTTGATATCTCAGTATAAGATCCTCAACTTGTTCATTCTTTGTAGCATTGAAGCAGTCAAATTGTTTCTTGAGCATTTTAATTCTATTTGCTTCAATAGTGGATCACCTTCACAATGAGCTTCAATAGCATTGAACAGTTGCTTTGAAGTCTTGTATTCCTGTTTAGGAAACAGGTGCACCAACTCTTGAGGAATGCACATACGAAGAGTGGAAAGAGTCTTTACTTCAATAACATAGTTAGCCTTTTCTTCACCTGTTAATTCTCCCACCTTGTATGTAGAAGTAACTCCATTCACAGTAAGAGTGGGCCACTCATAATCTTCAGTGATCATGAGCCACATGTTTAAGTCTTCTCGTTGAATAAAATCTTCAAATCGACCTCTCCACGCCCAGAAGTCAGCCAATGAAACTAACTTTGGTGGAGAATTAGTACGTCCTACAAGATGATCATGATAAACGAGAGAATTGAGGTATTGGGCAACAGCATTGTTGGTTGAAGATGAGGAAGCCATAAGTGAACAAAGATATTGGAAAGTTAATGTTTAAACGAAAATGAGGGTTGAAACGAAGATAGCTTAAGTTCGTAAGGTGAGGTTCTGAACGAAGATAGCTTAAGTTCGTAAGCTATATTCGTTTGATGAAGATTCAAAACGAAAATTAGATAAATTTGTTTTCTATCTTCGTTTTGCTAAGTTCGTAAGGAAAACGAACTTAGCGACTGTTAGGGTTTTCGGGAGGTTTTTGGGAGGAAAACAATCAAACAAACGATCTCGAACCTTCGATAAGATATCAAATGGCTCTGATACCACTTGTGAGTCCCTCGATAACTCTAAACATATTCAAGAAACCTTATGGGTTTGATGATGTTTGGGACTCAATTCCTGAAGATCCATCTATAGAAGAAAGAAAAGTGTTAGAGTTAAAGAGAAAAGAAGTTAAGGAAAGAATGCTTCAAGCTTCAATTAGTAGCACCGCTAAAGTTTTAAACTTTGTGGTATATGCTAAGGTTGATGATGCATTGATTCCTTTCCACTGGGAAATTAACTTGACAAGACCTTTTGATCCAGATGATTATCCAGTTCCTCTCAGAGAAGATGATCCACTGCAAGAGATTGATCGACTTGTGCCTGGGCAAAGAATTAATGAATATATATTCACATGGGATACTTGAAACCCATTATGTATTGGACTCACATCTCAGATAAAGATGCTGCAAAATATAAGACGATAATCTGGAGTTGGTTCTATGATGAAGAATTGAAGCTGTTCGTTCTTAAAAGACCAGAAGGTTGTCAGTATTTAGCGTGGCGTGAGAGACACTTCAGAAGCTTGTGTGAAGAAGATTTACATGAACTCGGAAATAATTGGATTATCAATCCAAGTGGTTATGGTCTTGCTGATGTGGTTGGTAAGAATCTTCATGAAGATTTCAAGTTGAGATTGAATATAAAAGGTTCAGAGAAACCAAAGTTTCATATTGAACCAAGACGGAAGAAGAAGGTGGTTAAGCCAGATAAAAGCGTTGAGTATATTCAACATGATATCAAGTGTATGATCAAAGTCCCTGCCAAGAAATGGGCACAAGATGTCTTGGATAAGATGGATAATTGGGAGATTGATCGGAATTCTGGTGAAGCCAAGATGTATGCAGACTCGAAGAAGAAGATGTTGTTGAGAAGGATGTATGATCCAATGAAGTTGGTTAACTTCTCAAGAAATGATCAGAGAAAATTATACGATACTGAATGTTCATTTTTACCATTTTGGAAGAATGAAGAAGGTCGATATCGTAAGATTCTCCAAGTCTGCTTACACGAAAATATCCATGCAAATAGCAAACGATTGTTATTTGATGGATGATAAAGATTTTTTTTGAAGACTGAAGAAATCGAAGATGCTGCTGTCAAGGGGGAGTTTGTTGATGCATGTTGATGTGACAACAGCAACTTAGATTTGATTAGTCTTTTAGATTAAGACATTATGTTATTTTATGTCTTATTTATATATGTGTAATTGATAGATTATGGACTTCATGTTTTGGTAATGATCGATTACATGTTTTGGTGTTATATATATGTTGTTTATATATGATGTTTGTTATGTGTGTTATACAAGTACAAACATAATATATGTTAGGTTCCTTGTACATGAAATACTTGGAAAATAACTAGGCATAGATGCTGATGGAAGTAAGTACTAACGAAGATAATCTTCGTTATATGGGCTGGGCTGCTAAGTTCGTAAGAACAAAGCCCAGCAGGCCCAATATCGATCAGAAACATATATATATGAATGGAAACTCTAAATTGAGTGAATCCGTTCAACTCACACACATCTCCAGCGACTAAGTTCGTTTCTAACATTTAGAAAACGAAGATAGGTTACATACGGCTGATTATATACTTATAATTAGCAATATATTCGATAACTAATCAAACTAGTTATCTCGTGAGGATTCCGCACTCACGACATAACAATAGACGATCTCGAGAGCGATCTGTAGTTATCGAGGGACTCACAATTCCGCACAACCTTGTATTTTATTTAACATCATAAATAAAATACACAATTGAAAAATACATAATGGTCCACTTTACTTGTTTATTGCTTTAAGTCTTGTATTACTTTGTTTATATATTCTTGCATTTATTTACAAGTAATACTAGTCCATTCTAGTGCTTATTAGACTTGTTGTATTATACACTTTCCTGGTTAACCATCGAACTTAAGGGACTCACAAAAGGTTTCTCAGTTTACCAATTACTCCTTACAAAAGGGTAAGAAGTACACTAAGAAACCAAATTTTGATGGAACAACTACTTTAGTGTCTTTTCTATCTTTTGAAGATAATTCTGGACATATTTCACAAGCAAAATCTCAATTGTTAGAAATATAAAATGGTGTTAAATTGTAATATGTCTAGTTATATAAGGGGTATTAGTGTTAATTAGATGATAGGTATAAATACCCCTTCCTTAATCATTTGTAAGAAGCTCTTGAACATAATTAACACACATTTGACTTATTTTCTCTCTCTACATCATCTTCAACCTCCAACCACCTTCACACACTAAAACACACACATTCCACCATTAAACCTCAATTAAGCTCAATTCTATATCTAACAATTGGTATCAGAGCATAATCGGTGTATCCGAACGATCCACAAACAAATTCATAACCGATTTTGTTCAATTTTTAGAGATTTTGAGCTTAATTTTCTGGAAATTCTGTTCGTGTTGAGTTTGATGCTGTTTCAGAGTTATAATCACGATTCAGAAGTGGATTATTGTTAAATATGATGGATATATGATCAATTTCATCAATCGGATTGATTTCGTGTGGTGAAAGGTTGAACTCTGCAAACAGTGATAATAAGAAAAAGTTCAATTTTAGGTTTTGTAGTCTGCTACTGTTGCTACAGTACTTTACACGTGAATCATTCCAATTTTTCAAATCAATTTCAATACAATTTTACATTATTTCAGAAAAAGAAAATACAAAAGCAGAAAAAGGAAAAGAAAAAATATTAACATTTTGTTTCAATCTTCTCTCTTCGATTGTGTGTTCATTGTTCATCGATTAAATCTGAAATTGATAAGGTTTTATTCACGGTGAAACGGTGATCATTTTGATGTGTTCAAATTTCTGATTGGTGAATTTTTGATGGCGGTTGAATTTTCCGGCGATCTGACACATTTTCCGGCGATCTTCATAACTGAGTTATTTGACTGAGGGTTTGTTCGCGATCTGTTTGTGAGTATTTTGGTGGTGAAAACGAGTTCTAATTCGAAGTATTGAGGAAGAAATCGGATTTTTTTTGTGTTTACCGGCGAGGTGGTTACTGTTCATCATTGTCTCTGAAAACCTCATTTGCAGAGGTCACGAAATAGCCATTTGCCGAGGTGCCAAAACACCATTTGCCGAGATAATTTCGACCAGAAGTTGTTACCTCGTGTTTGCAGAGATAAAGTCACGACCAGGACCATTTACTCGTATTTGCCGAGCTAACCAATCATAAAACTCGCATTTGCCGACTTACCTGATCACCCGAACCCGTGTTTGCAGAGCTAACCGATCAACCAAAACACCTTGTAACCAAGTCACTCCAAAACACCCATTTGCCGAGCTCCCAGCTCGGCACTCAATACAACTCGTGCAACACTTAGTATTTTTCAGTCGAATCACTCAAAAGCCGAGCTAATTGCTCTACAAATCCCCAATTTCGAGCATTCCTTAACCAAATTTTCATCAAAACCTCATTTGTAGAGATAATATCTCGGCACTCTTTACAACTCGAGTCATACTTAGACAAAATTTCTCCAAAACCTCATTTGCAGAGCTCTATTCTCTACAAATTGACCATTTGTCCTACACTTAACCGATTCTCGACCCGAACACCTCATTTGCCGAGCTTATATCTCGGCAAATAGACCAAAATTTCAAAATTATTTTTCAAGTCTTTTCCAAATCATTTTATCTCTTACCCATCCCTTGTGTGCGAATTTGAGAAATTTGTTTTTGAAACCCCCATTTGCAGAGATTTTATCTCGGCAAATAGCACCATTTTGTTCTTCAAAGCTTTAATACTGGCCTCGTTGGTTGTTCTTGCTTGAGTCTCTCGTCTTGTTCATCATTCTGGTCTAATATTTTTTTTGAATGGAATCGTGTGGTTAGGAAAAAGAGAGATAAACAGATAAATTGTATTCAATCTTTTGTTTGTGAGAATGTTTTTCGAGAAAGAGAGTGTTTTGGGGTTAAGAAATTATAATTTGTTTTTGGCAGAAAGATAGAGAAGAGAGTAAAAGAAATTTGGAAGGTTTTTTTTTTTATTGTGTGTTGGACATTAATTTTGAATAAAGTGAAAGAGAGAGAGTGAAAGAGAAGGTTATTACCCGTGAGCTGTCGTGTATGGTGTGTTGGGAGTAGGTTGTAAAAGTTTTTTTTGAATATAGACATTATTGTGTCTAAGTTCAAGCGTGAAGTCTTTCAATTGTGAGTTGTCTTTTCTTTGTAAGTATTCACGTGATTCATATAGCTGTGTGCTGTCAAAAACATGTGAGAGAGAGAATACCGTGTATCGGCGGTATAACACTTTACGTGTTTTGAACCAAGAGAAAACTACTTCACATATGTCCTTTAAATTTTTTTTAATAGTGAAGAAAGGTCACGCGTGTATGTCTTTGATTCTGTTTAGCTGTCATCTTTGTCAAACATTCTAGGCTGAAACTGTGTTAAAAAAAAAAAAAGGTGAACTTTGTGCTGTCAATTTGTGATTGGTCAATTTTTTTTGTGTCACGCGTTGTTTTGTCGTTGTCTCACTTTCAGAATCTTTCACGTGAAGTCTTTGTTTGAGAAAAGTGTCAAACAAATAATTTTAAGTCAACATTTTCATTGTTAAGTAACGTGTGTCAGTATCCTTTTATTTTGAATTAGACATCTCGTGACTTTTAGTTTTTTTTTGGATTTCATTTTCATTTTAATATTTTTTTTTGAAGTAAACGATAGAATTAAGTTGGACTAGGATCTTTGATCATTTGTTGTGGGCTCAAGTGTCATTTTTCTTGGACTAAAATTTGTTAGTGGGATAAATTTTTCTTTTGGGCTAAATCTGTTTTGAACTAGTCATTTTTTTTTCCCATTCAATATTTTTCTAGTATTTTCCATTTTTCATTTCTTAATCATCATGTCTTCGAAAGAAGCATTAGCTCTAGGTTCTGGAAATAATGATGATCAGGTAATCTCTGTCTCTAAGAAGTACTTAAAATATCTTATGAATCAAAGTGAAACAGTGATTCTTGAAAAACAAGAACTTGATGCCAAAGTTCTTGAGTTGTCCAAAACTGTGAGACAACTGCAAGTTGAGAAAACTAATGAAATGCTAAGAGGAAATGCTTTGGTGCAGGACATTGAGTTATTAAATGTGAAACTGAAAGAGTCGAATCCTGAGTTGAAGGAGCTTGAAGACAACATTTCTGACCTAAAATATGAGTGTTGTATCAAAGATACTCTTTATCAACAACTTGATAAGAAGTATAAAGAGCTCGAATCTACTGCAGTGGAAAGTCTTCAATCTGAAGTTGACCGAATCAAACCTGAGAACAAAGAGCTCAATTTGTCTACTATGGTAAGTTTTCAACTTGAAAATGACCAACTCAAATCCGAGAATAAAGAGCTCAAATCTGCAAATGATCTAATTTTGTCCAACATGGAAAGTCTTCAAAAAGAAAATGATCATTTGCAATCAAAGATTTTCAAATTAACAAATGAGTTGGACAATTCTTCCAAAGAGCTCAATAAAATTGTTTTGGACAATCAATCAAACGAACTTGTTTGGCAACAAAAGATTTCTGAGCTTAACCATGAGTTGCAAAATAAGTTCACTATTTTTGAGAGCAAAGTTGAAGAAGAAAGAACAAAGTTTTGTGCTCAAATCAAGTGTCTTGATGACAAGTGTTTGCAACTTCAGTCAAATGAAACATTTTTGACAAAGCAAATTTTCGACCTTGAGATTGAATTGCAAACACAAACCAAATCTTTTCAGCGTCAAAATCATTGTTCTGTCTCTCTTGACCTACCTAAAGAAGTTGTTGAAGGTTGCACTGAACCTGATTGTCCTGTATGTGAAGTTGTGGATTATTCTGTACCAAGGGAAAGTGATGTTGTTAAGACCGTTGAGACCTCAACTCAGACTGATGTTGAGTGTGTTTGTGACAAGACTGAGATGTCCAAAAGATTTCCAAAATCTATTTCATCAAAACCTAAAGTTGATGTTCCAAAGAGGGTTTACACGGGTAAAGCTTCAAAAACTTTTGAAAGAAAGGTGTCTCAGTTTACTAATTACTCCTTACAAAAGGGTAAGAAGTACTCTAAGAAACCTATTTTTGCTGGAACAACTACTTTTGCGTCTTTTCTATCCTTCGAGGATAATTCTGAACATATTTCACAAGCAAAATCTCAATTGACTAAATCTAAATGGAAACCGATTTCAAAAGATAAGTCAGTTGAGTCAAAATTATTCAAATATTCTTTTCGGAACTTTTTGATCTTGCACCAAAACCTGTGAAAGCAGTTGTGCAAAAAGTGAATGATTTTGTTCCGAAAAATCATTTCTCAAATCAATCTCCCAAGATTGACAAGTTTCCAAAGAATTCAAATGATTTTTCACCGTTGCTTCCACGAAAACTCTTTTCAACTAAACCACCGGGTTTTAGTTCTCCGTGGAATGCAACATCTATTCATCAAATCGATGAGACTTACGTTTGGACTTTCAAGAATTCAAAAACCATTGGACCCAATCTCAAATGGGTTCCAAAAGTGATTTCCAAGTGATTTGATGAATAGTGGCTTATGCACACATCAGTGTATAACCCGTGCTAAAACCGTTTTCGTAATTTCATTACTTTTAGAAAAATCCAAAAAGATTTTCATTTTCTTATTTTTGAAAAATCCAAAAAGATTTTCTCTTTTAATCATTTTGTTTATTTACTTTGTCTTTGAGTTTCTCACAATGTTTTGGATGAGATGCAAGGCATCGAACGCCTTTGTGTACTGCCTTTGTTGTCTCATTTTTAATGTTTGTGAGCAACTTTTAAACCTTTTACTCACCCTTTATATGCAAAACCTTTGTTTATATCATGCATATATTTAGGGGGAGTTTGTTTATAAAACCAAAACTTTCAAGTGTTTAAACTCATTTTCCATTTTAAAACACTTTGGAAGATTTTCAAACCATTTTCGATCATATTCATAGAAGTTCGGTGTTAGATTTGCACATGAGAGTTTAGGCCACTCATAAATACTCCATGATCTTGTCATCGCCGATGAGATCTAACCCCGGAGTTAAAATCTCAATTTAGATTGTGAGGGTTTATGAGCGTGGTGATGTTGTTTGTGCAAATAGGCCATGAGGGAGTAGTCGAAAAGTGAGAGGTTACGGTGAAAAGATGATGTGAGAAAGGGCTAAAAGAAATGAAAGCCCTCCCAAAATTCTCTAAACGCCGGGTCAACACGTTTTTATCGGATTTCATATGTTGATTTCTCGATATTGAAAAAGACTTCATGGACCCAGTGAAGCAATGCACATCTTTACCTAACCACTTAAGTGTTTCTTAACAAATACTTGTTTTATTCTCACGGAGATTTTCACATTTCTATTGACTCTTCTTTTGGAAGATGTTGATATTGAAAAGGGAGACACTCTGCTCCGGTCCCCGACTTCAGTTGATCACTATTGAGTCTAGAGCGTACTTGATATATCTTTCATTTGACTAGGACACATAGAGTCTTTTTATGTCTTTGTGACATTGCATATCTTTGTGATATTGCCGGAACATTCGTAGTGATATCATATTTTTGATATTCCACGATGATCGAATGGAAATCCTACCAATGCTAACATCTTTTCCAACGTTGAACGTAGGTCTCACATTTTCATTTTATGAATTTGTTGAGTAAACGAGAAGTCTATGTGACCTCGGATTTATTTCCCAAAAGTCTTTGAGGATAGTAAGACATGGTTATTGAACGCCTTTGTGACACTGACCATGAATTACATTCTTTAAAGCAATCTATCGGTTGAAAAGCCATAGACCGAACCATTTAGAGATAAGCTTTGTGCAATTCTTGATGATAATGGGAAGTCCTGAAAATAGTAATCGTATTTTTAGGCCACACCATTAATCCTTTTGATTTTTGGTTGTGATAACGGATCATTTTTATCCGGATTTCATTTCTCTTCACACAAACACAAAGAACACAAACACCATATAAAAATTGTTTTTTCCAACAACGCAACCTCACATTCTAGTTCACCAATAGGTTCATTGGGAATTGGGAATTGGGTTGGGTTAATTTGCGTGCTTGTTGTTTGTTGGCATCTACCGTTTATGCTATCAATCATTATTGTATGATGAAACCGTTTCACATATTCATCATAAGGGGGAGAAATGATTATATGATTGATAGATAGAGTTCAAGGATATAGGTAGAATTTGATTGATAGATATTGTTCGAGGATGATTGTCGTGTTTGGATGTTCAAAGGATCGTAAGTTTAGGTGAAGAGAGTGAATATTTATCGTGCTAAGTTGAGAGATTGTTTTGAGAAAGTTAAAGGATTGATTCGAGATCGAGTTTTGATGATTAGAAAAGTTTGAGATTGAATAGAGATTGTCGTTTGTTGATGCTACAAAGAAAATTAAGTTGGATAGTTAAGTTTGTTCTTTATTTGAAGAGATTGTTCATTTGAGGGGGAGCAAGAGTAAACTCATGAAATTGTTAAATATGCTCCGAAATGATTGTTTGTTCGAGGGGGAGTAAGAAATTTGAAGATAATTCGTTTATTTGATAGATTTGATCCGAGATAGTTGTTTGAGGGGGAGCAAATGTTAACTGATCAAATAATTGAGTGTTCCAAGATGATTGTTGATTCAGAGACAAGTTAGACCAAGAATTGAAGTTTTAAAGATAAATTCAAATTTCCGCATTCCAAAAACCAAGCTTCCGAAATGCCAAGAGATTTCAAAGTCAAAACCAAGCTTCCGCAAAGCCAAAAGAAATCAGAGGTAAATCAAGCTTCCGCATCCAAAAGAATTCAAAGAATTCAAAGTCAAAACCAAGCTTCCGCATGCTACTCAAAAGTTCAAGTTACTTCTCAAAGCAACATCAAGTTGAAATCAACATTCAAAAGTTCAAGTTGTGAAAGCTCAAATGCTACAAAGATTTCAAAGATGCTTCCATAGTATTCAAAGTTGCAAGAGAAGATCAAGATTTAATAAGTCATCGTCAAATATAGTTGTCTGTTGAGAAGATTCAAAGTCAAGGTTGATACAAGACATTGAAGACAATGAGAAAGCTTCAAAGTCCATTCAACATTGAATATTTTCAACAAATGGGCTCATCATGTTATTTAAAGACCGAAGACGATGCAACATTTACAATTCAACACCAAGGGGGAGATTGTTAGAAATATAAAATGGTGTTAAATTGTAATATGTCTAGTTATATAAGGGGTATTAGTGTTAATTAGATGATAGGTATAAATACCCCTTCCTTAATCATTTGTAACAAGCTCTTGAACATAATTAACACACATTTGACTTATTTTCTCTCTCTACATCATCTTCAACCTCCAACCACCTTCACACACTAAAACACACACATTCCACCATTAAACCTCAATTAAGCTCAATTCTATATCTAACAATTGACTAAATCTAAATGGAAACCGATTTCAAAAGATAAGTCCGTTGAGTCAAAATCATTCAAATATTCTTTTTCGGAACTTTTTGATCTTGCACCAAAACCTGTGAAACAGTCGTGCAAAAAGTGAATGATTTTGTTTCGAAAAATCATTTTTCAAATCAATCTCCCAAGATTGGAAGTTTTTCAAAGAATTCAAATGATTTTTCACCGTTGCTTCCACGAAAACTCTTTTCAACTAAACCACCGGGTTTTAGTTCTCCGTGGAATGCAACTTCAATTCATCAAATCGATGAGACTTACATTTGGTCTTTCAAGAGTTCAAAAACCATTGGACCCAATTTCAAATGGGTTCCAAAGGTAATTTTCGAAATGATTTGATGAAAGGTGGCTTATGCACACATCAGTGTATAACCCGTTCTAAAACCGTGTTTATAATTTCATTATTTTTAGAAAAATCCAAAAAGATTTTCATTTTCTTATTTTTGAAAAAATCCAAAAAGATTTTCTCTTTTCATCAATTTTTTATTTACTTTGTCTTTTAGTTACTCACAAAGTATTAGGATGAGATGCAAGGCATCGAACGCCTTTGTAGTCTCATTTTTAATGTTTGTGAGCAACTTTAAATCTTTTACTCACCCTTTATATGCAAAAACTTTGTTTATATCATGCATATATTTAGGGGGAGTTTGTTTATAAAACCAAAACTTCCAAGTGTTTAAACTCATTTTCCATTTTAAAATACTTTGGAAGATTTTCAAACCATTTTCGATCATCTTTATTGAAGTTCGGTGTTAGATTTGCACATGAGAGTTTAGGCCACTCATAAAAACTCCATGATCTTGTCATCGCCGATGAGATCTAACCCCGGAGTTAATTCTCAATTTAGATTGTGAGGGTTTATGAGGTGATGATGTTTGTGCAAATAGGACATGAGGGAGTAGTCGAAAAGTGAGAGGTTACGGTGAAAAAGATGATGTGAGAAAGGCTAAAAGAAATGAAAGCCCTCCCCAAAATTCTTAAAAGCCGGGTCAACACGTTTCTATCAGATTTCATTTGTTGATTTCTCGATATTGAAGAAGACTTCATGGACCCAGTGAAGCAATGCACATCTTTACCTAACCACTCAAGTATTTCTGTTAGAAATATAAATGTAGTAGTTGATTTGTGTACCTTTATGTTAATTTGTACTTATAATGTAAACTTGTTAATATGGATGGGGGCTTAGTGTAAATAGTTCATATGTATATAAACCCCCTCCATTAAGAACTTTGTAACCTTTCACCCCATAAATGCTATCTAATCTTTCCTGCCAAACACACTTTCTCTCTCTAAACTCTCTCTCTTCAAACCGCCATTGTTACACACACTAACACACACATAAGCTCAAATTCTACACTTTACATTTGGTATCAGAGCACAATCAGAGTTGCTGAACGATCCACAAGCTTAATACAAGCTTAATTTGTGCTTAATTTCAGAATTTGGCTTATTTTATGAAAGGTTCATTTGCCGAGATCACTGTTTGAGTGATTTCTGCAAATTAAGTGTGTTTTTGTTCGAATTTTGTTCACCGATCGATTATAATCAGTATATCATCCTTCGTTATCGATTTCAGAAGTTAATTTCATCATTTGAGTTGTTTTTGCTCGAGCTCGGCAAATCGCATGTTCGCGTGGGTTTGAATTCTAGTTGAAATTAACATCTAATTTGTTCAAGGATTTGTGCGCATTGTTTTCTGATCATTTTGATATAAAATACGAGCTTTAATTCGCAAAAATGAAGGAGAAATTGAAGATTTACAGTCTGCTCTGCATTTGAGGGTTTGGCTGAATGAAGAAGACGACCAGTAACCGTCTATTTTGTCGCCTAGTGATTACTAGTGTTTGCAGAGATCGTTGGCTAAGACTTGCTCTTACTTGTTCTATTTGCAGAGCTTATTGCTCGGAAAATAGTTATTTCAAGAATCTTTGCTAAGTGTTGGTGCTACTTGTTCTATTTGCAGAGCTTATTGCTCGGCAAATAGTTATTTCAAGAAAATTTGATTAAGTATTGGTGCTACTTGTTCTATTTGCAGAGCTTTTTGCTCGGCAAATAGTTGTTTCGAGAATTTTTGATTTGGAGGTGCTACTTGTTCTATTTGCAGAGCTCTTTGCTCGGCAAATAGTTGTTTCGAGAATTTTTGATTTGAGACTGGTGCTACTTGTATTGTTTGCAGAGGTTTAAGCTCGGCAAACAAGTGTTTTTGGTTGGTGCGACTAAGTACAAGTTCTATTTGTGCTATTTGCAGAGTTATTTGCTCGGCAAATAGTTGAATTTGATTCTTCGACCAAGTGATTTTATTAGTTGTACTATTTGCAGAGATTTAAGCTCGGCATTCAGTTGAAATTGGTTGTTGATCAGTGTACTTGGGTTGTGACTTGGCTACTTACACTATTTGCAGAGGATTAAGCTCGGCACTTAGTTATTTTTGAAATTCTCAAATCAAAATTTTTCAAGAAAATCAATTCAAAACCATTTTTCATCAATATTCTTCAAGTGGGAAGAAAATCAAAATTTTAAAATTTCTACTTGTTCTATTTGCAGAGGTCTAAGCTCTGCATCTAGTTAAAATAGAAAATTTTCAATCATTTTTGGAATTTTTTTGAAATGGCTTCAAGGGAAGCTTTAGCACTTGGTTCTGAAGGAAGACCTCCTGTCTTGTTTAGAGGTTCTTATCCTCAATGGAAGAAAAGGTTTCTGAACTGGATAGACAGACAGAAGAATGGAAAACTTCTGAGGAAATCATACAAAGATGGTCCTGAAATTCCAAAGAACCCTGTTAATGGAGAAGCTTTACCTGAAGAGAGTTGGAATACAGATCAGAAAAATAGAGTTGAAGCTGATCAAATGTCAATTGCTTATCTTTACCAAGCACTTCCTGATGACATTTACTGCAATGTGGACTCCTATGAAACAGGAAAAGACATATGGGATGAAGTGGAGAAGCAGATGGAAGGATCTGATGTGTCAAACACCATAAGATTGTCGACTGTTCTGAACATGTATGAAACTTTCAAGCAACAGAAGGGTGAACCATTGAATGAAGTATACATCAGATTCTGTAATGTCATCAATGAGCTTAGAAAGAATGATGTCAAAAGAACAAATATGGAACTGAACATCAAATTCATAAAAAATCTGGAAGAGGAATGGCAAGTGTATGGAACCCAACTCAACCAACAATCAGATTTTGGGAAACTTACCATTCACACCCTGTATGAAAAGCTGAAGCTAAATGTTGAGGATGTTCAGAGGATCCAAAAGAAGAAAGAAGAAAGTACTCATTCAGATCCATTGGCCTTGGTAGCTGAGAAGAAGACTTCAAGAGTTTCAAAACAGAGCTTTATTGAAACAGATTCTGATTCAAGTGAAATGAGTGATTCTGATTTGGATGAAAGACAAAAAGAGATGTATAAAGAACTCGCTTATTTCACAAAGGCTTTCAAGAAGAAATTCTTCAAGAAGAAACCAACCAACAATCAGCTTAGGACTTCCTCGGTTTCTTCGTATGCAAAGAATGCAAATGCTCCTAAGTTTGAAGCCAAGAAGGAATATGTTGGTGGTGAGAAGAAATTTGATAATCAGAAGAAGTTTGAGAAGAAGGTCATGGAGAAAAGGAATGATGACAAGAAATGCTACAACTGTGGTCTTACTGGACATTTTGCCATCAACTGCACTAAACCTCGACAAAAGAACTCCGAGTACTATAAGTACAAACTTTTGCTGGCAAGACAAGAGGAAAGTGGAATTGCACTTCTCGCTGAGGATGACAAATGGTTACATCTTTCTGATGAGGAGACTGACGAACTTGCAGCAAACGTGTGCTTTATGACGAAGATCAAGAAGTCAAAGGAGTTGGAGGAAGCTGATGAAAGTTCTTCTGAGGTCGAGGATGAGGTAATCACTTTTACTAAGTCAGATTTAGATTATTATATGAATAAATGTGATGAAACAATGAAATATGGGAGAGGGTTGAGTAAACAGATTTCTAAATTAACAAAAGTTTTGGAAATCAAAGAAATCGAATTTCAAAATTCTAAAGATAAATTTGATTTACTTCAAAAGGATTTTGACAATTTGAAATCTGAAAAAGTTGCGGTCATGTTTACTCCGAACTCCAAACTGCATCTTGAAAAACAAGAACTTGAAACCAAAGTTCTTGAACTGAGCAAGACCGTCAGACAACTTCAAGTCGAAAAGACCAATGAGATGTTTCGAGCAAATGCATTGGCTGAGGACATTGAGTCTTTAAAAGTGAAATTGAAAGAATCTATCCCTGATTTGACGGAATTTGAAAACAGAATTTCTGACCTAAAATATGAGTGTTGTATAAAAGATTCTCTTAAACAAAAACTTGATAAAGAAAATGATGAGCTTAAAGCTGAAATCAAATCTTATCAAGACAAGTTGTATAAGATTAATCGTTCATATCAACAAATCTTTTTGAATAGGCCAAGAAATTCGGAAACAATATTCACTTCAGGGTTAGGTTATGTCAATCCAAATCATTTGCTAAAGCACAAGAAGAAGTCCCATCATTATATAAGGAATCTTATTTGAGATGTGGGATGACTGACCAGTTTGTGAGACCGAATGATAGGGATTTTGAGGCTGATGATTTTCTAAAGAAGGGTGCAAAAGTCTATTTTAACTATGAGTTAATGGATGAGTCATATGATTTTTTCAGTCACCCTGCACATAAAATTGAAAAAGAAAATGATGAAAAAGAAAATCATGAGGCTATAATTCCTGAAATTCTTGAGTGTTTTAAAGAAAAACCTTTAGAAGAAACTATTCCAATTCCAAAAGCTGAAAACTTGAGACCTTATGTTCCACAAAAAGTTTTGGAAAAGGTAATAGAGGATCTGCAAAAGTCTCTTGATGAAAAGCAATCTTTAATAGATAATCTGAAGACTCAAAATCACTATGTCATTGATCAACCAAATTTGACTCCAAAGTATGTGAACAACCTGGTTGTTCAATTTGTGAAGTTGTGAAAGCATCAACTCAGACTGGCCGTTCTATTTGTGAAATCGTGAATGCATCTGTGCAAACTGAGAGTCAAGTTGTGCATGTTTCTGTTCAAACTGATGGTGATCTAGATGATGTATATGATGTTCATGATGTTGATGATTATTTCTTCCCGATTGCTTCTGAAACTGAGTCTTTTATCAAGTTTTCTGAGGGAACTCAATCATACTTGAATGAAATTGATGCTTTCAAACAAAAGTTTGAAAAAGAAAGAGAACAAAGGTTAAATGTGCTAAAGGAACTTAATGATCTAAAAGTTGAATTCCAATTTCAGAAAATAGCACTTCAATTTTTTAAAGAAAAAGAAAAAGCATCCATTCCCCTCAAGAAAAGTCCTTGTCCAATTAAGATAAGTGAAGCAAGTGTGAAATTGGAAACGGATGATTTATCAACATATTTGGAAGGAAATTATGATTTTGCTCCTGATTTTGAAAAACATTTTGTTCAAAAAGAGGAAAAACATGAATTTTTTCTAAAGAAGATTCCAAAGTCACACTCTTCACAACCTTCCCCATTCGATAAATTTCAAAGACCAAAGACCAACCCATCACACAAGACTGATTCAAAACCAAAGACCAAACCATCACCAAAGAATGTTTCAAAACCAAAGTTCAATCAATCACCTAAGACAGATTCGAAATCAAAACCAAACAAAGAACCCAAAAGTATCTAAGAATTCAAAGACTTCTAGGAAATACAAGGTTAAATCTGAACCTCAGTCCCAAAAAGAAGTCAAAACAAGAAGTGGTCCAAAGATTGTTAAGGATGAAACTTTCTCATTAGGTAACAAACAACCTCAACAGCTTAGGTATTCTAGTTTTCCTAGGTATTCTCAGAAGAATCCTAAGTGCACTTTACAAAGGGTTAGAGATACTTTTTCTGGAATGACTAAGTACAAAGATCAATATGGTTGGTTGTCACCTAATAATATAAAGAAAGTAAACAAGACCACAGAAACCATCAAGAAGAAACCTGTTAAGTCCGAAAATAACAAATTGTTTGCTAACAAGAAGACTGTTCGTGTTTCAGGTGACTTGTGCTTAACTAGTATCAGTAGATGGATTCCTAAGGATAGATTTTTGCATGCTTCTAGTAAAGTCAAGCTTGATGGGTATACAACAAATGTGAAACAAGTGTGGATTGTCCGTAGATCAAATTCTCAAAATAGTGCCAATATATCTAGGAATAGTCCTGCTTGTACCAAAACTTGTGTATAAACCTTGAATTTTCATTATTTGTAATTCGTATCTGTGCTTTGAATGATTATGTGTGTTTTGTTTGTGATTTGAATAAAAAGTTTGTTTGTGTGTTATTTTGCTTGATGTTTATTTTTATGTATACTTGCATGTTATCCCTCTAACCTGCAAGGACCCAATCTACATGGGTACCTAAATCATATTCCCTGTCCTTGCAGGAATTTCTCATTTGTGTATGGTATGTTGACTCGGGATGTTCTCGTCATATGACTGGAAACAAGTCTATTCTTACAAACTTTGTCGAGAAGTTCATGGGGACCGTCAGATTCGGAAATGATCATATCGCTCCTATTCTCGGTTATGGAGACATTGTTAAAAATGGTGTCACTATCAAAAGAGTTTCTTATGTTGAAGGCCTAGGACACAATCTTTTTAGTGTTGGACAATTTTGTGACAATGATCTTCAAGTATTATTCAGGAGTATGAATGCAAAGTGCAGACTGAAGATGGTGTGGATATTCTTACTGGAACAAGAGACAATAATTTGTTCACTATTGATCTCAACAACATTCCATCTAACTCTTCAGAGATTTGTCTTCTTTCAAAAGCAACTGCACAAAATTCTTGGTTATGGCATCGCCGTCTTTCTCATCTTAATTTTCAAACAATCAATGCTCTCGTGGATAAACAACTTGTTAAAGGACTTCCGGATTACAAGTATGAAAGTGAACATGTTTGTCCAGCTTGTGCAATTGGTAAGATGAAGAAAGCTTCACACAAACCAAAGAAGTATCTGAGTACTGAAGGTCCTTTGCACCTTATACATATGGATTTGTGTGGCCCAATGAAAGTTCAAAGTATCCATGGCAAGCGATACATTCTTGTGATTGTCGATGATTATTCTCGTTACACTTGGGTATTCTTTCTTCATGCAAAGAGTGATACTCCGAATACAATTATTGATTTCATAAAGAAGACCCAAGTAAATCTTAAATCATCAGTTAGAATTGTTCGCTCAGACAATGGCACTGAATTCAAGAATTCAACAATTGATTCTTTCTTCAAGTCCATGGGTATTACTCATCAATTTTCCGCTGTCAGGACACCTCAACAGAATGGAGTAGTTGAACGTCGAAATCAAACTCTTGTTGAAGCAGCTAGAACAATGCTTGCTTATTCTAAGTTGCCTCCGAATCTATGGGCTGAAGCTGTTGCTACTGCTTGTTTCACTCAAAATAGATCAATCATTACAAGAGGTTTGATAAAACTCCTTATGAGGTGATAAACAAACGAAAGCCCAATGTGAACTTCTTGCACATTTTTGGATGTGTATGTTATGTTCTCAATGATCGAGATAATCTGGGCAAATTTGAACCAAAAGGCGATGAGGCATATTTCATCGGTTATTCAAGAAAATCCATTGCTTTTCGAGTATATAACCGAAGAACCAAGAGAATCGAAGAGAGTATGAATGTTAGATTTGATGAACTCAGGAATGGTTCTTGAACAACACAGTTCAAGACCCGAACTTCAAAGTCCACAATCTTCCGCAACAATGACTGCTTCAAATGTCAAATCATCATTCTCTACTCCAACAACACAAGATTTGGATATCTTGTTTGAAGAATTTTTCCAAGTTCCGAAGAAAGTTCCTGAACCTGAAGTAAATGCAAATGAACCATCCAGTTCAAATTCAAAAGAGATGGATCCAAATGAGTCTTCACCATCACAATCATCAGATGTTAATTCATCATCTGATTCTCCTCCACCTACAGATACTTCAAAGTTGCATACTCAACCTCATTATATCTCTCAAGTGACAAATCCTTCAACCAATCCTGAAGATTATGATCACGACGACTTTGTTGAACCAATTGCAACTTCGTTTGAACAATTAATAGAACAACATTCTCCTGATTTTATTGATTCTGAAGAATCTGGTGATCCACTTGATCCAATTCCTCACACAACCAAATGGACAAGAGCTCATCCAATTTCTCAAGTCATTGGTAATCTAACAACTGGAGTTCAGACAAGATCCGCATCGGCGAATGAATGTCTGTTTGTGATTTTCTGAGTATTGTTGAACCAAAGACAGTGAATGAAGCTCTAAGTTGTCCAGATTGGGTGAAAGCAATGCAAGAAGAACTTAATCAGTTCGAAAGTCTTGAGGTGTGGAAATTGGTTCCCAATCTTTACAAGAACAAGGAGCCAATTAAGACCAAATGGATCTTCAAGAACAAAAAGGATGAAACTGGAGTTGTTGTACGTAACAAAGCAAGATTGGTTGCAAAGGGATATTGCCAACAAGATGGAATTGATTACGATGAGACATTCGCACCAGTTGCACGAATTGAGGCTATTCGGATGTTTCTTGCCTATGCTGCCTACAAGAACTTCACAGTCTACCAGATGGATGTTAAAACTGCCTTCTTGAATGGAAATCTCAAAGAAGAAGTGTACGTTGAACAACCAGAAGGTTTTGTGAATTCCAAACATCCGGACTATGTTTACAGGTTAGATAAGGCTTTATATGGTCTGAAACAAGCGCCTTGTGCATGGTATGATGCTCTATCCTCTTATCTTGTGAAATCTGGTTTTAACAAAGGTTCGATTGACACTACTTTGTTTATCAAACGACAAGGGAGTGACATCATTCTAATCCAGATTTATGTTGACGACATAATTTTTGGGTCTACAAATCCTAAATACTGCAAGAATTTTTCAGCTTTAATGATCAAGAAATTTGAAATGAGCATGATGGGTGAATTAAACTTTTTCCTTGGTCTTCAAGTCAAACAATTGTCAAATGGCACATTTATTTGTCAAACAAAGTACATTCTTGACATGTTGAAAAAGTTTGATATGATGGATTGTCAAACAATTGGTACACCCATGGAAGCTCGAACAAAGATCAATGCTGATTTAAATGGAAAATCTTTTGATCAAAAGAAATATCGCAGTATGATAGGATCACTCATGTACTTGACTGCAAGTCGCCCGGATATTATGTTCGCCACATGCATGTGTGCAGGTACCAGGCCAATCCCAAGGAAAGTCATTTCCAGGCCGTTAAACGGATCTTCCGATACCTGAAAGGCACAGTGAACCTTGGTCTCTGGTATCCAAGGGATACCGGGTTTCAATTAATTGCATATTCGGATGCTGACCATGCAGGTTGTAAGCTTGATCGAAAGAGTACTTCTGGGAGTGTACAGTTTTTAGGGGATAGATTAGTCAGTTGGTCTTCGAAGAAACAAAACTGTGTATCCACATCTAATGCAGAAGCTGAATATGTTGCTGCAGCAAGCTGTTGTTCACAAGTTCTTTGGATGAAGACACAGTTGACTGATTATGGATTTCAATTCAACAGAATTCCCATTTACTGTGACTCAAAGAGTGCTATTGCTATTTCTTGCAACCCGGTGCAGCACACAAAAACCAAGCATATAGATGTTCGGTACCATTTTCTTAAAGATCATGTCGAGAAAGGTAACATCGAACTCTATTTTGTCCCAATAGACTACCAACTTGCAGACCTTTTCACCAAACCTTTGGATGAAAACAGGTTCAATTTTCTGAAAACCAAGTTGGGAATGCTAGATTTACAAACTTAAATGCTTTCATGCCATGTATTCTATATTCATTTTCTGTTTCAAACATTGATGTGTCTTACCTGTTATTACATGCAATGTTTGAGGGGGAGAAAAAGGGTAGAATGCATGATTTTAGGGGGAGTTTGTAAATTTACCATTTTGCTATATGCTTAATTTGAGGGGAGTGTGCAAATGCATGTGAATATTTGTTTGTTTTATTTGTTTAATTTGTTTAATTTTTTTTTGTGTTTGTTCTAAAATCTGAAAAACCAAATACAAAATTAGAAAATTCTAAAATGATAAAAAGATTTTTATTTTATTTTTTTATTATTTTTAATTTTTTTTTTTTTTTTTTTTTATATTTTTTGTTTTATTTTTTTTATGTTTAATTTTTTGTTTTGTTTGTTTTGTGTAAAACCCAAATATGAGCCCAAAACTCATAACAAGCCCAAAATGAGAAATTTAGCCCAAACCAGTCGAGATCCGGGTTGACACGCGGGTCAGACCCAGACCCGCGACCCGAATTTGATATTTAAAAGGAATTTGGGCGGGCCGAATCATTCATTTCAATTTCAAATCAGTTTTACTTTATCTTTTCTCTCAAAACCAATTTCCTTTCACTTCAATCAATCAATCTTTTTCTTATTGATCATAATAATCGAAGTAGGCTTATACTAGTGATCATTCTTGTGATCTTTTTCATCTTTTATCTTCATCAGATCATCAGTTTTGAGGTAAGATTTCTTGTGTTCTTATTGCACTTAAACTGTTTGATTAAATGCTTGAATGAAATATCATGATCATTATGCATTCTGGGATAATTTGTTTTGTGTTTTATTGATATTAGATGCATGATTAGGGATTATATTTGTTGTTTATATGAATTTTACTATCTATTCTTTCGTACTTTCTTCTCTTTACCACGCGATAGGTCAGCGAAGCGTGAGCGGGCGCGGAGAAGGAAAGGAAAGAGCTGATGCTTGCTGGGTCTTTATGTCTTAATCTGCTCGTATTTGAGTTTTCTGGGTATGATTGATGATGGGCTGGGTAATATCATGAGTTTTTGATGAAAAGTACCATTTGCAGAGCATTTTGCTCGGCAAATGTGTTGTTTGTTCTTGATGTTCTTCAAATCTTCATAATTTCTGGTTAACATGTTCATACATTACTTAAACAATTTGGT
>CM067167.1:260104953-260153705 GCA_034093135.1 Erigeron breviscapus
AACTCTTTATATGATCGAAGGATAGATATGTTATGGACCGAAAATGAGTTCTCTTGTTATTGTACCTTTGATTTTTATGGCTTAAGAAAAAAAATTTGATTGATTGACGTGATGTTGAGCAGTTTCGAGAGAAAAGAAAACAAACTTGATTTGAATTTGAATAAAGTGATTTGACCCACCCACTTTTTCTATTTAAACACAAAGCTGGGTCGCGGGTCTGGGTGTGACCCGCGTCTCAACCCGGATTCTAACCGGTTTTGGGCTTTTCATATCAATTGGGCTCTTATGTAGTTTGGTGTTTGATGGATTGAGTGTTTTCAACATACACAGCAGTGTACCAAAACTCACATAAGTAATCGTGATACATTTTTCCGGGATTGAGAGTAAGAGCACCGTAGAGTGGACAACTGAGGAAAAAGGCATTCAGTCGTCCAATGAGAGAAGTGGGAGCATGAGAGGTGCTAGTGAGTCTAGCCATCCAATTATTCATATTTATTCTGATTGCCTTTGCCTCTAAAGTAATATGAGGTGCCTTTACTATGTTTGCAACGGGAGCATATTCAGCAGCGAGAAGATTTTTGACAGAGGTTGTTTGTCGAGGGGCCATTTTATTTGGTAGAAAGATGATATGAAACTGAAAATTTAGGGTTTATGAAGATTTTATGAAGTAAATATGAGAGAGATTGATGATTGGAAATTGAATGAAGAATGGAGTAAATGAAGGAATTTGAAGAATTGGGAGTAAATGATTTTCGAAGTAAATGAAAATAAAAGTGAATGTGGGTATTTATATAGGAGAGAGAGTGTGGAACTCAAACGGTTATTTTTGAATTTATCAAATATAATTTTGATTGGATTTTGAAATCCGCATTAAATACATCACATCACACATAAATGTGTGACGGTTTATAGCCCACAAACAGTACCCACTAGTTCCTTTTGTCTTCCCAAGGTAAAAAAAAAATTCATCATTAGGTTTGAAAAATTACATGCCACGTAGGATAATAAGATAAATATCTTT
Source organism: Erigeron breviscapus (assembly GCA_034093135.1). Classification (NCBI taxonomy): domain Eukaryota; kingdom Viridiplantae; phylum Streptophyta; class Magnoliopsida; order Asterales; family Asteraceae; genus Erigeron; species Erigeron breviscapus. The sequence goes on from CM067167.1 coordinate 260,105,975, forward strand.
TCAAAGAGTTTGCATACGTGACACGCACAAAGACCAAGTATTAAAATATTATAACTGACATACCATGACTCATTTCAGTGCATCTGGAGGTTGACTGGACACTCCAGTATCACTGGTGGATTAGGCCAGTGATGCATGCACTGATGGTACACTGGAGGGACACTCCAGTAAAGTACCAACGATAACCATTTGAAAGAGACTGGTAACCTCAAACATGCACATCAACTAATACAGACAAGTGAGAGGGACACATTTACAAGGTACCAGTAGTATTTTCCAGAAAATTTTGTCCAGTGAGAAAATAAATTAATAAATTCCCCCTGAAATTAAAACATTTTAAGGACAAGAAAATATATGGTCTGAGTCTTCCCCCTGGAATGTTGATCCAGAAATCTATTAATGCAAAGATAGTACACAAAGGCGTTCGATATCTAAGCTCATAGAAGTATAAATCTTTAAATCAAGGATCCCTGATAGTACACAAAGGCGTTCAATACCAAGGTTCCAGATTTAAGGGTTTAACATTCCCAACTCACCAACAAGATATTCAAATGTTTTTACATCCAGTGGTTTAGTAAAAATGTCAGCGAGTTGTTTGTCAGTGGGAATAAAATGGAGTTCAATGTTACCTTTCATAATATTGTCACGAATGAAGTGATACCTGAGATCGAATGTGCTTTGTCTTTGAGTGCATGACTGGATTGTTTGAGATAGCAATGGCACTGGTATTATCACAAAATATAGGAGTTTTCGAATATTTAATACCATAATCAAGCAACTGGTTCTTCATCCAGAGTATCTGAGCACAACAACTGGCTGCAGACACGTATTCAGCTTCAGCAGTGGGTAATGAAACTGAAGTTTGCTTCTTACTGGTCCAGCTGACCAGTTTGCCACCAAGGAAATGACATCCACCAGTAGTGGATTTCCTGTTTATCTTACAACCTGCATGATCTGAATCTGAATAACCCATTAGATCTATGCCTGAGCCTTTGGGATACCAAAGTGTAAAGAGTAGAATTTGAGCTTTTGTGTGTGTTTTAGTGTGTGTCGATGGCGGTTTCTAGAGAGAGAAAGCAGAGATATCAGGGAAAGATTGGTTAGCATTATGGGGTAAAAAGGTTACAAAGTTCATTATGGAGGGGGTTTATATACATATGACTAATTTACACTAAGCCCCCTTCCATACTTAGACATTTACATTCTAAGTACAAATATATAACAAGGAAACAAATCAACTACTACATTTATATTTCTAACAATCTCCCCCTTAGTAGTGATTTGTCAAAAATATCCAGTCTTTGTTTATCTTCAAGCTCTCGTATTTGGTCTGTCTTTGTTTGGATGCCAGAACCAGTTTTCTCTTTCAGGTCTGTCATCTGGAACAATCATATTTGCTTCAAAGTTTCTTGGTGGAATGTTTTGTGGACCTGGAAGATGACTTGGCTCGTACTTGATCCAACAACCTCCTCTTCGACGTACGACGTACTTAGACTTCTGAACATTCTTTGCCTCTCTCATCATTCTGATATTGTCTATGTACTCGAGTCTTTGATTGATCTTGGAGATTACTTTATCAAATACTTCCTTTTTCTTTTTATCTTGCTCATCTTCTTTCAAACACAACAAAACATTCTTACAAAACTCTAATGTTCCATCTGAATAAGAAGCATGTTCATCCATACGAATGAAAATCTTCTTCTTTCTGCTATTCAACAAGACAACACCGAAGGATGGTTCTTCTATGACATGACCAATACTGAGCTGTTCGATGTCTCCGGTGTAAAGACTTTGATCTGGATATGGTACATTAATCTTTCTCTTAACAACTTCAAAACCAATTTGAAAGTCTTCCAATGAAGCGTATTGAATGCAGCTTGACATGTATCTTTTAACAGCTTCAAAGGAAATAACATCTTCTTTGTATCTTTGCATTGCATTCAAGAAATGGTTGTAGAGAAAAATAATGTCATCTACTGGCAGCAGCTTGAACTGAGATTCTGTGAATCTGTACATCTTATTGTTGTCTCTTTTCACATGGTAACAAGGGACATAGATAGAAACCCTTTTAACCAAGATTACTCTGACAAGCACCAAAATCTTGTGGTTTCTTTGTTCTTCGAGAAGCTTTGGATTGTATTGCTTAGTGAGTTTAAGAAGCTCTTTGTATTCTTCAATTTTCCTTGCTTCCTTAAACTTGTACATCGAATCCAACTCTGGTCTCTTCGTTTTGGTCACTTTGGTAGCTCCACAAAAGATCGGATAAGCTCTTTCTTCCAGAAATCTAGACTTCTTAGCTGCCTCCTTTGGCTTAACACCCAGAGCAACCATTCTTTCTTTATCCCTCAAGAAGTATCCCCGATTAATAAACCTCCTTTGTTCTTCAGTCAATTCTGTTGGAAAGTAATCAGGAAGAACTTCCTCGGATATGATTGCTTCTTTCAACACTTGTTTATATGTTGACTTCTTGAAATTCTGAGATGCAGCTTCAGGAGTCTTTCTCAATTCATCAAAACTATTGAAGTCTTCAAAAGTGTAATGTTGTGGAGTTGTGAAACCATGAGTAGATGATTCTCTAACTTCTTTTCTGCTTGAAGAACCTGTTTCAAAATAATCAAGGTCTGGAAATTCTTCAAACATTGGTTCTTCATCAGCTTCTACATTTGCTGGAGTCTCAACTATTTCCGGCTCATCCAATATTACATTATCTTTTCTTGCCTCAACTTCTGCTTCGTTTTCAACATATTCCACAATTTCATTTTCTATGACAAACCCTTCTTCTTCATCAACTACAACATTTTCATTCTCTTCTTCTTTTTCTTCATCACTATCTGCTCCAAAAACTTCGTTAAACTTTCTTTTGATTTCAGCAACTCTTGCAATCTCCTCTGGATCATCTTCATTGTTTCTTTAATTAAATCTTTCATTGAAATCTTTAACTATTTGATCAACTTCTCTTTGAGTTTCATCAGCAAGTTCTTTCCATCTTTTATCAGATCTAGCTCTAACAGCAGCTAATCTTTCAATTTCAGCTTGATCCTCTTCTATATCATCTTGGTTTCCACCCTCAGTTCTTTCTTCCATTACTACATCCTCAACATTCACATCAACTCTTGCCGAAGAATTATCAATATTAGTTTGACCTTCTCCTTGGTTCTCCCCCTCGGGGTGATCATCAAAATCAGGATCATCCCGTCGAGAAGCAACCGAGGCCGGTCGGCAAGATTCTAATGCCAACAATCTTAATTTTTTTTTTTTTCTCCTTTTTCCTCCGGTATTCTAACGCTAACAATCTTAACTCAAATGCAGCAAGTTTCGAATTGTATTCAGCTTTCTGAGATTGAACTTGATCTTGTAAAGCTTTAACTCTTCTTTCATTAGCAACTTCTCTTTATCTTACCTCAAGAGCATTCAACACTCCTATTTCAGTTACAATCAACAAATCACCCTCAGACCGTAAGATATTCAACAAAACTTCACATACAGAATCTTTGGTTGGTTGATTTGTTGATGTTGATGGAATTTGATTTGGTGTTGGTGTTCTTTGTGTTGGTGTTTGAGATGGAGGAACCAACCCGGAGGTTGTTTGCACACTTGTAGTGTGACCTAAATTCAGCGAAGCTGATTCAGGATTTCCTGCGGATCCTCGGGTTACACCCTCACCAGCAGTTTCAGATTCATGGGCTTTGCAACCCGAATCAAGTTGTGTCCTAGACTGTGATAAATCACTGTCCGGGACTTGTTGTTGTTGGGCAACACCTCTAACAACACCGGGGTCACTGAGAATGCCCGTTAATACAGTCTCAGTTGATCCTGAGGAACAGCAGTGTCACTACGGCGTTCATACTGTCCCCCAGTCTCGGTTTGAGAACTGTTACCTGCGACTAAAGCTGGCGTGATGTTAGCTAAGGCAGGATTTCCAAGCTGTCCTTGAGGGTCACACAAAGTGGGTCCCTCTCCGCTTGTTCCGGCAACAGTACTAAACTGTGCTTGTGAATCCGTGTGCCTAGGAGATCTAGACTCTTGTGCACGAAATGAAGTCGAGAGGTGGGACTGTTCCTCTCTATTTTCAACACTCTCATCCTCCAAATGAGGAGAGTGTGGTGAACGTGGCTGTTCCCCGTGCGTTTGTGAGACTAACTCCTGTTGTGAGGAGTCAGAATGGCGAGGAGAGTTCGGTGCAAGCGAGAATGGGGAGTTCTCGACTTCTACCCTAGGGTTGACATCCCGGCTAGACACATTGGTTTCAACTATCGGAGGGCCAACGTTTTCTTTATGCCCTTGTCCTAACCCGGACCTCTCAACCTCTCTGGTATTTTCAACTCCGCCCCATTCCCTCCTTGTTCCTCCTGCACATCTGCATCTCCTGTGCCAACATTCTCAGATTGCAATTCAGATAATACATTATCAGCAATTCTTGTTACTTGTTCAGCATCAAATTCAGTTGAGGCACCAACTTGTTCATTCAAATCTGCTGAGGTAGATTCATATCTTTGGCTTGCAGATTTAGACGACTTATGTTTCCTTTTTGTATTCTTCTTTGATGATGGCTTTCGACCAATCATTTTAAATCGTCTGCCTGGTGGTGGAGTTGGTTCATCCGGTAATGCTGAAGCAAGCGGTGTAGGATTAAGTACAGGTGATAAACGAGGTGGTGTTAGAGTTGGTGGATTTGGTGAAACAACGGATGGTATTGGTGTATATTGAGAAGGTGAAGATTGTGAAAATTGAACGGGTGGTGGAGATTGTGTTGTTTGAATGGGTGGTGTTGATTGAGAAACAGGTGAAGAAATAGGTTCAGGTGTAGCAACTTCTTGCTCAAACATAACTCTTTTGGATTTCCTTTTCTTCTGCCCAGAAGTCCTCCTCATCACTAACCCCTCTTTTTCTTTTAGATGACCTAGGACCCTCACTTGGCGACCTATTCACAGCTTGGGTAGGAATCTGTCGGTTTTCAGATCCCATCGCTGTGGCTAACCACTCTCTATAAGCCCTAAGGTGAGGACTCTGAGCAGGAACCAAGTTAAGCAGAAATGGTGGAATCGGAAAAGGTCTTGCAATTTCACTTCCTGTGCCTCGTATTCTCATGTTTGACTTATACATTGCAATGACACATTTGAAACTGTTTTCCAACTTTGGAATCTCTTCAACATTATCAAGTACGTCTTCGATTATCAAAGTGAAAAATCGAATATAAGGAATGTATTTTCTCTCTTGAACATCCTTTCCTTTCACAACTTGTCTCATTTTGTCCCACACAATCTTGGCAAAATCACATTTAACATTATGTGTGACAGCATAGTATATTGACAGTGAGTGCTTTGTCATTGTATCAATCCCCTTCTAGGATGGCATCAGACAGGTGCTTAAGACATTGTACATGGTATGCCATAATGTAGCCACATTCATCCGTTTAAAATCCCTCATGGATTTCAATTCCCCTTCATATCCCAAAGCATGTACAGCAGATAACATTTCATCAACTGATGGCAACTCTTCATACTCTTCTTGTTCAGGAAAACCAATGATCGATCTGAATTCATCTAGTGTAAATTGGCAGTTAAACTCATTCTCATCTGATTGAAGAATATATCTAAAGTATTCTTCTTGATTATGTCTTTTATTTCCTTTCACAAATTCAATAGATTCCCATAGCTCAAATATATACTTTTCTGGAACAATTGCACCACTAGTTAAAGCAGTTTCCAAAGGATGATGGCTTAGAATCTCCGTTATAATTGGGAATTTGGATGTGAATGGTATATGAAGAGCATGATTGGCTTGCATCTTCATAGTTGCACCTTCTTGGAACATCACCATCTTTGTTTTTATAATTTTTCTGAAAAATTAGACTGACCAAAGTTTGACCAGAAAAACAATTTAAACACAGAAAAATAACACACCAACATTTAATAAACACATTTAATACACAAAGACAATGTTTCGCACATATATCAGAAATGAGAAAACAAAGTAGTACACAAAGGCGTTCGATACCTTGCTTCTCACCCTAATATATATACGAAACATGACGATATATAGAATCACATAAGTATTGAAAGATAAGAAAACAAAGGTAGTACACAAAGGCGTTCAATACCTTGCTTCTTAGCCTCAACACTTATGAAATACTATATAGACACAAACAATACACACATACATACATACAAACATACATTTTAAAAACAACACAAATAATAAAAAAAACTTAAAAATAATAATAAAAATAAAAATGTTAGGTCGGAAATCGACCAAGTATAATTTGTTCAGAAATAGCTTGAAGTTTAGTGAAGACGTTTGTATAGAATTCTGAGATGTCTCAGAATTCCTTCACTGAAGCTTCACTTCAGTTCAGATCAAGACAAATCTGAAGCATTCATTCTGAAGTCAATGACTGAAGTATGAAGAAGAGAATCATCTCAGAAGCGAGCAAAGAGTGATTCTACCAGATCGAAGACTGAAGCATCTCAGTGTAAAGTATTTACAACACTTTACACTGATTACGAGGAAGATTTATCTATTAATAAAAGGTACAAGGTAAAAGTATAGGTATGGAACATAGTACTATAAGTCACATCAACTGACTTATATACTCTTCCTCTTCCTAGTATGAGCATGTAAGGAATTAGGTTTAATTCCTTAAATGCTCACAACCGCATTTGTACGATCTTGTCCACATCATCTTGGACTTGGTCTATAAATACAAAGTCTTCTCACAACTTGCAAGGAGCTTGAAACTTTAGCATTGCAACTTGTGAGATATATTCTAAGTAAAACTTACGAGTATTTCCAAGTTATTTAGATCACTTGTTTTTTCGGGATTGTTTAGATACTTACACTTGGGTGTTTATCTTTGTTCCGCAACAATCCTTGTATTTGTTTATATATCAATAAATCAAATACATTAGAAAGGAAACAACGTGTCTCAATGCTACATACTTGATTATACTTATATATATCTTTATATAGTTTCTGCCAATTTAGTTCTTGTTATTTACGATAAGTCAATTGTTTCTTGTTATCCATATCTGGATCGTAAACTGAACTTGTCCATCAAGATCAGTTGTACTTGCCAGTCGGGTTTAATTAACCATCTATATTTGGGACTCACAAAAAAAAAATTCAAGTTTAACTGTTTGCCGAGAAAAAACCTCGGCAAATGGGGTTTTTAAAAAATTTTCTCAAAATTTTGCCCAGAAAATAATAAGGAACAAAAATTGATTTTGGCAAAAACTTTGAAAAATTTCATGATTTGCCGAGCAAAAATCTCAGCAAATGACCCTTTTTGGTCAGAAATTTTGTTAAGTCAAAAAACAATGAATATGAACAACCAAAGCATTTGCCGAGATAAAATCTCTGCAAATGGCTTCTTTATGTCTTAGAAAATCTTGACATTGAGAAAAACAAGCATTTGCCGAGCAAAAACCTCGGCAAATGGCCATTTAGACTGAAACATCTAATAAGTCAAAATTTGGACAAGATTTTCAAAACATAGCATTTGCCAAGATAAAATCTCAGCAAATGCTATTTCATGACTTAAAAGAATTTGAACATTTTGAGAAAACGATCATTTGCCGAGATAAAATCTCTGCAAATGACCTTTTTGAATCAAATGGTTGACAACAACATTATGAACAAGTTTTGCCAGTTTTATGAAAATTTGAAGAATGATATGAACAAAATATAGCATTTGCCGAGCAAAAATCTCGGCGAATGGCACAAATCTTTAAATGTTCAAAAATTACCCAGCCCTTCATCAAATGAAACCCAGAAAAACAAGAACAATGCAGATTAAGGATTTTAAGCAGATAAACAATTTACAACAACCCTAAACATGCATCTAAACTCATCAAATATTCACATTCAATCATCACATAATGTAAAACAATCATGGCAGTTCATTCACGCATTTAATCAAACAGTTGATATGCAATATGAACACAAGAAATCTAACCTCAAATTGAATGAAATGATCGATGAACAGTGATGATTATCAACCCAATTATGACAATAATACTACACCCACTTTGATTCTTACACGATGGATGAAATGGTTGAATGAATGATTGATAGTTTGATCGGTTTTTGAGAGAAAACAAGAAGATATTTTGATTTGAATTTTGAAATGAATCACTTGGCCCGCCCAGTTTCCTTTTAAACCACGAATCCGGGTCGTGGGTCTGGGTTTGACCCGCGTGTCAACCCGGATCCCAAGTAATTTTGGGCTTGTTATGAGTTTTGGGCTCATTTTTGGGTTTTACACAAAGTAAATAATCAAGACAAACAAAATAAAAAAAAACAGAATAATAAAACAAAATTAAATAAAATAAAATAAAATAAAATGAAAATCTTTTTTATCATTTTAGAATTTTCTAATTTTGTATTTGGTTTTTCAGTTTTAAGAACAAACACACAACGAAAAAACTTTTAAACAAAAAAAAAATTTAAACATACTAGAAAAATGAACAAACAAATATTTTCATTCATTGCACATTCCCCCTCAAATTAAGCATATATCAAGACAGTAAATTTACAAACTCCCCCTTAAATCATGCATTCTACCCTTTTTCTCCCCCTCAAACATTACATGTAGTAACTAGTAAAACACATCAATGTTTGAACCAGAAAATGAACATAGAATACATGGCATGAAAGCATTTAAGTTTGTAAATCTAGCATTCCCAACTTGGTTTTAAGAAAATTGAACCTTTGTTCGTCCAGAGGTTTGGTGAAAAGGTCAGCCAGTTGGTAGTCTGTTGGGACAAAATAGAGTTTGATGTTACCTTTCTCGACATGATCTTTAAGAAAATGGTAACGAACATCTATGTGCTTGGTCTTTGTGTGTTGTACAGGTTTGCAAGAAATAGCAATAGCACTCTTAGAGTCACACTAGATTGGAATTCTGTTGAACTGAAATCCCTAATCAGTCAACTGAGTCTTCATCCAAAGAACTTGTGAACAACAGCTTGCTGCAGCAACGTATTCAGCTTCTGCAGTAGATGTGGATACACAATTTTGTTTCTTCGAAGACCAACTAACTAATCTATCCCCTAAAAACTGTACGCTTCCAGAAGTACTCTTTCGGTCAAGCTTACAACCTGCATGGTCAGCATCCGAATATGCTACCAATTGAAACCCAGTATCCCTTGGATACCAGAGACCAAGGTTCACAGTGCCTTTCAGGTATCGGAATATCCGTTTGACGGCTTGGAAATGACTTTCCTTTGGATTGGCCTGGTACCTGGCACACATGCATGTGGCAAACATAATATCCGGGCGACTTGCAGTCAAATACATGAGTGACCCTATCATACTGCGATATTTCTTTTGATCAAAAGATTTTCCATTTAAGTCAACATTAATCTTTGTTCGAGCTTCCATGGGTGTCCTAATTGTTTGAAAATCCATCATATCAAACTTTTTCAACATGTCAAGAATGTACTTAGATTGACAAATAAAAGTACCATTTGACAACTGTTTTACTTGAAGGCCAAGGAAAAAGTTTAATTCACCCATCATGCTCATTTCAAATTTCTTGATCATTAAAGCTGAAAAATTCTTGCAGTATTTAGGGTTAGTAGACCAGAAAATTATGTCGTCAACATAAATCTGGATTAGAATGATGTCACTCCCTTGTCGTTTGATAAACAAGGTAGTGTCAATCGAACCTTTGCTAAAACCAGATTTCACAAGATAAGAAGATAGAGCATCATACCATGCACGAGGCGCTTGTTTCAGACCATATAAAGCCTTGTCTAACCTGTAAACATAGTCCGGATGTTTAGAATTCACAAAACCTTCTGGTTGTTCAACGTACACTTCTTCTTTGAGAATCCCATTCAAGAAGGCAGTTTTGACATCCATTTGGTAGACTGTGAAGTTCTTGTAGGCAGCATAGGCAATAAACATCCGAATAGCCTCAATTCTTGCAACTGGTGCGAATGTCTCATCGTAATCAATTCCATCTTGTTGGCAGTATCCCTTCGCAACCAATCGTGCTTTGTTACGTACAACAACTCCAGTTTCATCCTTTTTGTTCTTGAAGATCCATTTGGTCTTAATTGGCTCCTTATTCTTGTAAGGATTGGGAACCAATTTCCATACCTCAAGACGTTCGAACTGATTAAGTTCTTCTTGCATTGCTTTCACCCAATCTGGACAACTTAGAGCTTCATTCACTGTCTTTGGTTCAACAATACTCAGAAAATTCACAAACAGACATTCATTCGCGGATGCGGATCTGTCTGAACTCCAGTTGTTGGATTACCAATGACTTGAGAAATTGGATGAGCTCTTGTCCATTTGGTTGTGTGAGGAATTGGATCAAGTGGATAACCAGATTCTTCAGAATCAATAAAATCAGGAGAATGTTCTTCTGTCAATTGTTCAAACGAAGTAGCAATTGTTTCAACAAAGTCATCGGGATCATAAACTTCAGGATTGGTTGAAGGATTTGTCACTTGAGAGAAATTATGAGGTTGAGTATGCAACTCTGAATTATCGGTAGGTGGAGGAGAATCAGATGATGAATTAACATCTGATGATTGTGATGGTGAAGACTCATTTGGATCCATCTCTTTTGAGTTTGAACTGGATGGTTCATTTCTAATCACATTAGATTCAGGAACTTTCTTTTGAACTTGGAAAAATTCTTCAAACAAGATATCCAAATCTTGTGTTGTTGGAGTAGAGAATGATGATTTGACATTTGAAGCAGTCTTTGTTGCGGAAGCTTGTGGACTTTGAAGTTCGGGTCATGAACTGTGTTGTTCAAGAAACATTCCCGAGAGTTCATCAAATCTAACATTCATACTCTCTTCAATTCTCTTGGTTCTTCGGTTATATACACGATATGCTATCGATTCTCTCGAATAACCGATGAAATATGCCTCATCGCCTTTTGGTTCAAACTTTCCCAGATTATCTCGATCATTGAGAACATAACATACATATCCAAAAATGTGCAAGAAGTTCACATTGGGCTTTCTTTTGTTTATCACCTCATATGGAGTTTTATCAAACCTCTTGTTTATGATTGATCTATTTTGAGTGAAGCAGGCAGTAGCAACAGCTTCAGCCCATAGATTCGGAGGCAACTTAGAATAAGCAAGCATTGTCCTAGCTGCTTCAACAAGAGTTCGATTTTGACGTTCAACTACTCCATTCTGTTGAGGTGTCCTGGCAGCGGAAAATTGATGAGTAATACCCATGGACTTGAAGAAAGAATCAATTGTTGAATTCTTAAATTCAGTGCCATTATCTGAGCGAACAATTCTAACCGATGATTTAAGATTTACTTGGGTCTTCTTGATGAAATCAATAACCACATTCAGAGTATCACTCTTTGCATTAAGAAAGAATACCCAAGTATACCGAGAATAATCATCGACAATCACAAGAATGTATCGCTTGCCATGGATACTTTGAACTTTCATAGGGCCACACAAATCCATATGAATAAGGTGCAAAGGACCTTCTGTACTTAGAAACTTCTTTGGTTTGTGTGATGCTTTCTTCATCTTTCCAATTGCACAAGCTGGACAAACATGTTCACTTTCATACTTGTAATCCGAAAGACCTTCAACAAGTTGTTTATCCACAAGCGCATTAATCGTTTGAAAATTAAGATGAGAAAGACGGCGATGCCATAACCAAGAGTTTTGTGCAGTTGCTTTTGAAAGAAGACAAATCTCTGAAGAGTTAGATGGAATGTTGTTGAGATCAATAGTGAACAAATTATTGTCTCTTGTTCCAGTAAGAATATCCACACCATCTTCAGTCTGCACTTTGCATTCATATCTCCTGAATAATACTTGAAGATCATTGTCACAAAATTGTCCAACACTAAAAAGATTGTGTCCTAGGCCTTCAACATAAGAAACTCTCTTTATAGTGACACCATTTTTAACAAAGTCTCCATAACCGAGAATAGGAGCGATATGATCATTTCCGAATCTGACGGTTCCCATGAACTTCTCGACAAAGTTTGTAAGAATGGACTTGTTTCCAGTCATATGACGAGAACATCCCGAGTCAACATACCATACACAAATGAGAAATTCCTGCAAGGACAAGGAATATGATTTAGGTACCCATGTAGATTGGGTCCTTGCAGGTTAGAGGGATAACATGCAAGTATACATAAAAATAAACATCAAGCAAAATAACACACAAACAAACTTTTTATTTAAATCACAAACAAACACACATAATCGTTCAAAGCACAGATACGAATTACAACCAATGAAAATTCAAGGTTTATACACAAGTTTTGGTACAAGCAGGACTAGTCCTAGATGTATTGGCACTATTTTGAGAATTTGATCTACGGACAATACACACTTGTTTCACATTTGTTGTATTCCCATCAAGCTTGACTTTACTAGTAGCATGCAAAAATCTATCCTTAGGAATCCATCTACTGCTACTAGTTAAGCACAAGTCACCTGAAACACGAACAGTCTTCTTGTTAGCAAACAATTTGTTATTTTTGGACTTAACAGGTTTCTTCTTGATGGGTTCTGTGATCTTGTTCACTTTCTTGATGTTATTAGGTGACAACCAACCATACTGATCTTTGTATTTAGTCATTCCATAAACAGTATCTCTAACCCTCTGTAAAGTGCACTTATGATTCTTCTGAGAATACCTAGGAAAACTAGAATACCGAACCTGCTGAAGTTGTTTGTTACCTAATGAGAAAGTTTCATTCTTAACAATCTTTGGACCACTTCTTGTTTTAACTTCTTTTTGGGACTGGGGTTCAGGTTTAACCTTGTACATCTGTGGTTGCCTAGAAGTCTTTGAATTCTTAGAAACTTTGGGACCTTTGTTTAGTTTTGGTCTCGAATCTGTCTTAGGTGATTGATTGAACTTTGGTTTTGAATCAGTCTTGGGTGATGAGTTGGTCTTTTGTTGTTGGGTGGTCTTTGGTCTTTGGAACTTATCGAATGGGGAAGGTTGTGAAGAGTGTGACTTTGGAATCTTCTTTAGAAAAAATTCATGTTTTTTCTCTTTTTGAACAAAATGTTTTTCAAAATCAGGAGCAAAATCATAATTTCCTTCCAAATAAGTTGAGAAATCATCTGTTTCCAATTTCACACTTGTTTCACTTCTCTTGAGTGGAATTGATGCTTTTTCTTTCTCTTTTTCAAACTTTTAGATCATTAAGTTCCTTTAGCACTTTCACCTTTTGTTCTTTTTCTTTTTCAAACTTTTGTTTGAAAGCATCAATTTAATTCAAGTATGATTGAGTTCCCTCATAAAACTTGGTAAAGGACTCAGTTTCAAAAGTAGTCGGGAAGAAATAATCATCAACATCAAGTGCATCATCGAATTCATCTAGATCACTATCAGTTTGAACAGACACATGAACAACTTTCTTGATGTCTATATTCACATTTTGAACATGGATTGGATGATTCTTTTCAAACACATTGGTTTTCTTTTTCATAGATAAAATCTTCTTATTGATTTTTTCAATCGATTCAGAAAACTTTCGGTCAAAATCAAGTTTGCACATATCAAAAATCTGTGATTCTTTTTCAGTTTGCACAGAAGCATTTACAATTTCACACATAGAAATCACAGAACATCCAGATTGATCACAAACTTTGGAATCTAACTTGGGTTGGTCAATGATACAGTGATTTTGAGTCTTCAGATTGTCTATCAAAGATTGCTTTTCATCAAGAGACTTTTGCAGATCCTCTATTACCTTTTCCAAAACTTGTTGTGGAACATAAGGTCTCAAGTTTTCAGCTTTTGGAATTGGAAAAGTTTCTTCTAAAGGTTTTTCGTTAAAACACTCAAGAATTTCAGGAATTATAGCCTCATGATTTTCTTTTTCGTCATTTTCTTTTTCCATTTTATGTGCAGGGTGACTGAAAAAATCATATGACTCATCCATTAACTCATAGTTAAAATAGACTTTTGCACCCTTCTTTAGAAAATCATCAGCCTCAAAATCACTATCATTCGGTCTCACAAACTGGTCAGTCATCCCACATCTCAAATAAGATTCCTTATATAATGATGGGACTTCTTCTTGTGCTTTGAGCAAATGATTTGGATTGACATAACCTAACCCTGAAGTGAATATTGTTTCTGAATTTCTTGGCCTATTCAAAAAGATTTGTTGATATGAACGATTAATCTTATACAACTTGTCTTGATAAGACATGATTTCAGCTTTAAGCTCATCATTTTCTTTATCAAGTTTTTGTTTAAGAGAATCTTTTATACAACACTCATATTTTAGGTCAGAAATTTTGTTTTCAAATTCCGTCAAATCAGGGATAGATTCTTTCAATTTCACATTTAAAGACTCAATGTCCTCAGCCAATGCATTTGCTCGAAGCATCTCATTGGTCTTTTCGACTTGAAGTTGTCTGACGGTCTTGCTCAGTTCAAGAACTTTGGTCTCAAGTTCTTGTTTTTCAAGATGTAGTTTAGAGTTTTGAGTAAAAGTGACTGCCGCTTTTTCAGATTTCAAATTCTCAAATTCCTTTTGAAGCAAATCAAATTTACTTTGAAAATCTTTTTCTTTGTCTTCCAAATCGTTCTTTAATTTTAAATTCTTTTTACTCAAATCCCTGCAATCTTTTCTTGCAGTTTCACTCATATCCATATAGTGTTTTAACACTGATTTGGGAAGTGTTAGTACCTGATCATCCTCTGAAGAACTTTCCTCAACTTCATCCAACTCCTTTGATTTCTTGATCTTCGTCATAAAGCACACATCCGCTGCAAGTTCGTCTGTCTCTTCATCCGAAAGATGTAACCACTTGTCATCCTCGGCGAGAAAAGCAATTCCACTTTCTTCTTGTCTTGCGAGCAAAAGTTTGTACTTGTAGTATTCGAAGTTCTTTTGACGCGGTTTAGTGCAATTGATGGCAAAATGTCCAGGAATACCACAATTATAGCATTTCTTGTCTTCATTCCTCTTCTCCATGACCTTCTTCTCAAACTTCTTCTGATTATCAAACTTCTTCTCACCACCAACATATTCCTTCTTTGATTCAAACTTAGGAGCATTCGAATTCTTTGCATACGAAGATACTGATGAAGTCCTAAACTGATTGTTGGTTGGTTTCTTCTTGAAGAATTTCTTTTTGAAAGCCTTCGTGAAATAAGCGAGTTCCTTGTACATCTCTTTTTGTCTTTCATCCAGATCAGAATCACTCATTTCACTTGAATCAGAATCAGTGTCATACTCAACAAAGCTTTGTCTTGATACTTTTGAAGTCTTCTTCTCAGCTACCAAGGCTAATGGATCGGAATGAGAACTTTCTTCTTTCTTCTTTTGGATCCTATGAACATCCTCAACATTTAGCTTCAGCTTTTCATACAAGGTGTGAATGGTAAGTTTCCCAAAGTCTGATTGTTGGTTGAGTTGGGTTCCATACACTTGCCATTCCTCTTCCAGATTTTTGATGAATTTGATGTTCAGTTCCATATTGGTTCTCTTCACATCATTCTTTCTAAGCTCATTGATCACATTGCAGAATCTGATGTATACTTCGTTCAATGGTTCACCCTTCTGTTGCTTGAAAGTTTCATACATGTTCAGAACAGTCGACAATCTTATGGTGTTTGACACATTAGATCCTTCCATCTGCTTCTCCACTTCATCCCATATGTCTTTTCCTGTTTCATAGGAGTCTACATTTCAGTAAATGTCATCAGGAAGTGCTTGGTAAAGATAGGCAATTGACATTTGATCAGCTTCAACTCTATTTCTCTGATCTGTATTCCAACTCTCTTCAGGTAAAGCTTCTCCATTAACAGGGTTCTTTGGAAGTTCGGGACCATCTTTGTATGATTTCCTCAGAAGTTTTCCACTCTTCTGTCTGTCTATCCAGTTCATAAACCTTTTCTTCCATTGTGGATAAGATCCTCTGAACAACACAGGAGGTCTCCCTTCAGAACCAAGTGCTAAAGCTTCCCTTGAAGCCATTTCAAACAATTAAAAGACTTAGAAAAAAAATTTGATTTTCTACTTGTGAAGAATGCCGAGCAAAAATCTCGGCAAATGGACCAAAAAAATTTTGAAAAATTTTATTTTCTGCCCACTTGAAGAATATTGATCGAAAATGATATTGAATTAATTTTCTTGAAATTGAAAATTTTGACAAGTCTAAATGAACTAGGTGCCGAGGTTTTTCTTCGGCAAATAGAACAAGCAGCCAATTCACAACTCGAGCACACTGATCAATCAACTTCAACAGATTGCCGAGCTTTTTCTTCAGCAAATAGAACAACTACAACTGTATCACAAATACACTTGGTGGATTTTTGTTGAAATAACTATTTTCCGAGATAAAATCTCTACAAATAGTGTAAGTAGAATCAACCCTTAACCAAATTCAGTCAACAAACGTATTTGCCGAGAATAAATCTCTGCAAACAGAACAATGAGCACCACACTTAACCAACTTTCCTTGAAACACCTATTTGCCGAGATAAAATCTCTGCAAATAGAACAATGAGCACCAATACTTAACGAAAATTTCTTCAAACAGCTATTTGCCGAGCAAAAAGCTCTGCAAATAGTACAAGTAGCTTCAGTCCGTAGCCAAAATTTGCTAAAACACATTTTTGCCGAGATAAAATCTCTGCAAATAGTAAAAGTACGATTAACCCTAGCCAACAATCTCTACAAACACGAGAAAACACTAAACGACAAAACAGTCGGTTACTGTTCTTCTTCTTCGTTCAGCTAAGTACCCAAACGCCGAGGTTTCTGAAAATCATTGATATCTTCTTCATTTTTGAGAGTTACAACTTGAAATTTATATCAAAATTCTCAGAAAATGATTGCGAACAAATCCTCGAACAAAATAACAACTAATTTCAATCAGAATTAAATCCCACTGAAACCTTGATTTGCCGAGCTTTTACGAAATGTGATCAAATGATGAAATTGAAATCTGAAATCGATACAGAATGATGATATACTAACAACTAATCGATCGGTGAACAAATTTCAACAACAAACACACTAATTTTGCAGAAATTACTCAAACAGTAATCTCGGCAAATGGCTATTTCAGTAACAAACTCAAATTCCAGAAAATAAGCACAAATAAGCCTTAATTGAAGCTTGTGGATCGTTCAGCAACTCTGATTGTGCTCTGATACCAAATGTAAAGAGTAGAATTTGAGCTTTTTTGTGTGTTTTAGTGTGTGTCAATGGCGGTTTCTAGAGAGATAAAGTAGAGAGAGAAAGCAGAGATATCAGGGAAAGATTGGTTAGCATTATGGGGTAAAAGGTTACAAAGTTCATTATGGAAGGGGTTTATATACATATGACTAATTTACACTAAGCCTCCTTCCATACTTAGACATTTACATTCTAAGTACAAATATATAACAAGGAAACAAATCAACTGCTACATTTATATTTCTAACACAAAGACCCAAACTGGGGACACCCTTAAGGTATTTCAGTATGCGCTTTACAGCAAGCATATGAGATTCTTTTGGATTAGACTGATGTCTGGCACATAAACATGTTGAAAACATTATGTCTGGTCTACTGGCAGTTAAATACATCAGTGAACCAATCATGCCTCTATAGACAGTGATGTTCACTGGTTTTCCATCAGGATCTGAGTCAAGTGTCAGTGGTGCAGAAATTGGAGTGGGTTTTGATGGTGAAGAGTTCATGTCATATTTCTTTAAAAGATCTCTAACATTTTTTTCCTGATTAATAAAAATAGCATCTTTGTTTTGTTTAATCGGGAGTCCTAGAAAATATGTTAATTCACCCATCAAACTCATTTCATATTCAGAGGACATGATTTTAGAAAATGTTCTGCACATGTTTTCATTAGTAGAGCCAAAAATAATATCATCAACATAAATTTGTACCAGCAGAATATTACCTTTTTCACGAAGAATAAATAAGGTTTTGTCAATTGCACCTCTTTTAAAACCATTTTTCAATAAGTGTCTAGTCAGAGTATCATACCAGGCACGTGGGGCTTGTCTGAGACCATAAAGACCTTTGTCCAGACGATATACCCAGTGTGGATGCTTTTCATCAACGAAACCTGGTGGTTGTCTGACATACACTTCTTCTTCTAATTTTCCATTCAAAAAGGCACTCTTTACATCCATCTGTTAGACCTTGAATTGATGATGAGCAGCGATATCTAAGAATATTCTGATCCCTTCAAGTCTAGCCACTGGAGCAAATAATTTATCAAAATCAACATCTGACTGGCAGTACCCTTGTACTACCAGTCTGGCCTTATTTCTGATTACGTGGCCATCTTCATCTACCTTGTTCCTGAAGACCCATCTTGTTCCAATTGGTTCTTTCTTGCTAACTGGGAAAGGGACCAGGTACCAAACCTTGTTCCTTTCAAACTGGTGAAGCTCTTCTTGCATAGCAGTCACCCAGCTTGGATCTTCCATAGCCTCGTCAATCTTCCTTAGTTCATTTAGTGATAAGAAACTGACATATAAGCATTGATCACTGGATGCTCTTCTGGTCTGAACTCCTCTACTGGAGTCACCTATGATCTGATCGATAGGATGAGCTTTTGTCCATCTGGAGTACTGACCAGGATTGTTACTAACAACAATATCAGTGCAAAAGTTCAATTGATTTTCAGGATGAGGATCCTGCCAGACTATTTCAACATCTTCATCTGAATCAGTAAGATCACGATTTGCATCATGAAATTCTTCATTTGAAGGCATTTCTGGTATAATATCAACTGATGATACTGATATTGGGGGAGTAGTACGAACATCTGATCCAATAACAAGTTCAGAGGGTAGTTTGAAACTTATTGAAGGATAGAAAGGTGTACTACTGGGAGTTTTCTTCTTTTGAGCTGGTTCCAAGTCAGAATGACTGGAAACCTCTTCAGGTGAACCTTTCCAGTTGATGGGATCAGATTAACAGAAGATGATTGGATTTTCTGGGGGAGAATCAAGGACTGGCTTTCTATTAAGTGCATTATTCGATTCATCAAATGTAACGTGTATTGACTCATGGACCTTCTCCAGTCTCTTGTTGTAGACTCTGAAGGCCTTACGAATGGCTGAATAGCCTAAGAAATACCCTTCATCAGCTTTGGCATCGAATTTGCCTAACTGGCTGGAGTCGTTCAGAATGTACACTGGACATCCAAAAATGTGAAAATAACCAATATTTGGTTTTCTATTTCTTAAGACTTCATAGGCTGTCTTATTGTGTCTTTTGATGTAAACAGACCTGTTCTGGGTGTGGCAAGCAGTAGCAATTGCTTCAGCCCAGAAACTGGTAGGAAGACCATATTCAGCTAACATACTCCTGGCAGCTTCTATCAGCGTTCGATTCTTTCTTTCTACAACTCCATTCTGTTCTGGAGTTCTTGCTGAGGAGAAGTTCTGGGAGATGCCAGTGTCAGTACAGAATGACTCCAGAGTTGCATTCTCGAATTCTGTTCCATTGTCACTTCTTAACTGACACACCTTTCGCTTATGCTTGAGTTCAATCTGCTTGATAAGAGTGATGATTTCAGCAGCAGCTTCACTTTTAGACCTGAGAAAGATCACCCAACAATATCTGGAGAATTCATCTACGATCACCAGGGTGAATCTTTTACCAGCACGAGTCTGAACATTCACTGGACCAAAGAGATCCATATGAAGCATGTGAAGTGGTTCAGTTATGCTAAAGTTCTGTCTCATCTTGAAACTGGCACGTTTTTGCTTTCCCATCTCACATCCTGGACATGGCCTTTCCTTTTTGAAGGAAACTGAAGGTATCCCATCTGCCAGTTGTTTTCTAGACAACTTATTAATATTTTTGAAATTTAAAATGGGATAACCTTTTATGCCATAACCAGTTTGTGTCTTCATCAGCTTGAGTATAGAAACACTGCTCTGATGGAGAGCTTTCCATATCCATCACATATACATTCCCTCTTCTAGGAGCAATCAATACCACCTTCCAGTCTTTGTTAAATACGATGCCATGAACAATATTGTACAGAACTTGATAGCCATCATCACACAGTTGACTGACACTGATCAGGTTATATTTCAAACCATTCACATATGCAACTCGTCTGAATTTGACTTGTCCAATGTTCAGAACACCATACCCCTCAGTTTTTCCACAACCATCATTTCCAAAAGTAATGGAGGGTCCATCAGAAATTATGAACTCTTCCAGCAGGGTCTTACATCCGGTCATAGTCCTGCCCGCTGCACTGTCAAGA
Source organism: Erigeron breviscapus (assembly GCA_034093135.1). Lineage (NCBI taxonomy): Eukaryota > Viridiplantae > Streptophyta > Magnoliopsida > Asterales > Asteraceae > Erigeron > Erigeron breviscapus. The sequence goes on from CM067167.1 coordinate 260,126,197, forward strand.
TACCAGATATGTTTCTTTCTATCGCCCTGCACATCCACCAGATATATCAGTTAGATTTGGGAACCCATCGACTGATGGGTTCACTGGATCTTCCCTTATGGATCCCTGGGGGTATCTGGTTAAGTTCACTTTCTTCAACAGTAGTCTTAGTTGAAAAGACCACTGGGGTTGATAGTTTAGAAACCTTTTTCTTTTTCTCAATTAAAGGAATATTTTTCTCTTTCTTAGAAAAAGGTTTGGGATTTTGTTTAGGGCCAGATGAAGTACCCTCAAAATTGTTTAATCTTGCATTACAACTTTGAACTTGACGAGCCAGTAGTTGAAACTGGCTCTCCAACCTTAACAAAATAGATTCTTCAGATGATACCTGAGCCTTTCCAGTTGACTGGACTTTAGGCTTAGGAAGGGAACTGGTCTTTTTCTTTTGAACCAGGGGTTCTTTAGAAGCAGACTGAGGCAAAAGTTTATTCCGATTAACCTTTTTAATAGGAGCAGTCATCTGGAATGCTCCAGTCTTAACCTCTGGAAGTTGAACTGGTATAATACAAGTTTTTGGGGTGGAAGATTCATCATAAATAGTACTTGGTCTAACCTCCTCTGGTAACCGGTCAATAACTGGTATTAATGCTGCAATATGAGTATTTCCATCCAGATAAGCACATTTTTGGGATGGAAATTGGTTTATTCCAGCATCATATGGCTTTCTTGTTTCTAGCCATGATTTAATGACCTGTTTTTCTTTTTGCAAAATCATTTCCAGGTCATGTTTTTTCTTGAACCAGTTGTTCAGTTACCAAAACTTGTGCTTGAAATGCCAGTTCAATATTTTGAAGTTCTTTTAATTTTGATTTTAAAGCGGCAATTTCAGAGGAATCTGTTTCTAAGCCATTAAGACTGTCAAATCGAACAGTTTCCACAAAAATTAAATCAGAATTTAGAGCTTCAGCAATGTCCAATTTTAATTCAGGATCGGTTTCATTATCGTACTCACTAACCTTTTTAATTACAATGTCCACCCATCGACCAGATGTGACATCATCCTTCACCAGATGCTCTTGGTCTGCCAGAGCCATAAAACAACAGTCTCTTTCCTCTTCTTCATCAACTGATGAATCATCAGAGGGAACCCATGCTTCTTCAGTGGTTGCAATCATGCATTTATTATTTTCTATCTGTTGAGACATGAGAGCAATTTGAGCCTTAAGCTTTTTGTACTTGGACTTGTAGCTATCATCAGGCTTGTTATAAGAACCAGATGGACCAGACTAAGAGACAAACTGACTGGACTTGCACTCCTTCATGAAATGACCTTTTCTGCCACACTTAAAGCATGTCAGATTGGTTTTGTCAGTAGAGGAACTGGGTGCATCTTGTCCAGTGGGCCTATTTGCTCTTGCTTTAAAACGATTAAATGTTTTAGCAATCATTGCAACCAGGTCATCACTGTCAGTTTCATCACAGTCTGGAGAGATATCATTAGTGACTCCATAATCCATTAGTTCAGACATCATCTTCTTCATAGAAAATACATTCTCGAAAGATATTAATGCAGCACAAGGTGGTTCAGAATTATTGACCACTGTGGAACTACTGGAAGCATGATTTAAAGCATCTTTTTCAGCCTCAATCCGCTGGGCTTGATTCTCTTCAGTGAATCTGAAGGCTCCATACAATGTTGACAGAGTATGGGTGTGCAAGGTTTTACCTTGTCTCAAGACCAGAATCATGTGAGACCATTTAGTGGGAAGAATATCACAAAATTTCTCCAAAAGTATATCCTTGTCTTTCTCAACCCCCAGTCCTCTTAACTGGTTTATAATGCTCATAAATCTGGTGTAAGTACCAGTTAGAGACTCATTGGGGAGAGCAAAAAATGACTCATACTTTTTGTTTAGGGAGACTTTTCTGGTAACAACAGTATCATCACCTCCCTCATGCTGGTTCACCAGTTCATCCCACATGGTTTTAGCACTGGGATAAAGAACTAGTGTGGGAATTAGGGTTTCTGGAACAGCCCCGAGGATCATGTTTTTAAGGATGGTATCAAGATTTACCAATCTCCTCTCCTCTTCAGACCAGTGTTCCTCCCTCTTTTCCCTTCCACTTCTTGATCCAGTAGGGTCAAGGAGTGCATTGATAGGAAGTCTAGGCACATAGGGTCCTTCATTTAAAATTTTCATCATATTCCTTTCAATACCAGTAACATGTAATATCATCCTAGCTTTCCACGTACCAAATTCATCACTGCTCACATTGAATTTAGGAACAGGATTATTCGAGTAGTGCACATGAACATGTGGAGAAGCAGGAGGAGGAGGAGGTGGAGGATTATTATTTTGAACGGGTGGTGGTTCATTAAAATTAGGTTCGGGATTACCTTGTGTATTTTCTGGGTTGGCCATCGTGAAACAGATCTAGGTAAGTATATTAGCCTTCTGCTCTGATACCAATGTAAAGTCCCTCACACGATGGTTTAACCCACGAGTGTAAAATAACAAGTCAAGTATGAACTAGATCGGACTAGTATTACTTTAAATACAAATGCAAGAATATAAATAAAGTAATAATGACTTAAAGCAATATTTAAACAAGTAAATAAATGGTGGAACACAAATGTAATTTTCAAGTGTATTTTCTTTATTGATGATAAACATAATACACGATTGTTGCGGAACCTAGATATTACAAGTATGTAACTATCTAAACAATCTTTGAATTACAAGTGATCTATACTTGCTAAATAATCTCCTTGGATCGATATACTTAAAGTTGTGAAGTATAACTATTTAGATCGAGAGTATTTTAGCAAGTTCACCAAATTGCAAAAAAGTAATTTGTACGAGGTATATGACTTTGTATTTATACGCAAATAAATTCAACAGTGAATTTATTATGCCGTACAAATATGGTTGCATGCATTTAAGGCAACTACTTTAATTCCTTAAATGCATTGGTTAAAGTACAAGGATAAAGTCATGTTGATGTGACTTGTCATCCTTTTAACCAACCACCTTTACACACGTATTGTACTTTTATTAATAGACAAATGAGTTGTCCGTGTAAAAGTGTGTAAAGGCATAAAGTCAATTCCTCGTAATCAGTGTTCAGACTTTAAGGTCTAGAACACTGATAAAGGCTCCAGTCGGGATATCTGGTAAGACTGACAGTGGGCTCCACTGCTTGTCAGTCTTCTTTCTTTAGACTTTAATCTTTGACTTCAGTGAGAATGTCTTCAGTAGAAACGATCTTGACTGGAGTGAAGTCCAGTGAGCTAATCTGGTGGAATCCAGATTCCTGTACAAGTAAATAGCTCACTGGTCTTCTATTATTTCTGGAAAAATCTTCAGTGTCGCTCCAGTCGTCAAGTCTGGAGCGAGTCCAGTAAATCTGGACCTAACAGTTAGTCTGTATAAAAAAAATAAAATTATTGTAGCTGGCACTGTAGCCGCTACTGTAAAAGCTACAGTGTCAGAACTCCACGGGAAATGTATATATAATAATATGTTTACGAAATGATTAATAGACGTTCGTTAAAAGTTAAATATATGTTTATTACTCCATCCATCCCATCAAAAGTGTCCACTTTTGAATTTTCAAAGTCTTTGTCTCGCAACTTTGACCTTAAATATTTTTATTTATAACGTATATAATATTTGATGAAATTTATATGAGTTGATAGAGGTTTTGATAAGTTTTCATTGAGTATAGCTTTCATCAAATATTATATAATACAATAAAAAAAAATTTTTTTTTTTTAAAGGTGTGGATTAATCATCGCAGCGAAGGCTCTAGCATAAGCTAGTTTTACATACCTTCTCACCCTCCAATACCCGGTAGGAGGAAAAACCCCCTAACTAGCCGCCCGAAGACACGACAATAATTAAGGATAAAACCTTATGGTTAAAGATACAAAAGAAAGACTTCGACAAAATAAAATTGGACACTTTTAATGGGACGGAGGGAGTAATTAAAAGAGAAGGACTTAAGTGTAAATTAGGAATTGGAGTTGTTTCCTAATTACATTAAAAGGGGGGGGGGACGGTTTGGAGGAGGGTTTCCTAATCCCTCTCAAACTTGTTCACCAAGTTTAAAACCCTTACAATTAAACCCTATATAAAGGGGTTAAGGGTTAAGGTTTTTTAAAAAATGACAATTAGAATTGTAAAAACCCTAACTAATTCTTTCTCCTCTCTCTCTCTTTTGGTTCGACATTAGCAAGGAAAAAAGGGTTTTCGAGTTTTTTTGATTTCGACTTTAAGGGGTTATACACAAAGGGTTGTGAGTTCGTGATCGGGTACTAGCATACATACGTAGTGGTGTCAAGTGTGCGATCGTAGAGGGGTTTTTCTTTAAACCCTAACTAATTCTTTCTCCTCTCTCTCTCTTTTGGTTCGACATTAGCAAGGAAAAAAGGGTTTTCGAGTTTTTTTGATTTCGACTTTAAGGGGTTATACACAAAGGGTTGTGAGTTCGTGATCGGGTACTAGCATACATACGTAGTGGTGTCAAGTGTGCGATCGTAGAGGGGTTTTACTTTAAACCCTAATAATAATTATTATTATTTAATATTGGAAGCTAAGCTAAAAGATACATATTCACTTATCTTTGTTAATTATTATATTATTATTATTTAACTATTGGAAGCTAAGCTAAAAGATACATATTCACTTATCTTTGTTAATTATTATATTACATATTATTATTCCGCTGCGTACTCGTGACTATTTGTATATGATAATTGTTATAAACTAATAATAAGTATCTTATTCAAGTTATCATATTAGTCCAATACGCCATCAGGTGTATCGTTTTGAATCACTTTCTTCGTCCAATAGCATAAGATATCACGAATATCAGATGTCATCTTACAATGTCGAAAAATATGTGTCGAAAGATCCGGCTAGTTAGAACAAAGGACATTATTTTAACATAGACCGATTATTTTAACAAGGGTCTATGACTCTTAGTCATATAAAGTGTTTAACCGGCAGACGAGCTTAGTTAGGTGCAATCACGAGATAGTACATGAGCTACTCGAGCTCGAGCTCCTAAAAAGAAACTTGAAATACGTTAATCCCATAAGATTTCAGATAACTATATGAGTATCAAGCCGAGCTCAAACAATAACGACTCGACTCGAGCTCGCGTTCGAACTCATTATTGAATAATATACAGCTTGATCCGAATAATAAATAAACAAACAAGCTTAAAACACGTAAAACTCGGCTCGGCTCGATCTCACCTCTATGTGAAACAACGGTTCATCCAAAGTATAAGTAGATTCAGTTAATCATGCAAAGCCCATTCAATTGGCAACATGATTTTGAATCGAGTTCGTGGAGAGGTACACGACACTAATAATTTTGCAATAAACACGAGTAACAGAGGAAATTGGAGATGGACTTCTAAAAGGTTGTGACTCCAACAAGTTTTTGGAAACAATGATATGAGGTTGTCGCTTAGAAATATGTAGATGGTACATAAACCTATCACGAGTATCTTTCTATGAAATGATTACTATCATATTAGGGAAAATTTCATATATGCCATTGATGAGTTTGTAAATATCATATTTATCCAATTAAAATTTGAAATATCAAGGATGCCATTATTAAGCCTTAAAAATATCAAAATTACCTAAATGATTAAATTTAATCAATATAAACATTAAAATCCTAAAGAATTATTAAAATGACATTTGCAAATTACAATTATACCATCTTTTATTTAATTCCTAATTATCCTAATTACATGTAACCTACGTTCCAAAACCATTAAGTTATCAAACTCATTTTGTTGTCAAAACTCATTGGCAAACAGACTTAGATACCCTTCCTCTTATTTATTTATGTAATCTTAATTTTCTAATTGACTTTTTAATACGAGTACTATCTAAACTTTCAAATTTCTCAAAAAGAACTTGATAAACTCAAACTACCCCTCTCCTTTACTCATTCATTTAAATATCTTTACCTAATATACCTATATTACCCTTAATGAAATTATTTACAACATACATCCTTCAACTATGAAAATAACTACATTATTCCTTTGACATCAATTACTTTTAGATTAATAACTACACGGCTACCGCCGTCCACCACTGTCGCTACTACCGCCGCCACCACCCGTCACCGCCACCATCGCCGCCACCACTACCGCCACCGCCGCCACCATCCGTCACCGCCACCATCGCCGCCACCAACCGTTGCCACTACCGCCACCGCCGCATCGCGCGGGCATTTATCTAGTACTAAATAACCAGAATATCAGATTAAGATACATGATACGAAAAGATTAAAGATGGAGATAGAAAAAATCTGAGTCTTTTTTTGTCAAAAATACTAAAGCTTAATTTTACAAAAAATAATAAATGTAACTAACAAGGAAAGTTCTTGTAAAAACCATTTTATTTACCAAAACCGTAAAAACTTTAAAATCATGTATTAAATTACATGTGAAAACCTTCTTTCAAAATGTAAAAACATAAAAAATGTTCATATGGGAACCAAAAAAATTATTAAGAACATGTAAATATACGAATAACTTAATCTATGTGAACAAATTTATTCACATATACAACTCACATATGAACATAGTTATCAAATTAATATAAAGATTCTCATGATTATTTCAATTTAAATAGTTTTTCAATGAACATTTCCTGTAACTAATTTAATATGTTTATGCCATATAAAATGATGTTAACTTCTGATATTATTTTGATATAATCAATTACATAATTGCAAAATAAATAAGAAAAACAATAACTTTATATAATTTCTCTTTGTAAATCCAAACTCAACATCAGATTTTAAAACTTGTCATATGTATTATTTAGTCGTTGTCCTTTTTAAAAATAACCAAAAAATACCTCCAAAAGTCAGTGGTCTTCTAAAGTTGATTCAACTTTATAGGTAAAGTTGGATCAACTTTAACCATTTGATTGAATCCAATGGCTAAAGTTAGTCTAACTTTACCTATAAAGTTGGATCAATTTTAGAGGAATCGTCAAAAGTCCAACCATTTTGTTTGTTAGTTTCATTGACCAAGTAGTCTCAAACTCCAAACCCGGTTTTCTTTGCAACTCGGATCATTTCATCCCTCTTTTCTTTCTCATAAAAACCTTAAAAAACTTCCAAAAATTCCAACAAATCACCACCTGGAAAAAAAACACAAAAAAAACTATGATGAAACAATTTCAAGATTCAAACCCACCACCACCACAACAACAACACCCAGCAGTCTGCGGCCAATGTGGAATCGAAGAAAAAAAACTTCTTCAGAACGTCCGTCTACGTGACCACTTCCGCAGTCTCTGCACAAATGCGTCCTCCGTTTCCACCCATAGTGTTTCTGCCCGTGGTGTCTCGGCGTGTTCGACAAAACCCCACCAGAAAACGCCGTGGTATGTTTCAAGTGCTATTCTTCATCACACCCAAATTGTGTTATTTCACAGCCATTAGGTGGGAATGCACGTGGTCCGGTTCCGTGTTCGGTTTGTTTAAACCCCGGTTCACTTGTTTTAAATTTGAATGTTGGGAATAAGGGTAGAGGGATTGATGATGGTTAAGGAAAAGAGTAGTGGAAATGTTGTTAAGAAAAAGGTTGGTGTTGTTGTGAAGGAGAAAGTCGATGGGTCGAATGAGGTTGTGGAAGCGTTGAATACCGTCGAGTTGAAAGAAAGTGGACGGCACGCAGGTGTTGTTGGTGGAATTAATAATAACAACAGTAATAATAATAGTAATGGTAAAAATAAAAATAGTGCGGTTGTGGTGATGGATGTGGATGTTGTAAATGGGAAGGTTTCGGGGGTTTCTGTTGTTGAAAATGGGTCGGTGAAGATGGATGATTCGGGTAAAGTTGTTAATGATGAAAAAGTTGTTAACAATAATAATAATAATTGTTAGGTCGAAAATCGACCAAGTATAATTTGTTCAGAAATAGCTAAAGCTCAGTGAAGAATACTTGTACAGAATTCTGAAGTCGTTCAGAATTAGTTCACTGAAGCTTCACTTCAGTTCAGATCAACGTATCAGAATACCATTCAGCTGAAGTCAAAGACTGAAGTTTGAAGAAAGAGAATCAGCTCAGATGTGGAGCTCAGAAGTTGATTCTACCTGATCGAATACTAAAGCATCTCAGTGTAAAGTACTTACAACACTTTACACTGATTACGAGGAAGCCTTTTTACTTTACTAACCTTTACCCAATTAATAGCTTTAACTATTAACAAGTACAAGGTTGAGTAAAAGGTTGGGAATAAAGTGTGAATTGTCACATCAACAACTTTCACACTTAAACCTTAAAAGTACGCATGTTAAGGAATTGACTTTAATTCCTTAAATGCTCCCAACCATATTTGTACGGCCTGGTCCACATCAGCATGAACCTTGCCTATAAATATAAAGGCTTCTCACAACTTGCAAATAGCTTGAAACCTTAGCATTGCAACTTGTGAGATATACTCTAAGTAATCCTTACGAGTATTTCCAAGTTATTAGATCACTTGTATTTGTAGGTTGTTTAGATATTTACACTTGGGTGTTTATCTTTGTTCCGCAACAACCTTTGTATTTGTTTATATCAATAAATCAAATACATTGAAAAAGTACATCGTGTCTCAATGCTACATACTTGAAATATATATATTATTTATATAGTTTCAGCACTTATTGTTTCTTGCATTTACTTTCAGTACCTTTACCTTATTGTTTATCCATATTTGGATCGTATTCTGAACTGGTCAGCTTCCAGTTAGAATTACTTGCCAGTCGGGTTTTAACCATCTATATTTGGGACTCACAATTGGTATCAGAGCAACAAGGTTGAATTATATTAATTCATTAACCTTTGATCTGCAAAGATGGGTGACCAATTATTCAATGAAGGTTCTGACCCTAATGCTAATACTCCACCTGTCATCAACAACAATATACCATCGCATAATGTACACGTACACTTTCCAAATAATCCTGTTCCCAAGTTTGATGGGAACAGTGAAAATTTTCAAACATGGAAAGCATGCATGCTCAAATATATTGCTGGTGTTGAAAGACATTTGACCGATATTCTTATAGAAGGACCTTTTGTCCCCATGAATGCCTCCTCTGTTGTCAGAAATGCCGATGGGACTCCTAGGGTATCACCTAAGGAGAAGGATCATTGGTCTGAGGAAGATCATAGGCTGGTAGACCTTGATACCAAGCACAAAATATGATCTTGTATGTTGTTCCTGAAACTCTTATGCCCACCCTTGTTTTACTTGAAAATTCAAAATTAATGTGGGAGGAACTTATGACACAGTTTGAAGGAACCTCTGAGACCATAGTCACAAGAAAAGTTGATTTAAATAAAAGATATGAGTCTTTTTTTGCTATCCCTGGTGAAACTTTAACTCAAACTTACATCAGATTTACTAATCTGGTAAATCAGTTGAAAGCCCTGGGTGTAACTAAAGACAAAGAAATTTTGTTAGAAAAATTTTGTGACATCTTACCTTCTAAATGGGAAAACTTGATCTTGGTTTAAAGACAAGGAAAAACCTTGCACAGTCACACTCTTGATTCCTTATATGGAGCCTTCAGGTACACTGAAGAGAACAAAGCTGAGAGAGCTGTGGCTGAGCAAAATGCCAAAAATCATGCTTCTACCAGTTCAGTCATGGTTCAGTACTCTGAGCCATATGGGACTGCTCTACTATCTTCTGAGAGTGATCATTCTGACTCGATGAAGAAGATGGTCTCTGAAATGTTAAAAACTGGTATTTCTGGTAATGTAACTCATAATTGTGATGAGGATGACAATGATGATCTGGTTGCCATACTGGCTAAAACTGTTAGGACCAGTTCACCTGGTAAACTGGCCAGTCTCCAGTTGCACCTGGAGACCCAGTGAAACTGTCCAGTGAAACTGGAGACCTAGATGATTTGTCGAGAAATATATTGAAGTCTAGTTGCACCGTACAGTCAACGCAACTGAAGACTTCCTCCAGTTGAGAACTGACCAAGTTGAAGAATCATTCCAGTTGAAGTCGAAGACAACAAATGGAAGATAGAGAATGGCAATGGCAGCGAAGCCCAGTTGACATTCTAGTCAGTTACAAACTGGAGACCATCAGTGGAAAGCTCTTACAAAGCTTTACACTGATTACGAGGAATTGACTTTTATGCTTTATGTACCTTTACCCGGATAATAAGATTTATCTTATTATTTAATTACAAAAGGTACATAAAGGTGGTTAAGTAAAGTTGCTTTATCATGCGACTTTACACTGCTTTTTTAAGGAATTAAATGCTATTCCTTAAATGCTCTCAACCACATTTGTACGGCCAAAGTTAACATCCCAATGTTAACTTTGCCTATAAATACAAATCATTGCACAACAAGAATATTAAGTGAAAAACATACAACACTTCACACTTTGCAAACCTGCAATATTCTTGGTGAACTTGTGCAATATTCTCTCAATCGCTAAAAGGAACATTTCACAACTTTAAGTGTTTCGATTGTCTTGAGAAATTCCGAGTGTAGATCAATTGTATTTCATAGGTTGTTAGGATATTTACATTCTTGTATTATCTTGGTTCCGCAACAACCTTGTAATTTATTTAACATCAATAAATAAATTACACATTGAAAATTACATATTGTCTCATCAATTTAGTTTACAAGTTATTTGTATTATTGCATTGTTCTTTACTTATTGTCATTTAAATAAGTAATCTATCTAGAACTTGGTATATACACACTGCAACTGGTCGTCTCCAGTTCAGTGCATATATTGCAAAGTAACTCCACCATCGACATAGAGGTGTCTTCAGTAGTACCATCTATTAAGTTGGGACTTACAAGTGGTATCAGAGCAGAAGGCTAATAAACTTGCCTAGATCTGCTAAGATGAACACTACTGAAGGTGGAGATGGTTCTGGTCAAGGTGAAAACCCTCTAATAATAATGCACAACCTTTTCAAAATGTTAATACTAACCCTCCTCCTCCTACTACCCCAAATCACGTCCATGTACATTATTCTAACACTCCTGTTCCAAAATTTGAAGGAAACAGTGAGACTTTTGGTACATGGAAGGCTAGAATGCTTTTGCATTTTGGTGGGATAGAGAGGTATATGTTGAAAATCCTTAAGGATGGACCATATATACCCATGTCTCTTGGGGTAAGTCCTCTTCTAGATCCAACTGGAAGAAGAGGTTCAAGAGAAAAGCCAGAAGACCATTGGTCTGATGAGGATCGTAGACTTGTTGATCTGGACACCAGACTCAAGAACATGATCCTTGGGGTTGTTCCTGAAGATCTAATTCCAACACTTGTGTTGTTCCCCAGTGCAAAGTCAATGTGGGATGAATTAGTTATTCAGTTTGAAGGAGGTGATGACACTATTGTCACCAGAAAGGTTGCCTTGAACAAGAAGTATGAATCCTTCTTTGCCTTGCCCAATGAAAGTCTAACTGGTACATACACCAGATTTTCTAGCCTCATTAATCAGCTGAGAGGCTTGGGTGTAGAGAAGGATAAGGGTATTCTTCTTGAGAAGTTTTGTGATATTCTTCCTTCCAAATGGGAAAACATGGTTCTTGTCTTGAGACAAGGTAAAACCTTGCACAGCCATACTCTTTCATCGCTCTATGGAGCCTTCAGATTCACTGAAGATAACAATGCTGCAAGACTAGTGGCTGAGCAGGATGCCATGAACCATGCCCTGAGTTCCAAGGTTGCTAGTGTACCTGAGCGACCTTGTGCTGCTTTAATGTCTGCAGAGAGTGTCCAGATACACTCAATTAAGGAGATGTTAGTAACACCCCGACTATAGCGGAAACTCGAGATGCCACAGAACGACATGGTACAAAAGATTTAAGTAATAAACATCAACATAAAGTTTCAAATGCCATTCAAATTAAAAGGTAACAAATTCAAGTTGACGTTTAATAATCATTACATAACCAAATTCATAACCAAAAGATCAAATGTTTGCGTTACTAGTCCACATACAACAAGTAAACACATCATCCATGAAGCGGTCCAAAAGCTAACTTATTGCCCTAGACCTGAAAAGCATGAGAAAAAGTGTCAACTACGAGAGTTGAGTGAGTTCATAGGATTATGCTAATAACACACATATATATATTAATCCAATTCAAGAAAGAATAGGTCATAAAAATTTCCAAGAATTTCATCATGCTGTCCATACCCAACCCGTATGTTCAATCGATAATTTCCATCCATAATATAGTAACAATACCTCTGGGTCAATGGTAAGACTACCATGACATATTTCGATGAGTAAATGCTTGAGCCACTACTAAGACCGGTTATGTCCCAACAATCAATATATAATGTCCCATATGATAAGATAATGATAAGCACATGCTGTCAATCACGTGCATAAAGATAACCAAGGGTCGTGCCATGGAGACGCCCATAAATATATATATAGTAGTTAGAGCACCGCGAGGCCAGACTGGCGATGAAGGTGACCACAAAGGCAGACCAAACATCCCACCGTTACCTATAATAGTGGATGAGGGGACAAGTCCTAGTTGCGCAACCCTCTAACTACAGGCCTCAAATGAGTTAATAGTAGTGTACAGGGGACCACAGTTTGACAGTACTCAAGCTCATCATATAACATATAACATGTTGAACATACAATATAATTCCCACATCATTATCATTGTTTCAAAGAATCATTTCATAAGATAAAGCCATTTTAATTAAACATGCTTTTCACCCCGAAAGTAAACACATAAAAGAGTTTGAAAGGGGGCTATGACTCACTTGATTAGAGAGTGAATAGGGGGCTGATCAAATGTGATTCCTCCGTTTAGATTTGTTGCGCCTCAAGCAAGCCTAAACCATAACGTATATAATCGCGGCGTAAGTTCGCGTGACATGAACTAGTGAGCTAGATCATGAGATGTATACTAGTAGACTTGCCCATCTTTGGTTGTTATTAGATTATGGAATTTATGTGCATTATGATGTTCTTATTGTTTGGGTATAAGAGATTTGGTGGTAAGAGTCGTTTTCTCATTATACGTTTTTGTACGTTTATTGGAATTTCGGTAGTTTGGCTTGGATTGATATGATTTCCATTGCACGCTTTGCTTAGTAATGATATTTGACATTAGTGGTCTCATAATATAATTATTTTAAGTATATTTTCTGGTTTGTAAATGTATGTTTAATTTAATAATATTTAATTATTTATTTATTCACTTTTATTGATTTATTTGCTAAATAAATTCTTAAAAATACTTTTAAGTGTCATAATTGTCTTTATAAATTATGAATAATTTCCTTTGAATTATCTACTGACCTAGATGCTCTTTAATTTATAATTTCATTTTTTATACTTTTATTTGTGCATTTTTCCTTTATTTTAATGATAATACTTAATTAATTGTTTTTACTAAATTATTTATTTCAAAATTATGTAACACATGTCTCTTGTCTTTTGACCATTTTTCCCCAGTAGGTTTTAATTGTTTTTATCAATGGTTAAGTTGATTTAACTTCATTCTTGATTTACATAATTTATTTATGGATTTTTAGGTCTTTTAATTACTATTTAAATTCAATAATTCATGAAAATTCATAGAAATCACCACTAAACATTTTGGACGAAAATCCCAGGCCTTTTTGGCAACTTTTATCCATACAAAATCATATCAATTCAACCTCTCTTGTGTCTTGCTCATTTTTGAGGGTTTTATGATTAAAAATCGTTTACCGAAATAGTGATTTTAGCCTCATTTCTTGAGCAATTAAAGTGCTTCAAAATGGATTTTCATTCTTGTTTCATTATTTCCTAAAAAAAAAAAAAAAAAAAAAAAAAAAAAAAAAAAAAAAAAAAAAAAAAAAAAAAAAAAAAAAAAAAAAAAAGAAAGTTCATCATATTTTGGTGTCCAAAATCGTGAGAGTGGTGGTGGTGTGATATGTGCAATTTAGTGCTTTCGGTTAGAGATTATTTGACCCGAAAAGGTGATTTTTGAGCTTATTGTTGTCATGGACCAATAGATCTGAGTTTTGTGCTTTTATTCCAACATTTTTCCAGTAGGTTTATCATATTTTCTTGGTCATAAGATTATGGTGCATGTGTGTGCTCAAAATGCATTTTTGCGTGTTTTCGGTTTGTGATTTCTAGCTTATTTTAACATGCTTTGATTCAATCTTTATACCTTTGATATTTTACCAATTTTTCCAGAATATTATCATTCATATTAACATATTTTTCACTTATAACAAGTCCATATCCATCTCATAATCCAACAAAAGATCCAACTTTCTTAAATCTAGCATATATGCATTCGAATCAACACTTTTTACTATCAACTTTTATAGATCTAACTTTCAACAATACAAAATCATCTTTTATATGAAAAATCTCAGAATATACTCTTCAAAAATATACAAAAACATATAGATCTATCAACAAGAAAGTTACTTTAAAAGCTACGAATCTATAACCACACTTTTGGGTCTTAAACTTGTTGAATCCTTGGATCTTTCTTATTAGATTCGACATGCATGAGCATGGAAAGAAAGATCCTATCAACTTTATATGAAAAATCTCAGAATATACTCTTCAAAAATATACAAAAACATATAGATCTATCAACAAGAAAGTTACTTTAAAAGCTACGAATCTATAACCACACTTTTGGGTCTTAAACTTGTTGAATCCTTGGATCTTTCTTATTAGATTCGACATGCATGAGCATGGAAAGAAAGATCCTATCAACTTTGCCCTCATTAAGTGTATATTACAAAGAAACAAGAAGAAAGTATGAGTTTTTGATAAAACCTTTGAATATAAACGAAAACGAGATTAGATCTAGTAAAAAGGATGAAGATTATACCCTCTTGGACTTGGTTTTGGATGAAGATTTTGGGCAGATTTTTGTGGCCTTCAAACCCCTATAACACCTTGAATCTAAGCCTAGAACAACCCTTGAATATGCCTTGGATTAACCCTTTATCAAACTAACTTAAACCCTTATTATTAGTAAGTGTTAATATGATTTAAGCTTGCCCTTTTTCTTGCTCCCTTTTGGCCGTAGGTAAGAAGAAGAGAGGAGGGAGAAGAGAGTTTGTTTTGAGAGAAAAGAGAGTGTGTGAGAAGAGTGAAGAGTTGAGAGAAAGTGGTGAGTTCCAAGGGAGTGAATGAAGAGTGTGTATTTGAATTTGTGTGTGTGTGTAGTGTGAAGGGGGGGGCCGGCCTTATTAGGGTATGGGGAAGGGTTTTGCATTATTTTTTTTTTATAAAAAATGTTGTATATAATGTATATATAATTTAGGTGTAAGTGTGTATATATATTGTAAGGTTAAATGTGTTAGTTTGTAGTTATAAGTTAGTGTTTGTTCTAATATGTGCATATGTATATATGTCATGTATATATGCTTGTATGTATACATTTTTGTGTTTCTAATATGTTACATATGCCTTTGATTATAAACTTGTGTTTATTTTAAGCATATATATACATTCTTATTGTTACTTAAGCACTTTTACGTACATTTTAGTTTATAGACATACTTTGAGATGGAAATCTAAATTCTCACATTATATTCACTTACATTGGTTTGATGATTGATTTGTTGGACAATTATAAGGATTTTTGATGGTTATCTCAACTTGTGAGACTTACATTATTATTTAGATAATCCGATTGATCATAACAAATTTTTGTTCAATGGTACTTTATAATTCATATTTAGAATTGAACAATAGCTTTAGATTGCTAATTTAGGGGCATTATCTACTAGCTTTAAGTATAACTATGGCTTGCGAGATCAACGGCAACATAACTAGCTCATATATAATATTTAAAAGTAGGGTTGTTACATGTTAAACAGTTTCTTGAACTCTGGCCTGACCACTGAAATCAGTGATGGTTGTGAGGAAACTGACGATGATGATCTGGTAGCCATGATTGCTAAAACCTTTAATAGGTTTAAGCATAAATCTAAAATATTTAATGGCTCAAACAATGCTTCCAGCTCCAGCTCTCTGGATAAAACCAATCTTACCTGTTATAAGTGTGGTAAGAAAGGTCACTTTATGAAGGAATACAGATCTAGTCAGTTGAACAACCAAACTGGCCCCCTGTCCCTAATTTCAATCGGCCTGATGATAGCTACAAAGCTAAATACAAGAAGCTTAAGGCCCAGATTGCCCTCCTATCCATGGAAAAGGAAAAGGATCAGTGCTTAATGGCACAAACTGATGGAAAATGGGAGTACTCTGATGACTCATCAGCTGATGAAGAAGAGGAAAGGGACATGTGTTTCATGGCCTTGGAAGATCAACAGCAGCACGTGGCACAAGAAGATGTCATCACTGGAAGATGGGTGGACATCATCTTGAAAAAGGTATGTGATTATGACCACCAAATTGACCCACAACTAAAACTGGACCTGGCTGAATCATTAAGTGGTGATTTAGCTTTTGTGGAAACTGTAAGAGCTGATAGTGAAAGATATCTTGACACTATCTTAATTGAACTGAACAATGTCAAGCCACAACTTAATGATTTACAAAGTGTCCAGTTGGCTCTCAAGGAGTCGGTTTTAAAAATTGAGGCTTTGGAACTTGATAATCAAAAACTATTTTCTGATCTTGAAAAAGAACAAAAGATTATCAAGTCATGGGTAAAAGCATCTGGTAAAAAACTATGATGCATTTTCAAGAACTATCGATGCCCAGAAGAATGCATGGAAATCTGGAGATCTGGAGATAGCAGCTCTCATACCAGATCTTCATGCATTGCCTCCAGCTTTCAGGGTTGAAACACCTTATGATCAACCTGAAGCTGTTGAAACTGAACCCATTGAGACCACCCCCATTGAGGTTAAAACTGGAGCCAAACAGGCTAAAGCTCCAGTCAAAAAGGCCACTGGTAACAAGCCTTTACCTCAAAAGTCTAAGGTGCCCAAGACCCGACAGACTAAAGCTCCAGTTGAACCAAGGTCCAAGGTTCAACTGCCTGATGAAAATAAAATTTTGATTAATCTCGAAAGTCAACTCCAACTTTTGTCTCGATAGGTTCATAGTTGTACTGCCCGGATTAAAAATCTGGAAGGAGGCTCATTACCTCCAGTTTTCAAACAAAATATTAAACCACTCCCTTCAAAACCTAATCAAAAGAATGTTCCATCTGGAACTAAATCTGGTAAAAATAAAGGGAGTAAGTATCTAGTACCAATCGTTTTTACTCCTGCACCTGGATCTGGTGAAAAAGCTCCAGATGCAACCTCCAGTTCAACACCACAACAATCAACTGTGACTTCTGTAGAGAAGTCCAGTGAACCCATCAAGAAAAGATGGGTTCACAAAAATAACTAATGATTTTTGTGGGTGTGCAGGGCGATCGAAAGAAGAATATCTGGTATCTGGACAGCGCTGCTGGCGGGACTATCACCGGATGTAAGCCCCTACTTGAAGAGTTTACTGTCCAAGATGGACCGACAGTGACGTTTGGTAATGATCAATCTGGAAAGACTGAAGGATATGGTGTGCTCAATAATGGACAAGTCGAATTCAAAAGAGTTGCATTTGTGAATGGTTTGAAATACAACCTGATCAGTGCCAGCCAACTTTGTGATGATGGCTTCAGAGTTTTGTTCGATATTGCTTAAGGCACCATATTTAACAAGGATTGGAAAGTGGTGATGGTTGCACCAAGAAAAGGAAATGTGTACATCATGGATATGGAACCAGCTCCAAAAGAGCAATGTTTCTATACCAAGGCTGATGAGAACACCAACTGGCTATGGCACAAAAGATTATCCCATCTTAATTTTAAAAATATTAACAAGTTGTCTCGCAAACAACTGGTTGATGGGATACCCCAGATTTCTTTTAATAAAGAAAAGCCATGTCCAGGGTGTGAGATGGGCAAGTAGAAAAGGGCCAGTTTCAAAACTAGGCAAAATTTTAGCATCACTGAACCTCTTCACATGCTACATATGGATCTCTTTAGTCCAGTGAATGTTCAAACTAGAGCTGGAAAGAAGTACACTCTAGTTGTGGTTGATGAATTCACCAGATACTGCTGGGTGGTATTCATCAGATCCAAAAGTGATGCACCTACTGAAATCATCTCTCTCATCAAAAGAATTGAGCTCAAGTATACTCGAAAAGTTTGTCAGTTGCGAAGTGATAATGGTACTTATTTTCGAAATAAGGTACTTGAAACTGTTAGAAATATAAATGTAGTAGTTGATTTGTATACCTTATGTCATTTTGTACTTAGAATGTAAACTTGTTAATATGGAAGGGGGCATAGTGTAAATAGCTCTTATGTATATAAACCCCCTCCTTTATGTAATTTGTAACCTTTGAACACATAATACAAGTTAATCTTTCCCTGACATCTCTCTACTCTCTCTCTACTTTCTCTCACTAGAAACCTCCATTAACACACACTAAAACACACACTAAAGCTCGAATTCTAGTCTTAACAATTGGTATCAGAGCACAATCAGAGTTGCTGAACGATCCACAAGCTTATTACAAGCTTAATTTGTGCTTAATTTCAGAATTTGAGCATTTTTCTGAAAGGTTCATTTGCAGAGCTCACTGTTTCAGTGATTCCTGCAAATTAAGTGTGTTTCTGTTCTAATTTTGTTCACCGATCGATTTCATATCATTATATCTTCCTTCGCTATCAATTTCAGAGGCTAATTTCATCTTTTGAAGTGTTTTCGATCGAGCTCTACAAATCGCATGTTCGTGAGGGTTTGAGTTCCAGTTGAAATTAGCATCTAATTTGTTTGAGGATTTGTGCGCATTGATTTTCTGAACATTTTGGTATAAAGTTCGAGTTCTAATTCGCAAAAATGAAGAAGATATCGAAGATTTACTATCTTCTCTGCAAATAAGGGGTTGGCTGAACATAGAAGATAACCTAACCGACTATTTTGTCGTGTTGTGGTTACTCGCATTTGCAGAAGTCGTTGGCTAAGTGGTGTTCTTACTTGTACTATTTGCAGAGCATCTTGCTCGGCAAATACGTGGTTCAGAAATTTGGCTAAGGACTGGAACTTCACTTGTTCTATTTGCAGAGCATCTTGCTCGGCAAATAGTTGTTTTTGAGAATTGAGAATTCTTGATTTGAGACTAGTGCTACTTGCATTGTTTGCAGAAGTTTAGCTCGGCAAACAAGTGGTTTTGGGTGGAGTGACTAAGTACAAGTTCTATTTGTACTGTTTGCAGAGTTATTTGCTCGGCAAATAGTTGAAATTGATCCTTCGACCAAGTGACTTTATAAGTTGTACTGTTTGCAGAGATTTAAGCTCGGCATTTAGTTGTTTTTAAGAACTTGATCACTTACACCATTTGCAGAGCATTTAGCTCGGCATTTAGTTGTTTTTAAGAACTTGATCACTTACACCATTTGCAGAGCATTTAGCTCGGCACTTAGTTGTTTTTAAGAATCTCAA
Organism: Erigeron breviscapus; assembly: GCA_034093135.1. Lineage (NCBI taxonomy): Eukaryota > Viridiplantae > Streptophyta > Magnoliopsida > Asterales > Asteraceae > Erigeron > Erigeron breviscapus. Next base: position 260,145,659 of record CM067167.1, read on the forward strand.
ATCAAAATTTTCCAAGAAAATTTCTCAAAACCATTTTTCATCGATATTCTTCGTCTGGGAAGGAAAATCAAAATTTTCAAAATTTTCAATATTCTTACTTGTTCTATTTGCAGAGGTTTAAGCTCTGCATTTAGTTGAATTTGAAAATTCACAAGTTTTTTTTAAAGACTTTTAATTGATTGATATGGCGTCAAGGGAAGCTCTAGCTCTTGGTTCTGAAGGAAGACCACCTGTCTTATTTAGAGGATCTTATCCTCAATGGAAGAAGAGATTTTTGAACTGGATAGACAGGCAAAAGAATGGAAAACTGCTAAGGAAATCATACAAAGAAGGTCCTGAAATTCCAAAGAACCCAGTGAATGGAGAAGTGTTACCTGAGGAGAGTTGGAACACAGATCAAAGAAGCAGAGTTGAGGCTGACCAAAGTGCAATTGCCTTTCTTTACCAAGCACTTCCTGATGACATTTACTGCAATGTGGATTCCTATGAAACAGGAAAAGACATTTGGGATGAAGTGGAGAAGCAAATGGAAGGATCAGATGTATCAAACACCATTAGGTTGTCAACTGTTCTGAATATGTATGAAACATTCAGACAGCAAAAAGGTGAACCACTGAATGAGGTATACATCAGATTCTGTAATGTCATCAATGAGCTGAGAAAGAATGATGTTAAAAGAACCAATATGGAACTGAACATCAAATTCATCAAGAATTTGGAAGAAGAATGGCAAGTATATGGAACTCAACTCAACCAACAATCAGATTTTGCAAAGCTCACAATTCATACTCTGTTTGAAAAGCTACAACTGAATGTGGAAGATGTTAAAAGAATTCAGAAGAAGAAAGAAGAGAGTGTACATTCAGATCCATTGGCTTTGGTTGCTGAAAAGAAGACTCCTAGAATGTCAAGACACAGTTTTGTTGAAGTTCAAACTGATTCTGATTCGAGTGATATGAGTGATTCTGATCTGGATGACAACCAAAAACAGATGTACAAAGAACTCGCTTATTTCACCAAGGCTTTCAAGAAGAAATTCTTCAAAAAGAAACCAACAAACAATCAGCTTAGGACTTCGTCAGTTTCTTCTTATGCTAAAAATGCAAATGCTCCTAAGTTTGATCAGAAGAAAGAGTTTGTTGGAGGTGATAAGAAATATGAAAATCAGAGGAAGTTTGAGAAGAAGGTAATGGAGAGAAGGAATGAAGAAAAGAAGTGCTATAACTGTGGCTTGACTGGACATTTTGCAATCAACTGCACCAAACCTCGACAGAAGAACTCCGAGTACTACAAGTACAAACTTTTGCTGGCAAGACAAGAGGAAAGCGGAATTGCTCTTCTCGCTGAGGATGACAAGTGGTTACATCTTTCTGACGAGGAGACAGACGAACTTGCAGCAAATGTGTGCTTCATGACAAAGATCAAGAAGTCAAAGGAGTTGGAGGAAGAAGATGAAAGTGTTTCTGAAGTCGAGGATGAGGTAATCTCTATTCCCAAATCTGTGTTGAAATATTATATGGATATGGCTGAGACAGCAAGGAAAGACTGCAGGGAGTTGAGTAAAAAGAATCTAAAATTAAAGAAAGATTTGGAGGACAAAGAAAAAGATTTTCAAATTAAAATTGATACATTTCAAAAAGAATTTGAAAATTTGAAATCTGAAAAAGCAGCAGTCTCTTTTACTCAAAACTCCAAACTGCATCTTGAGAAACAAGAACTTGAGACCAAAGTTCTTGAACTGAGCAAGATTGTACGACAACTTCAAGTTGAGAAGACCAATGAAAATGAGTGTGACCACCCCAATTGTCCTGTTTGTGAAGTTATGGCCACTCCATCTCCATCAACCAAATCTGTCTGTCAAAATGAGACAACTTCACAAAATACATGTTCTTTAAGTGAAATCATGAATGCATCTGTGAAAACTGAGAGTCAAGTTGTCCATGTTTCTGTTCAAACTGATGGTGATTTAGATGATGTTCATGATATTGATGATTATTTTTTCCCAATTACCTCTGAAATTGAGACTTTCACCAAATTTTCTGAAGGAACTCAATCTTACTTGAATGAAATTGATGCTTTCAAACAAAAGTTTGAAAAAGAAAGAAAACAGAGATTAAATGTGCTAAAGGAACTTAATGATTTAAAAGTTGAATCCCAACTTCAGAAAATAGCACTTCAATTTCATAAAGAAAATGATGAGTTGAAAGCTGAAATCAAGTCATATCAAGAAAAGTTGTATAAGATAAATCGTTCATATCAACAAGTCTATTTAAACAGGCCCAGAAATTCAGAAACAATTTTCACATCAGGGTTGGGTTATAATAATCCAAAATGTTTGCTCGAAGCACAAAAAGAAGTCCCATCGTTATACAACGAATCTTATCTGAGATGTGGGATGACAGACCAATTTGTGAGACCGACCAATAGTGATTATGAGTCTGATGATTTTCTAGAAAAGGGTGCAAAAGTCTACTTTAACTATGAGTTAATGGATGAGTCATATGATTTTTTCGCTAACTCTACACGCAACACAATCAAAGACAATCATGAGGCTGTAATACCCGAAATTCTAGAGTGTTTTACTGAAAAACCTTTGGAAAATTCTAATCCTATTCCAAAACCTGAAAATTTGAGACCTTATGTGCCACAAAAAGTTTTGGAAAAGGTAATTGAAGATCTGGAAAAGTCTCTTGAGAAAAAGCAATCTTTGATAGAAAATTTGAAGACTCAAAATCATTATGTCATTGACTCACCCAAGAATCATGAAAATGAGTGTGACCACCCCAATTGTCCTGTTTGTGAAGTTATGGCCACTCCATCTCCATCAACCAAATCTGTCTGTCAAAATGAGACAACTTCACAAAATACATGTTCTTTAAGTGAAATCATGAATGCATCTGTGAAAACTGAGAGTCAAGTTGTCCATGTTTCTGTTCAAACTGATGGTGATTTAGATGATGTTCATGATATTGATGATTATTTTTTCCCAATTACCTCTGAAATTGAGACTTTCACCAAATTTTCTGAAGGAACTCAATCTTACTTGAATGAAATTGATGCTTTCAAACAAAAGTTTGAAAAAGAAAGAAAACAGAGATTAAATGTGCTAAAGGAACTTAATGATTTAAAAGTTGAATCCCAACTTCAGAAAATAGCACTTCAATTTCATAAAGAAAATGAAAGATAAATCGTTCATATCAACAAGTCTATTTAAACAGGCCCAGAAATTCAGAAACAATTTTCACATCAGGGTTGGGTTATAATAATCCAAAATGTTTGCTCGAAGCACAAAAAGAAGTCCCATCGTTATACAACGAATCTTATCTGAGATGTGGGATGACAGACCAATTTGTGAGACCGACCAATAGTGATTATGAGGCTGATGATTTTCTAGAAAAGGGTGCAAAAGTCTACTTTAACTATGAGTTAATGGATGAGTCATATGATTTTTTCGCTAACTCTACACGCAACACAATCAAAGACAATCATGATTTTGATCCTGAGTTTGAAAAACATTTTGTTAAAAAGGAAGAAAAACTTGATTTTAATCTAAAGAAGATTCCAAAGTCACACTCTTCACAATCTTCATCAATCAATGAGTTCCAAAGACCAAAGACCACCCAACAATCAAAGTCCAACCCATTACCAAAGACTGTTGCAAAACCCAAGACTAACCAATCACCTGAGACTATTTCAAGACCAAAACCAAAGAAAGGTCCCAATGTGACCTCTAGGCAAACACAGATGTACAAGGTCAAATCTGAACCTAAATCACAGAAAGAAGTCAAAACAAGCAGTGGTCCGAAGATTGTTAAGATTGAAACTTTCTCATTAGGTAACAAACAACCTCAGCAGGTTAGGTATTCTAGTTTTCCTAGGTACTCTCAGAAGAATCCTAAGTGCACTTTACATAGGGTTAGAGATACTGTTACAGGCATGACTAAATACAAAGACCAGTATGGATGGTTGTCACCTAATAACATTAAGAAAGTGAATAAGACCACAGAACCCATCAAGAAGAAACCTGTTAAGAACATAAATGCAAAATTAGTTGCTAATTCTAAGAATGTTCGTGTTTCAGGTGACTTGTGCATGAAAAGTAGCAGTAAATGGATTCCAAAAGATAAATTCTTGCATGCTACTAGAAAAGTTAAACTTGATGGACACACTACCCATGTCAAACAAGTGTGGATTGTCCGTAGATCATCTACATTAGATAATGCATCTAAATCTAGGACTAGTCCTGCTTGTACCAAATCATGTGTATAAACTTTTACATTCCCATGCTTGTAATTCGTATTTGTGTTTTGAACAATTCTGTGTGCTTGTGTGTTATTTCAATAAAATGTTTGTTTGTTTGTCATATTGCTTGATGTTTATTTTGCTTTATTTTCTTTATGTGTACTTGCATGTTATCCACCTAACCTGCAAGGACCCAATCTACATGGGTACCTAAACCATATTCCCTGTCCTTGCAGGAATATCTCATTTGTGTATGGTATGTTGACTCGGGATGTTCTCGCCATATGACTGGAACCAAATCAATTCTTTCGAACTTTGTTGAAAAGTTTATGGGAACTGTAAGATTCGGAAACGATCATATCGCTCCTATTCTTGGTTATGGAGACATTGTCAAAAATGGAGTTACTATCAAGAGAGTTTCCTATGTTGAAGGACTTGGACACAATCTCTTTAGTGTTGGTCAATTTTGTGACAATGATCTTCAAGTATTATTTAGGAGATATGAATGCAAAGTGCAGACTGAAGATGGTGTGGATATTCTGACTGGAACAAGAGACAATAATTTGTTCACAATTGATCTCAACAACATCACATCCAATTCTTCAGAAATTTGTCTTCTTTCGAAAGCAACTGCACAAAACTCTTGGTTATGGAGACATTGTCAAAAATGGAGTTACTATCAAGAGAGTTTCCTATGTTGAAGGACTTGGACACAATCTCTTTAGTGTTGGTCAATTTTGTGACAATGATCTTCAAGTATTATTTAGGAGATATGAATGCAAAGTGCAGACTGAAGATGGTGTGGATATTCTGACTGGAACAAGAGACAATAATTTGTTCACAATTGATCTCAACAACATCCCATCCAACTCTTCAGAGATTTGTCTTCTTTCGAAAGCAACTGCACAAAACTCTTGGTTATGGAGACATTGTCAAAAATGGAGTTACTATCAAGAGAGTTTCCTATGTTGAAGGACTTGGACACAATCTCTTTAGTGTTGGTCAATTTTGTGACAATGATCTTCAAGTATTATTTAGGAGATATGAATGCAAAGTGCAGACTGAAGATGGTGTGGATATTCTGACTGGAACAAGAGACAATAATTTGTTCACAATTGATCTCAACAACATCACATCCAATTCTTCAGAAATTTGTCTTCTTTCGAAAGCAACTGCACAAAACTCTTGGTTATGGAGACATTGTCAAAAATGGAGTTACTATCAAGAGAGTTTCCTATGTTGAAGGACTTGGACACAATCTCTTTAGTGTTGGTCAATTTTGTGACAATGATCTTCAAGTATTATTTAGGAGATATGAATGCAAAGTGCAGACTGAAGATGGTGTGGATATTCTGACTGGAACAAGAGACAATAATTTGTTCACAATTGATCTCAACAACATCCCATCCAACTCTTCAGAGATTTGTCTTCTTTCGAAAGCAACTGCACAAAACTCTTGGTTATGGAGACATTGTCAAAAATGGAGTTACTATCAAGAGAGTTTCCTATGTTGAAGGACTTGGACACAATCTCTTTAGTGTTGGTCAATTTTGTGACAATGATCTTCAAGTATTATTTAGGAGATATGAATGCAAAGTGCAGACTGAAGATGGTGTGGATATTCTGACTGGAACAAGAGACAATAATTTGTTCACAATTGATCTCAACAACATCCATCCAACTCTTCAGAGATTTGTCTTCTTTCGAAAGCAACTGCACAAAACTCTTGGTTATGGCATCGCCGACTTTCTCATCTTAACTTTCAAACAATTAATACACTCGTGGATAAACAACTTGTTGAAGGTCTTCCGGACTACAAGTATGAAAGTGAACATGTTTGTCCAGCTTGTGCAATTGGAAAGATGAAGAAAGCTTCACACAAACCAAAGAAGCACTTAAGTACAGAAGGTCCTTTGCACCTTATTCATATGGATTTGTGTGGCCCAATGAAAGTTCAAAGTATCCATGGGAAGCGATACATTCTAGTGATTGTAGATGATTATTCTCGTTACACTTGGGTATTCTTTATTCATGCAAAGAGTGAAACTCCACAAGTGATTATTGATTTCATCAAGAAGACCCAAGTCAATCTTAAATCATCTGTTAGAATTGTTCGCTCAGACAATGGCACTGAATTCAAGAATTCAACAATTGATTCTTTCTTCAAGTCCATGGGTATTTCACACCAATTTTCTGCTGTCAGAACACCTCAACAGAATGGAGTAGTTGAACGTCGAAATCGAACTCTTGTTGAAGCAGCTAGAACAATGCTTGCCTATTCGAAGTTGCCACCAAATCTATGGGCTGAAGCTGTTGCTACTGCTTGTTTTACACAAAACAGATCCATCATAAACAAGAGGTTTGATAAAACTCCGTATGAGGTGATCAACAAAAGAAAGCCCAATGTGAACTTCTTACACATTTTTGGATGTGTATGTTATGTTCTCAATGATCGAGATAATCTGGGCAAATTTGAACCAAAGACAGTGAATGAAGCTCTAAGTTGTCCAGATTGGGTGAAAGCGATGCAAGAGGAACTGAATCAATTTGAAAGACTTGAGGTGTGGAAATTGGTTCCAAATCCTTACAAGAACAAGGAGCCAATTAAAACCAAGTGGATCTTCAAGAATAAAAAGGATGAAAATGGAGTAGTTGTACGCAACAAAGCACGATTGGTTGCAAAGGGATATTGCCAACAAGATGGAATTGACTACGATGAGACATTCGCACCAGTTGCACGAATTGAGGCTATTCGGATGTTTCTTGCCTATGCTGCCTACAAGAACTTCACAGTCTACCAGATGGATGTTAAAACTGCCTTCTTGAATGGAATTCTCAAAGAAGAAGTGTACGTTGAACAACCAGAAGGTTTTGTGAGTTCCAAACATCCAGAATATGTTTACAGGTTAGACAAGGCATTATATGGTCTGAAACAAGCGCCTCGTGCATGGTATGATGCTCTATCTTCTTATCTTGTGAAATCTGGTTTTAGCAAAGGTTCGATTGACACTACCTTGTTTATAAAACGACAAGGAAGTGACATCATTCTAATCCAGATTTATGTTGACGACATAATTTTCGGGTCAACTAACCCTAAATACTGCAAGAATTTCTCTGCTTTAATGATCAAGAAATTTGAAATGAGCATGATGGGTGAATTAAACTTTTTCCTTGGTCTACAAGTAAAACAGTTGTCAAATGGTACTTTTATTTGTCAATCTAAGTACATTCTTGACATGTTGAAAAAGTTTGATATGATGGATTGTCAAACAATTGGGACACCCATGGAAGCTCGAACTAAGATTAATGCTGACTTAAATGGAAAATCTTTTGATCAAAAGAAATATCGCAGTATGATAGGGTCACTCATGTATTTGACTGCAAGTCGCCCGGATATTATGTTCGCCACATGCATGTGTGCCAGGTACCAGGCCAATCCCAAGGAAAGTCATTTCCAGGCCGTTAAACGGATCTTCCGATACCTGAAAGGCACAGTGAACCTTGGTCTCTGGTATCCAAGGGATACCGGATTTCAGTTAATTGCATATTCGGATGCTGACCATGCAGGTTGTAAGCTTGATCGAAAGAGTACTTCTGGGAGTGTACAGTTTCTAGGGGATAGATTGGTCAGTTGGTCTTCAAAGAAACAGAATTGTGTATCCACATCTACTGCAGAAGCTGAATACGTTGTTGCAGCAAGTTGTTGTTCACAGGTTCTTTGGATGAAGACACAGTTGACTGATTATGGATTCCAATTCAACAGAATTCCCATTTACTGTGACTCAAAGAGTGCTATTGCCATTCT
>CM067167.1:260159705-260407222 GCA_034093135.1 Erigeron breviscapus
GGGGCCACTGATCATTATCGAAACACATCTCCTCAGTGGGTTGGACAACAGGTTCAAGTGGCGATCAACTAGTTACAAATTGCTGGACCCGTTAGATTAGAGGCAATCGAGTTCAAGCTGCTAGAGGTCGTGCGTATCTACTAAATGCAGCGGAGGCTCGCAACGATTCGAATGTTGCTACAGGAACTTTTCTTCTGAATGGTCTTTATGCTATTGTTCTTTTGACTCGAGGGCTGATTATAGTTTTGTCGCGACTAGTTTTGTTCCCTTATTGAGTGCTAGACCGAGTCTTACGTATATATATATTTTTTTTTTACGTAGAAATGACTAACTGAGGACTAGTCGGACTAGACCAGGTCATTCGTTCGTGCACATTAGCCTTTAATACTTATAATTCCCTTATTGACTTAGTACCTTTGTAATGGGATGTTTTGATGTTATTGTTGGTATGGACTGGATGTCTTTGGTCGACGCGACGATTCTATGTAGTGCAAAAGTCGTTAGAATTCCCTTACCTAGTGGTGAGATACTTTCAATCCAGGACGAGAAGTCTGAGTCTTTTGAGGGTCGTGTCATGAGTGCGTCTGTTAAAGAGGTTAGCTTGACTGATGTCCCCGTCGTTCGTGACTATCAGGATGTTTTCCCTGATGATTTACCTGGCTTACCTCCGTCTCGACAACTTGATTTTTGTATTAGTCTTATCCCTAACGCGGCTCCTATAGCAAAATTCCCCTATCGACTAGCAACGACTGAATTACAAGAATTGGCCACGCAACTAAAAGAACTTCAAGACAAGGGATTTATTCGGCCTAGTTAGTCACCGTGGGAAGCACCTGTTTAATTCGTCAAGAAGAAGTATGGTTCATTTCGTATGTGTATTGACTATCGTGAGCTGAATAAGTTAACGGTGAACAACCGTTATCCCCTTCCTAGGATTGATCATCTGTTCGATCAGCTTCAAGGCACAAAGTGTTTCTCAAAAGTTGATTTACATTCATGGTATCATCAATTACGTGTACAGGAGGACGACATAACAAAGACTGCTTTTAGAACGAGATACAGACATTTTGAATTCACAGTGATGCCCTTTGGATTGACTAACGACCCAGCAGAATCTTTACATTTGTTACCATCATGGAAAGCTTCAAAGTATTCGTTTGAATTTTTGTAACAAAATTTTCATAAATATTAAATGGAAAGTTTGCATTTCGGAGTTTGCCAACCATTTGAGTAATATTCGCGTTTAAGAAAACATGTAACTACAAGTTTTGTAAGGAGTTTAAACCTTGAGTTTTTCCAAAAATAAATAAGTCATTTGAAAACATGCAGTTACACATAAGCTCTTATCGTATTTATAAAAGTCAAGGTTTTGGGGAACCTGACATTAGTAGTTGGCAAACATTTTCAAAACTTTAAAACATTGAAAGAAGACATCGTTAGAAATTTCTCAATTTATCCGCAAGCAATCTATATAATTTACATATAGCAATGCACACATAGTTTCCTATGAAATATACTATATGCGAGTGCTTAGGTTTTAGTCTAGGCCAAACCACCTAATTCTCTAAAACCTAGGCTCTGATACCATTCTGTAACACCCCACCAGTGGCGGAAACGTGAGATGCAACTGAAACGAGCTTGCAAATGGATATTACACAGAGAAACTATATGATGGCTAATTAACACAACAAGTTATCATACACGGTACAAAAATACAACATACAAATCCCAAGAAAGGGAGAGCAAACCGAGGCATCGTGCCCGAGTCTAAAGATCTAGAATGCAATCAAAAGATCCTTAGGTCCATCTATAGGCATCAACTCCTAGCTTGCAAGCAATTTCTCTTATACCTGAAAAGATACTCAAAAACGTCAACACTAGGTTGGTGAGTTCGTAGGATCACATTACATATCATACGTTCGACGATTAATGACAACAATTCATACGTTACATACAAGCGATAACGTTCGGTAAGCAATACTTCACACTTACATAAACATAGTCATTCATTTATAATAAACAATATGCCACAACCGTGGACTTAAACGTTATGCCACAAACGTGGACTTAAGCGTTATGCCACCAATGTGGACTTAATCGTTATGCCACCAACGTGGACTTAATCGTTATTCATACAAACATAAACATATACAACATTTAACGATACGCTAGGGACCCATCGTACAAAGTCCATATGTCTCATTCCATATCACAACGTTTCCAAACCAATCGGCACACGTTTAACAATGAGTACACTTACCAATCAACTAAATCGCCAAACCGACCTAGGTTTCCGATATGCCCTTTAGGTATTGGCAGGGTTTGTATACAGGTGATACCATCGGCTTTCCCTCCACCCGACCAACACCCATTAAGCATACCAAAAACCTACCTAACTCTAATCATATACACACATCAATATCATATTTCACATCAAAATATCATTCTAGTATAGGCTACAACAATCTTATACGTTCAACTACATCCACATCGTTATCAATCACATTACATATCATACGTTCGACGATTAATGACAACAATTCATACGTTACATACAAGCGATAACGTTCGGTAAGCAATACTTCACACTTACATAAACATAGTCATTCATTTATAATAAACAATATGCCACAACCGTGGACTTAAACGTTATGCCACAAACGTGGACTTAAGCGTTATGCCACCAACGTGGACTTAAGCGTTATGCCACAAACGTGGACTTAATCGTTATGCCACCAACGTGGACTTAATCGTTATGCCACCAACGTGGACTTAAGCGTTATGCCACAAACGTGGACTTAATCGTTATGCCACCAACGTGGACTTAAGCGTTATGCCACAAACGTGGACTTAAGCGTTATGCCACCAACGTGGACTTAATCGTTATGCCACCAACGTGGACTTAATCGTTATGCCACCAACGTGGACTTAAGCGTTATGCCACCAACGTGGACTTAAGCGTTATGCCACAAACGTGGACTTAATCGTTATGCCACCAACGTGGACTTAAGCGTTATTCATACAAACATAAACATATACAACATTTAACGATACGCTAGGGGACCCATCGTACAAAGTCCATATGTCTCATTCCATATCACAACGTTTCCAAACCAATCGGCACACGTTTAACAATGAGTACACTTTCCAATCAACTAAATCGCCAAACCGACCTAGGTTTCCGATATGCCCTTTAGGTATTGGCAGGGTTTGTATACAGGTGATACCATCGGCTTTCCCTCCACCCGACCAACACCCATTAAGCATACCAAAAACCTACCTAACTCTAATCATATACACACATCAATATCATATTTCACATCAAAATATCATTCTAGTATAGGCTACAACAATCTTATACGTTCAACTACATCCACATCGTTATCAATCACATTACATGTCTACCTATGACATGTTCTAACACAAAAACGTAAGCACGTAGAATTAACATAAGCTAAATCCACGGCATAACACATAAACACATAGCGAGTATCTTTCCACCCCCAAAGCATACAACATATAGTGGGGGCTACGAGACTCACCTGAGGCGAGCAACTATAATCTCCAAAGATTGATGAGCGCAATATCAACCTCAACGACGATCACGACCTATTACATAAAATTAGTTCATTACACGGTATCCCAAGTGGTAAGGTCTAGCCTTCTATACTATGTTACATTCCCAAAAGATACTTTAGAAGTGAATCTAGAACGTTTAAATGTCAAAGGAAGAGTTTTGGTTAAATACGGTTCAATGACTTAGCACCCAAAATTTGATATGAAAATCAAAGTGTTTGGAATTGAGTTTTAACAATTTTGTTGACCTTATAATGATGATATAAGACTAATAAACAAGCTTTGGGTCATTGAAAGTCGACCGATAACCGGATGAAAACGTCATGAAGAAATCAGGAATTGGCGGACGATCTGGCGGATGATCCGGCGGATGATGTGATGAACACGGGTCATCCGTTAGTTCATCAAGATCGTCCGCAGATTTCAAAGAATAAGAAAAACGGGTTTTGACCTATAAATCGACAACCTTAGAAGCCAAATCCGGTTACCAAACTTTAACACAACCAAATTCAAGTATAACCACACCATAAAAACATACCAATTCACAAACCCACTTCCAATTTCTCAACCCTTGATTTCAAACTCGTTTTTGAGACAAAACACACATTTTACACTCAAATCGACCACCAATCGTTTAGATCTATAACAAGGAAGTATTCTATAATGTAAATCAAACATTTTAAGAGTGAAATCCCTTACCAATTCGTCCTAGAAGTGTGAAATCCGGTTTTGGAGCTCGAAAAGGATGAACACTTGAAATAACCCACAAATTCTTGAAATTCCAAGGATGATTATTATTATATAATGATTAACTAACAATTTCACTACCACCAAACCCTTAAATCCGAAATTCTTGAAGGAAAAAGATGAAGATGATGTTTGGTTCTTGCTTTCTAGAAAGAGAAGAGAGAAAAGAGTGGTAGTGAGAGAGAGTGAATGAAGAAAATGAGAGGAAGAATGGGAGGTGGGAGGGGTTTTGTTCCCCTCTTGGGCTCTCGCGGCTCCTTCCGGCTTCTCCCGAGAAATGATTCGTTTAGTTAAAACTTTTAACCCGAGTATTGTTCAAATATTTCGTTGACACAATATTACATATTTTTGAATTACGTTTCTAACGACTATTAACATGCCTCCCTTTTCACTATAAAAGTTTAGTTACTTGAAATTGACAAATTTTCCGTTTTACGAGTTCGTTAGAGTTGACAGGTCAAAATGACGAGTGTTACATGACAATTTCCATGATCTAATCAGTTACAACTTTATACGTTTTATTTCAAGAAATCTTTTTTAAAAGTTCGTTTAAAGTTTTGCCGAAAATTTATGTCATCATATATAGAGGTTGTAATTTCTCTTATTCCGTCAAAACCTAAAACAAAATTTAGATAATTTATATTAAATATATGTTTCCAACTTAAATTTTGTTATCAAGTTTTCTACTTAACATCAAATACTAAACTAAAACAAAATTTAGATAATTTATATTAAATATATGTTTCCAACTTAAATTTTATCAAGTTCACGAAGCATCTACCAATAAACTAAAACAGGATTGTAGTATTTTTTGAACGACATGTGGCATATTCTTTGATCGACACGTGTCCCTTTTGATTTCTTAAATATATATTTATTTAATACAATACAATTGTTATGAGTTAAGCTATATTTATCAAGTTTTCTACTTAACATCAAATACTAAACTAAAACAAAATTTAGATAATTTATATTAAATATATGTTTCCAACTTAAATTTTGTTATCAAGTTTCCTATTTTCTTCTCCTTTGCCGTCAAAACCAAGAAAAAAAAACCCAACGAAATTTTGTCATCAAGTTTCCTGTAATTTCTCTTATTCCGTCAAAACCTAAAACAAAAAAAAAAAAAAAAAAACCAAACTTTTTTTAATGTAAAACTCAACTTTTTGCATTTTCTTTATGTTTTATTACTTGGAAACATAAGCATCTAATTGATGGTGTTTGAAGTGTAATGTAAAAGATCAAATAGACAATCATACATTGATTGTTGGTTTTTTCTCCCTTCAATTTTGGTGATCAATAAAAAATGTATTTTCCATCTCATATTTGTTTATACTTATTATTGTTCATATAGTACATATGGATCCAGTATGGTGATTGTTTTAGTTTACTTTCTTTCGTTTTATTTGATCTTATATTACATACATGTTCATATTATATTGTTGTCCAAATATGTTACATTTAAAATTATAATCTCTAACAGTATCTCGCTTAGTCTTTTGCGGTGTAAGTTAAAGGATCAAGTTATGGTAAATGCTTATTGAAAATTATTGAGAGTAATACAGATATTGGTATAAATTCATTGTATACGATACATATGGTATCAACCGTACATTGTACAGACAGCAGCCAGGAAGGCTAGATACAAGTCATATGATAGCAGACAAACAAAGGCCATGATGGTAGTTGTTAGCTTATCATATCATGACGGTATCCTTCACACAAAGTAAATCTTCCATACACAAACTAACAAAGACGAGACCTTTGAGTTTACATGAGATGATCAAAGTATCACTTGCTACTCAAATTTCTTCCACGTTCAAGGTCAGCCCACATTAATTGTGAACGAACCAAACAAATATAAAAAAGACTTTATTTTATGTTTGTTCGTTTAATTTAACAAATGGTTTACAAACGAACAAATGGACAAAAATTATGTTCATGTTTGTTTTTTTAAGAAAGTGGTGTGTTCATACAAAACACAAACAGATACAAATAAACAATCACAAATGAATAAAATCGTAATTAGAAGTGTTATGATTACAATTTTAATAAATTATATAATAAATATATAGTTTAATAATAAAAAAAACGGTAAATTGATAGGAACCGTTTGATCCCATGTACCGAATTGGTACCCACATAACCCCCAGCAGGGATAGTGTCAAGGTTCATCAACCACTTAAATTCAATTCTGCCTCTGGCAAGATTCGAACCCAGGTTGCTCCTAGAAAGTGGCAGCTGGTGGCCAACTCTTCTATGAAGAGTTGGTTATAAAATAAAATAAGTATTAAAGTAAAACAAATAAAACAATAGGTTTTTCTTCATTGAAGATCACCGTGCATCATGAAAATCATCGTGCATCAATTGATTCGTGAATCTTTGTGAATCAATTTAACCATGATCTAAGGGTCAAGATCTTGTCTTATTTGTTTTACTTTAATACTTGTTTTACAATACCCAACCCCTAAATATATATATATATATAAATATAAATGAACTTAAACAACATATATGAACGACATGAATGCACGTTTATAATCAAATTATCGAAAGTTTTTGAATATAAATGAACAAAGGTAAATTATGTTCATGTTTATTCATTTAACATCATGTACATATCATTGTGTTCATATTCTTTCATTTAACTAACCAAACGATTTAGCTAACCTAATGAATATGAACCAACTTCCCACCGAACAATTTATGAACGGTTCATCAAATAGTCATTTCCTTTGAACCCCTATTTGTCTCAATTATGTTTCATTGGGTGCTTTATTGTAAATACATGACAGCAAAAACTCGAATGAGTCTGTAGTCTGACCACAAGATTTATTTAAGCAACAAACCCATAAGATGTGCCATTACAAAGTAAAATTGTAGATAGATTTGTTAAAATGCAGGCTAAGTTTTATTGGAAATGACTAAGATGGAAACAAGCAAAAACCGTTTACAGATCACCATAAATTGTTTAGTAGAAAACAAAAAACCTGGATACTATTTTAGTATTGATAGTAATCTTTAAAGTTAGAATTAACAGATCAACCTACCCATTTCGACCCACCTTAAAAAAGGATCCTCTATCTAGACAATGGCCCGTTTTCCTCGTTCTTCATTCTCCATTTTCCATCCTACTTGACTTGCCAATTTTGTGAAACATACGTGCAACATACTCCCGACTGCAGGAGGAGGAACAACCCATCGTCCTTTACAAATTATTTAGGATTTTTGGGACGAACACAAACAGTAAATTCAAAGAGTCACTTATAAGTATTCAAAAGGTAGTATAAACTCTCCATGCTATTGAATATTTGACGCAGCCATAACTATTAGGTTCAAAAAAATCATGTAGATATTATTCGATCAATGACATGATTCGTGACTATACACTTGTCTAGCTGATTGTATGCTCTTTTTGACAAAAAGTACACAGAATAAGGCCCTGATGTGAACAACTACACAATATCCATCACAATGTGCAACATGAACAAGTGGGGGAGCAGGTAACAATGGAGTAAACAAAGAGAAGCGAGCGTACCAATCTAATCATTTCTTGTTGGGATGCTTTCCGCTTTCAAGGTGGCCTAAACGTCAAATCTTGTATCCTAGTTAATAGTTTGCATTCAGAATAGAAGGGCCGCTTACATGTCTGATAAATCATCAAGGGGTGGATAAAGGAAATAAGGAATCAGCCAAATATGTATATGCAATTATATATGTTGATGCAAGTACATTTAATTGTTTAGTTCCTCTGTTCTTATCAAGCCATAGGACCCTGCTTAATGTGAGCATTAACTAAACCATTACAAGTTACATCAAAAAGATGCTTGAAAGGGAGAGTTTAAAACGTGCAGCCTTATCATTTACAAATAATGGAAAACAAACTAAAAGACAATCATATATCCCGTCTCAGTTATATCCGACAATCATCAGGTAAAATTATGGAAACATCAGCAATAAACAAAAAAGTATTTACACCGAAAGTTGTATGGTTTACGTGTACACGCCTTACAGTAAAGACCATCCTAGAACAAATTAATTATATGAAACATGAAGCAGCATGTTGGCCCAGAGGTTACTGACCGTAGGCCCAATGATGATCTTTACACAAGTATCCAGCCAAACCTTTGTTATTTTCTTTATGTTTCTGTTCACCTGCCATGAATTAATTTGACCTTCCATGCATTACATTAACATAAGAAACCATAGTTTTCATCTATATTCTTGTCACAGTTTTGAGTAAGGACTGAAACAATGAAGGTATGTTACATACCTTATGTTCAATTGCATTTGCACAATGTAGGCGTTTTTTCACTCATTCTTGCATGTCTTCATGGCAGTTGTTAGATTGGATGCACCGCAAGTTTCGTAATGGTGAGCCACTAAAAGAGATTTCTACAGGTATGAATATATCACTACACACCTATTTAATCGTTATGTTAAATGTTGCTTAATTTAAGGATATCATTTTGAGCAGGGAACCCATGCATTTGTCTTATGGGGCAACCATCACTTGATGACTTTGAATACTATCCTAAATCAAACTATCATGCCAAACCATCAAACAAATCACGAGAAACCCAGCTACGGAAATCATTTGCATGTCTAGAGGGAGTAAGAGCAGATGACGATCATACGGAAGATGAATCATCTGCTGCTCTTAGTGAACTCTTTCATGGATTTTTAGCAATCGGGACACTTGGCATGGATCCGGTTACTAGTGATCCAGGAACACCAACTTTTTCCACCTCAGTTGAGTACATAATGGAAAAAGAAACTGAAGCAACAGAAAATGAACTGCAATTCATCAATGATGAGTTAGAAAAGGTACTCACTGGTGAGGGAAAAGAAGATGATTCATCTGCGAGAAACAGTTACGTTAGCAATGGAAGAAGCAGTCATGGTAGTACTATTACACTCAGTGGGAAGCCTCTGGAAGCTGCAGATAGTGAAAACGGGTCTGTTGCCTGTCCGCTGCAGGGCTATCTGTTTGGTTCGGCAGTTGGACTTCCAGAGACAACAACAGGAAAGAAAGAACATAGAACATCACTAGGGGAGTTGTTTCAGAAAACCAAACTGGCAGACAAAAACACTGGAAATAAGTGTAACAAGTTAGAAAAGCAAAAGGAGAAGGAAACTGAAAAGTCTGCTGTCCACTTGATGAAAAAGATACTGAAAGGAAGAAAAGCATCCGGAGGAACTGGAAGCATGGATACTGCTTCAGCTGATAAGAAACTGAACAAGGTACATGTATCAAAGCTTTATGTAACCAATAGCACTGCACCTCTGAATCACCTGATTTTATTAAATGGGAAAGTTAAACAGGTCATAAGTAGAAGTGACAAAATGGACGGGTCGGGTGGGTTGAGTAACTGGTCCACACGGATTAATTTTAAGTTGTGCTTGAAACGAGTTGATCCAACCTTCAAGCACATGTTATTTTCTTATATATCAAGTATCCACACACATATTTTACAACTGTCGACTAGAACCCACAACCTCTTGGTTGATAGGTCACCACAGATACCGGTTGGACCAAGTCCCATATTCAATCCAATATATTTTTTTAAGATCCATCAATAATACACATATGATTGCATGATTTAAGAGGTTTATGCATTAGAATACACCACATATAACTTTTCAGCTTGTTTGGCCCGGTCAATTTGTTTGACCTGCTTTCTTTCTAGCCCGTTTGATAGAATCTGAATATTAGACTCAAACAAAAGATTCAATTACTGGAAATAGAGTCCCAATTCGAGAAGGGAAGATCTCCAATTACAAGGTAATTAAACCCTAATTTAAGATATAAAACACACTGACTCCAAAACAGAAAATAAACCTAATATTAATACTAATCCTAATAAGCAGTTATCTAACAGTTACTAAACCCAACTCCTCCACTACTTGTTCCAGAATTCTCTGTGGATAACTCCCCATCACTTCTCTTTTCCCTCCATTTTATTCCCTCCTTGATTTCCCTCGTTCAGCTTCAAATGGGCCTGATTATGGGTCTGGTCCAATCCAGCCATCTTCAAATGGGCCTGTTCTGACTTAGTGTGACCCATTGCAAGTATTGGGTTTGTATCACCGTTCAACGGTTTTTTTTTTAAAACAACAAACTATCCTACTCCTACTCCCAAACTATCCGAATGTCTAGGATGCAACCTAAGGCTTCCGACCCCCCACCCCCCTCCCTTAATCCACTCTTACAAATTGGTAAACGTATCACAGTGACTACATCGGGGGAAAAAATACTTCATCCGACTACATTGTTTTCTCTTCTAGTTTTTGTTGCCTAAACTAACTAAACGTAAAGTTGCTATTTTGTCCCGTCATTAATTTAGCGCAACTATTTTGGCCTGTTAGAGATTAAGCACAGCCCATTTAAATGGGTCATAATTGCCAATTTTAAGTTCATGAGCGAGTGACTCCATAGACATTTTTTATTGAACATGCAATCAAGTTGTGTTTGCAAAAACATATATACCTTAGCATGAGCACAAAACTCTTAAAATATATGATACTTTTTCCTCATCCATTATGTAAAACTTGCAGATCCTACATATGTTCCACAGGAAAGTTCATCCTGAAAGAACAACAAAATCTGAAAACCGGTCTAAAAATATGATAAATGCCACCTCTGTCAACGAGGAGGTTTATAAAAAGAGAAACCAGATGATGTCGGGCGAAGATATCACTAATATTCCTGAGAGAGATATGTCTAAAAAGATTGCAACCTATACCAAAAGCAACATATGTGGTGCCAATGATTCAAACGAAAACAGAGAATGCTGGATCAAATCCGATGCAGACTGTAAGTATACAAACTCACATTATTTGTTTCTATACTCTTTAAATCTGTATTTGATCTGAAAGGGATAATTGCAAGTTGACATGTATCATCACCATAGGCGGAACCACATACACTATATGGGTAGCCCGGGCTACGGGTCCACCGGATCTATGTAGTGTAATTTTTTTTGAAAATTGATGTATTCTTTATTGGTGCCACGGGTCAAACAAATATGGGATACCGGTCAATGTAAAGAACTCTAAACTTTTAAAGGATTATGCTAACAAAACAACTCAAGAAAATGTGTTTATGCAACTAAATGAGAAATTGAAACTACCAAAGTGCCAAAAACATCTAGTAGTAGCAACTAGTTCAGGACCTTGTTTTTTTTTTTTAATTTCGTGTTCCTAGTAGTAGCAAAAACATCTAACACAATACTGATCCCACATTCTTCAACATACCTAAGTAGACCAGAACACACAGTATAATGTGTGAATTTAGACCACTAAATGGTCTCTAATTAATATGTGCAAAATAGAAAAGAGGCTGTAAGGTTATGGGTTGTTGATACTTGATATATATTTAGATCATATACCTGACTCGTTTTTTATGTTCCTATCAGACCTGGTGCTGGAATTGTAGAAGACGAACAAAGCAGTAGACGATCCTGCACTTGGTTAAAGAGTCTGCCCTGAAAAAAGTGGTCGATATGAATCTTCTACATAAAAAAGTGTTTGAGTGATATATGTATAATAGCAAAGCTTGTACGTGATAATAAGACAATGCCCCTTTATTTTTAAGCATGAAGTTCTGTAAGTCATGATGATATATTGTATCAAACCTTAAAAGGCTATTATATATGCATTCAAGAATGAAATATATACTTGTATGCCTTCTGATTTCTGAAGTTCTTGAAGACTTGAACTAATCAATAATCATGTTTGATTATTGTGCTAAATTTATGGCAACTTTTTATGTTTTTATCATAAAATGGGTAAAATGCATAAGATTTTTCATATTCAAGTTAACCATGGAGTACGTGTACATGGTTTTGACTTAGATGTATGCATCTTACCGAAGTATTTCAAGATTGCTATCAAACTCTTTCACTAATTATCCTTGAAGTACATTTACGGGAGGTGTTGGAGACATTACGCAAGGAGAGACTCTATGCCAAATTCTCTAAATGTGAATTTTGGTTAAGAGAAGTACAATTTCTTGGCCATGTCGTTAATAGTGAAGGAATCATGGTAGATCCGGCCAAGATTAGTGCGGTGATGAAATGGGAGCAACCTAAGAATCCATCAGAGATTAGAAGTTTCCTTGGTCTAGCGGGCTATTACCGTCGTTTTATTCAAGATTTCTCTAAAATAGCTTCTCCTTTGACCAAGTTGACTCGGAAGAATATCAAGTTTTTATGTTTTTATCATAAAATGGGTAAAATGCATAAGATTTTTCATATTCAAGTTAACCATGGAGTACGTGTACATGGTTTTGACTTAGATGTATGCATCTTACCGAAGTATTTCAAGATTGCTATCAAACTCTTTCACTAATTATCCTTGAAGTACATTTACGGGAGGTGTTGGAGACATTACGCAAGGAGAGACTCTATGCCAAATTCTCTAAATGTGAATTTTGGTTAAGAGAAGTACAATTTCTTGGCCATGTCGTTAATAGTGAAGGAATCATGGTAGATCCGGCCAAGATTAGTGCGGTGATGAAATGGGAGCAACCTAAGAATCCATCAGAGATTAGAAGTTTCCTTGGTCTAGCGGGCTATTACCGTCGTTTTATTCAAGATTTCTCTAAAATAGCTTCTCCTTTGACCAAGTTGACTCGGAAGAATATCAAGTTTTTATGTTTTTATCATAAAATGGGTAAAATGCATAAGATTTTTCATATTCAAGTTAACCATGGAGTACGTGTACATGGTTTTGACTTAGATGTATGCATCTTACCGAAGTATTTCAAGATTGCTATCAAACTCTTTCACTAATTATCCTTGAAGTACATTTACGGGAGGTGTTGGAGACATTACGCAAGGAGAGACTCTATGCCAAATTCTCTAAATGTGAATTTTGGTTAAGAGAAGTACAATTTCTTGGCCATGTCGTTAATAGTGAAGGAATCATGGTAGATCCGGCCAAGATTAGTGCGGTGATGAAATGGGAGCAACCTAAGAATCCATCAGAGATTAGAAGTTTCCTTGGTCTAGCGGGCTATTACCGTCGTTTTATTCAAGATTTCTCTAAAATAGCTTCTCCTTTGACCAAGTTGACTCGGAAGAATATCAAGTTTTTATGTTTTTATCATAAAATGGGTAAAATGCATAAGATTTTTCATATTCAAGTTAACCATGGAGTACGTGTACATGGTTTTGACTTAGATGTATGCATCTTACCGAAGTATTTCAAGATTGCTATCAAACTCTTTCACTAATTATCCTTGAAGTACATTTACGGGAGGTGTTGGAGACATTACGCAAGGAGAGACTCTATGCCAAATTCTCTAAATGTGAATTTTGGTTAAGAGAAGTACAATTTCTTGGCCATGTCGTTAATAGTGAAGGAATCATGGTAGATCCGGCCAAGATTAGTGCGGTGATGAAATGGGAGCAACCTAAGAATCCATCAGAGATTAGAAGTTTCCTTGGTCTAGCGGGCTATTACCGTCGTTTTATTCAAGATTTCTCTAAAATAGCTTCTCCTTTGACCAAGTTGACTCGGAAGAATATCAAGTTTTTATGTTTTTATCATAAAATGGGTAAAATGCATAAGATTTTTCATATTCAAGTTAACCATGGAGTACGTGTACATGGTTTTGACTTAGATGTATGGTTGACATGAAAGTATTGATTTTGAGAAAGTGATGATTATCACTAGTTAATTATTGATGATAAAAGTAATGATGATAATGATAGATTGATTTCAATAAGCAAGTTTTGGATGAAAAGCAACTCAATGATAAAGTGTGATGATTTTGGGTTAGGAATGCTAGTGAAATGTTAAGAATGACTTAGTGAGTTAGTCAAGATTGTGAAAGTTAGCTTATGCATATTATGATGTGATGATAGGTTGAAAGCTTGTATTTGTGCATTGCCATTATATCGAGTTGTTGTTCGAGTCGCGAAGGAGGTGAGTATATTTGCATACCTTTATGTATACGTTGGGTCGATTTCCATATGATGATGGATTTACATGTATGGAAATCGATTTGGCGTTAAAGCCCATGTGGGGCAATGTGATGAATGAGGCCTAAGAACCTCTTGTGAATGAGGCCTAAGAACCTCCTATGAATGGGGCCTAAGAACCTCTTGTGAATGAGGCCTAAGAACCTCTTGTGAATGAGGCCTAAGAACCTCTTGTGAATGGGGCAATGATGTGATGAATGAGGCCTAAGAACCTCTTGTTATGTGATTTATGAGGCCTAAGAACCTCTTGTGAATGAGGCCTAAGAACCTCTTGTGAATGAGGCCTAAGAACCTCTTGTGAATGAGGCCTAAGAACCTCTTGTGAATGGGGCCTAAGAATCCCAAGTATATGATATTGTTTGTGTTGAATTGCTTATATGGATCCATGTATAGCGTTAAAGTACAAAGGTGAGCATGTAGGTATGGCACGACGGTGCCATAGGCTACATGTAATAGTCCTTTGTGCGTTGCCCTCCTTCGTGTATATAAATGTATGCAAGTCTATTCACTAAGCATTCGCTTACGTTTTAGTTGTTTCCCTTTTTCATAGGCGGTTCCGGAAGAAGGAACTAGGACTTTGTTGAATTGAAGTTGAATTGCTTATATGGATCCATGTATAGCGTTAAAGTACAAAGGTGAGCATGTAGGTATGGCACGACGGTGCCATAGGCTACATGTAATAGTCCTTTGTGCGTTGCCCTCCTTCGTGTATATAAATGTATGCAAGTATATTCACTAAGCATTCGCTTACGTTTTAGTTGTTTCCCTTTTTCATAGGCGGTTCCGGAAGAAGGAACTAGGACTTTGTTGAATTGAAGTTGAAGTTGCTTTTGGAAGGCTTGGAGGTATTGCCATTCATGGAAGAATGGTATTTTGTGTAGACACTTGGATATCCCACCTCATTATGGCTCATGATACTTTGTCATTTTGGTAAATTTGGTTTTAGTAAATGTCTGCAAATATGAAGTTTGTATGGTCTTTTGGTACTTGAATATGTTGGTTTGACTTGAAAGACGTCAATATGGGTAAATGACCCATTTGGTTGTGTTTGTGGATGTTGGTTCAAATGGATGTTATAGCTATGCTTGTAAATGTGTCAAATACTTGTTTGAACTCAGAAATGTGTTATTATGAGGTCTGGTTTTGAGTTGGATGATTTGCAAGTTCAGCTAAGTGTCAAAATTAAGTTTTGGTTCTGTCAGGTATGGATATGCGCCGCATATTATAGTCATGCGCCACATATCTGATAGTTTTAGTTTTGTGCGTCGCATTTGCTAGCGCATGGAACTTCCTGATCAAAAATTTCACAAAATATGCGCCCCGCATATTTTGGGCATGCGCCGCATATCGGGAAAAAAATTCTTATTTTCCTTAAATCGAGTCGTGTCGTTTCAAGTGGTATCAGAGCCGAGGTTTAAGGGATTTAGGTATTCCCCTTGTTGAGCGAATGCCTAGACTTAAACCTTAGACATGACTTGACCTTAGGTGTTCGGTAATTTTATATGGGACCCGAAAGAGTGTTTGATGGAGTGTTAGCTTATAAACTTGTTAGTATGGAAGCACAATAAGGCCGGCATTATTGTGATTGAAGTACTAACATCTTTATAATCCGACCGCATCAACTTTGGAACGGTCTAGTATAAAGTTGTAGGTTTTGGCTACAGGTTCATAGAGTATAGAGCTAGGTTTTGTATTTGAATCAATTATTTCCTCTTATTATAGTATGGAGGAGCAACCCCACAATGAGGAAGCGGAGAATAGTAGGAGAAATCAGGAAGAGCCAATATTTCCTGAGGGTAGCATGGATATATCGGACCAAATTGGGAGAGCTCTTGAGAAATACTCCACGGTCTTACTCAAGAAACTAAATGATACTTTAGAAGGGGCAATAAATAACCACATTGCTGTGATGATAAGAGAAGAGGTAGCCCTCAATGTTCAAAAAGAGTTTGAGAAGCGAGATGGTAAAGGCAAAGGCGAGACAAAAGGTAATGGGGAAAAGGTGGATGAAGTTCATGGAGAGAAATCATACAATAAGAAGTTTACATTCAAGGACTTTGAAATTTGTCATCCTCTCGTGTATAACGATGACCGCGATCCTATTGTTTGCACAAGATGGGTGTCGGAAATTGAAGGGGCTTTCCGTACTAGTCAATGCCCTACGGATCTCAAAGTTGTGTTTGCAGTGAGCATACTTCGCGATATTGCTAAAAGATGGTGGGATGGTTTGTTGACGGTGAAAGGTGAGAGGACATTGACTCATGTAGAATGGCCCGAATTTAATACCATGTTCTTCAAAGAGTTTAGATCGAGGCAGAAGTAACTAAGTTGAGAAGTGAATTTCTCAATGATTGTCAAGGGAATCTCGGTGTGAATGAGTTTCGTTCTCAATTCTTGGATAAAGCACAATTTTGTCCGGAATTTCTAGAAAATGATCATTTGCTCAAGGAGCAATTTGTCCGGAATTTCTAGAAAATGATCATTTGCTCAAGGAGCAATTTTACTTGAAGTTGAGAAAGAACTTGAGGGAGAAGATAAGTCTACGTCAAATGGAGTCTTTCTCCATGTTGGCGGATGTAGCTAGAGATCACGAAATTGAACAATTGAGGGTTGATGAAGGAGAATTGAAAAGAAAGCATGAGGATAGCAACTCCCCGAATAAACGGTTCAAGCAAGAGGGCGGGTCCGGTAGCAACTTTACAAGAAGGAACATTCTTTTTTGTCACCAATGTAAAAAGAATCATTCCGGGGCATGTAGGGCGACGGAGAGGGGGTGTTATAATTGTGGAAAACCGGGACACGTGAGCCGTGATTGCAAGTCTAAACCAAACAAACCCCTTTGGTGCTTCAAATGTTTTAAAGACGGGCATATGAGGAGTTCTTGCCCATTGTTAAGCGACGAAGAAAAGCAAGAGGAAAAACGAAAGGAGGCGGAGAGGATGAATGCTCAAACCCAAGGTAATCAAAGGGGTAGAGCGTTTCAACTATGGGTGGATCAAGCAAAGGAGGACAATGATGTTGTTACAGGTACATTTCTAGTACATGGTATCCCTATGCGAACTTTATTTGATTATGGAGCTAATAGATCTTTTGTTGCTACTAGAATTACATATGCTATTCCTCGTACTAAATCTAAACTAGATGCTCCTTTACAAGTTGAAGTAGGAAATGGTAAAATTGAGTTGGTCGATGATGTGTTTTGTGGTTGTGAGATTAAAATTGACTCGGATATTTTTCAAGCCAATTTGATTCCTTTCCTTTGGGTGAGTTTGACATTATTTTAGGGATGGATTGGTTAAGTGTTCATAATGCTAACATCGTGTGTGATGAAAAAGCGATTCGGTTGAAGACTTCTAAGGGGGAGGAGTTGGTTGTGCATGGTGATAGAAAGGAGCGCCCAATATCCGTTTGTACTTTCGCTCGTGCCCAACGTTATTTGACTCATGGGTGTCAAGCCTATCTTGCTCACATCGTTGATGTTGAGAAGAAATCCTTATCTATTGAAGATATTCCTATTGTTCGTGAATTTGCCGATGTTTTTCCCGAAGACTTGCCGGGTATTCCTCCCGAACGGCAAGTTGAATTCTCTATTGATCTTATTCTAAGGGTTATCCCCTTTGCTAAAGCTCCATATCGTTTGGCTCCAATGGAAATGCAAGAGATGATGAAGCAACTCCAAGAATTACTTGATAAAGGTTTCATTCAACCTAGTAATTCTCCTTGGGGTGCACCGGTCCTTTTTGTCAAGAAGAAAGATGGAAGCATGCAGATGTGTATCGATTATCGAGAACTCAACAAAGTGACCATCAAGAACAAATACCCTTTGCCAAGAAACGACGATTTATTTGATCAACTTCAAGGAGCTTCGTATTTTTCTAAAATAGATCTTCGATCGGGTTATCATCAACTTAAAGTACGCGATGAAGATATTCCTAAAACCGCTTTTCGTACTCGATATGGTCATTTTGAGTTTGTTGTTATGCCCTTTGGTCTCACAAATGCTCCCGCGGCTTTCATGGATCTCATGAACCGTGTTTGTCGTCCCATGCTTGATAAGTCCGTAATTGTTTTCATTGACGACATTCTTATTTATTCCAAAAGCTCATCCGAACATGAAGTACATTTACGGGAGGTGTTGGAGACATTACGCAAGGAGAGACTCTATGCCAAATTCTCTAAATGTGAATTTTGGTTAAGAGAAGTACAATTTCTTGGCCATGTCGTTAATAGTGAAGGAATCATGGTAGATCCGGCAAAGATTAGTGCGGTGATGAAATGGGAGCAACCTAAGAATCCATCAGAGATTAGAAGTTTCCTTGGTCTAGCGGGCTATTACCGTCGTTTTATTCAAGATTTCTCTAAAATAGCTTCTCCTTTGACCAAGTTGACTCGGAAGAATATCAAGTTTTTATGTTTTTATCATAAAATGGGTAAAATGCATAAGATTTTTCATATTCAAGTTAACCATGGAGTACGTGTACATGGTTTTGACTTAGATGTATGCATCTTACCGAAGTATTTCGAGATTGCTATCAAACTCTTTCACTAATTATCCTAAAATTTTCACCTACTATAAGGATTTCTTTATGAAACATTTTAGTTTATATACTAGATTTTAGACCCGTGTCAAATACATGGATTTTACAACATTATCAATATAAGAATTGGTATATGGAATAAAAAAAATACTTGGACGTCAATGTAACACCCCAACTAAGGCGGAACAATGAGATGTACAGAAAGTCGAGTATTCAAAACAAAGGATAATAGATAAACATTCACCATAGCTTTATTTAATAAAAGAATTTACAATGCACAAGCATGTGAACCAATCCCCAAGTACAATGCGTCCACCGTCCTTGGACATTAAGTCCACGAGACAAATAAAAAATACATGAAACGGTATTCTACAATGATCAAGGCGGATTCCATTGCCCATCACAAGGTTTGATCTTTGATTCCAAAGTGCAATGCAAACAATCATGATGCATACAATTCCTCAAAGCTAATGCTAAATGTAACACCCCAAGCCGAGACTCGGAATATCACGGAAATCATATAGCGCAAGGTGGAATTACAATAGAACAAACTAAATGCAAATAAGGATTCAGTGAATCCATAACAAAACGAAACAAGTACCAAAATACATAAGGAGCAAATAACCATCAAGTTAACAAAAGAACATCCATAAGATGGCAACTCAATCCTAAGTATAATGCACAAGAGGAGGTCGATGGATCCTTGATCCATAAAGTCCAAAGTCCGGGTTAACAGCAAGCAAGCAACTAAACTCCACGTCCGGGGAGAACCTGATTACCTGAAAAGTGTACTAAGCATAGTCAACACAAGGATGGTGAGTTCGTAGTAATGGTCCATAAAGAACCAGCGTCAATAATCACAATATACGAGTAGAGGCTCGGCATGACTTACAGCGAGCCTCTAAGTAGCACCATAATATCCAACAACAAGATTACACCAGACAAGTAAATGTGTAATAAGAAATGTATAAATGATATGAATATCAATGCAATGCCATATGCGTAAGTAAGCCACAATGCCTATCTTATGCGTGATCTCCGATCACCTATGCAACGATACTCGCTTGTCATCACCATGAACAAAGCGGCATCTCAAAAACATCGAGATATATATGTCTATATACTCGGGGTCAAGATCTACATCCAAAATGGGTGCATACATCTATACACCAGGATGTCGGCAATCCCCTGCCGAGGGCTCATCAGCAATGTATGCAATGCTTACAATCAATTGTAAATGCATCAATCATAAACCAACAATCAACATATAATGAACCTGAGCCAACAATCAATATTCGTCAAACATAAGCCAACGATCAATATTCGACAAACATAAGCCAACGATCAATATTCGACAAACATAAGCCAACGATCAATATTCAACAAACATAAGCAACTAACCACAATTTAAACCAACTATACGTACATACACTTAAGAGGATTCTACTTTCTTCGAGTCCCGGATGCTTATATATAGGGTCACCCGCAGCCTTCCCACCACATCTAAAACCCAATGAAGGCATAACCGACTTCCATGTATGTACGTCTATCTTAATATAAAGGAAATACTTAACCACCATAAACTAATTCAAACAACGTGATAAACCGTCTCATCAATCAAACATTTAAACAAAATCCATCAATCAATCAACAACGTAAGTAAGCACGCAAGTTTACACTTTTCAGCCCGAATCTCAAGCGAGTAGGGAGATACGAAACTCACCTTGTCCGGCAAAGAAGCTAGTATAAGATTACAAACGAGTATTAGGATCCACACGTCCACAACCTATAATTATACATCATAATACCATAATGTCAACTCTACAATCATAAACAAGTTGGTTTAGCACAATTAAGTCAAGTCACAAACCCTAAACACCTTTACAACTTTAACGAGTAGGAACAGGACGCATTCGACTCGACCTTTTTAGAAATGAGAAGAGATTCATACAAAAAGAGTGTTACTACTAGAAACTAGACTCTCTCACGATTCCAACGATAGGTCATAAGACTTGTTTGGAGTTACGGATCAAAAGTTATTAACGTTTGAAAATCGACGCGCATATTTTCACAGAACCTATCCACTGCGCCGCAGTGAGCCAGAACCATGCTCACTGCGCCGCAGTGGCTAAGTCGAACCCAGACCAGAGCCTAGTCACTGCGCCGCAGTGGGCTAAGGCCATGCCACTGCGCCGCAGTGGCCTCTTTCTGCAGTCAGTACCTGCAGTTTATGCAGGAAACACGAACCAAAACCCCACAATTTCAACCTAAACCATACCAAAACGATTTGTAAAGACTTGTAACTTGTTTAGAAGCATAACTAAGCATCATTAACCATAAATACACATAATCCAAACCATAAATTCGACCAAAACATCAAATCACTCCCAAATCCTTCAAACCCTAATTTAACCCAAATTTGACCTAAAACATGATTTAAGCCGATTTAAGACTTGCAAACGCTCAAGATGACTAGAAATGCATAAACAAACATAAGTAGGTACAAATGAGATGAATTAGACTTACCAAAATCCTCCTTGAGCTAGAACCCGAAATTAGGTCAAAGTGGGTAAAAATGCTTGCACTTGACTTTTTATTCTTCAATATGACGGTAATGAGATGAAAGTGACTATGATTCTAATGTTATTTCAGTTCTAACACTAAATCGATGCAAGAATAGATGAAGAATGGAGGTGGCTCTTTTACTTGAGAGAAAATGGAAGTAGATAGATAGATAGAAAGTGAATGGTAAAGGGGGGATAAGGGAGGGGAAATGGGTCAAGGCTGATGGGTCGTGGATGACCCACGGGCCGACCCGTTTCTCCTCTCAAGCCAAAGCAACTAACATTAACACAATTAAACGCCGATTAAACACACCATCGACCCGAGTAACATACCATATAGTCATATAATCACAAAATGGACCCAATTAATTCATTCAACAAAATTGTTAGTCAAATTACACGTAAAGTCAACGGGTCAAAATTCACGGATGTTACATTATTCCCCCGTTGAAAGAATTTCGTCCCGAAATTCAACAAGACACTAATTATTAAATAAATGCGGATACTTAGACTTCATATGATCCTCACGCTCCCAAGTGTACTCGGCTCCACGTCTAGCATTCCACCTAACCTTAACAATCGTGTAGCGTTTGTTCTTGAGTTTCTTTTCTTGACGATCCAAGATCTCCACCGGCTCTTCAACAAAGTTCAAATTCGAATCAACCCTAATTTAACCCAAATTTGACCTAAAACATGATTTAAGCCGATTTAAGACTTGCAAACGCTCAAGATGACTAGAAATGCATAAACAAACATAAGTAGGTACAAATGAGATGAATTAGACTTACCAAAATCCTCCTTGAGCTAGAACCCGAAATTAGGTCAAAGTGGGTAAAAATGCTTGCACTTGACTTTTTATTCTTCAATATGACGGTAATGAGATGAAAGTGACTATGATTCTAATGTTATTTCAGTTCTAACACTAAATCGATGCAAGAATAGATGAAGAATGGAGGTGGCTCTTTTACTTGAGAGAAAATGGAAGTAGATAGATAGATAGAAAGTGAATGGTAAAGGGGGGATAAGGGAGGGGAAATGGGTCAAGGCTGATGGGTCGTGGATGACCCACGGGCCGACCCGTTTCTCCTCTCAAGCCAAAGCAACTAACATTAACACAATTAAACGCCGATTAAACACACCATCGACCCGAGTAACATACCATATAGTCATATAATCACAAAATGGACCCAATTAATTCATTCAACAAAATTGTTAGTCAAATTACACGTAAAGTCAACGGGTCAAAATTCACGGATGTTACATTATTCCCCCGTTGAAAGAATTTCGTCCCGAAATTCAACAAGACACTAATTATTAAATAAATGCGGATACTTAGACTTCATATGATCCTCACGCTCCCAAGTGTACTCGGCTCCACGTCTAGCATTCCACCTAACCTTAACAATCGTGTAGCGTTTGTTCTTGAGTTTCTTTTCTTGACGATCCAAGATCTCCACCGGCTCTTCAACAAAGTTCAAATTCGAATCAACCCTAATTTCGTCCATAGGCACGTGATGTGTAGGATCCGCCAAACACTTGCGCAAGTTACAAATATGAAACACATCATGCACACCGTTAAGCTCTTGAGGCAATTCTAGCCGATAAGCAACTTTTCCAACCCGTTCAAGAATCTTGAAAGGGCCAATATACCTTGGCGCAAGTTTTCCCCGCTTCACAAAACGTACAACACCTTTCCAAGGTGACACTTTCAAAAGTACATAATCACCAATTTCAAACTCCAACGGTCTCTGCCTCACATCGGCATACTTCTTTTGACGTTCACGGGCCAAATGCAACTTCTCCTTAATTTGAGATATTACCTTAGTCGTTTCAATCACAATTTCTGGCCCGATAAGTTGACTCTCTCCAATTTCCGCCCAAGCTAGAGGAGAATGACATACCCTACCATACAAGGCCTTAAAGGGCGCCATTTGAATGGTAGCATGATAACTATTGTTGTATGAAAACTCAACTAGTGGCAAATGGTCTTCCCAACTTCCACCAAAATCAATTGCACAAGCCCTCAACATATCTTCAAGTGTTTGAATGGTTCTCTCTGTTTGCCCATCCGTTTGAGGGTGAAACGCCGTGCTCATGTCAAGTCGAGTACCCATGGCTTTTTGAAAAGCTTCCCAAAAGTTTGATTTGAAACGGGCATCTCTATCAGAGATGATGGAAATCGGCACTCCATGCTTAGATATTACTTCCTTGATGTACAAACGAGCCAATGTGTCAAATTTATCGGTTTCACGAATGGCTAAAAAGTGAGCCGACTTCGTTAACCGATCTACTATCACCCAAATCGTGTCACGACCGCTTCTCGTCTTCGGTAGTTTAGTAATGAAGTCCATTGAAATATGTTCCCACTTCCATTCGGGCATCACCGGTTGTACCAACAATCCGGGTGGCTTCTTGTGATCGGCTTTGACTTGTAAGCAAGTAAGACACTCACTCACATACTTAGCCACGTCACGCTTCATGCCTGGCCACCAATACAAGTCTTTCAAGTCAAAGTACATCTTATCCGACCCGGGATGGACCAAATAGGGCGATAGGTGAGCTTCATTCATAATAAGTTTTCTTAAGTCACCGAAAATAAGAACCCAAAGTCTTTCAACCATGTATAGCCCATTATCATTCTTCCGGTCGAATTGTTGTTCCATGCCATCTAGGTTTTCGTCTCCAAAGTTTTCCGGTAGGGTGGCTTGAATTTGGGCTCCAATGATCCGGTCACGAATATTTGGCCCCACCGTGAGGCTCATAGCTCTACCCCGTCTTGGTTTCACTCTCTCTTTTCGGCTCAAGGCATTGGCTACTACATTTGCCTTGCCCGGATGATAACGGATGTCACAATCATAATCACTAAATAGCTCAAGCCAACGCCTTTGCCTCATATTCAATTCACTTTGGTTGAAGATGTGTTGGAGACTTTTGTGATCGGTATAAATCACACATTTGGTGCCATAGAGATAATGTCTCCAGCACTTCAAAGCAAACACAACCGCTCCCAATTCCAAATCATGTGTCGGGTAGTTCTTCTCATGCACCTTCAATTGACGAGAGGCATAAGCAATGACTTTACCCCTTTGCATAAGAACACAACCCAACCCTTGTCCTGAAGCATCACAATAAACAACAAAATCTTCGATCCCATCCGGTAGCGTTAAAATGGGAGCGTCACACAACATATCTTTAAGAGTTTGGAAGGCGTTTTCTTGTCTTTCGCCCCATTCAAAGTTTCTATCTTTTTGAGTCAAGAGGGTGAGTAGTTGTGCAATACGGGAGAAGTTTTCAATGAATCTTCTATAGTAACCTGCCAATCCAAGGAATTGACGGATTTCGGATGGCATTTCGGGTCTTCTCCAATTCTTTACCGCTTCAATCTTTCTTGGGTCCACATGAGTACCATCCTTGCTCACTACGTGACCAAGAAAGTGGACCTCTTCCAACCAAAACTCACACTTGGAGAATTTGCATACAACTTCTCTTTTCTTAGTAACTCAAGCACTTCACGCAAGTGCTCAACATGCTCCTCCTTTGTCTTCGAGTATACAAGTATGTCGTCAATGAACACAATGACAAACTTGTCTAAGTATGGTTGACACACCCGGTTCATCAAGTCCATGAACACCGCCGGTGCATTAGTCAACCCAAAAGGCATCACGGTGAATTCAAAATGACCATACCTTGTGCGAAAAGCCATTTTGGGGATGTCATCTTCATGTACCCGGAGTTGATGATAACCCGAGCGAAGATCTATTTTAGAGAAGTGCTTAGCACCTTGAAGTTGATCAAATAAGTCATCAATTCTTGGGAGGGGATACCGGTTCTTCACTGTGAGCTTGTTTAATTCCCGGTAGTCGATACACATTCTGAAGGACCCATCTTTCTTTTTGACGAAGAGGACAGGAGCACCCCAAGGAGATTGACTAGGGCGAATGAAACCCTTCTCTTGGAGTTCCTTGAGTTGAGTTTGTAGCTCTTGCATTTCGGTTAAGGCTAGTCTATACGGAGCTTTTGCTACGGGCGCGGCTTCGGGGATAAGATTAATACGAAAGTCTAGTTCACGAGTTGGAGGTAACCCCGGCAAGTCATCCGGAAAAACATCGGAAATTCACAAACAATAGGAACGGTCTTCAATTCACTTTGGTTGAAGATGTGTTGGAGACTTTTGTGATCGGTATAAATCACACATTTGGTGCCATAGAGATAATGTCTCCAGCACTTCAAAGCAAACACAACCGCTCCCAATTCCAAATCATGTGTCGGGTAGTTCTTCTCATGCACCTTCAATTGACGAGAGGCATAAGCAATGACTTTACCCCTTTGCATAAGAACACAACCCAACCCTTGTCCTGAAGCATCACAATAAACAACAAAATCTTCGATCCCATCCGGTAGCGTTAAAATGGGAGCGTCACACAACATATCTTTAAGAGTTTGGAAGGCGTTTTCTTGTCTTTCGCCCCATTCAAAGTTTCTATCTTTTTGAGTCAAGAGGGTGAGTAGTTGTGCAATACGGGAGAAGTTTTCAATGAATCTTCTATAGTAACCTGCCAATCCAAGGAATTGACGGATTTCGGATGGCATTTCGGGTCTTCTCCAATTCTTTACCGCTTCAATCTTTCTTGGGTCCACATGAGTACCATCCTTGCTCACTACGTGACCAAGAAAGTGGACCTCTTCCAACCAAAACTCACACTTGGAGAATTTGCATACAACTTCTCTTTTCTTAGTAACTCAAGCACTTCACGCAAGTGCTCAACATGCTCCTCCTTTGTCTTCGAGTATACAAGTATGTCGTCAATGAACACAATGACAAACTTGTCTAAGTATGGTTGACACACCCGGTTCATCAAGTCCATGAACACCGCCGGTGCATTAGTCAACCCAAAAGGCATCACGGTGAATTCAAAATGACCATACCTTGTGCGAAAAGCCATTTTGGGGATGTCATCTTCATGTACCCGGAGTTGATGATAACCCGAGCGAAGATCTATTTTAGAGAAGTGCTTAGCACCTTGAAGTTGATCAAATAAGTCATCAATTCTTGGGAGGGGATACCGGTTCTTCACTGTGAGCTTGTTTAATTCCCGGTAGTCGATACACATTCTGAAGGACCCATCTTTCTTTTTGACGAAGAGGACAGGAGCACCCCAAGGAGATTGACTAGGGCGAATGAAACCCTTCTCTTGGAGTTCCTTGAGTTGAGTTTGTAGCTCTTGCATTTCGGTTAAGGCTAGTCTATACGGAGCTTTTGCTACGGGCGCGGCTTCGGGGATAAGATTAATACGAAAGTCTAGTTCACGAGTTGGAGGTAACCCCGGCAAGTCATCCGGAAAAACATCGGAAAATTCACAAACAATAGGAACGGTCTTCAATTCTACTCTTGTGATGGTAGCACTAAAGACTTTAGAATTAGAGGAATCGGAGATTTCACCTTGAACCCTAAGAATGCTACCGTT
The DNA here is from genome assembly GCA_034093135.1 of Erigeron breviscapus. Taxonomy (NCBI): domain Eukaryota; kingdom Viridiplantae; phylum Streptophyta; class Magnoliopsida; order Asterales; family Asteraceae; genus Erigeron; species Erigeron breviscapus. The sequence goes on from CM067167.1 coordinate 260,186,585, forward strand.
AGTCAAAGGTATCTTAACAACTCTCTCGCTACAATCAATGGTTGCATTTACCGCCATCAACCAATCCATACCCACAATAACATCAAAGCTCCCAATATCCAAAGGCATGAGGTCTATGAAGAAATCGACATCTTCCAAGGTCAAGACACAATCGCGAAATATTTGACTAATTTTTGTTAGTGACCCATTTACCATTTCAATGTCAAGCACATAATTTAAAGCACAAGGATTCACATCAATCAAAGGAACAAAATTAGAAGACACGAGGCTATAATCGGCCCCGGAATCAAATAGGACGGTGGCATAGTGACCATTAAGGAGAAAGGTACCTGCTACTACATTGGGATCGTTGCGGGCTTCATTTACATTGGCCGCAAAGGCTCGGCCGCGTGGTTGCACTTGATGGCCTTGTTGTCCTCGGTTTTGGTTAGGCCCGACCATTTGGAGTTGATTGGGGTGGACGGCTACTTGAACTTGTTGTCCCACCCATCGAGGACAATTATTACGGTAGTGGTCACGACTTCCACATTCAAAACATTCTCCTCTTCGTTGGTTGCATCTCCCACAGAAAGGATGGGGTCCAGTATAAGCTTTCCTGGCCGGTTCCACCGCCGCCATCAACCAATCCATACCCACAATAACATCAAAGCTCCCAATATCCAAAGGCATGAGGTCTATGAAGAAATCGACATCTTCCAAGGTCAAGACACAATCGCGAAGTATTTGACTAATTTTTGTTAGTGACCCATTTACCATTTCAATGTCAAGCACATAATTTAAAGCACAAGGATTCACATCAATCAAAGGAACAAAATTAGAAGACACGAGGCTATAATCGGCCCCGGAATCAAATAGGACGGTGGCATAGTGACCATTAAGGAGAAAGGTACCTGCTACTACATTGGGATCGTTGCGGGCTTCATTTACATTGGCCGCAAAGGCTCGGCCGCGTGGTTGCACTTGATGGCCTTGTTGTCCTCGGTTTTGGTTAGGCCCGACCATTTGGAGTTGATTGGGGTGGACGGCTACTTGAACTTGTTGTCCCACCCATCGAGGACAATTATTACGGTAGTGGTCACGACTTCCACATTCAAAACATTCTCCTCTTCGTTGGTTGCCTTGAGGAGGAACGGCCCGAACAGGAGCCACATTCATTGGGCCCGTTCTTGGAGCTCTACAATCTCTGGAGAGGTGCCCGACTTGGTTACAATTAAAGCATGCTCTACATTGGGCATTGGCGGGGTGACGTTGGTTGCATCTCCCACAGAAAGGATGGGGTCCAGTATAAGCTTTCCTGGCCGGTTCCACCGCCGCCATCACCCTACCCCTATTTGCATTCTTGGGGTCAAACCTCCCCACTTTCTTTACCCCGCTCGACTCTCCCACTTCTTTCCTCTTGTTTGATGAGGATTTGCTCAAAACACCACTTCTCAATAAATCTTCAGTCACACTCCCGGCTTGGTTGACCGCATTAGCCAAAGAAGTAGGCATGTTGTAGTTTACATAAGATCGGACTTGAGGATTCAAGCCCAGTATGAACTTCTGGATGGCCTGAGGCTCGGTACCCACCAAGTGAGGAATGAGGGTAGACAACTCTTGAAATCGTCTAACATAGCCCTTGTAATCGGCTCCCTCCATGTTGAGATTTGCAAACTCAATGGTTAAGTTTTGTAGTTCATACGGAGGACAAAACTTTGCTTTCACTTTGTTCTTGAAGTCAATCCACTCCAAATTATGAGTCCGCCCCAACGTTATTTCTTGGTTCCACCAACTCAAGGCGTCATGTCTAAACATGCCGGATGCATAGGAAATCCGGTCATCATAGGTGCAATGACTCCTTTCAATCACCGCCTCTATTGCCTCAAACCACCTTATACATTCCGTGGGACCCCCTTTCCCATCGAACTCCGGTGCCCCACAACTTTTAAAGTCTTTAAATATACACCCTTGACGGTATCCCCCATGTCGATTATACGTGGGCATACCGTTACCAACTCCCACTGGTCCCTCTTCTTCATTTTCTTCGGCATGAGGTTGAGCATTTTCGTTATTTTCATTTTCTGGAGCTTCGTTGTTTTGAGCCACATTATTTTGCCCAAGATTTGCCGTGACTTGAGCAACAATGGTTGGCATGATATTGGCGATCTTTGAGCGATCACCTCAGCCATATTTGGCTCAGGAACTTCACCACGACCCCTTCCTTGGCCCCTACCACGACCTCTACCACGACCCCTACCACGGCCCCTACCTCCTTGTACTTCCGGTTGAGCTTCCGGTTGAGGTTCTTCCTCTTCAGCCCTATAGTTCGTTCCGACTCTCCTTGGTCTCACCATTTCTATAAAACAAGTGACACGTTGACCCGAGAGTTAGTCTCAAATGCTCGCATGTTAGTCACACAAGTAGTCAATGCCCTCATACCGATACCACATACTCATTTCATAACATTATGCTAAGGCAAAAGTGTTAGAATCATAAAGGATTTTTACATATCATAACATCAAGTTGAATTTATTACAATAAATCATCATTAATTCAAGTAATCATGCTCATTACATCATGCAATCAAACAACTAACACGAATGATTCAGAGTATAATCCGAATTCGATATGCAAATAAGGATTCAGTGAATCCATAACAAAACGAAACAAGTACCAAAATACATAAGGAGCAAATAACCATCAAGTTAACAAAAGAACATCCATAAGATGGCAACTCAATCCTAAGTATAATGCACAAATGGAGGTCGATGGATCCTTGATCCATAAAGTCCAAAGTTCGGGTTAACAGCAAGCAAGCAACTAAACTCCACGTCCGGGGAGAACCTGATTACCTGAAAAGTGTACTAAGCATAGTCAACACAAGGATGGTGAGTTCGTAGTAATGGTCCATAAAGAACCAGCGTCAATAATCACAATATACAAGTAGAGGCTCGGCATGACTTACAGCGAGCCTCTAAGTAGCACCATAATATCCAACAACAAGATTACACCAGACAAGTAAATGTGTAATAAGAAATGCATAAATGATATGAATATCAATGCAATGCCATATGCGTAAGTAAGCCACAATGCCTATCTTATGCGTGATCTCCGATCACCTATGCCATATTTGGCTCAGGAACTTCACCACGACCCCTTCCTTGGCCCTACCACGACCTCTACCACGCCCCTCCTTGGCCCTACCACGACCTCTACCACGACCCCTTCCTTGGCTACCACGACCTCTACCACGACCCCTCCTTGGCTACCACGACCTCTACCACGACCCCTCCTTGGCCTTACCACGACCTCTACCACGACCCCTCCTTGGTACCACGACCTCTACCACGACCCCTCTTGGCTTACCACGACCTCTACCACGACCCCTCCTTGGCTACCACGACCTCTACCACGACCCCTCCTTGGCTACCACGACCTCTACCACGACCCCTCCTTGGCTACCACGACCTCTACCACGACCCCTCCTTGGCTACCACGACCTCTACCACGACCCCTCCTTGGCTACCACGACCTCTACCACGACCCCTCCTTGGCTTACCACGACCTCTACCACGACCCCTCCTTGGCTACCACGACCTCTACCACGACCCCTCCTTGGCCTTACCACGACCTCTACCACGACCCCTCCTTGGTACCACGACCTCTACCACGACCCCTCCTTGGCTTACCACGACCTCTACCACGACCCCTCCTTGGCTACCACGACCTCTACCACGACCCCTCCTTGGCTACCACGACCTCTACCACGACCCCTCCTTGGCTACCACGACCTCTACCACGACCCCTCCTTGGCTTACCACGACCTCTACCACGACCCCTCCTTGGCTACCACGACCTCTACCACGACCCCTCCTTGGCTACCACGACCTCTACCACGACCCCTCCTTGGCTACCACGACCTCTACCACGACCCCTCCTTGGCCTTACCACGACCTCTACCACGACCCCTCCTTGGTACCACGACCTCTACCACGACCCCTCTTGGCTTACCACGACCTCTACCACGACCCCTCCTTGGCTACCACGACCTCTACCACGACCCCTCCTTGGCTACCACGACCTCTACCACGACCCCTCCTTGGCTACCACGACCTCTACCACGACCCCTCCTTGGCTACCACGACCTCTACCACGACCCCTCCTTGGTACCACGACCTCTACCACGACCCCTCCTTGGCTTACCACGACCTCTACCACGACCCCTCCTTGGCTACCACGACCTCTACCACGACCCCTCCTTGGCTTACCACGACCTCTACCACGACCCCTCCTTGGCTTACCACGACCTCTACCACGACCCCTCTTGGCTTACCACGACCTCTACCACGACCCCTCCTTGGCTACCACGACCTCTACCACGACCCCTCCTTGGCTACCACGACCTCTACCACGACCCCTCCTTGGCTACCACGACCTCTACCACGACCCCTCCTTGGCTACCACGACCTCTACCACGACCCCTCCTTGGTACCACGACCTCTACCACGACCCCTCCTTGGCTTACCACGACCTCTACCACGACCCCTCCTTGGCTACCACGACCTCTACCACGACCCCTCCTTGGCTACCACGACCTCTACCACGACCCCTCCTTGGCTACCACGACCTCTACCACGACCCCTCCTTGGCCCTACCACGACCTCTACCACGGACCCCTCCTTGGCCCTTACCACGACCCCTTCCTTGGCCTTTACCACGACCTCTACCACGACCCCTCCTTGGTACCACGACCTCTACCACGACCCCTCCTTGGCCCTACCACGACCTCTACCACGACCCCTCCTTGGCCCTACCACGACCTCTACCACGACCCCTCTTGGCCCTACCACGACCTCTACCACGGCCCCTACCACGGCCCTTACCTCCTTGTATATACTGGGGTCAAGATCTACATCCAAAATGGGTGCATACATCTATACACCAGGATGTCGGCAATCCCCTGCCGAGGGCTCATCAGCAATGTATGCAATGCTTACAATCAATTGTAAATGCATCAATCATAAACCAACAATCAACATATAATGAACCTGAGCCAACAATCAATATTCGTCAAACATAAGCCAACGATCAATATTCGACAAACATAAGCCAACGATCAATATTCGACAAACATAAGCAACTAACCACAATTTAAACCAACTATACGTACATACACTTAAGAGGATTCTACTTTCTTCGAGTCCCAGATGCTTATATATAGGGTCACCCGCAGCCTTCCCACCACATCTAAAACCCAATGAAGGCATAACCGACTTCCATGTATGTACGTCTATCCTAATATAAATGAAATACTTAACCACCATAAACTAATTCAAACAACGTGATAAACCGTCTCATCAATCAAACATTTAAACCAAATCCATCAATCAATCAACAACGTAAGTAAGCACGCAAGTTTACACTTTTCAGCCCGAATCTCAAGCGAGTAGGGAGATACGAAACTCACCTTGTCCGGCAAAGAAGCTAGTATAAGATTACAAACGAGTATTAGGATCCACACGTCCACAACCTATAATTATACATCATAATACCATAATGTCAACTCTACAATCATAAACAAGTTGGTTTAGCACAATTAAGTCAAGTCACAAACCCTAAACACCTTTACAACTTTAACGAGTAGGAACAAGACGCATTCGACTCGACCTTTTTAGAAATGAGAAGAGATTCATACAAAAAGAGTGTTACTACTAGAAACTAGACTCTCTCACGATTCCAACGATAGGTCATAAGACTTGTTTGGAGTTACGGATCAAAAGTTATTAACGTTTGAAAATCGACGCGCATATTTTCACAGAACCTATCCACTGCGCCGCAGTGGCCTCTTTCTGCAGTCAGTACCTGCAGTTTATGCAGGAAACACGAACCAAAACCCCCAATTTCAACCTAAACCATACCAAAACGATTTGTAAAGACTTGTAACTTGTTTTGAAGCATAACTAAGCATCATTAACCATAAATACACATAATCCAAACCATAAATTCGACCAAAACATCAAAATCACTCCCAAATCCTTCAAACCCTAATTTAACCCAAATTTGACCTAAAACAAGATTTAAGCCGATTTAAGACTTGCAAACGCTCAAGATGACTAGAAATGCATAAACAAACATAAGTAGGTACAAATGAGATGAATTAGACTTACCAAAATTCCTCCTTGAGCTAGAACCCGAAATTAGGTCAAAATGGGTAAAAATGCTTGCACTTGACTTTTTATTCTTCAATATGACGATAATGAGATGAAAGTGACTATGATTCTAATGTTATTTCAGTTCTAACACTAAATCGATGCAAGAATAGATGAAGAATGGAGGTGGCTCTTTTACTTGAGAGAAAATGGAAGTAGATAGATAGATAGAAAGTGAATGGTAAAGGGGGATAAGGGAGGGGAAATGGGTCAAGGCTGATGGGTCGTGGATGACCCACGGGCCGACCCGTTTCTCCTCTCAAGCCAAAACACTAACATTAACACAATTAAACGCCGATTAAACACACCATCGACCCGAGTAACATACCATATAGTCATATAATCACAAAATGGACCCAATTAATTCATTCAACAAAATTGTTAGTCAAATTACACGTAAAGTCAACGGGTCAAAATTCACGGATGTTACAATGCACAAGCATGTGAACCAATCCCCACGTACAATGCGTCCACCGTCCTTGGACATTAAGTCCACGAGACAAATAAAAAATACATGAAACGGTATTCTACAATGATCAAGGCGGATTCCATTGCCCATCACAAGGTTTGATCTTTGATTCCAAAGTGCAATGCAAACAATCATGATGCATACAATTCCTCAAAGCTAATGCTAAATCCTGAAAAGCATGAAGAAAAAGTGTCAACTACGAAAACGTAGTTGGTGAGTGCATAGGTTTGCAAGTAAATCTCGTTACATATCCATTTTAAATCAACTTAGAAAACATATTATTTCATATCAATTCACCCAAACCACATGACCGACAAAATTCCCATATCAAACTATCAAGTTTTCCGCATACCATAATGTCACTTCAAAGCATGAAGAAAAAGTGTCAACTACGAAAACGTAGTTGGTGAGTGCATAGGTTTGCAAGTAAATCTCGTTACATATCCATTTTAAATCAACTTAGAAAACATATTATTTCATATCAATTCACCCAAACCACATGACCGACAAAATTCCCATATCAAACTATCAAGTTTTCCGCATACCATAATGTCACTTCAAAGCATTGAAAATCCATGGTTAATTATAAAGCTCTCATTTGTCAAAATCATTGTGAGAGAAAAATATATCTATCGAATAATCATATATCACGCCCAAACCGTATGTTCAATCAATAATAACCAACCATCAATAAAATCAATATCACTTGGGCAGAGGCATATTTGATGAGTTTGGCTTGAGCCACTACTAAGACCTTTCTCGTCAAAATAATAATAATGATAATAATAATAATAATAATAATAATAATAATAATAATAATAATAATAATAATAATAATAATAATAATAATAATAATAAAGGGGTCGTGCCATGGAGACGACCAATAATATAAAGTAGATTAGAGCACCCCTAGGCAGACCGGAGATGAGGGCGGCCACTTAGGCGGCCAGTAAACCCGCTGCCATCTTGGTGAGTGAGGGGACGAATCCTAGTTGCGCAACCCTCTAACTACAGGCCTCAATGAGTTAATAGTAGTGTACAGGGGACTACCGTTTGACAGTACTCAAGCTCATCATATAAAATTTAACACGTTGAACATACAATATAAATCCCATATCTTAAACATCCTTTCCAAGTATCATTTCATAAAAGAAAGTCAATTTAATTTATCATGCTTTTCACCCCGTAAGTAAAACATATAAAAGAGTTTGAAAGGGGGCTATGACTCACCTTGATATGCCGAGCATTATATCTACTTATCCGAAATGGGTACTTCCCATCTATAGCCTCCTTTGACCATATATTCCTTACGCTCCTCATTCGCATTTCAAAGCCAAGACCATTCCTACGCGAAACTAAGGCGAATAAGGTCCTATCTTGGGTTATCATATAGAAGTGCCATATTAAGTTATATTATCCTTATTCATCATTTGATGTGTAACCGATTTTAGCACGAATTAGCATTTGTGATATCAATTTATAGTTTGGTTAACGTAATTACTTATGTCCATTCCGCTTAGTTATCTTTTGTGTTACTTTGATTACGCTTATCTTTTAACTCACATACTTCTCAATATGTCGTATGATTACTCGGATTTATGAAATTGGTTTAAGTGTTATGGGCCATTACCAATTGGGTCAAAGTGTCATGGGCTTGGAGATAAAAATTGTTAAAGTTGATAAAATATTCAGACAAAAATGCAGTTTTGACCAGTTTTAGTAGAAAAATCACATCTTTTGTTTTGTTCAGTATTTTTGGGTGATTCCAGTTGGTAGTGCAACTGAACTCTCAAGGCTACAACTTTTATTTTGACACTTTCAAATGATTTGGCCGATTTCAGTGTGTTTTACCCATTTCAAACCCGAAATCAAAAGCTGTTCAGATTTTCTTGAAAACATCAAAGCATGCTTTTACTTTGTTACTTCACCCAACACCTCCTTTGGCTTCCCCAATGTATTAACTTTGTTTTATATCATTCTATTTCATTTTATTTGTATTTTTCACAGATTTTCTTCATATCTTTATGGACAAATTGCTTGATTAAAGTGGTGGGTGCATATATGTGTTCTTAGTGATTATCGGTTGGTGTTTTTGATTGTTATTCTTGTTTGATTCTTCTAAAGATCCATTATTCTTGTAATGACATCATTAAAACCAGAATATTATACATATTTTAACATCCAACTATGTATAAAATCATCAATCAAAAGATCCATCTCAAATCCAAACTCCTAGCAAACTAAACTAGCTTATATCACATACATGCATGTCAAGATCTACTCATTTCTCATGTAACAACCCTCAATTTCCGACTAGGACAATTTACTTAGACTTATCTAGGTATCAATCCCTAGAAGTTTATTAAGAGAATTGGCCTTCTAGACATTTCGGCATGGTGATAATTGCTCTCTAGTTCAATGAAGTATTGTAGGTGACTATCTATCTTAGAAATGCCATAAATAATAACTATAGACAATCTCAAACTATAAATTAGTTCTAACTGAACTTGGTGAAATATCATTGAACCAAAAACTTTAATTCGAGAAGTTAAGTTATAAAAATAATTGTACAAGACTCACAAGTTGAGCTAACAATCGACAATCCTTATAAATGACCAACAATGTAATCACCAAGCCAATTAAAGTATATATGGTCATGAGAATAAAATTTCTATCTCAAAAATAAATTCATAAACTAATATGTACATAAAAGTGCTTGAATAACAATAATGAGTATATATATATACAAATACAAATATATACATACAATGTTAAGTGACATATATATAAATATATATATATATATATATATACACATATACATATAACATGAATATACAATATATATCTCAAAATATGTTATATAAACAATATGCACATAAAAGTGCTTGAATGATAATAATAAGTATATATATGTCAAATACAAATACAAAATGTACATACAATGAGTTAAGTGACAAAACAAAAATACAAACATATACATACATACATACATACATACATACATACATACATACATACATACATACATACATACATACATACATACATACATACATACATACATACATACATACATACATACATACATACATACATACATACATACATACATACATACATACATACATACATACATACATACATACATACATACATACATACATACATACATACATACATACATACATACATACATACATACATACATACATACATACATACATACATACATACATACATACATACATACATACATACATACATACATACATACATACATACATACATACATACATACATACATACATACATACATACATACATACATACATACATACATACATACATACATACATACATACATACATACATACATACATACATACATACATACATACATACATACATAATACATACATACATACATACATACATACATACATACATACATACATACATACATACATACATACATACATGCATAAAGATCTAGAGAAAGGATTCAATGATTCAACAAGAACAAGACCCAAGAGTCGGTAGTTGTAAGATTTGTTGTATATTTTCTAAATGGGTCTCATAAAATGGTTTTCTATGGAATAGAACACTCTTATATTTCTGTGATTTTTCATCAAGAATGATATTTTCAAAAGTTAGATTAAAGTTTATAGCTTGATCTTGTTCAAAAGTGTTAGATCTTAACATGCATGCTTAGATTTATACTAGTTTATGTTGATTTTGAATTTGGATGTGAGAAGGATCTTTGGATGACGATTGATGATTTTGAAATTGATAATAATCTGTAAATTTGATGTTAAGAGCTACAAAATAAAGTATTAATCTTGTAAATGATAAACTTAAGTGTTAATTAAGCAAGAATGGTCATTGGTGAGTTGATATAATCAAGAACATTCTGACAGAAATAATCTTCTGTTTTGGAACGGATAAACTGAGCATGTGAGGGCCGTTTCAAGCAAAACTTTCAAAATAAAAGTTGTAGATAAACGAGTTAAATTTAACCACCAACTGGAATCACTCAAAAATACTGAACCAAACAAAAGATATGATTTTTCTACTAAAACTGGTCAAAACTGCATTTTTGTCTGAATATTTTATCAATTTAACAATTTTATCTCCTAATCCATAAGGTTCCAGGAGGCCATACTTGGTGTAAAGTAAGTCCAATGTGTCCTAAACTTAAAATAAAATCATGGAATTTTTATTAAGAGCAAAACCCAAAGAACTTTTATAAAACTTTCGAGTATGCAAAACAGTGACTGTTTTGACCACTTCCATTTGGAAAAATATTTAGAGGTAGTAAACATTCTTTATAAATTAAGCCAAAATTCAAAATCCCCTCAAAAATTATACCCCAAAACCGGCCCCCCCATACCCCAAGACAATACCCCCAATCACATATTCACTAGTCTTTACAATTCCAAGGATTTTTACTCCAACACTCCAACCCTTTCTCACACTTAACACCACTCTTTTACACTTCCAACACACACACTTATCTCTCTCAAAAACTCTTTTCTTCCCTTCCTCTTCTCCATTTTCGGTCCAAAGAAACAAGAAAAACAAAGACAAAAATCAAATCTAAACAAAGATAATAATAAAGGGTTGTTAAGGATTAAGCAAGGGTTAATGCAAGATATGTTTAAGGGTTATGTTAAGCTTGGAATAAGGGTTATTAGGAGCACATAAGCCACGAAATTTTCTGCCCAAAATCATCTTCAAAACCGAGTTCAAGAAGGGTATAAATCTCCATCTCTTTGTTTAATCTATCTTGTTTTTGTACATATTAAAAGATCTTTATCAAAAATCATGTTTTTCTTTGATTTTCTTCTTGATTTAAACTCAATGAGGGCAAGGTTGATAGATCCTTATCTCACATGTTCATGCATGTAAAGATCTAGAGAAAGGATTCAATGATTCAACAAGAACAAGACCCAAGAGTCGGTAGTTGTAAGATTTGTTGTATATTTTCTAAATGGGTCTCATAAAATGGTTTTCTATGGAATAGAACACTCTTATATTTCTGTGATTTTTCATCAAGAATGATATTTTCAAAAGTTAGATTAAAGTTTATAGCTTGATCTTGTTCAAAAGTGTTAGATCTTAACATGCATGCTTAGATTTATACTAGTTTATGTTGATTTTGAATTTGGATGTGAGAAGGATCTTTGGATGACGATTGATGATTTTGAAATTGATAATAATCTGTAAATTTGATGTTAAGAGCTACAAAATAAAGTATTAATCTTGTAAATGATAAACTTAAGTGTTAATTAAGCAAGAATGGTCATTGGTGAGTTGATATAATCAAGAACATTCTGACAGAAATAATCTTCTGTTTTGGAACGGATAAACTGAGCATGTGAGGGCGTTTCAAGCAAAACTTTCAAAATAAAAGTTGTAGATAAACGAGTTAAATTTAACCACCAACTGGAATCACTCAAAAATACTGAACCAAACAAAAGATAATAATAAAGGGTTGTTAAGGATTAAGCAAGGGTTAATGCAAGATATGTTTAAGGGTTATGTTAAGCTTGGAATAAGGGTTATTAGGAGCACATAAGCCACGAAATTTTCTGCCCAAAATCATCTTCAAAACCGAGTTCAAGAAGGGTATAAATCTCCATCTCTTTGTTTAATCTATCTTGTTTTTGTACATATTAAAAGATCTTTATCAAAAATCATGTTTTTCTTTGATTTTCTTCTTGATTTAAACTCAATGAGGGCAAGGTTGATAGATCCTTATCTCACATGTTCATGCATGTAAAGATCTAGAGAAAGGATTCAATGATTCAACAAGAACAAGACCCAAGAGTCGGTAGTTGTAAGATTTGTTGTATATTTTCTAAATGGGTCTCATAAAATGGTTTTCTATGGAATAGAACACTCTTATATTTCTGTGATTTTTCATCAAGAATGATATTTTCAAAAGTTAGATTAAAGTTTATAGCTTGATCTTGTTCAAAAGTGTTAGATCTTAACATGCATGCTTAGATTTATACTAGTTTATGTTGATTTTGAATTTGGATGTGAGAAGGATCTTTGGATGACGATTGATGATTTTGAAATTGATAATAATCTGTAAATTTGATGTTAAGAGCTACAAAATAAAGTATTAATCTTGTAAATGATAAACTTAAGTGTTAATTAAGCAAGAATGGTCATTGGTGAGTTGATATAATCAAGAACATTCTGACAGAAATAATCTTCTGTTTTGGAACGGATAAACTGAGCATGTGAGGGCCGTTTCAAGCAAAACTTTCAAAATAAAAGTTGTAGATAAACGAGTTAAATTTAACCACCAACTGGAATCACTCAAAAATACTGAACCAAACAAAAGATATGATTTTTCTACTAAAACTGGTCAAAACTGCATTTTTGTCTGAATATTTTATCAATTTAACAATTTTTATCTCCTAATCCATAAGGTTCCAGGAGGCCATACTTGGTGTAAAGTAAGTCCAATGTGTCCTAAACTTAAAATAAAATCATGGAATTTTTATTAAGAGCAAAACCCAAAGAACTTTTATAAAACTTTCGAGTATGCAAAACAGTGACTGTTTTGACCACTTCCATTTGGAAAAATATTTAGAGGTAGTAAACATTCTTTATAAATTAAGCCAAAATTCACAAAATAAGTGGACACATATAGGTTATTTTATAAAAATCAGGAGGGTCCAAATAATTCGGTTTAACCCCAAAACAGTAGCCAACATTTCACAAAAATGTGAAGTAAAAACAGAAAATTCTGAAGTAAACCAATAATTTGTGTAATGGGCTAAAAGATACACTAAGGACCATAATGGGCTAACCCGGCCCAAATAATAAACCCATTTGAACCTTAAATTAGTAGGCCCACTGGGCCTAATAAACCATGTAGCCCAATAGCCAATATGACCCATTAAGCACATAACCCAAATAAGGTTAAGCCCAATAACTAAATTAAGCCCAAGTCACCTAAAAGCCCATAACACTTAGGCCCAATTTGGTAATGGCCCATAACACTTAAACGAATTTCATAAACCCAGATAATCATAAGATATATCGAGAAGTATGTGAGTTTGAAAGATAAGCGAAATCAAAGTAACACAAAAGATAATTAAGTGGAATGGACATAAGTAATTACGTTAACCAAACTATAAATTGATATCACAAATGCTAATTCGTGCTAAAATCGGTTACACATCAAATGATGAATAAGGATAATATAACTTAATATGGCATTCTCATATGATAACCTAAGATGCCAAACAAAACCACAAATGAAGGCAAGTTACCGAAATTCTAACCACTTATAACTACATATATAATGAAAGTGACCTTTTGCACCATCAATCTTTACAACCAAAAAGATGCGAATACTAGCAATACACTTGGATCCCATAATTGATGACAACATAATGAAAGTGATGTTAGAAATCCAAAAATAGTGATAAATTGTAATCTAGATTAGAGGAATTTCTTGTTATTAAATCATAGATAAATGATCACTAAGGTTGAGGGGCTAATTGTGACAATTAGCATAATTGTGTAGTTAGACTATAAATAGCCCTCTCATACCTTATAGATCAAAACTTTTGTATAATCCTTTCATAACTTTAATACCTGATAACTTTAACACACAGTTCTCTCTCAAAACACACACAAACACCAAGAACACACACTCACCAAATCCACCATTGATGACTTGAATTCGGTGTTATAAATCGTGTTATAACAAGTGGTATCAGAGAAAAACATCGATCTGACGATGATCCATAACTGAATTCAATCACAAATTCATCAAAATCAAATTTATTTACAATTTTAGTTCGTATTTTTCACCTACTGGTTCATCAAAATTCACACTTAAAAGTCACATAAAATCACAGTTATTTGTTCACCAATAGATTCGTGGTTGTTGAAAACATAATCCTGTCAAGTTTTAAGTTTCAATTCAATCTAATTCTCGAGATTGAATTTTGTGTTTTTGGCGCGAATTTGAGGGGTTTGAATCTGTTGTGTTTTGTGTTGAATTTTGTTCATACACTTGTTGCGGACGTGAATACAATCAGTTTGCAAGTGATTTCATGATTTAACTCCCAGTAATTCAAAAGTTATTGAAGCTTTCTGAAGTTGTTAATGGAGTTTTTTTGGAAAACTGATGAGATGAAGAAGATGACACCAAAACGATCTTCACTAGGACGATCTTCCCAAGATCGTCTTAGTCTTTGAAAGCTCGTTTTTCATTCTTGTGCTTTGTGGCTTGTTAGACGATCTTCACAAGATCATTCTAGACAAGTGTGTGTTGTGTAGTGTTTGTTTCTGGCTAATTAATCCGAAAGGATTGGTTTGGTCAATTCAAATACTTATAAGTTTTGGGAAAGAAACCTAAGACGATCTTCACCAAGATCGTTTCATTTCAAGACTTAACCAAATTTCTCAAAAACCTAAGACGATCTTCACCAAGATCGTTTCATTTCTTCAAAACCTAAGACGATCTTCACCAAGATCGTTTCATTTCTTCGAAACCTAAGACGATCTTCACCAAGATCGTTTCATTTCTTCGAAACCTAAGACGATCTTCACCAAGATCGTTTCATTTCTTCGAAACCTAAGACGATCTTCACCAAGATCGTTTCATTTCTTCGAAACCTAAGACGATCTTCAATCAAATATCGTCCCAGTTTTTTTTTAATCGTTTCAATCCAAAATCACTTTAATTCAAGATAATTTCACTTCAAGATCATTTCATTTCAAGACCGTTTCATTTCAAGATCGTTTCAATTTCAAGACTTAACCAAATTTCATCAAAAATCCTAAGACGATCTCACCTAGGACGATCTTGCTCAGAACGATCTCACCTAGAACGATCTTGCTTAGGACGATCTCTCCCAGAACGATCTTACCCAGGACGATCTTATCAAGATCGTTTCATTTTCTGATCTTAATTCAATTCAATTTTTTAAATCAAATCAAATTCAAATGGCTTCTCGTGAAGCATTGGCATTGGGTTCAGACACAAGACCTCCAGTTCTCTACCGTGGTTCCTATGGACTATGGAAGAAAAGATTTATGGACTATGTGGAAAGTCAAACAAATGGTCATATGATGAAAGATTCCATCCTTAATGGACTTGCCGTTCATCGCCATCCCACTACTGATGCAATAATTCTAACTCCTGATCTTTTGAATGCTGAACAAAAAGATCGAACAGCTGCAGATAACAGAGCTAGGTCATGCTTATACAAAACTCTACCGGATGAAATCTATGGCTCTGTTGATTCTTATGATATGGCCAAGGAGATATGGGATGAGGTGGCTAGACAGATGGAAGGAGCTGATGTGACTTCGACGATAAGATTGACCAATATTTTGACTGAGTTTGACAACTTCGCCAAATTGCCTAATGAATCTCTTGAAGCTGTCTACTACAGATTTTGCAATGTCATAAATGAACTGAGGAAGAACAATGTCAAGAAAACTGAGATTGAGTTAAACATCAAATTCATCAAAGCTCTTGGTCCAGAATGGGAAGATTTTGGAACACAGATCAAGCAACATCAAAATCTGACCAAGTTCACCATTCATACTCTTTATGAATCTTTCAAACTAAATGAAAACCAAGTCCTAAACAAAGCTTCATCAAACAAAATGCCAGAAGTTGTATCTTCTGATCCTTTGGCATTGATAGTTGAGAAGAAGATTTCTGAAGCTCTTAAGAGGCAAATGGTAGTTGTTTCTTCATCTGATGAGGAGGGAGATGATTTGATGGCTACAAGAGATGGTGTTTCAGATGAACTATATCAAGCTCTTGCCGCGGTAACAAAGCATATCAAGAGGAAATTTTACAAAGCGAGGCCAACAAACAACAATCTCCGCACTTCTTCTACAAGTGCATTTCCCAAGAAGGAACACTATCATCCTAAGAGTAATGAGCTAGGTGAAGCTAATGGATCAAGGTATGGTGAAAAGAAGGAAGTATATGAGAAACAAGTTGTTGAGAAGGGTAAGGCATCAGACAAAAAGTGCTACAATTGTGGTATTCCTGGACATTTTGCTGTTGATTGCAAACAACCTCGAAAGCGGAACTATGAGTATTACAAGCAGAAGATGCTGTTAGCCAAACAAGTCGAAGCAGGACATGCATTGCTAGCTGAAGATGACAAATGGCTGTTACTCACAGATGATGAAGATCAAGATCTCTCTGCTAATGTTTGCTATATGGCATTGAGATTGAGAATCTTGAAAAACAAGTTGAGGAACTTAAAAAGTATATACTTTTCTATCAAGAAAAGTTATATAAAGTTGAACAAAATCCTCTCTTGAATTTCACTGCCTATTTCAACAAGTCAAAAATTGACAAAACAGAACTTCTTCTCGGGTTGGGATTTGAGAATATCACACCATTACAAAAAGCCAAAGAGGAAATTGAACCCTTGTATGATGAAAAATTCCTACGACTTGGTATGATACAACAATTTATTCGTCCATTGGATGACGAATTTGAGACTGATGAAGTTGAGAGAATACCAAAACAAGAATTTTTGGTTAATTATGATGCAATAAATGATTCATACAAAACTAAGGAATCTTCAATTTTCAAATTGGAAGAAATTGAATCAAATTTTCAAAACCAAGAATCTGTCGGTACTCCACCTAAACCAACTAAAATGTACTTTCCAACCACATTTTTGGAAAAACAAATAGAAGGTTTACAACAAAAGGTGGAATCTCAACAAAAAGTTATTAATCACCTCAAGTCTCAAAGTCCGAATTCAGAGGATAAATGTATTGTTGTTGATACTAAGAAAGTTTGTGAGAATGTTTCTACTCAAACTAACCAAAGTGCTTTAGTAGACAATTCTACCCAAACTACTTGTGATTCATCTACCAATACCTCTACCCAGACCTTGACTGATTTTCTTCAGTGTACTTGTCAAAATACTGCTACATTTATAGCTGATGATTATGTGCAATCTGATTTATCTAATGAAGAACTTGCACATAGTTTAGTTTTGATATGGTACTTCTATAGGTTTTTCACATGCAATACTGTTGATGAGTTAGTTGTTCACCCTAAGCCTAGTGCTAGTATAGGTGTTGATACTTCTACTCAATTTTCTTGTGAAACCAAAGATGTGTCAGTTCAAGTTGACCTAATTTCTGAGACTACCCATATTGTGAAGTTGGACACCAAGATTCCTGATTGTTCAAAACTTTCAAATGAATCTAGAAAAGACCATTCAGATCTTGAAAAGACCAATCAAGATCTTGAAATTCAAAAGTCCAATGAATGGCTTCGGGCAAATGCAAGACAAATGGATGTTGATATTCTCAATAAAAAGCTTCAAGAAGCTAAACCAAACAATGTTGAATTCGAAAGGAAGATTTCTGATTTAAATCATAATTGTTTTCTAAAAGGCATTGAGATTGAGAATCTTGAAAAACAAGTTGAGGAACTTAAAAAGTATATACTTTTCTATCAAGAAAAGTTATATAAAGTTGAACAAAATCCTCTCTTGAATTTCACTGCCTATTTCAACAAGTCAAAAATTGACAAAACAGAACTTCTTCTCGGGTTGGGATTTGAGAATATCACACCATTACAAAAAGCCAAAGAGGAAATTGAACCCTTGTATGATGAAAAATTCCTACGACTTGGTATGATACAACAATTTATTCGTCCATTGGATGACGAATTTGAGACTGATGAAGTTGAGAGAATACCAAAACAAGAATTTTTGGTTAATTATGATGCAATAAATGATTCATACAAAACTAAGGAATCTTCAATTTTCAAATTGGAAGAAATTGAATCAAATTTTCAAAACCAAGAATCTGTCGGTACTCCACCTAAACCAACTAAAATGTACTTTCCAACCACATTTTTGGAAAAACAAATAGAAGGTTTACAACAAAAGGTGGAATCTCAAAAACCATGGTCCAAAGCTCCAACTTCATATTACTCAAAGAAACGAGTTAAGACCAAACTAGTCAAGACTGAACCAAAGACCATTAAGTTAGAAACCTTTATTGCTACCCCAGTGAAACATGTCAAAAAGGAACAAGCTGAAACCCCACTCAGGACAAAGTACACCAAAGTGAAACTTCCGAAAGACTATCCTAATGCTTCTCAATCTAGCTCTCAATCTAGCTCTTTACCTAAGGTGTCTAAGTCTAGCTCAGTTTCGCTAACTAAAGATACATCAAATGGTTCAACTAGATATAATCTAGCTCTCAATCTAGCTCTCAATCTAGCTCTCAATCTAGCTCTCAATCTAGCTCTCAATCTAGCTCTCAATCTAGCTCTCAATCTAGCTCTCAATCTAGCTCTCAATCTAGCTCTCAATCTAGCTCTCAATCTAGCTCTCAATCTAGCTCTCAATCTAGCTCTCAATCTAGCTCTCAATCTAGCTGTCAAGCAGACCCCACACAGGACAAAGTACACCAAAGTGAAACTTCCGAAAGACTATCCTAATGCTTCTCAATCTAGCTCTCAATCTAGCTTTATACCTAAAGTGTCTAAGTCTAGCTCAGTTTCGCTAACTAAGGATACATCAAATGGTACAACTAGATATAGGGATAGATATGGATGGTTTTCTCATGATAAACCAAAGAAGCAAGAAGTTTCCTCACCTCCAAAAGATTCCAAAAAGATGAAAGTGTTTAAAACTCCTAGTTCTAATCTTCTTAGTTTCAATTCAACAGGTGGAAAGAGCATAACTAGTGGTGCTAAATGGGTCGCTAATACATTAGTACCTAGGATCACTAGTAATCAAAAGGATGTTGAGAAAAAGAAGAAAAGAAAGAGGAGAAAGGCTGTTAATAGGAGGAAGGGTGTTCATGTTAATCAAAACAATTTTTCTTTGTCAAATATTGTTGAAAATGCCAAGGCAAGACCTTGTGAGCTTGTAAACAATCTTAATTCTCATACTTGTGTATCTGATGATGATGCTTGTAAACATGTTACTTTTAATTCTCATGTGAATGTTCGTACTTTTTATTCAAATGTGTTTGTTGATAATGTGCTTGTTAATGCTTATGTTGATTCGAAAACATGTTTGAATGCATATCCTAAGTTATATACCCTGCCTGTTTTAACTAACCATAAAGGACCCGTCTTCAAGTGGGTACCTAAAAACAGTTAAATTTCTTTGATTGCAAGAAATAACCATCTGTGTTTGGATACTCGATTCCGGGTGTTCGAAGCCAAAGATGTGTCAGTTCAAGTTGACCTAATTTCTGAGACTACCCATATTGTGAAGTTGGACACCAAGATTCCTGATTGTTCAAAACTTTCAAATGAATCTGAAACTAATCAATCTCCATTGAAATTTTCTTTTTCCAAAGATTTCACAAAGAATGATTTTGATAAATTCATGGAGGGAGAATATGTTTTTAATTCAGAAACTGAGAAAAAGATTGAATCTACCAAAATCAAAGTGGAAACATAAGTGGAATCTCAAAAACCATGGTCCAAAGCTCCAACTTCATATTACTCAAAGAAACGAGTTAAGACCAAACTAGTCAAGACTGAACCAAAGACCATTAAGTTAGAAACCTTTATTGCTACCCCAGTGAAACATGTCAAAAAGGAACAAGCTGAAACCCCACTCAGGACAAAGTACACCAAAGTGAAACTTCCGAAAGACTATCCTAATGCTTCTCAATCTAGCTCTCAATCTAGCTTTTACCTAAGGTGTCTAAGTCTAGCTCATTGCTAACTAAAGTCAACAGCCCAACAGCAATAGCTACACCAAAGTGAAACTTCCAAAAGACTATCCTAATGCTTCTCAATCTAGCTCTCAATCTAGCTTTATACCTAAAGTGTCTAAGTCTAGCTCAGTTTCGCTAACTAAGGATACATCAAATGGTACAACTAGATATAGGGATAGATATGGATGGTTTTCTCATGATAAACCAAAGAAGCAAGAAGTTTCCTCACCTCCAAAAGATTCCAAAAAGATGAAAGTGTTTAAAACTCCTAGTTCTAATCTTCTTAGTTTCAATTCAACAGGTGGAAAGAGCATAACTAGTGGTGCTAAATGGGTCGCTAATACATTAGTACCTAGGATCACTAGTAATCAAAAGGATGTTGAGAAAAAGAAGAAAAGAAAGAGGAGAAAGGCTGTTAATAGGAGGAAGGGTGTTCATGTTAATCAAAACAATTTTTCTTTGTCAAATATTGTTGAAAATGCCAAGGCAAGACCTTGTGAGCTTGTAAACAATCTTAATTCTCATACTTGTGTATCTGATGATGATGCTTGTAAACATGTTACTTTTAATTCTCATGTGAATGTTCGTACTTTTTATTCAAATGTGTTTGTTGATAATGTGCTTGTTAATGCTTATGTTGATTCGAAAACATGTTTGAATGCATATCCTAAGTTATATACCCTGCCTGTTTTAACTAACCATAAAGGACCCGTCTTCAAGTGGGTACCTAAAAACAGTTAAATTTCTTTGATTGCAGGAAATAACCATCTGTGTTTGGATACTCGATTCCGGGTGTTCGAAGCACATGACTGGAAATAAATCTTTGCTCAAGAATTTTGTTGAAAGATTCATGGGAACAGTTCGCTTTGGAAACAACAATTTCGCTCCTATATTAGGTTATGGAGACATTGAAAGAAATGGAATTATCATCAAGAAAGTTCACTATGTTGAAGGATTAAGTCACAACTTGTTCAGTGTTGGACAATTCTGTGATAACAATCTTCAAGTTCTGTTTCGAAAATCTCTTTGCAAAGTCCAAACTCTAGATGGAGTTGATATTCTTTGTGGTGACCGTGATGATAATCTTTTTACCGTCAATCTCGATGATAACCAACCAACCGATAATATTTGTCTCATTTCAAAGGCTACTTCAAAGAATTCTTGGTTATGGCATAGAAGGCTGTCGCATCTGAATTTTCAAACCATCAATATTTTGGTCAACAAGCATCTTGTTAAAGGCTTACCTGACTATAAGTATGAAAGTGAGCATGTTTGTCCTTCTTGTGCTGTTGGGAAGATTAAGAGAGCTTCTCATAAACCGAAGAAATCTCCAAATTCTTTAGCACCTCTTCATTTGCTTCACATGGATCTTTGTGGGCCGATGAAAGTACAAAGCCGAAATGGGAAGAAATACATCTTGGTTATTGTTGATGATTATTCAAGATATACTTGGGTCAAGTTCCTTGCATCCAAAGATGAAACAACTCAGATGTTGATAGATTTCATCACTAATACTCAAGTAAATCTTCAACTTCCAGTTCGTTACATCCGTTCGGATAACGGAACTGAGTTCAAGAATGCTGTTTTTGATGAATTCTGCAAATCCAAAGGTATCACTCATCAATTCTTAGCAGTTCGCACCCCACAACAAAACGGTGTTGTTGAAAGGAGAAATCGATCGCTGGTGGAAGCAGCAAGGACAATGCTTGCTTATTCCAAATTGCCATCCAATATGTGGGCTGAAGCTGTTGACACTGCATGTCACACTCAGAATCGGTCCATTATCAATCAGCGTTTCGAAAAGACTCCTTATGAGGTTATTAACAAACGCAAACCCAACATCAACTACTTTCATATATTTGGGTGTGTTTGTTATACTTTGAATGATCGGGAGAATCTTGGAAAGTTCGAGAAGAAAGGTGATGAAGGATATTTTGTTGGTTATTCCAAAACATCAATTGCCTATCGAATCTATAATCGTCGAACCAACACAATTCAAGAAACAATGAATGTTTGGTTTGATGAGATGTCAGGCATGATTTTTGAGCAAGAAGGTTTGCTGCCAACAAGTAATGATCCAAGTACTTCAAGTACTTCTACAAGGAATTCTACCTTAGCTTCTATATTCAAGAAGTTTCCAACTCCAACAAGTGATGAATTAGATATTCTTTTTGAAGAATTCTATAATTCTAAACCGATTCATGATCAAGAACCTCAGGTCATCTTTGAACCAATTCAAAACAATGAACCTCTTCATAACAACGATCCAGTTCCTGACAACATTCATGAATCTTCATCAAGTTCTTCAGAGCAAGAATCCTCTTCTACTGATATTTCTCCACCATCCTCTCAGGATAATTCTTCTCAAGTGAATGTTCAAGAACAACCTTCTCGATTAACTCAGACAAAAAATCCATTAAACACTCCAAATGTGTATGTACCACTTGATTTTGATCATCCAGCTTATGAGGAAAGAGTTATACCAAGTTATGACTCCATCTCTCAACAAAACTCAAGTTTTAATGATGGTGATGTTGATCTTCAACAACAAGATCCTCTTCTACTGATATTTCTCCACCATCCTCTCAGGATAATTCTTCTCAAGTGAATGTTCAAGAACAACCTTCTCGATTAACTCAGACAAAAAATCCATTAAACACTCCAAATGTGTATGTACCACTTGATTTTGATCATCCAGCTTATGAGGAAAGAGTTATACCAAGTTATGACTCCATCTCTCAACTAAACTCAAGTTTTAATGATGGTGATGTTGATCTTCAACAACAAGATCCTCTTTCTCATGCTCACAAGTGGACACGAATGCAGAAAGACCATCCTACTGATCAAATAATTGGAGATCCACAAGCAGGAGTAACTACTCGTACCTCAGTAAATGAGTGTCTTGTTGCACTTTCTCTTAGCAATATTGAACCCAAAACGGTATCTGAAGCTCTTCGTGATCCAGAGTGGGTTAAGGCAATGCAAGATGAACTCGCACAATTTGAAAGACTGAAGGTATGGAGATTAGTTCCAAATCCTAGAAAAGATGATCCAATCGGTACAAAGTGGATATTCAAAAACAAAAAGGATGAGAATGGAGTGGTAGTAAGGAATAAAGCTCGACTTGTTGCAAAGGGTTATTGCCAACAACCTGGTGTTGACTTCGACGAAACTTTTGCTCTAGTTGCAAGAATGGAGGCCATTCGAATATTCTTAGCTTATGCAGCATTCCAAAACTTTACTGTGTTTCAAATGGATGTGAAGACTGCTTTCTTGAATGGTGACCTCAAAGAAGAAGTTTACGTTGATCAACCAGAAGGTTTTGTTGATCCTCAAAGGCCAAACCATGTCTACAGGTTAGACAAGGCTCTCTACGGTCTTAAGCAAGCACCCCGAGCATGGTATGATTCTTTAACTACTTTCTTACTAAGAGGTGGCTTTACCAAAGGCACAATTGACCCTACCTTGTTCATTCGCAAACAAGGTAAGCACGTTCTACTTGTTCAAATATATGTTGATGACATTATTTTTGGGTCTTCAAATCAAACAATTACCAACTGGTATTTTTATATCACAAGGTAAATACATAAATGATATGTTGAAAAAGTTTGACATGACTTCATGTTCTTCAATTTCTACTCCGATGGCTGCTCGAACAAACATAAATACTGATACAAATGGAAAACCGTTTGACCAAAAGAGATATCGAAGTATGATTGGTTCGTTGTTGTACCTAACAGCATCTCGCCCAGATATAATGTTTGCAACATGTATGTGTGCTAGATATCAAGCTGCTCCAACTGATTTACATTATCAAGCTGTGAAACGAATCTTTCGTTATCTGAAGGGGACACCCGATTTAGGTCTCTGGTATCCAAGGGATACTGGATTCAATCTAACTGCATATTCAGATGCAGATCATGCAGGTTGTAAACTTGATCGCAAGAGCACTTCCGGTACTTTACAATTTTTAGGCGATAAAATTGTGAGTTGGTCTTCCAAGAAACAAAATTGTGTGTCTCTATCAACGGCTGAAGCAGAATATGTGGCTGCGGCTAGTTGTTGTGCTCAAGTTTTATGGATGAAGACACAACTAACTGATTATGGTCTGAAATATGATCATATCCCTATCTATTGTGATTCTCAGAGTGCCATTGCCATTGCAGTCAACTCAGTAAACCACTCTCGCTCAAAGCATATTGATGTTAGATATCATTTTCTCAAAGATCATATTGAGAAAGGTGACATCGAGCTCTACTTTGTGGGTACTGACTTTCAACTGGCAGATTTGTTCACAAAACCACTGGATGAAAAGAGGTTTAACTTTCTTATCTCCAAGCTAGGTATGTTAAATCTTAAACCTTAACTCTTTTGAAGGAATTCTTGACACATTCCAGAAAACCAAAATACAAAATTGCATATTTTCAAAAATAAACAAAAAGATATATTTCAGTGGCTTGCATATACTATGTATGCAACCCGTTCTTAAATGATATATTTATTTGTAGAGTGTTTTTACATTCTAAGCTTTTGTTATTATACATACAAATTGATATAAGATAACAAGGAATCGAACGCCTTTGTGTACTTCCAAGTGTTCTTATATGAATATGTATGTGTGATAGCAATCAAGTTATTCAAATAAAGTTTTCAAAACTCTCAATTGTTGATATGAGACGCAAAGGATCGAACGCCTTTGTGTACTTCCAAGTGTTCTTATATGAATATGTATGTGTGATAGCAATCAAGTTATTCAAATAAAGTTTTCAAAACTCTCAATTGTTGATATGAGACGCAAAGGATCGAACGCCTTTGTGTACTCCCTTGTTGTCTCATCTTGAACAATTGCTTGGGTTAATTTTTTGCTTAAATGTTTTAATTGCCTCCAACGTGTTGTTGTAAGATGCGACGGATTGAACGCCTTTGTGTACTTCCAAGTGTTCTTATATGAATATGTATGTGTGATAGCAATCAAGTTATTCAAATAAAGTTTTCAAAACTCTCAATTGTTGATATGAGACGCAAAGGATCGAACGCCTTTGTGTACTTCCAAGTGTTCTTATATGAATATGTATGTGTGATAGCAATCAAGTTATTCAAATAAAGTTTTCAAAACTCTCAATTGTTGATATGAGACAAAGGATCGAACGCCTTTGTGTACTTCCAAGTGTTCTTATATGAATATGTATGTGTGATAGCAATCAAGTTATTCAAATAAAGTTTTCAAAACTCTCAATTGTTGATATGAGACGCAAAGGATCGAACGCCTTTGTGTACTTCCTTGTTGTCTCATCTTGAACAATTGCTTGGGTTAATTTTTTGCTTAAATGTTTTAATTGCCTCCAACGTGTTGTTGTAAGATGCGACGGATTGAACGCCTTTGTGTACTCCCTAACTGTCTTACTATCAACATTGTTGTTGAAGCAAAACTTTATGTTTTTCAAATAAAAATCTTGTTCACAATAGACTCTCAAATGTTTGATCTCACAAAACCAATTTTTGCTCCACCTTTCTATGAAAATTTTTGATCTATTCTTGCATAGATTAAGGAGGAGTTTGTGATTTCAACAACCTTCAAAACTTCAAATGTGTTTCAAATGTTTTTTCATGCACACATTTGATGTTTTTTCCAATGATTTTCAATCAAATGGAGTTCGGTGATTAGTTTGCACATGAGTGATAAGTATTTCTCAAAATTTACTCCCTGAATTTCATCATCACCGATGAGTTCTAACCCCGGAGTATTCACTTCTTTCATTAGATGGTGAGGGTATTTTGAGTGATGTTGTTTTGTGCAAATAGGATGGAGGGAGTAAAGTCGAAAAGTGAGAGGTTAAGGTGATATGATGTGAGAAAGGGCTAAAATAAACAAAAGCCCTCCCTAAATTCTCAAAAAGCCGGGTAAACACGTTTCTATCGGATTTCATTTGTTGATTTCTTGATATTGAAGAAGTCTTCATGGACCGAGTGAAGCGATGCACATCTTTACCTAACCACTCAAGTGTTTCTTAACAAATACTTGTTTCATTTCTCACAGAGTTTTTCACATTTCTATTGACTCTTCATTCGGAAGATGTTGATATTGAAAAAGGGCGACATTCTACTCCAGTCCCCGACTTCATTTGATCACGCTGTGTCTAGAGCTATTTTGATTGATCATTAACTTGATCATCCTTTTTTTTAGGACACATTAGAGTCATGTCTTTGTGATATTATTGCTTATCTTTGTGATATAGCCGGAACATTTGTAGTGATATCTTAATTGATATTCCACGATGATCGAATGAAAATCCTACCAATGCTAACATCCTTTCCAACATTGAACGTAGGTCTCACATTTTCATTTTATGAATTTGTTGAGTTAACGAGAAGTCTATGTGACCTCAGATGTTATTTCCCAAAAGTCTTTGAGGATAGTAAGACATGGTCATCGAACGCCTTTGTGACACTGACCATGAATTACATTCTTTAAAGCACTCTCGTGGTTGAAAAGCCGCAGATCGAACTATGTTAGAAAATTGTTTTGTGCATATCTCAATGATACATAGGAAATCCGAAAAATGTTATACATTTCAATCGGTCATTTCATTAATCCTTTTGATTTTTGAACATGCTAACGAATCATTTTTATCCGGTTTCACTTCTCATCACACAAACACAGAAAACACCAACACCATGATATAACGTTAGTACCAACAACTTCTATCTTACATTTTAGTCACCCCTAGGATTTCTTGGGTTGGGCTAATGGTTTGGGTTGATGTTTTGATGGTTGACATTTCTTCATGTGCTCATGTTATTCCTTTTGACATTTAATCAATCAAATGTGTACATAATGACATTGGTTCCCAATTTTGTCATTATGAGGGGGAGAAAATATTATGATTGATTTACTGATTGATAAGGAAACAAGGAGAAAAGTTTGTGTTTGGTTGTTTCAATAGGTTTTAGGTTTTTCAAAGTTTGTGTATAGAGGGAGAAAATTCTTCATGATGTGTCAATAGTCTCTTGTATTCAGATTTTCACTAGATTTTAGTTGATTGAGATTTTGGCTTTAAAAAGGGGGAATCTGAATTAACTTCAAAGATAAGAATGAAACCGAAGATGAAAGATTTTCACTAGATTTTAGTTGATTGAGATTTTGGCTTTAAAAAGGGGGAATCTGAATTAACTTCAAAGATAAGAATGAAACCGAAGATGAAAGATTTTCACTTAAGATGCTTCAAAAATCCAAAGACACTCCAAAATGTTTATACTCATGGATTGAGGGGGAGCATGATTACTTCATAAGAATTTCATCCAAACTTCATTCAAATGCTTACTCTCCAAAGTGTTCAAGTTGATGTGAAAAAGATCAAAGCTTCAAAAAGGTTGAAAGATTTGTCAGAAGATTCAAGTCAAAGAAGTAAAGCTTCAAAAGAGTCTTCATCAAACACACTTCATGCAAGATCTTCAATTCATACAACTACATTTTATCAAGAAACTATAGTGCATACATCAAGGGGGAGAGTACATATTCATGAAAATTTATTTCAAGAAGATGAGATTCACTCAAGAATCAAAGAATGAAGAATCGATAAGTTGAATTTCACTCAAAATTCGAAGATTGAAAAATCAAAACCAAGATTCATACCTTCCGCATTTCAAAAGACAACTCTGATTCATGATTCAACAATCCTCGAAGATTCAAAACACACGCATTCATTATTCTCTGTTCAAAAAGAACATTGAGAATCATCACATGATTTAATTTCAAGAAGTCCAAGACCAAGACTGAATCAAGTTTTCAAAGACAAAAGAGAAAGCTTTGAAGACTTGTTTCAACACTCCAATTGTCTTCACCACCGGGCTCATCAAATTCATTCCTACAAGACAATATAACACGTACTTCATTCATTACAATGTATCACTAAGGGGGAGAATGTTAGAAATCCAAAAATAGTGATAAATTGTAATCTAGATTAGAGGAATTTCTTGTTATTAAATCATAGATAAATGATCACTAAGGTTGAGGGGCTAATTGTGACAATTAGCATAATTGTGTAGTTAGACTATAAATAGCCCTATCATACCTTATAGATCAAAACTTTTGTATAATCCTTTCATAACTTTAATACCTGATAACTTTAACACACAGTTCTCTCTCAAAACACACACAAACACCAAGAACACACACTCACCAAATCCACCATTGATGACTTGAATTCGGTGTTATAAATCGTGTTATAACAAGTGACATTTCTTCATGTGCTCATGTTATTCCTTTTGACATTTAATCAATCAAATGTGTACATAATGACATTGGTTCCCAATTTTGTCATTATGAGGGGGAGAAAATATTATGATTGATTTACTGATTGATAAGGAAACAAGGAGAAAAGTTTGTGTATAGAGGGAGAAAATTCTTCATGATGTGTCAATAGTCTCTTGTATTCAGATTTTCACTAGATTTTAGTTGATTGAGATTTTGGCTTTAAAAAGGGGGAATCTGAATTAACTTCAAAGATAAGAATGAAACCGAAGATGAAAGATTTTCACTTAAGATGCTTCAAAAATCCAAAGACACTCCAAAATGTTTATACTCATGGATTGAGGGGGAGCATGATTACTTCATAAGAATTTCATCCAAACTTCATTCAAATGCTTACTCTCCAAAGTGTTCAAGTTGATGTGAAAAAGATCAAAGCTTCAAAAAGGTTGAAAGATTTGTCAGAAGATTCAAGTCAAAGAAGTAAAGCTTCAAAAGAGTCTTCATCAAACACACTTCATGCAAGATCTTCAATTCATACAACTACATTTTATCAAGAAACTATAGTGCATACATCAAGGGGGAGAGTACATATTCATGAAAATTTATTTCAAGAAGATGAGATTCACTCAAGAATCAAAGAATGAAGAATCGATAAGTTGAATTTCACTCAAAATTCGAAGATTGAAAAATCAAAACCAAGATTCATACCTTCCGCATTTCAAAAGACAACTCTGATTCATGATTCAACAATCCTCGAAGATTCAAAACACACGCATTCATTATTCTCTGTTCAAAAAGAACATTGAGAATCATCACATGATTTAATTTCAAGAAGTCCAAGACCAAGACTGAATCAAGTTTTCAAAGACAAAAGAGAAAGCTTTGAAGACTTGTTTCAACACTCCAATTGTCTTCACCACCGGGCTCATCAAATTCATTCCTACAAGACAATATAACACGTACTTCATTCATTACAATGTATCACTAAGGGGGAGAATGTTAGAAATCCAAAAATAGTGATAAATTGTAATCTAGATTAGAGGAATTTCTTGTTATTAAATCATAGATAAATGATCACTAAGGTTGAGGGGCTAATTGTGACAATTAGCATAATTGTGTAGTTAGACTATAAATAGCCCTATCATACCTTATAGATCATAACTTTTGTATAATCCTTTCATAACTTTAATACCTGATAACTTTAACACACAGTTCTCTCTCAAAACACACACAAACACCAAGAACACACACTCACCAAATCCACCATTGATGACTTGAATTCGGTGTTATAAATCGTGTTATAACAAGTGACATTTCTAAGTGATGGCTTAAGATAGGAACTTACGTATATTAGTCCTCTAGTAGGGATAGTCTTGGCTTTGAAATGTGGTTGAGGACCATGATGGAATATATGATCAAGGAAGCTATAGATGGGAAGTACCCATTTTGGATAAGTAGATATAATGCTCGGCATATCAAGGTGAGTCATAGCCCCCTTTCAAACTCTTTTATATGTTTTACTTGCGGGGTGAAAAGCATGATTAATTAAAATGACTTTCTCTTATGAAATGATTCTTTGAAATAATGATAATGATATGGGAATTATATTGTATATTCAACGTGTTATATGTTATATGATGAGCTTGAGTACTGTCAAACGGTGGTCCCCTATACACTACTATTAACTCATTGAGGCCTGTAGTTAGAGGGTTGCGCAACTAGGATTCGTCCCCTCACTGACATCAGTGGCGACAGGTTGATTGGCCGCCTACGTGGCCGCCTTCAACGGTGTCGGTCATGGGGTGCTCTAATCTACTTTATATATTATTGGTCGTCTCCATGGCACAACCCATTCATTATTATTATTGCACGTGATTGACAGCATGTGCTACTGTTATCATATCTTTGGGACATATCATCATTATTATTATTTGGACGTGAAAGGGTCTTAGTAGTGGCTCAAGCACAAACTCATCGAATTATGCCTTTGGATAAATATTATTGATTATTACTTATGGTTGGATATTATGGATTGAACATACGGTTTGGGTATTGGACCTTATATGGAATCTCGAAAGTTGTTGAAAGTGGCGATATTGAAGTATTGATGACCGAATGGTTTTGGTATGATGAATGATTAATCGGTTGATATATTTTTCTCTCACGATAAATGTGACAAATGAGAACTTTATAATTTACCATGGATTTTTCAAAGTCTTGAAATGACGTTATGGTATTTTGAAAACTTGATGGTTTGATATGGGAATTTTTGTCGGTCATGTGGTTTGGGTGAATTGATATGAAATAATATATTTTCTAAGTTTGTTTTGAAATGGATATGTAACGAGATTTACTTGCAAACCTATGCACTCACCAACTACATTTTCGTAGTTGACACTTTTTCTTCATGTTTTTCAGGATTTAGCATTAGCTTTGAGGAAACGTATGCATCATGATTGTTTGCATTGCACTTTGGAGTCAAAGATCAAACCTTGTGATGGGCAATGGAATCCGCCTTGATCATTGTAGAATATCGTTTCATGTATTTGTTAATTGTCTCGTGGACTTAATATCCAAGTGCGGTAGACGCATTGTACTTGGGGATTGGTTCACATGCTTGTGCATTTGTAAAATTCTTTTATTAAATAAAGCTATGGTGAATGTTATTTATAATCCTTTGTTTTGAATACTCGACTTTCTGTACATCTCATTGTTCCGCCTTAGTTGGGGTGTTAGATCTCATACATATAAACATCTAACTTTTATATATCCTTTGAAAATCATATTTTTATATAAAATCACATAAACTTAAAGGTATTTTAGTTGATAAAAACTCATTTTAATGAAACCCATTTTACAAATCCATAGCACATCTTACAACTACTAACTCTTGGATCTTGTTCTCGTTGAATCCTTGAATCCTTTCTCTAGATCTTTACATGCATGAACATGTGAGATAATGATCTATCAACTTTGCCCTCATTGAGTTTAAATGAAGAATAAAATGAAAGAAAATATAGTAGAAGTTTTATAGAATCTTTTGAAGGAAACAAGTTTAACAAGGAGTTTATTATCAACCTTTAGAGATCCGAAATATGTGTGCATGGGGGCTGATTTTCGTGACTAAATGACTCCAAATCGACTCCAAGCTTGATTCTAGATGATGGATTAACAAGAAAGATTATTATTACAATAGATTAGATTAGATTTGAGCTTCCTTTTTGCTTGCAAGATCCGAATTTATGAAGAAAAGTAAGAAGAAAGTTTGAGAGAAAGTTGAGAGAGTTAGAGAGGAGTGTGTGTGTTGTGTTGTGTGAGAATTGAGAGTGTGGGTGCTTTTTCCCAGCCCTATTCACGTGATGGAGGGACAAAATGAGGTGTGGGGAGTGTGTCTATTGGTTGAGGAGGTTGTAGGTTGGATGCCCATTGGCTAGGAGATGTGGGGTGGTGTTTGGTGATGTATTTGAATGGTGTGTGTGAGGGAAAGGGGGTGTTTGGCCGTGAGAGAGGGAGAAAGAGTGGGTTGGGAGGATGCTCATTGGTCAAGTTAAGTGGTAGGGGGTCATGGATTGGCTAGGTGAAAGTGTGTATGCAAATGAGATTCAAAATCATGTCTAGGTTCATAAAATGGATAACTTTTGTATAAATTGTATGGAGATGGATAGATTATGTAAGTACATGTTTCTTTGTTATAAAAATAATAGTTGTAAGAATTTTATGTAAGGGTATATATATATGTATGTATGTGTATATATTTGTGTTTTAATTTGTTACTTAACTCTTTGTTTATAAGCTTCTATTTATATTAGGCATAAATATACTTATTATTATTTTTCAAGCACTTTTATGTGCATAATGGTTTATCAATATATAATTGAGATAGTCATTTTATTTTCATGACCATATATACTTTAATTGGCATGATTAATTAAATTGTTGGACATTTGTAAGATTTATTGACTTTGTCACAAGTTGTGAGTCTTACCTTATTATTTATATAGTTTGACTTCTTGAAATGAAGTTTTTGGTTCATTGACATTTCATCAAGTTCAATTAGAACTAATTTATAGCTTGAGATTGTCTTGAATGATTATAGTTATTGTTTATGGCAAATCTAAGATAGCTAGTCATCTATGGTATTTCATTGGACTAGAGGACAATTATCACTATGCCTTAAATGGCTAGAACATCAATTCTCTTAATAAACCTCTGAGGATATATGTCTAGATAAGTCCAGGTAGATTGTCCAAGTCGGATTTTGAGGGTTGTTACAGTCAAAATGTAAAAATATACTTAAAAAGAAATTAAGATATTCAAATGTAAATACTGAATGCGAAATCATATCAAGGCTGGATGATGTAGCAGGGTTTCTTTTTGTAACACCCCAAAATTTTAAGGTAAAGAAATTAACCCCTTTTTTTTTATAGTTTTGACATTAAAATAAGTTCCTAATATTTTATTTTTGGATATGGGGTTAATTTAGTTAGAACTTTAACGGATAGCGGGTATTTTCTCACCAAAATTACAGAAGGGGCGTGGCACCTCATTAGGATGCCAGCCATGTTTTCCCTCCTTAGTCATCATTCCATTATCATCTTCTCCAAGCTTCTTCAATCCTAACCTATCTCAAATCTAAATCTTCCATCAATTCAAGTAATTCATCAAATAATAACATTGGCAATAATCTTATATTATCTAAGAAAAATTGAAAGGGTAGGGTTTGTGAGGTGGTGTTGGTGGCCGAAATTAAGAAAGAAAAAGAAGGAAAGAAGAATTTGTGAATCAAAGTTTAATTCCTTGAATTCTTGAGGTATTGATTCCTTGACCTAGTTTCAATTTCTTTTATGAATTAGGGTTCTTGAGTACTCAAATTTGGGGATTTTGCTAGAAGTTGAGTTTGATATATATTTTCCCCAAATTCTTGTTCATACTAGCTTATTGTTGAGTTGCTTAATGTATTTAACTATAAATATATGTGTTGACATCAAAGTATTGATTTTGAGAAAGTGATGATTATCACTAGTTAATTATTGTTGATAAAAGTAATGATGATAATGATAGATTGATTTCAATAAGCAAGTTTTGGATGAAAAGCAACTCAATGATAAAGTGTGATGATTTTGGGTTAGGAATGCTAGTGAAATGTTAAGAATGACTTAGTGAGTTAGTCAAGATTGTGAAAGTTAGCTTATGCATATTTTGATGTGATGATAGGTTGAAAGCTTGTATTTGTGCATTGCCACTATATCGAGTTGTTGTTCGGGTCGCGAAGGAGGTGAGTATATTTGCATACCTTTATGTATACGTTAGGTCGATTTCCATATGATGATGGATTTCATGTATGGAAATCGATTTGGCGTTAAAGCCCATGTGGGGCAATGTGATGAATGAGGCCTAAGAACCTCTTGTTATGTGATTTATGAGGCCTAAGAACCTCTTGTGAATGAGGCCTAAGAACCTCTTGTGAATGAGGCCTAAGAACCTCTTGTGAATGGGGCCTAAGAATCCCAAGTATATGATATTGTTTGTGTTGAATTGCTTATATGGATCCATGTATAGCGTTAAAGTACAAAGGTGAGCATGTAGGTATGGCACGACGGTGCCATATGCTACATGTAATAGTCCTTTGTGCGTTGCCCTCCTTCGTGTATATAAATGTATGCAAGTATATTCACTAAGCATTCGCTTACGTTTTAGTTGTTTCCCTTTTTCATAGGCGGTTCTGGAAGAAGGAACTAGGACTTTGTTTAATTGAAGTTGAAGTTGCTTTTGGAAAGCTGGGAGGTATTGCCATTCATGGAAGAATGGTATTTTGTGTAGACACTTAGATATCCCACCTCATTATGGCTCATGATACTTTGTCATTTTGGTAAATTTGGTTTAGTAAATGTTTGCAAATATGAAGTTTGTATAGTCTTTTGGTACTTGAATATGTTGGTTTGACTTGAAAGACGTCAATATGGGTAAATGACCCATTTGGTTGTGTTTGTGGATGTTGGTTCAAATGGATGTTATAGCTATGCTTGTAAATGTGTCAAATACTTGTTTGAACTCAGAAATGTGTTATTATGAGGT
The DNA here is from genome assembly GCA_034093135.1 of Erigeron breviscapus. Lineage (NCBI taxonomy): Eukaryota > Viridiplantae > Streptophyta > Magnoliopsida > Asterales > Asteraceae > Erigeron > Erigeron breviscapus. The sequence goes on from CM067167.1 coordinate 260,221,284, forward strand.
CTGGTTTTGAGTTGGATGAGTTGCACGTTGAGCTAAGTGTCAAAATTAAGTTTTGGTTTTGTCAGGTATGGATATGCGCCGCATATTAGAGTCATGCGTCGCATATCCGATAGTTTTAGTTTTGTGCGTCGCATTTGCATTCAATTTCACAAAATATGCGCCGCATATCGGGAAAAAAAACTTCTTATTTTCCTTAAATCGAGTCGTGTCGTTTCACTTTTATACAAACTCTTCCAGAGAAGTAATATCTTAACTTTGATTACGCAATTTACCGAGTTTCAATTGATGTCTTGCAAAAAAATAATTTTATTTTCATTAGCCATAGTTCTTAAATAAAAAATAGCAGTTGGTTTGTAGGTTTTCAATGATTTTGTGTGTTGTGATTTTATTTGTAGGATTCGGTTTATATAAGAAGAATATGTATTCTAAATATAGTTTGATTCAAATTACTAATAACAACAATGATAATTCTAATTATAGTCCGATTATAATTACTAATAACAACAATGATAATTCTAATTATAGTCCGATTACAATTACTAATAACAACAATATTACAATTAGTTTGATTACAATTAGATAAGATATTGAGAGTTTGTACCTTCTTGTGTTTATGTAGACAACTGTTACTCCATATATGAAAAGAGATTAGTTTTAATGATTATTTGGTTGGAGTGTTTGAGTAGGATTTTTTTGAAGTGCTTGTGTGTATATATCTTAGTCAGCTATTTGGTTTTATTTATTTCTATATTACTAATATTCAATATATTAATATTATATAGCAAATTTATAGATATGGTGAAGTTCAATCTGTTTTCTTTTTTTTTTTTATATACTATTACCAATATTGAGTATATATCTTAATATTATAAACCAAGTTAATAGCTATGGTGGACTTAAAGTTTATCCAAATTGGTTGGCTTATTTAGAATTATAGTCAATCCAAATTTGTGAATACAATCTTAATTTAATTACATGTTAAAAATTTTAACTTAGAGAAATACATGAATATATATTACTGTATGAAATGGTATATATGAGATATATCTAGATTAGACATTGTGTAATAAAATATTAATTATTTTTAAATTGAGTTAAAGTGTAATTGATGATGGAAAACCAAAAAGTATAAATTAATTATTTTTAAATTGGGTTAAAGTGTAAATTGTTGATGAAAAACCAAAAAGTGTAAATTAATTATTTTTAAATTGGGTTAAAGTGTAAATTTTTGATGGAAAACCAAAAAGTGTAAATTAATTATTTTTAAATTGGGTTAAAAGTGTAAATTAATTTAGACATGTGCTAATTTAATTAATTTGAGAAATTGAAGGCTGTGATTGATCAATTGAGGTTAGATCAGTTGCCTTTTAGTATATATTAAGATTAAGATTCACTTTTTACCTAAGTTTTCAACCAAACTAAAATTCAAATTACATGTTGTTAGTTATATACACATGATACAAATTGGTTATACCAAAAGTTCTCATCCATACATTAACCTTTTGAAAATAGGGGTGATATATCACATGTAAAAAACTAAAAATTTTGATGCAGACGGTAAAAGCCAATGATCCATAACTATGATGTATGATTCAAAATTTATAGTAACTTTATCAACCGCACCGACCTACGTTTTGAAAATATATATGTTGGTAACTAGAGGAGTACCCGCGCAATACGACGGCGGTGGCGACGATGGGTGGTGGTGGCAGCGGTGTCAGGTGGCAGTGGCGGCGGCGGCAGTGGTGGAGGTGACGGGGGGTGGCGGTAGCGGTGAGGTTATTGATGTAAAAGGGTGTAATGTAGCAATTTTAAGGGTTGATGGATGTATGTTGTAGATCATTTCATAAAGAGTAGAGTTAATTTCACGGATCGTCCCTGTGGTTTGCCCTAAACATCACGTTTCGTCCTTTAATTTTTAAAATGACACGGGTGATCCTTTATAGGTGGATAAGGTTCTGATCCAGTCCTTTAGTTTAATGTCCGTTTACTAGACTCTGTTTTCTCCCTCACGTGCAGCCCACGTGAGGGTATTTTCGTCCGTGCAACCACCACAGTCTTCTTTTTTCTTCCTTTTATATATCCTTTTCGTCTTTTTCATTCCCTTTTTCATTTAAACCAACAAAAATTAAACCAAATTCTCTCTTCTCTCTCTATTTATCTCTTTCTTTTTTCTGGGTATTATACGAACACCCAAAAAATGGTATATTGCTGGTGTGGCAAGCAAGCAATAATATGAACTTCATGGACCGACGGAACGCAGGAAGACGTTTTTACTCATGTCCCAACCAGGTTTGTTTTGTTACAAGTTTCAAATAGGTTTGAAATATTTGACCTAATTCGTTGTTTGTATGTGGATTAGGGTTCCAAATGTAGATTCATTGGATGGGTAGATCTTGCAATGTGTCAGCGAGCCATGATGATTATACTAGGTTTGTTGAGGTCAAAGAATGAGGTCGAAGCAGAATTAAAACAGAAAGAAAAAGAGGTGCAGAAATGGAAGAAACTCTTAGTTGTTAGGTGGATTGTATTTGTGATTTTTGTACTTTTCTGTTAAGTTTGTAGCAAAAAAAAGTGTATTTTGTGTTTGTATATTTATGTAACTTTGGAATGGCAGCCTACTTGTGTTTTGTGTTTGTTACTACTTATGTGTGCTGGAATGCAAGTATCAATAATAATGTAGTGGTATAAAACATGCATAACACAATACTTTGTTAGGACCAGTTCACCTGGTAAACTGGCCAGTCTCCAGTTGCATCTGGAGACCCAGTGAAACTGTCCAGTGAACTGGAGACCCAGATGATTTGTCCAGAAATATATTGAAGTCCAGTTGCACCGTACAGTCAACGTAACTGAAGACTTCCTCCAGTTGAGAACTGACCAGTTGAAGAATCATTCCAGTTGAAGTCGAAGACAACAAATGGAAGATAGAGAATGGCAATGGCAGCGAAGCCCAGTTGACATTCTAGTCAGTTACAAACTAGAGACCATCAGTGGAAAGCTCTTACAAAGCTTTACACTGATTACGAGGAATTGACTTATATGCTTTATGTACCTTTACCCGGATAATAAGCCTTATCTTATTATTTAAGTAATAAAAGGTACATAAAGGTGGTTGAGTAAAGTTGCTTTATCATGCGACTTTACACTGCTTTTTAAGGAATTAAATGCTATTCCTTAAATGATCTCAACCACATTTGTAAGGCTAAAGTTAACATCCCAAATGTTAACTTTGCCTATAAATACAAGTCATTGCACAACAAGAATACCAAGTGAAAAACATACAACACTTCACACTTTGCAAACCTGCAATATTCTTGGTGAACTTGTGCAATATTCTCTCAATCGCTAAAAGGAACATTTCACAACTTTAAGTGTTTCGATTGTCTTGAGAAATTCCGAGTGTAGATCAATTGTATTTCATAGGTTGTTAGGATATTTACATTCTTTGTATTATCTTGGTTCCGCAACAACCTTGTAATTTGTTTAACATCAATAAATAAATTACACTTGAAAACTACATATTGTCTCATCAAGTTATCTTACAAGTATTTTGTATTATTGCATTATTCTTTACTTATTGTCATTTAAATAAGTAATCTATCTAGAACTTGGTATATACACACTGCAACTGGTCGTCTCCAGTTCAGTGCATATATTGCAAAGTAACTCCACCATCGACATAGAGGTGTCTTCAGGTAGTGCCATCTATTGAGTTGGGACTTACAAGTGGTATCAGAGCAAAAGGCTAATAAAATTGCCTAGATCTGCTAAGATGAACACTACTGAAGGTGGAGATGGTTCTGGTTCAGGTGAAACCCCCTTGAATAATAATGCACAACCTTTTCAAAATGTTAATTCAAACCCTCCTCTTTCTACTGCCCCAAGTCACGTCCATGTACATTATTCTAACACTCCTATTCCCAAATTCGATGGAAACAGTGAGACTTTTGGTACATGGAAGGCTAGGATGCTTTTGCATTTTGGTGGGATTGAAAGGTATATGTTGAAAATCCTTAAGGATGGACCATATATACCCATGTCTCTTGGGGTCAGTCCTCTTCTTGATCCAACTGGAAGAAGAGGTTCAAGAGAAAAGCTCGAAGACCATTGGTCTGATGAGGATCGTAGACTTGTTGATCTGGACACCAGACTCAAGAACATGATCCTTGGAGCTGTCCCTGAAGATCTAATTCCAACACTTGTGTTGTTCCCCAGTGCCAAGTCAATGTGGGATGAATTAGTTATTCAGTTTGAAGGAGGTGATGACACTATTGTCACCAGAAAAGTTGCCTTGAACAAGAAGTATGAATCCTTCTTTGCCTTGCCCAATGAAAGTCTAACTGGTACATACACCAGATTTTCTAGCCTCATTAATCAGCTGAGAGGCTTGGGTGTAGAGAAGGATAAGGATATTCTTCTTCAGAAGTTTTGTGATATTCTTCCTTCCAAATGGGAAAACATGGTTCTTGTCTTGAGACAAGGTAAAACCTTGCACAGCCATACTCTTGCATCACTCTATGGAGCCTTCAGATTCACTGAAGATAATAATGCTGCAAGACTGGTGGCTGAGCAAGATGCCATGAACCATGCCCAGAGTTCCAAGGTTGCTAGTGTACCTGAGCGACCTTGTGCTGCCTTAATGTCTGCAGAGAGTGTCCAGGCACACTCGATGAAGGAGATGTTAAACAGTTTCTTGAACTCTGGCCTGACCACTAAAAACAGTGATGGTTGTAATGAAACTGACGATGATGATCTGGTCGCCATGATTGCTAAAACCTTTAACAGGTTTAAGCATAAATCTAAAAGATTTAATGGCCCCAACAATGCTTCCAGCTCCAGCTCTCTGGATAAGACCAATCTTACATGCTATAAGTATGGCAAGAAAGGTCATTTTATGAAGGAATGCAGATCTAGTCAGTTGAACAACCAAACTGGCCCCCCTGTCCCTAATTTCAATCGGCCTGATGATAGCTACAAAGCAAAATACAAGAAGCTTAAGGCCCAGATTGCCCTCCTGTCCATGGAAAAGGAAAAGGATCAGTGCTTAATGGCACAAACTGAGGGAAAATGGGAGTACTCTGATGACTCATCAGTTGATGAAGAAGAGGAAAGGGACGTGTGTTTCATGGCCTTGGAAGATCAACAGCAGCAGCACGTGGCAAAAGAAGATGTCATCACTGGAAGATGGGTGGACATCATCTTGAAAAAGGTATGTGACTATGATAACCAGGTTGACCCTGAACTAAAACTGGACCTGGCTGAATCATTAAGTGGTGATTTAGCTTATGTGGAAACTGTAAGAGCTGAAAGTGAAAGATATCTTGACACTATCTTAATTGAACTGAACAATGTTAAACCACAACTGAATGATTTACAAAGTGTCCAGTTGGCTCTCAAGGAGTCAGTTTTAAAGATTGAGGCTTTAGAACTTGATAATCAAAAATTATTTTCTGATCTTGAAAAAGAACAAAAGATTATCAAGTCATGGGTAAAAGCATCTGGTAAAAACTATGATGCATTTTCAAGAACTATCGATGCCCAGAAGAATGCATGGAAATCTGGAGATCTGGAGATGGCAGCTCTCATACCAGATCTTCATGCATTGCCTCCAGCTCTCAAGGTTGAAACACCTTATGATCAACCTGAAGCTGTTGAAACTGAACCCATTGAGACCACCCCCTTTGAGGTTAAAACTGGAGCCAAACAGGCTAAAGCTCCAGTCAAAAAGGCCACTGGTAACAAGCCTTTACCTCAAAAGTCTAAGGTGCCCAAGACCCGACAGACTAAAACTCCAACTGAACCAAGGTCCAAGGTTCAGTTGCCTGATGAAAAAAATATTTTAGTTAAACTGGAAAGTCAACTCCAACTTTTGTCTCGACAGGTTCAGAGTTGTACTGCCCGGATTAACAATCTGGAAGGAGGTTCATTACCTCCAGTTTTCAAACAAAATATTAAATCACTCCCTTCAAAACCTAATCAAAAGAATGTTCCATCTGGAACAAAATCTGGTAAAAACTATGATGCATTTTCAAGAACTATCGATGCCCAGAAGAATGCATGGAAATCTGGAGATCTGGAGATGGCAGCTCTCATACCAGATCTTCATGCATTGCCTCCAGCTCTCAAGGTTGAAACACCTTATGATCAACCTGAAGCTGTTGAAACTGAACCCATTGAGACCACCCCCTTTGAGGTTAAAACTGGAGCCAAACAGGCTAAAGCTCCAGTCAAAAAGGCCACTGGTAACAAGCCTTTACCTCAAAAGTCTAAGGTGCCCAAGACCCGACAGACTAAAACTCCAACTGAACCAAGGTCCAAGGTTCAGTTGCCTGATGAAAAAAATATTTTAGTTAAACTGGAAAGTCAACTCCAACTTTTGTCTCGACAGGTTCAGAGTTGTACTGCCCGGATTAACAATCTGGAAGGAGGTTCATTACCTCCAGTTTTCAAACAAAATATTAAATCACTCCCTTCAAAACCTAATCAAAAGAATGTTCCATCTGGAACAAAATCTGGTAAAAACTATGATGCATTTTCAAGAACTATCGATGCCCAGAAGAATGCATGGAAATCTGGAGATCTGGAGATGGCAGCTCTCATACCAGATCTTCATGCATTGCCTCCAGCTCTCAAGGTTGAAACACCTTATGATCAACCTGAAGCTGTTGAAACTGAACCCATTGAGACCACCCCCTTTGAGGTTAAAACTGGAGCCAAACAGGCTAAAGCTCCAGTCAAAAAGGCCACTGGTAACAAGCCTTTACCTCAAAAGTCTAAGGTGCCCAAGACCCGACAGACTAAAACTCCAACTGAACCAAGGTCCAAGGTTCAGTTGCCTGATGAAAAAAATATTTTAGTTAAACTGGAAAGTCAACTCCAACTTTTGTCTCGACAGGTTCAGAGTTGTACTGCCCGGATTAACAATCTGGAAGGAGGTTCATTACCTCCAGTTTTCAAACAAAATATTAAATCACTCCCTTCAAAACCTAATCAAAAGAATGTTCCATCTGGAACAAAATCTGGTAAAAACTATGATGCATTTTCAAGAACTATCGATGCCCAGAAGAATGCATGGAAATCTGGAGATCTGGAGATGGCAGCTCTCATACCAGATCTTCATGCATTGCCTCCAGCTCTCAAGGTTGAAACACCTTATGATCAACCTGAAGCTGTTGAAACTGAACCCATTGAGACCACCCCCTTTGAGGTTAAAACTGGAGCCAAACAGGCTAAAGCTCCAGTCAAAAAGGCCACTGGTAACAAGCCTTTACCTCAAAAGTCTAAGGTGCCCAAGACCCGACAGACTAAAACTCCAACTGAACCAAGGTCCAAGGTTCAGTTGCCTGATGAAAAAAATATTTTGTTAAACTGGAAAGTCAACTCCAACTTTTGTCTCGACAGGTTCAGAGTTGTACTGCCCGGATTAACAATCTGGAAGGAGGTTCATTACCTCCAGTTTTCAAACAAAATATTAAATCACTCCCTTCAAAACCTAATCAAAAGAATGTTCCATCTGGAACAAAATCTGGTAAAAACTATGATGCATTTTCAAGAACTATCGATGCCCAGAAGAATGCATGGAAATCTGGAGATCTGGAGATGGCAGCTCTCATACCAGATCTTCATGCATTGCCTCCAGCTCTCAAGGTTGAAACACCTTATGATCAACCTGAAGCTGTTGAAACTGAACCCATTGAGACCACCCCCTTTGAGGTTAAAACTGGAGCCAAACAGGCTAAAGCTCCAGTCAAAAAGGCCACTGGTAACAAGCCTTTACCTCAAAAGTCTAAGGTGCCCAAGACCCGACAGACTAAAACTCCAACTGAACCAAGGTCCAAGGTTCAGTTGCCTGATGAAAATAATATTTTAGTTAAACTGGAAAGTCAACTCCAACTTTTGTCTCGACAGGTTCAGAGTTGTACTGCCCGGATTAACAATCTGGAAGAGTTCACTGTCCAAGATGGACCGACAGTGACGTTTGGTAATGATCAATCTGGAAAGACTGAAGGATATGGTGTGCTCAATAATGGACAAGTCGAATTCAAAAGAGTTGCATTTGTGAGTGGTTTGAAATACAACCTGATCAGTGTCAGCCAACTTTGTGATGATGGCTTCAGAGTTTTGTTCGATATTGCACAAGGCACCATATTTAACAAGGATTGGAAAGTGGTGATGGTTGCACCAAGAAAAGGAAATGTGTACATCATGGATATGGAACAAGTCCCAAAAGAGCAATGTTTCTATACCAAAGCTGATGAGGACACTAACTGGCTATGGCATAAAAGATTATCCCATCTTAATTTTAAAAATATTAACAAGTTGTCTCGCAAACAACTGGTTGATGGGATACCTCAAATTTCATTCAATAAAGAAAAGCCATGTCCAGGGTGTGAGATGGGCAAGCAGAAAAGAGCCAGTTTCAAAACTAGACAAAATTTTAGCATCACTGAACCTCTTCACATGCTACATATGGATCTCTTTGGTCCAGTGAATGTTCAAACTAGAGTTGGAAAGAAGTACACTCTAGTTGTGGTTGATGAATTCACCAGATATTTCTGGGTGGTATTCCTCGGATCCAAAAGTGATGCACCTGCTGAAATCATCTCTCTCATCAAAAGAATTAAGCTCAAGTACACTCGAAAAGTTTGTCAGTTGCGAAGTGATAATGGTACTGAATTCCAAAATAAGGTACTTAAAACATTTTGCAATGACACTGGCATCTCTCAAAACTTCTCATTAGTTCACTCTCCAGAGCAAAATGGAGTTGTGGAAAGAAAGAATCGTACACTGATAGAAGCGGCCAGAAGTATGCTATCTGAATATGGTCTTCCCACCAGTTTTTGGGCTGAGGAAGTTGCAACTGCTTGTCACACCCAAAACCGGTCAGTCTACATCAAGAGACATAAGAAGACTGCCTATGAAGTACTCAGGAATCGTAAACCAAATATTGGATACTTTCATGTATTTGGTTGTCCAGTTTATATCTTAAACGATTCTAGTCAGCTTGGAAAGTTTGATGCAAAAGCTGATGAAGGGGTATTTCTAGGTTATTCAGATGTTCGAAAGGCCTTTAGAGTTTATAATTATAGACTCCAAAAGGTTCATGAGACAATTCATGTCACATTCGATGAATCAACTGAAGCAATCAACAAGAGACCAAGCCTTGATATTACTCCAGTCGTTCCAATCAATTTTGGTGAAACTGACCAAGTTCATCGGTCAGTTGTTTCACCAGAAGATGTTTCCAGTTACAACAAATTGGAACCAGTTAAGAAGAAAAAAAGCACCAGTGACACATCATTTTATCCCTCCATCAATTTCAACTTACCACAAGAATTGGTGATTGGATCTGATGTACGTGCCACTCCAATATCAGCACCAGTTCAAACTCCAACTTCTCCAGTTCTTCAAGAAATGCCTTTGAATGAAGAATTTCATGATGCAAATTGTGACCTCATTGACTCTGATGAGGATGTAGAAGTAGTTTGGGCTGATCCTTCTCCAGATGCTGCTGCAACTGAAGAAGATCGCCAGGTGACTTGCACTGATATTGTTGTGCACCAGCCTAGTCAATATACTAGATGGACTCGAGCCCATCCAATTGAACAAATTGTGGGTGATCCAAATAGTGGGGTTCAGACTAGAAGAGTCACCAGTGAGCAATGCTTAAACGTCACCTTCTTATCTTTAATTGAACCAAAGAAGATTGACGAGGCTATGGCAGACCCAAGCTGGGTGGAAGCTATGCAAGAAGAGCTCGTCCAGTTTGAAAGAAACAATGTTTGGGAGCTTGTTCCTTGTCCACCAGGTTAAAGAAAGAACCCATTGGTACCAGATGGGTCTACCAAAACAAAATGGATGAAGATGGCCATGTTGTAAGAAACAAGGCCAGATTAGTTGCCCAGGGTTATTGTCAAGCAGAAGGCGTTGACTTTGATGAAACTTTTGCTCCAGTTGCAAGACTTGAAGCCATCAGAATATTTCGGGTGGTATTCCTCAGATCCAAAAGTGATGCACCTGCTGAAATCATCTCTCTCATCAAAAGAATTAAGCTCAAGTACACTCGAAAAGTTTGTCAGTTGCGAAGTGATAATGGTACTGAATTCCAAAATAAGGTACTTAAAACATTTTGCAATGACACTGGCATCTCTCAAAACTTCTCATTAGTTCACTCTCCAGAGCAAAATGGAGTTGTGGAAAGAAAGAATCGTACACTGATAGAAGCGGCCAGAAGTATGCTATCTGAATATGGTCTTCCCACCAGTTTTTGGGCTGAGGAAGTTGCAACTGCTTGTCACACCCAAAACCGGTCAGTCTACATCAAGAGACATAAGAAGACTGCCTATGAAGTACTCAGGAATCGTAAACCAAATATTGGATACTTTCATGTATTTGGTTGTCCAGTTTATATCTTAAACGATTCTAGTCAGCTTGGAAAGTTTGATGCAAAAGCTGATGAAGGGGTATTTCTAGGTTATTCAGATGTTCGAAAGGCCTTTAGAGTTTATAATTATAGACTCCAAAAGGTTCATGAGACAATTCATGTCACATTCGATGAATCAACTGAAGCAATCAACAAGAGACCAAGCCTTGATATTACTCCAGTCGTTCCAATCAATTTTGGTGAAACTGACCAAGTTCATCGGTCAGTTGTTTCACCAGAAGATGTTTCCAGTTACAACAAATTGGAACCAGTTAAGAAGAAAAAAAGCACCAGTGACACATCATTTTATCCCTCCATCAATTTCAACTTACCACAAGAATTGGTGATTGGATCTGATGTACGTGCCACTCCAATATCAGCACCAGTTCAAACTCCAACTTCTCCAGTTCTTCAAGAAATGCCTTTGAATGAAGAATTTCATGATGCAAATTGTGACCTCATTGACTCTGATGAGGATGTAGAAGTAGTTTGGGCTGATCCTTCTCCAGATGCTGCTGCAACTGAAGAAGATCGCCAGGTGACTTGCACTGATATTGTTGTGCACCAGCCTAGTCAATACACTAGATGGACTCGAGCCCATCCAATTGAACAAATTGTGGGTGATCCAAATAGTGGGGTTCAGACTAGAAGAGTCACCAGTGAGCAATGCTTAAACGTCACCTTCTTATCTTTAATTGAACCAAAGAAGATTGACGAGGCTATGGCAGACCCAAGCTGGGTGGAAGCTATGCAAGAAGAGCTCGTCCAGTTTGAAAGAAACAATGTTTGGGAGCTTGTTCCTTGTCCACCAGGTTAAAGAAAGAACCCATTGGTACCAGATGGGTCTACCAAAACAAAATGGATGAAGATGGCCATGTTGTAAGAAACAAGGCCAGATTAGTTGCCCAGGGTTATTGTCAAGCAGAAGGCGTTGACTTTGATGAAACTTTTGCTCCAGTTGCAAGACTTGAAGCCATCAGAATATTTCTGGCTTATGCAGCCCATCTGCAGTTCAAAGTCTTCCAGATGGATGTCAAAAGTGCGTTCCTAAATGGAACATTGGAAGAAGAAGTTTATGTTAAGCAGACTCCAGGTTTCATCGATGAGAAGCATCCTCATTGGGTTTATAGACTGAACAAAGCTTTGTATGGTCTAAGACAAGCCCCAAGAGCCTGGTATGATACTCTAACTAAACATCTTCTTAAAAATGGCTTTCAAAGAGGTGCAATAGATAATACCTTGTTTATCTTGAAAGAAAGAGGTAATATCTTATTGGTACAAATTTATGTTGATGACATTATTTTTGGTTCAACTGATGATGCAATGTGTAAAAAGTTTTCTAAAATCATGTCATCTGAGTATGAGATGAGTTTAATGGGTGAATTAACATTTTTCTTAGGTCTTCAGATTAAGCAAACTGAAAATGGAATTTTCATAAACCAAGGAAAATATGTCAGAGATTTGTTAAGAAAATACAAATATGATTCAATCCCATCGAAAAACACACCTATTGCAGCACCATTGAATTTGGACTCTGACCCAACTGGCAAACCAGTTAACATAACTGACTATAGAGGTATGGTTGGTTCACTGATGTACTTAACTGCCAGTCGACCAGATATAATGTTTGCAACATGTTTATGTGCCAGGTTTCAGGCTAACCCTAAAGAATCACATTTGCACGCTGTAAAGCGTATCTTTAGATACCTGAAAGGGTGTCCTAATCTTGGTCTTTGGTACCCCAAAGGCTCAGGGTTAGATCTAATGGGTTATTCAGATTCAGATCATGCAGGTTGTAAGATAGATAGAAAATCAACAACTGGTGGTTGTCATTTCCTTGGAGGAAAACTGGTAAGTTGGACCAGCAAGAAGCAGACTTCAGTCTCTATGTCCACTGCCGAGGCAGAGTACATTTCTGCGGCCAGTTGTTGTGCCCAGATTCTCTGGATCAAGAACCAGTTACTAGATTATGGTCAAAAGTATACAAGGATCCCAATCTTTTGTGACAACACCAGTGCAATTGCTATATCTCACAACCCAGTGATGCACTCCAAAATAAAGCATATTGACATCAGGTATCATTTCATTCGAGATCATGTTATGAAAGGAGACATTGAAATTCATTTCATCCCCACTGACAAACAGTTAGCTGATATTTTTACAAAACCTCTCGATGAGAAAACCTTTAAACATCTCATCAGCGAACTGGGAATGTTAAATCCTTAAAACTGGAGCTTTCTTTGTTATTGAACGCGTCAGTAACACTGATGAAGTTCTCCAGTTGAGGAGGTCCAGATATTCTTTGCTCGCCAGGCTATCGAACGCCGTTGTGATACTATCTTGGCACTAATTGATTTCTGGATCATCATTTTAGGGGGAAAGACTCAAAATAATTTTCTGACTAAAATTCGTTTTTTGTTTGAAAATGCAACTGGAGAACTCTTCAGTTGGAAACTGGTACTGGACTGATCCTCCAGTTACCAGGTTCAGTCTTGTCTTAATTTTTATAACGTTAGAAATACTTGGTCAATTTTTGTGACACGTGATGGTACTCGAGTGTTTTAAACCACTTGATATCGTGATCTGACGTGTTTCAAGCCATTTTAGTACTTGAAAACTGTTTGTATTGGGAAATAAAAAGTGAGTGGGCGCGTGGGTAAGATAAGCCGTCGTAGCATTTAATGCTGACATGGTAGCATTTAATGTTGACATGGCAAATTATTATTTTATTTCAAAATTCAAACCAACTTTGTGAAAATATCTACAAAAAGGATTTTGTTTATTAAAATATAATTTTTGGTATTTCCTTGGGATCTTGAATCCCTTATAAATACCCTTATTTACTCCGAACTCATTTACTTCTCTTTTACATTCTTTCATTTACTTTCCAATCATCAAAATTGTTTCATTTCTCTCTCTGCTTCATAAATCAAGAACCCTAATTCCCAAATTTTCAATTTCATTTTCAATGGCACCTAGATCATCTCGTTCAAGAGATGTAAATATCTTGACTGTTCCATATGCTCCTTCACCAGATGTCAAACCGGCATCTGGTGCCCCTAGCAATGCTTCGGTCATCAAACTTAATCCTAATAATCCGATGGCAAGCTTGCAAGGATCTCAAGGGTCCAATACCCTTATTGGTAGAATCCAAAAGTTTTTGAAAGATTCTCCAATAGGACCCTCATTCTCTCTAAACCCACGCAAGTTGTTTCACAACTACTTGTGTGAGTTTTGGTACACTGCCATTCTTTCTTCCGATTGTTCCTCCATCAGTTTCACTTTAAAGGATGGAACAATCCAGTGTACCTTGTCAGCTGATGTATTGAGGGATGCCTTACGCCTCAATTACTGGAGAGAGGGTGAATCTCCAGTTGTCTTGCCCCCTAATATAAATTTTCGTCAAGTACTCCTAGAAATGGGTCATAAGGAGTGCTTGGACAATGGGGTTTTGAAGACAAAGGGTGCGATGACCATGAAGGGTCTTACACCTTCATGGAGGTACTTTTTCATCCACCTGGTGGAGAGCATGGGTGGGAGTTCTGGTGGACTTGACCAGATCAACTCCTCACAAGCAGAAATGGCTTACTGCTTGTGGAACGGATTGAGAGTGTACTTTGCAGATATTCTATTTAGAAGCCTGGTACAAAAGCTGAAGGGCACAAAGGGTGTTTGTATCCCCTTTTCAAGGTTCCTCTCTCTCTGTTTTAAGCATATTCTGGGCAGAGAAGCATATTTAAGTACAGATTCACCGTACACTGCTCCAGATATGCTAAGGAATTTAGACTCTCTGGTATCTGAAGCTGGAGAGGTTGAAATTCCAGAACGAATGCAACTGGCATTCGCTTCAACTGATGCACCTTTTGAAGGTGAGTCAGAAAGGCAACTGGGCGGGCCTCAAAATAATGAGGGACCCTCCAGTTCGTCTAATGTTGTGGTTGAGGATAGAGCAACCATAACTGAAACAACCCCAATCACATCTATCCCTGGTAAAGATACTTCGGTATCTGATCCACCAACAGATGCACCCATCTAGGAAACTGGGGAAGGTCATCTGGAGACTGACCCTTCTGGTCAGCCCTCAGTTACATTCATGGATCTGGACATGAATGTTAATGACGAGGAAATCCTTATAGAATCTTCGGATTCTGAAGGTACTGAAACAGACCTGGAGAATTTTGATTCTGCTGTACCAGATCAAAACCCTTCATCTCCAGTCTCCCTTCCAGACGCATCAATTTCACTTTCACCCTCCCAAGAAAATGTGCCTACTGATATATCTTTCCAAACTTATACCGCTCCTTCACCAACTGGGCAATTCTCATTTGCTCGAGAAATGCCACCCCCACCGACGCCGTTGTTCACACCTGAGCATTCTCAGCATGAACAACACATTGATTTTCCAGTCCTGTCTTCATCCACCACTCCTATTATATCTTCAACTGCTGGCATGACAACTGGGGAGACTTTCTTAAGTTTGCCTCCTCCAGTTGTCTCCATTCAAGCCGATCTCCAAAACCTTCTAACCAGAGTGGAGGAGATTCAGAAGACACTTGACAAAAACACCAAGTCTTTCTCCAGATACCACAAGGATCACTTAACAAACATTAAGGTGGTTGATCTGGGAATTAACAAGTTTTCATCTAATGAAGACTTGGTGTTCAAGAAGCTAAATGAGTTGGTCACTAGCTGCAACAATCTGGCTGGTACTTTGAAAGAAGCCTTTGACCTTACTCAGTCCAAGGTTACAACCTCAATCTCTAATCTGCTTGGCAATACTATAAGAAAAACTGAAGTAGATTTGAGGGAGATTGAAAGGCAGGTGAAAGAGTTGATTGAAAAACCTGGCCTAGATGTAACTGAACTTGGACAGCAGTTGATGACTTCAGTTGGTCAGAAGATAGAGGATACGCTGGGTGCTAGAGAAGCATAATTGATTGAAAGGGTGATGTCTGAGATCACCAAGCTGGCCACTCCTCAGGTTGATCTGGCCCCACTCACCAGTGAGATCAACCAGTTGAGAGGCAGCATAGAGAATTTGAACACCCAGGTATCTCTACATGCTCAATCTTTAGAAAAACTGACAACTGAAGTAGAGAATCTGAAGAAGAAGGATGATGAAATAAAGGACAAGGTGGTTTCTGGTCTAGATGAAGATTCTAAGATCTTAAATGAATTGAAAACTGGTCAAGAACAGGTTACTGCAAATGTCTTGACCCAGTCAAAGGAGACCAACCACCTTTGGAGGTCCTTTAGGATGATGTGTGGAATCTTCAAAGAGTGCAAGGACATGCAATCATGGCAGCCTCTTAACCGGTTGCCATCTCACCCCTCTGAATGGGAAGGAATTAGGGCAGGTCTAGATGCTGCCAAGGGGGAAAGAGTCCAAAGAGTCCTTGCACCAGTTGCACCTGGAAGAGAAATGGTTGTAGCTACCAGTACTGAAGCTGGTGAGCAAGGTGATAGGGGGAATGTGTTGGATAAGGGAAAAGGTTTAGCTGTTGAAGCATCTGCCCAGCCGGCCACTGATGTAATGTTAGAAATTGGCAATGCTGATATACTTCCTCCAGTTTCAGATAGTGATAGCAGAAGACTGGCCAGACTTGGTAATGATATTAAAGAAAGAAAGAAGATGAAACAAAGAAACCAAGCTGAAGCCAGGGCACATCTTGCACAAATCAAGTTGCTTGATATGAGTGATGCCAATCTTTTGGGTATCACTAAGGAGGAGTATGTCAGGATCAAGAATGATCCCAGGATAGTTGACCAGTTGCAAGAAATGTTGGATGTTGAACTGGACAGACACTATCCTGAGGATGAAGCTGAATTTGATGCCAAGAGTTTGAACATTTCAGTGGAGAAGGCTAAGGAGAATAGGGCCAATGGGATTCTTAAACGAATTGCAAATGTTAAGAAGGTTGTGAAGAAGGTTTTGAATCCACCAAGAAGGATTCCACAACCAAGAAGACCACTGTCAAGAGATGCTGACCTTAGCACATTTGTTGAACCAACTGGCGAGGTATCTAATGAAGACATCAAGTCCGCTGTACTGGCTGCTGGTGCTGGGAGTATAAAAATAACAAATGAATCTGAAGCAAGAAGCTATTACTCCCAGATCATGTCAACCAGAAGACATAGTGGTACTATCAATGGTGTAAATGTGACAATCAAGCCAGGCACCAAAGTTTTTCAAGTTGAAGTTAGTTACACCAGAGGGCCACTGGTTAAAACTTACAATCCTGGTGCTATGCAATATGGGTTCAGCGAATGGGTGGAAATGGTGAATGTGTTGGATGCGAAGGCACAAAATTAATAGGTTTGAGAAAGCTTGGGTGAACTTCTTAAGGGGCAAGATTCAACATAAAGAAAACCTGGAGCAAAAGCTGAATATTGACCCTGAAGACTCACAACCTATTTCTTTGGTGACCAAGAGAAGAAGAACTGGCGAAGGGCCATCTAATTAAGTTCTTTCTTTTCAGTTATCTACTTGTATTTTGTTTTACATTCTGTAACTTGTATAAATTTCATTTCCTTGTATAAATGAAGTTACCAGTTTGTAACCACAAGGTAGATAATGGATTAAAATCTAATAAACCTAAAAGAAAAACCTAAGGCATTTATTGATCTATAAAAATGCCTTGGAAACTTAGATAGATTTAAATCGAACAAGTCTCTTCAGTTCACACTTGTATAGATACAAGAACTAGAAAAAGACTTGCCAATATTTCTAGACAAATAGGGGAATTTGTTAGGACCAGTTCACCTGGTAAACTGGCCAGTCTCCAGTTGCATCTGGAGACCCAGTGAAACTGTCCAGTGAACTGGAGACCCAGATGATTTATCCAGAAATATATTGAAGTCCAGTTGCACCGTACAGTCAACGCAACTGAAGACTTCCTCCAGTTGAGAACTGACCAGTTGAAGAATCATTCCAGTTGAAGTCGAAGACAACAAATGGAAGATAGAGAATGACAATGGCAGCGAAGCCCAGTTGACATTCTAGTCAGTTACAAACTGGAGACCATCAGTGGAAAGCTCTTACAAAGCTTTACACTGATTACGAGGAATTGACTTATATGCTTTATGTACCTTTACCCGGATAATAAGCCTTATCTTATTATTTAAGTAATAAAAGGTACATAAAGGTGGTTGAGTAAAGTTGCTTTATCATGCGACTTTACACTGCTTTTTAAGGAATTAAATGCTATTCCTTAAATGATCTCAACCACATTTGTACGGCTAAAGTTAACATCCCAAATGTTAACTTTGCCTATAAATACAAGTCATTGCACAACAAGAATACCAAGTGAAAAACATACAACACTTCACACTTTGCAAATCTGCAATATTCTTGGTGAACTTGTGCAATATTCTCTCAATCGCTAAAAGGAACATTTCACAACTTTAAGTGTTTCGATTGTCTTGAGAAATTCCGAGTGTAGATCAATTGTATTTCATAGGTTGTTAGGATATTTACATTCTTTGTATTATCTTTGTTCCGCAACAACCTTGTAATTTGTTTAACATCAATAAATAAATTACACTTGAAAACTACATATTGTCTCATCAAGTTATCTTACAAGTATTTTGTATTATTGCATTATTCTTTACTTATTGTCATTTAAATAAGTAATCTATCTAGAACTTGGTATATACACACTGCAACTGGTCGTCTCCAGTTCAGTGCATATATTGCAAAGTAACTCCACCATCGACATAGAGGTGTCTTCAGGTAATGCCATCTATTGAGTTGAGACTTACATACTTTGGGAAAATTATAGATACCAAAACATACCAAAGTCAAATACATAGATATCATTACACATAAGGTTCAGTGGCATAGAACAGAAAGACATAAATAAGTGGCATTACAGAAGTAGAACATAATCAACCAAAAGACTTGTCTATTACACATTCAAAACACAACACAATCAACTTAGGTTGGCTTGAACCTAATCCACTTCGAACCACCTGGACTTTTAACAACAACACCACTTTTGTAAGATGAAGAATTCTTGGATATAATCTACTTTGAATCCCCTCTTTAGTGGTCCCAAGCACACATAAATCCTTTTGAATATTCTGGTTGGCTGATCCTCATCTTGGGGTCTTTCTACTACAAGTTTCACTGTAGTACCAGGAATTGAGGTCTGCAATTCTTGGATATAATCTACTTTGAATCCCCTCTTTAGTGGTCCCAAGCACACATAAATCCTTTTGAATATTCTGGTTGGCTGATCCTCATCTTGGGGTCTTTCTACTACAAGTTTCACTGTAGTACCAGGAATTGAGGTCTGCAATTCTTGGATATAATCTACTTTGAATCCCCTCTTTAGTGGTCCCAAGCACACATAAATCCTTTTGAATATTCTGGTTGGCTGATCCTCATCTTGGGGTCTTTCTACTACAAGTTTCACTGTCGTACCAGGAATTGAGGTCTGCAATTCTTGGATATAATCCCTCAACATGTTGTATTGCTTTGTGTAGTCCCCTCTTAGTTCCATTTTTGCACTTTTCTTGGCCCTTTGTGCTTTCTGTTGAGACAATCCTAGTTCAAACTTTCTTTGCAGCTCACCTTGTAAAGCTCTTGCAGGTATCTCAGGATTACCTAAAACAACATATTGATTGTTATAATACACTTTAATAATAAAACAATAAACAGAAAACAATATACTTTACATCTTGATCTATATGCATATGAAAGTCTCTCATGTCAACTTCTACATCCTCTATTTCATTAGCCTCATCTACCAAGTAGTCACTATCCTCACTATCATCACTATCCTCACTGTCCTATCCTCACTACTCATCACTATCCTCATCTACCAAGTCAGTCACTATCCTCACTATCATCACTATCCTCACTGTGTCACTATCCTCACTATCATCACTATCCTCACTGTCCTCACTACCACTACTGCTATCACTGTCACTACTGCTATCACTGTCACTACCCTCTTCTACTACATGTCTTTTACCCTTATTTACAGTTTGATGACTACTTTGAGTGTTCCCAACCTCCACATTGTCATTCCCAGTGTTCCCACCCCCCACATTGTCATTCCCAGTGTTGCCAACCTCCACATTGTCATTCAAACCATCCACATTGTCATTCACAGTGTTCCCAACCTCCACATTGTCATTCAAACCATCCACATTGTCATTCACAGTGTTCCCACCCCCCACATTGTCATTCCCAGTGTTCCCACCCTCCACATTCTCATTCAAAGGTTCCACATTGTCATTCACAAACATTTCATCAACTACATTGTCATTTACTACATTTTTTGTACTAGTTTGTGTGTTTAGTGGTTCAACATTGTCATTGACTGTATTCTTTTGACTAGTTTGAGTCAAATCAGGTTCTACATCCCAATCTAGCAACATTTTTCTAAAAACAGATTTACCTTTAGTTTTCTTACTTGGTTTAGACTTCTTAGGTTTACTTGGTACAACCTCATCATTATCATCAATCAGTTCAATAGATAGTTTCATAGGAGAATAATAACCACCTAAGTTTGACTTCCCATGTTCAATATAAACAGATATTAGCCTATTATTGGTGACATATGTAGACAACATATGCACATCTTGATCACTTGATAAGGGAACAAGACCATTATCTATATCAAACCCAGGTTTTAAAAAGGAATACAACATCACCTGCTTTCCAGTATATCCTAGATCCTGCATTATAGATGAAAAAGACGAAAAGGATATATAAAAGGAAGTAAAAAGAAGACTGTGGTGGTTGCACGGACGAAAATACCCTCACGTGGGATGCACGTGAGGGAGAAAACGGAGTCTAGTAAACGGACGTTAAACTAAAGGACCGGATCAGAACCTTATCCACCTATAAAGAATCACCCGTGTCATTTAAAAATTAAAGGACGAAACGTGATGTTTAGGGTAAACCACAGGGACGATCCGTAAAATTAACTCTAAAGAGTATTATAGATATATTATGTGGATATATTTAAATTAGTGGATAAAGAAAATGGGTAAATAGCGTTGAAATTTCTTTAAAAATGTCATGTAAACAATTTTTATAGATTGTTTATATCACAATTTTATTTTATTTGATATAGAGATTATAAAAGTAAAGAATAGTGATACCAAATCAATATCACCATATATCTAACCATAGTTGTCGAATCGTGTATCGTGTGTCGACTCGTTTTGTGATTTTTTAAATCGTGAATCGTATCGTGTTTCGTATCGTAAGAGACATAAAAATAAAAAATATATAGCAAAAATATATAATGTATGCGTAAAAACATACATATACTGATGATATTATCATATTTATAAAATATATCGATTTTTTAAAATGATTTTATTATCATATGTATATTTTAAATACGGATTAAACATTTATTAGTAATAAATTCATTGTATTAAAGAGTATTTATAGAAAAATTAAAATTATCTTTTTACCGAACTGTATCGTATCAGACCGATACGACACTTATCGGACCGTATCGTATTGTATCAAACTGAGTCAAAACCTTGTCTGAGACACTAACCGAGACGTTACTTTTTCTTTGAGTTGTGATACGACTCGTACGAGACGTAGTGCGTCTTATTTGCTGTCAATAAAATAAAATGACTTTTCAAACCCAATAATGACACACGACTTTTTTTTACAATTTATATGTCTATTTTTCAGCATTTGGTAAAGTTTTCACTAGTCAGCAAATTTGGCATTTTTTAACTGTCATTTACGAAGTACTAGTGAAAGGCTGAGCAGAAGTCTTGGGTCATAAGTATAAAAGTTTGGATAACTGAAGGAACGGTCAACAACGTCTCTTGAAGGAGAAAATAGTGAACAATGGATTGTTGAACGCACAAATATTGACCAGAAAATGAATTCCCCAAATTTTGAAATTATTTAATACCCCCAAGGACACGTACAATCGAATTAGACCAAATCACCTAACATAAACATATACTCTAATAACTAGAACACAAGATAAACATCCTGTAATGATCTTTCATTTATGCTGGCAATTTTCAAAGAAACGTTAGATGGGTCATGGGTAAAATCTGAAAGAACGTAACTCTGAATATTAAATAGATATATACCAACTTTTGATAGTCGTTTACAATTACAATTAATCTAATTTCAGCATATACAGACTTTGAACATGTTTATCACTATAACCTCACATAATATATAAATAATTTGCAACAACAATCACAATAATATCAATCATGTCAAGAATGATATAGATAATGTAATGCATATAAGCATAAACTAGTAGAGTATAAATCTTAAACATAATGTTAGAACTATTACAACCATACCTGATAAAAACAAATCGTAAGAGAAGTTGTATTTTAATTTTTCCACTAAGGTTTGAGTATGGTCTTATTCTAGATATTCGTGATAATTTAAAAGAATATAAATAAAACAAATTGTTTTATATATACTCGTATTTAAATGACTTCATAATCCTGGAATGCACAAGAAAATTACACATATCAAAGTGGATGACTTGACTTTTCAAAAAGATACAGTAATAAAATCTATAACAATTTTTTAGAACATAACAGTATATAGTTTACATATAAAGTTATACGTTTAATTACCAGCTGCTACTCTACTTTTTTACAAAATATGTTATAGAGTGTTACCAAATTTGATAACTTTGTCTTGTAGCCATCCATGATAGCTAGCCGCCCCTCGTTTCTTCAAAAAAAAGAAAAATCAAATTGACCAACCATATATTAGTCCTTTATGATGCCTTTTTTCTTCAAATAATGTTCTTTACTTTTCTACCGCAAAAATGAACGAGAACAACAACAGTAGTAAAATGTTTTCTTACTCTTCATCGTTAGCATCACTAGCAGCCGGCGTTAATTCTCCATATATATCAATAAACACGATGCACGACAGTCACGCTGATTACGAGCAGACGTGGTCAATGGAGAAAACCGATGGTCGGGTGCACGAAAGCATGGATGACCATGTTGTGGCATATCATGTTTCCCCAAGCAACAGCAGGCTGATACACGCCGACGGTAACAAACAGGTGATCACGGCCTCGACGAAGAGTAATAAAATCATAAAAGGTGATCAGAAAAGGTTAAAAGGCCTTAAACATGCTTTTCAAACGAGGAGTCAGGTTGATATTCTTGATGATGGATATAGATGGAGGAAATATGGCCAAAAGGCCGTCAAGAACAACAAATTCCCAAGGTACCGTACGTACTTCTATAAAATAATTATAGACCTAGGCAGATATACGTGAACCATATGACTTTTTTTTCCGTGTAGATCTAGAATGGTATTATTTAAAACATATACTAGATTTAATAAAAGATAAACCACATATAAATATGTTTTATGAACATGATGGTATATCGGTTATTGAATCTGTGTCCTGCCATTGATAATATGTACATACATAAATTAGGAATACTGTATTCACAAATTAAATTAAATAATTTAAATAATGAAAATTGATCGAAAATATACAACAATATTAAGTTTTTTTTTTCTTCAAATTTTCAAAAAATACTCATCAAAAGCGAACCGTGGATTCCATGATTTCCAACGAGATCACAATCGTTTCCATGTCCCGTAATTTTCCAAATCGCAAGCTATGATTTGTGAATTTGAGAAAATGCAAAACGTGCCTTGTAAAAATCAAAATTGCAAGTCATATATGGTTTGCGATTTTCAGAATCACAAGCCATGGTTTGTAATTTTAATAGGTATTTTGTGAATACTCAAAAAATTATGTGTTATTATAGATTTTTCGATATTTAAACCCTTAATAATTAATTACCTCATGGCATATTTCTATTTAAATATTGAAAATTGATCGAAAATATACAACAATATTAAGTTTTTTTTTTCTTCAAATTTTCACAAAATACTCATCAAAAGCGAACCGTGGATTCCATGATTTCCAACGAGATCACAATCGTTTCCATGTCCCGTAATTTTCCAAATCGCAAGCTATGATTTGTGAATTTGAGAAAATGCAAAACGTGCCTTGTAAAAATCAAAATTGCAAGTCATATATGGTTTGCGATTTTCAGAATCACAAGCCATGGTTTGTAATTTTAATAGGTATTTTGTGAATACTCAAAAAATTATGTGTTATTATAGATTTTTCGATATTTAAACCCTTAATAATTAATTACCTCATGGCATATTTCTATTTAAATATTGAAAATTGATCGAAAATATACAACAATATTAAGTTTTTTTTTTCTTCAAATTGTTCTTTACTTTTCTACCGCAAAAATGAACGAGAACAACAACAATATTAAGTTTTTTTTTTCTTCAAATTTTCACAAAATACTCATCAAAAGCGAACCGTGGATTCCATGATTTCCAACGAGATCACAATCGTTTCCATGTCCCGTAATTTTCCAAATCGCAAGCTATGATTTGTGAATTTGAGAAAATGCAAAACGTGCCTTGTAAAAATCAAAATTGCAAGTCATATATGGTTTGCGATTTTCAGAATCACAAGTCATGGTTTGTAATTTTAATAGGTATTTTGTGAATACTCAAAAAATTATGTGTTATTATAGATTTTTCGATATTTAAACCCTTAATAATTAATTACCTCATGGCATATTTCTATTTAAATATTGAAAATTGATCGAAAATATACAACAATATTAAGTTTTTTTTTTCTTCAATTTTCACAAAATACTCATCAAAAGCGAACCGTGGATTCCATGATTTCCAACGAGATCACAATCGTTTCCATGTCCCGTAATTTTCCAAATCGCAAGCTATGATTTGTGAATTTGAGAAAATGCAAAACGTGCCTTGTAAAAATCAAAATTGCAAGTCATATATGGTTTGCGATTTTCAGAATCACAAGTCATGGTTTGTAATTTTAATAGGTATTTTGTGAATACTCAAAAAATTATGTGTTATTATAGATTTTTCGATATTTAAACCCTTAATAATTAATTACCTCATGGCATATTTCTATTTAAATATTGAAAATTGATCGAAAATATACAACAATATTAAGTTTTTTTTTTCTTCAAATTTTCACAAAATACTCATCAAAAGCGAACCGTGGATTCCATGATTTCCAACGAGATCACAATCGTTTCCATGTCCCGTAATTTTCCAAATCGCAAGCTATGATTTGTGAATTTGAGAAAATGCAAAACGTGCCTTGTAAAAATCAAAATTGCAAGTCATATATGGTTTGCGATTTTCAGAATCACAAGCCATGGTTTGTAATTTTAATAGGTATTTTGTGAATACTCAAAAAATTATGTGTTATTATAGATTTTTCGATATTTAAACCCTTAATAATTAATTACCTCATGGCATATTTCTATTTAAATATTGAAAATTGATCGAAAATATACAACAATATTAAGTTTTTTTTTTCTTCAAATTTTCACAAAATACTCATCAAAAGCGAACCGTGGATTCCATGATTTCCAACGAGATCACAATCGTTTCCATGTCCCGTAATTTTCCAAATCGCAAGCTATGATTTGTGAATTTGAGAAAATGCAAAACGTGCCTTGTAAAAATCAAAATTGCAAGTCATATATGGTTTGCGATTTTCAGAATCACAAGCCATGGTTTGTAATTTTAATAGGTATTTTGTGAATACTCAAAAAATTATGTGTTATTATAGATTTTTCGATATTTAAACCCTTAATAATTAATTACCTCATGGCATATTTCTATTTAAATATTGAAAATTGATCGAAAATATACAACAATATTAAGTTTTTTTTTTCTTCAAATTTTCACAAAATACTCATCAAAAGCGAACCGTGGATTCCATGATTTCCAACGAGATCACAATCGTTTCCATGTCCCGTAATTTTCCAAATCGCAAGCTATGATTTGTGAATTTGAGAAAATGCAAAACGTGCCTTGTAAAAATCAAAATTGCAAGTCATATATGGTTTGCGATTTTCAGAATCACAAGTCATGGTTTGTAATTTTAATAGGTATTTTGTGAATACTCAAAAAATTATGTGTTATTATAGATTTTTCGATATTTAAACCCTTAATAATTAATTACCTCATGGCATATTTCTATTTAAATATTGAAAATTGATCGAAAATATACAACAATATTAAGTTTTTTTTTTCTTCAATTTTCACAAAATACTCATCAAAAGCGAACCGTGGATTCCATGATTTCCAACGAGATCACAATCGTTTCCATGTCCCGTAATTTTCCAAATCGCAAGCTATGATTTGTGAATTTGAGAAAATGCAAAACGTGCCTTGTAAAAATCAAAATTGCAAGTCATATATGGTTTGCGATTTTCAGAATCACAAGCCATGGTTTGTAATTTTAATAGGTATTTTGTGAATACTCAAAAAATTATGTGTTATTATAGATTTTTCGATATTTAAACCCTTAATAATTAATTACCTCATGGCATATTTCTATTTAAATATTGAAAATTGATCGAAAATATACAACAATATTAAGTTTTTTTTTTCTTCAATTTTCACAAAATACTCATCAAAAGCGAACCGTGGATTCCATGATTTCCAACGAGATCACAATCGTTTCCATGTCCCGTAATTTTCCAAATCGCAAGCTATGATTTGTGAATTTGAGAAAATGCAAAACGTGCCTTGTAAAAATCAAAATTGCAAGTCATATATGGTTTGCGATTTTCAGAATCACAAGTCATGGTTTGTAATTTTAATAGGTATTTTGTGAATACTCAAAAAATTATGTGTTATTATAGATTTTTCGATATTTAAACCCTTAATAATTAATTACCTCATGGCATATTTCTATTTAAATATTGAAAATTGATCGAAAATATACAACAATATTAAGTTTTTTTTTTCTTCAATTTTCACAAAATACTCATCAAAAGCGAACCGTGGATTCCATGATTTCCAACGAGATCACAATCGTTTCCATGTCCCGTAATTTTCCAAATCGCAAGCTATGATTTGTGAATTTGAGAAAATGCAAAACGTGCCTTGTAAAAATCAAAATTGCAAGTCATATATGGTTTGCGATTTTCAGAATCACAAGTCATGGTTTGTAATTTTAATAGGTATTTTGTGAATACTCAAAAAATTATGTGTTATTATAGATTTTTCGATATTTAAACCCTTAATAATTAATTACCTCATGGCATATTTCTATTTAAATATTGAAAATTGATCGAAAATATACAACAATATTAAGTTTTTTTTTTCTTCAATTTTCACAAAATACTCATCAAAAGCGAACCGTGGATTCCATGATTTCCAACGAGATCACAATCGTTTCCATGTCCCGTAATTTTCCAAATCGCAAGCTATGATTTGTGAATTTGAGAAAATGCAAAACGTGCCTTGTAAAAATCAAAATTGCAAGTCATATATGGTTTGCGATTTTCAGAATCACAAGTCATGGTTTGTAATTTTAATAGGTATTTTGTGAATACTCAAAAAATTATGTGTTATTATAGATTTTTCGATATTTAAACCCTTAATAATTAATTACCTCATGGCATATTTCTATTTAAATATTGAAAATTGATCGAAAATATACAACAATATTAAGTTTTTTTTTTCTTCAATTTTCACAAAATACTCATCAAAAGCGAACCGTGGATTCCATGATTTCCAACGAGATCACAATCGTTTCCATGTCCCGTAATTTTCCAAATCGCAAGCTATGATTTGTGAATTTGAGAAAATGCAAAACGTGCCTTGTAAAAATCAAAATTGCAAGTCATATATGGTTTGCGATTTTCAGAATCACAAGTCATGGTTTGTAATTTTAATAGGTATTTTGTGAATACTCAAAAAATTATGTGTTATTATAGATTTTTCGATATTTAAACCCTTGATAATTAATTACCTCATGGCATATTTCTATTTTTTCTTTAGTGTTAATGAATACGTTCACAGGAATTACTATCGCTGTACACACCAAGGATGCAATGTCAAGAAGCAAGTCCAACGACTGTCAAATGATGACGGGATTGTGGTAACAACATATGAAGGAATGCATTCACATCCCATTGAGAAACCTACCGATGACTTCGAGAATATTTTAACACAAATGCAAATCTATTCACGTTAAGATTATATATAACGCATAAATATTGTGGTACGTACGTGTTGCTAATAATGGTTTGTGTTGTTGAAATAATTAACTCCATCGATCCTTAGAAAATGTAAAGTGGTTAAATCTTGCTAAGTGTCTTTCTATCTAATTAGCCTTTCGCCGATAACAAGTTGACTACATTTCAAATATGTCGTGGTGTTAAGGTTGTTTGATATATCTGTTAGGATTCAAGCACAAAAACAATCACGAGTACGCAGTGGAAAGAATCATATATGCAATATAATAATTAACAAAGATAAGTGAATGTGTACATTTTAGCTTAGCTTCCAATAATCAAATAATAATTATAATTATTATTATTATTAGGGTTTAAAGTAAAACCCCTCTACGATCGCACACACGACACGTCGAACAACACCCGAAGATTGATCGATCTTGAATCACCAAAAACCAAAAGCTCCTAAATAGCTTTTAGTTTTGTTTCGACCGATACAATGAAGAACCACAAAACCTTTGACATCATCGAACAAAACCAACTACAATTAATGCCAAGCTTTTGTTATTGTATCATATATGTTCCACAGATGGAACAAATATTTATTTGGGCTTTACGGATGAAACAAAAGTCAAAGTATAGTTTTGGTTGTTTTGTTCTTCGACCGAGAGAAAACGGAGATTAATTAAATTAGTTAGGGTTAATTATTAGAATAGGGTGAGGATCCTGGAAGAATGCGTGTTAAGGAGAGAAGGGAGAGAAGGTCCTATTGGTCAATCAGAACGCGACATGTGTCAAAATAAAAAAAAAGCGCGGTGACAATTTTGTAAATAAATTAAACTTTTTTGAAGCTTGGTCAGCTTGGGTCAGCTTGGGTCTGGGTCAGCTTGGGTCAGCTTGGGGTTGGGTCAGTTGGGTCAGTTGGGTCAGCTTGGGGTCTGGTCAGGTTGGGTCAGTTTGGGGTCTGGGTCAGGTTGGGTCAGGGTTGGGTCAGTTTGGGGTCTGGGTCAGGTTGGGTCAGCTTGGGGTCTGGGTCAGCTTGGGTCAGCTTGGAGTCTGGGTCAGGTTGGGTCAGCTTGGGGTTGGGTCAGCTTGACACAATTTACACATAATCTACAGAAATGTAGATTAATCTACACAAATGTAGATTATGGGTTTTGGGTCAGCTTGGGTTCTGGGTTGGGTCAGCTTGGGGTCTGTGTCAGGTTGGGTCAGCTTGGGGTTGGGTCAGCTTGACACAATTTACACATAATCTACACAAATGTAGATTAATATACACAAATATAGATTATGGGTTTTGGGTCAGCTTGGGTTCTGGGTTGGGTCAGCTTGGGGTCTGGGTCAGCTTGGGTCAGCTTGGGGTTGGGTCAGCTTGACACAATTTACACATAATCTACACAAATGTAGATTAATCTACACAAATGTAGATTAATCTACACAAATGTAGATTAATCTACACAAATGTAGATTATGGGTTTTGGGTCAGCTTGGGTTCTGGGTTGGGTCAGCTTGGGTCAGCTTGGGTCAGCTTGGGGTCTGTGTCAGGTTGGGTCAGGGTTGGGTCAGCTTGGGGTCTGGTCAGGTTGGGTCAGGTTGGGGTCTGGGTCAGGTTGGGTCAGGTTGGGGTCTGGGTCAGCTTGGGTTGGGTTGGTCAGCTTGGGGTTGGGTTGGGTCAGCTTGGGGTTGGGTCAGCTTGGGTCAGCTTGGGGTTGGGTCAGCTTGGTCAGCTTGGGGTTGGGTCAGCTTGGGGTTGGGTCAGCTTGGGGTTGGGTTGGGTCAGCTTGGGGTTGGGTTGGGTCAGCTTGGGTTTGAAGTCAAATTATTTACAAAAATGCCACCGCGTTTTTTTTTTAAAGCCACATGTCACGTTCTGATTGGTTCATAGGACCTTCTCTCCCTTCTCTCCTTAAGACACCTTCTCATTTGATCTCTCTCCTATAATATATATAGGGTATAAATATATCCCTAATAACTTAACTTTCAAACTAATATCTTTTGACTTGGACTAAGGTTTAATTAATAATTCATATTTATTAATTAATAAATAATTCTAATTAACATATCTAGTTAATAATGTCCAATTATCATTTCTCTCAATTTGGTGATTATAAATAATTCTAATTAACATATCTAGTTAATAATGTCCAATTATCATTTCTCTCAATTTGGTGATTATAAATATGTAGATACAATATATACATATTACCGGATATCTAAGTGTCATTACGTGTGACCCCGTAGGCTTAAACATTTTCCGGACATGCGTTTATTTAACGTGATCATATTCCAACAGCTCCCACTTGAGCATGTTATATAAAGGCAATAACATTGGTTAGCGTCTAGCAACACGCCAATGCTCCCGGAAATATTTAAGTATAGTTTCTTAAAGTATCTTGAAATGGTTTCAGTGTTTATTATCCCTTTGTTTTAGATACCTTGTTAATTATGGATATGGATCAATGTCATTCCATAATTTAACGATTTTGTTTCTTCATTTTTACAACTAATTAAGATTACCAAATTAATCGAGACAACATCTAGAGTTCATTTGGGTATGGCCATACAAACATCTTAATTAATCAATGAGGGCGCCAAATGGAATCATTCTTCAATTACAAGTTGAAGGGGAAAAAAAATATTCTTAAGAATATTACCAATCACTCAGATTTGTCTTAGTTTAACTATATTCTCATATAGTTAATCGACAATGGACATTTAGAATATAAAATATTCATGGATTTAAACATGCAAATATATGATACAATTAATATTAAATGAAAACAAACACACCACGTATTTTAATTCATTTGTAAAATAATAATTGTTTAACATCCTTTATCCAAATACCAATCACATATTTACATGATATAACTAGCTAAATTAAGTCCTATGCCCTTAGCATGCTTAAATACCTTTGTAAAAAGAACTACTAAGTTATAATCTGTGTGAACTTTGAGTATCTTGATTTCTCCTAGTTCGATTTGCTTACGAACATAGTGATATCGTCTAGAATAATGTCTGGCACCTTTCTGAACTCCGGGTTCGTTGGCAATGATTATTGCACTAGTATTGTCGCAATACATATCTAAATGTGTGTTATTTAAGGGCATCACGTTAAACCCATAAATAAACTTTCTAATCCAGACGACTATCATGGCGGATTCTGAGGCGGCAATATACTCAGACTCTGTCGCATACATAGTAACTGTGGTTTGCTTCTTGCTCTTACAATCCACCGTGCCTTCATTTAAAACGAAGACGTATCCCGACTGAGATTTTGTATCATCTTTATCAGTCTGAAATCCAGCATTACAGTATCCAGTCACTTTGAGCTCTGTATCGGGATTTCCTCCATACACCAGAAATAAATCTTTAGTAGCACGCATGTACTTAAGAATATTCTTCACAGCAGTCCAGTGATCCTCACCCGGATTCTGTTGATATCGGCTAATGATATT
Organism: Erigeron breviscapus; assembly: GCA_034093135.1. Lineage (NCBI taxonomy): Eukaryota > Viridiplantae > Streptophyta > Magnoliopsida > Asterales > Asteraceae > Erigeron > Erigeron breviscapus. The sequence continues at coordinate 260,252,202 of CM067167.1, forward strand.
TTGCGCGAACGCGATGTCAGGTCTAGTGCATCTTACCGCATACATAATAGATCCCACAACCGAAGCATAAGGAACTCTTTGCATACGCTCCACCTCCTCAGGTGTAGAGGCACCTTGTTTGCTAGATAAGTTAAGTCCTTCTTGCATAGGTACAAAACCACGCTTAGAATTCTCCATCTTGAATCGCTTCAAGATCTTATCAATATAAGCACTTTGACTTAGTCTAATCAACCGTTTACTTTTATCTCTATAGATCTTGATTCCAAGAATGAATGTTGCTTCACCCAAGTCTTTCATAGCAAAAACACTTTCCAAGATGGGATTTTACATCTTGCAACATTGGAATGTGATTTCCTATTATCAATATGTCATCTACATATAAGACAAGGAAAGTAACATTACTCCCACTAGCTTTGCGATATACACATGGCTCATCAGGATTTTGAGCAAAACCAACCTTTTGATTTCCTCAGCAATCCTTTTATTCCAACTTCTTGATGCTTGCTTTAGTCCATAAATGGACCTTTGAAGCTTGCACACTTTGTTGGGATATTTTTGAAATAACAAAACCTTCTAGTATCATATAAACTTTCTCGTCTAGAAAACTATTCAAGAAAGCGGTTTTGACATTCATTTTATCTCATAGTCATAGTACGCTGCTATGGCTAAGATGATCCTAATAGCTTTAATGTCCGCTACGGGAAAAAAGGTTTCCTCATAGTCAACTCCGTAAAGCTGAGTATAGCCTTTCGCCACGAGACGAGCTTTATAGGTGTGTACATTTCCATCCATGTCGGTCTTCTTCTTGAAGATCCATTTACACCCAACGGTTCTACCATTAGGTGGAAGATCAACCAAGCTCCAGACTTGATTATCTTTCATGGATTTCATTTCCACATTCGCAGCTTCAAGCCATTTGTCAGATTCTGGATCTGATAATGCAGCTTTGAAATCTCCTAATACGTGTTCTTCAGACTCAATATTAAGATTCAATCTTTCACGAGCACGTATTGTCCTTGAGGACCTACGAATTGGAATCGCATCATCTTCAACTTGAGGTTCATCACTTTGAACATTTCCCCCCAAGTTGATGATCGCTAGTATTTTCAGAAGGTGACGCATCTTCCTCTTGAGTCTCATCAAGTTCTACAATCCTCCCACTGTTTTCTTGAGCGATGAGATTATTTTTAAAGAACTCGGCATATCGAGAAACTTTAACAGTGTTTTCGGTAGGAAAGTAGAAGTAGTAACTGATGCGGAAATGTCCAGATTCATTGGACTGGAGAAACCCAGTGAACTGAAGAAGCTAACTGAGCTTAAGGAAACCGAACTGATCATGCCATCTGAACAAGCCATGTTGATTCTGCCAGCAGTGGCCCATTTCAGACAAGTCTTTTCTGAACCAGTCCAGTCACCAGTGGTAACATTTCTCCAGTGGCAAGCTCCAGTGATCAATACTGATAATCCACCAGTAAAGTTCTCCAGTGACCAGCTCCAGATGACTGCTCCAGATGAATGCTCCAGTGACCACTACTGAAGGTCCTCCAGTGAAGTGCTCCAGATTTTGTCTCCAGTGGCGGTCCAGATTTATGTTTCCAGTTTCTAATTAATAAAGTTCCCACTGAAGTCGTCCGTGGACCCAATAAAGAAGAATGACAGCTGTTAAGGAAGGCGCGTGTGACAAGACGTTTCTAACGGTATTGTGGGACCACTTGCAGGGGAATATTTCTAGAAGCTTACGTGTCCATTTCTTATTGGTCCAAATTAATTAGTGGCTTGCACATGACAGCTTTTATTGTAATATTTTATTATTTCGATGATTCCTAGGAAATAGCTTGTGGCTATAAATAGGGACTTATTTTCATTGTAAAAAGTAGTTGATGTTGAATGAAAATTAATAGAGCAGTCTCTATTTCTTACAAATCTTCTTTTACCTTTATAGATCTTTGATCTTGGTGGTGGATTCTTTATCTATCATTTTTATTTTATTGTCTTGTTTGATTGTTTATTTCATATAAAATCCAGAAAATACCAAAATTAGTCTTCCGCTGTTGTCTGTCGTGTGATTTATGCATCAAATTTGGTATCAGAGCCAGGTTTAAAAAGGTTTCTTAATCTTTTTGTCCGTTGGGGTATTGTTTGTCTAGATCTCATTTCGATTTAGTCAGATCTGTTTGTTGGTTGTTTAGATCTAGTTGTTGCTAGTATAGATCTATTGTTTGTTGAATATAAATGGCTTTTAGAAGAAATATGACGTTAGATGAAGCTAATAATGCTAGGAGAGATATGCAAATTGAAGATCTACAAGAAGCACTTGGTAGAGTTGTTCATATGTTAGAAGATGGTGGTTTACGATTTAATCGAGAAAATGTTGTTGCCAGTGAAAGAGATTCTGAATCTCAAGGCCCCAGTGAAAGATCTGATAGTAATCCTAGACACTCTAGTGATTCTGATGAATCACATCCTAGAGAAAGGCGTAGGAGGCATAAGGGTGATGATACTAGGGATATTAAGATAGATCCACCAGATTTTAATGGGTCATCTAACCCAGAAGAGTATTTTGAATGGGTCCAGGTGATGGACAGAATAATGGAAATAAAAGGTTATGATGATAGAAAAAGTTTCAAGGTTGCCATTATTAAACTTAAGAAATATGCATCATCATGGTATGATAATATGAAGTCTGAAAGGGAATACAAGGGCAAAAGTAAAATCAAGACCTGGTTCAAACTGAAGGAGGTCATGCAGAAGAGGTTTGTTCCCCAGTCGTACAAGCAAGATCAGTATCTACTGATGAACAATCTGAAGCAAGGATCCAAGGAAGTTGTGGAGTACATTAGAGAGTTTGAGCATCTGAAGACCAGAACTGGTGTGAATGAGACTGAAGAGCACACTATTGCCAGATTTCTTGGTGGTCTGAACGCTGCCATTACTGAGAAGATTGAGTTAGAGCCTATCTAGACATATGAAGGTGCATGCAAGATGGCTATCCAGATTGAAAGGCAACTGAAGAAGAAGGGTCCGTACAAGTCATTCAGTAAGGTTCCTGCCAGTGCAAGTCAACCAGTTACCAGTCAACCAGTTCCCAGATTTACTGAAACTGTCCAGAAATCCTTCAGAGGCAAAGAGAAAGAAACTGGAGGAACGAAAGAACCAGTTGGAAGAAAATGTTTCAAGTGCCATGGCTTTGGTCACTTCCAGGCCCAGTGTCCTAATCAAAGAGCCTTGACTGCCAGAGAAATTGAATGTTTACCAGATGTCGACACTGAAGAAGGTGAGCCAGTGTATGATGAAGATGAAGAAGAAGATGAAGAGTCTTATGTTGGTGCAGATGTTGGAGATATGCTGGTTGTCAGAAGAGTGATGCATGCTGATGAAGTTACCACTAATACTGCCCAGCTAGGAGAACATTTTTCACTCCAGATGCACAGTCAAAGGAAAAGTTTGTGATCTGATCATTGATGGTGGGAGTTGTGCTAATGCTGCTTCAACTTACATGGTAGAGAAACTGGCGCTACCTACAGTTAAGCACCCTCGACCTTACAAGTTGCAATGGCTCAGTGAAGGATCAGAGGTAAAAGTTAATCGTCAAGTTACTATTCTGTTTTCAATTGGGTCAGTCTATCAAGACAAAATTATTTGTGATGTTGTACCTATGGATGCGTGTCATATTTTACTGGGTAGACCTTGGCTATTTGACAATAATGTATTTCATAATGGTCGTATGAATTCATATTCAATATTTGTAAGTGGGAAGAAGGTCACTCTGACTTCTTTAAAACCCAGTGAAATATTGAAAGTTAATAAGAAAGACCAGCCCAGTAAGCCTTTGTTTTTGTCTCAAACTGAAGTCGAAGAAGAGTTATCTGAAGGCTCTCCAGTTATGATGTTACTGGTCGTGGAAAAATCTGAAGAGAAGGAGTTCACTGGTGTCCCCAGTCTCCTGAAGACTTTACTGAAGGAATTCACTGACGTTTTCCCAGAAGACCTACCTGAAGGTTTGCCACCAGTAAGAGGAATTGAACACCAGATTGACCTGGTTCCAGGATCAGTTCTTCCAAACAAAGCTGCTTATAGATGTTCGCCTAATGAAGCTAAAGAGTTGCAGAGGCAAGTCGATGAGTTGGTTGATAAGGGTTATGTGAGAGCAAGTATGAGTCCTTGTTCAGTGCCAGCTCTTCTGGTTCCAAAGAAAGATGGTACAATGAGAATGTGTGTTGATAGCAGGGCCATCAATAATATCACCATTAAGTATAGATATCCCATTCCGAGATTGGATGATATGCTTGATGAGTTACATGGCTCCAGAGTATTTTCCAAGATTGATCTCAGAAGTGGCTATCACCAGATCAGAATGAAAGATGGAGATGAGTGGAAAACTGCTTTCAAAATCAAGGGAGGTTTGTACGAATGGTTAGTTATGCCTTTTGGCTTATCTAATGCTCCCAGTACTTTCATGAGACTGATGAATGAAGTTCTCAGACCACTCATTTGTCAGTTTGTTGTTGTTTACTTTGATGATATTCTGGTGTATTCCAAATCTGAAGCTGAACATGTTAGCCATCTGAAGAAGGTATTTGAACTGTTGAGAAGACACCAGTTGTATGGCAAACTGGAGAAATGTGATTTTATGGTGGAAAGTGTGATATTTCTGGGGTATGTTGTGTCTAAGAGTGGAATTTCTATGGATCCCTCTAAGGTCGATGCCATCAGATCATGGCCAGTTCCAACTACAATCACTGAAGTAAGAAGTTTTCATGGACTGACGTCATTTTATAGAAGATTTATCAAAAATTTCTCTACAGTTGTGGCCCCTATTACTGATTGTCTGAAGAAGGGTGTGTTTGACTGGTCTAAGTCAGCCCAGTCGGCTTTTGAATCACTGAAGGAGAAGCTCAGTTCAGCTCCAGTTCTATCTTTTCCAGATTTTGATCAGTTGTTTGAGTTAGAGTGCGACGCCAGTGGAGTAGGTATTGGTGCAGTTCTGGTACAAGCAGGGCGTCCAGTTGCATATTTCAGTGAAAGCTCAATGGCTCTAAACTGAAGTATAGTACTTATGATAAAGAATTTTATGCAATTATTCGTGCTATCACTCACTGGTCACATTATCTGAAGCCGAAACAGTTTGTCTTATTCTCTGACCACGAAGCACTGAAGTTTATAAACGGTCAACACAAGCTTAATGCCAGACATGCCAAATGGGTAGAATTCTGACAGTCTTATTCCTTTGTTTCAAAGCATAAAGCTGGAGTTTGTAATGTTGTTGCTGATGCGCTTTCCAGACGATATTCACTGTTATCAATTCTGGAAGCAAGAGTTCTTGGATTTTCTTTCATTAAAGAGTTGTATGCTGCTGATCCAGACTTTGCTGATCACCTCACTGAAACTAACCAGAAAGGACCATTTATTGTTCAAAATGGTTTCTTATTTAAAAATGGAAGGTTGTGCATTCCCAGGGGTTCAATAAGGGATTTGCTGATAAGAGAAGCACATGGAGGAGGTTTAGCTGGCCATTTTGGCATTAACAAGACTGGAGAGATCCTCACTGAACACTTCTACTGGCCAAGTCTACTGAAGGATATCCAGAGTATTATCAGTCGCTGTCCAACTTGTCACCAGGCGAAGACTACTTTTCACAAAGGCTTGTATACTCCTCTTCCAGTTCCAAACCAGCAATGGGAAGATCTCAGTATGGATTTCATTGTTGCACTCCCCAGAACTCAGAGGGGAAAAGATTCAATAATGGTGGTTGTTGATAGGTTTTCAAAAATGGCACATTTTATTGCTTGTAACACAACCAATGATGCTTCAGCAGTAGCAAATTTGTTCTTTAAGGAGATTGTCAGATTGCATGGAATCCCCAAGACGATTGTGTCAGATCGAGATGTGAAGTTCTTGAGTTATTTCTGGAAGACTCTATGGAGATTGATGGGTACCAGATTGTTGTTCAGTACGTCTCACCATCCTCAGACTGATGGACAGACTGAAGTTACCAACAGAACAATTGGTATGCTGTTAAGAACACTGGTGAAGAAGACACTGAAGGATTGGGATCTGAAGCTTGCTCATGCTGAGTTCGCTTTCAACAGAGCTCCTAACTATTCTACCAGTAAATCTCCGTTTGAAATATGCTATGGTGTCAATCCACTGACTTCCATTGATTTAATTCCATTTTCAATTGAACCAAAAGCAAGCATTGAAGCTGAAACCAGAGCAAAAGAGATAAAGAAAATTCATGGAGAAGTGAAGGCCAGAATAGAGAAGGCAAATGCCAGTTACAAAGCCAGAGCAAACAAGAATAGAAAGCAGCCCAATTTTTCACCAGGTGATCTTGTGTGGGTGCATCTGAGAAAAGAAAGGTTTCCAGCGAAGAGAAAGAGTAAGCTGATGCCCAGAGCTGAAGGTCCGTTCAAGATTCTGGAGAGATATGGCGATAATGCTTACAAGGTTGAGTTACCTGGAGACATGGCAGTTTCAAGTACTTTTAATGTGGGAGATCTGATGCCTTATCTGGAGGATGAGTACCTCGAAGACTTGAGGACAAGTCTCTTTTCAGAGGGGAAAAGATTCAATAATGGTGGTTGTTGATAGGTTTTCAAAAATGGCACATTTTATTGCTTGTAACACAACCAATGATGCTTCAGCAGTAGCAAATTTGTTCTTTAAGGAGATTGTCAGATTGCATGGAATCCCCAAGACGATTGTGTCAGATCGAGATGTGAAGTTCTTGAGTTATTTCTGGAAGACTCTATGGAGATTGATGGGTACCAGATTGTTGTTCAGTACGTCTCACCATCCTCAGACTGATGGACAGACTGAAGTTACCAACAGAACAATTGGTATGCTGTTAAGAACACTGGTGAAGAAGACACTGAAGGATTGGGATCTGAAGCTTGCTCATGCTGAGTTCGCTTTCAACAGAGCTCCTAACTATTCTACCAGTAAATCTCCGTTTGAAATATGCTATGGTGTCAATCCACTGACTTCCATTGATTTAATTCCATTTTCAATTGAACCAAAAGCAAGCATTGAAGCTGAAACCAGAGCAAACAAGAATAGAAAGCAGCCCAGTTTTTCACCAGGTGATCTTGTGTGGGTGCATCTGAGAAAAGAAAGGTTTCCAGCGAAGAGAAAGAGTAAGCTGATGCCCAGAGCTGAAGGTCCGTTCAAGATTCTGGAGAGATATGGCGATAATGCTTACAAGGTTGAGTTACCTGGAGACATGGCAGTTTCAAGTACTTTTAATGTGGGAGATCTGATGCCTTATCTGGAGGATGAGTACCTCGAAGACTTGAGGACAAGTCTCTTTTCAGAGGGGGAGAATAATGCGGAAATGTCCAGATTCATTGGACTGGAGAAACCCAGTGAACTGAAGAAGCTAACTGAGCTGAAGGAAACCGAACTGATCATGCCATCTGAACAAGCCATGTTGATTCTGCCAGCAGTGGCCCATTTCAGACAAGTCTTTTCTGAACCAGTCCAGTCACCAGTGGTAACATTTCTCCAGTGGCAAGCTCCAGTGATCAACACTGATAATCCACCAGTAAAAGTTCTCCAGTGACCAGCTCCAGATGAATGCTCCAGTAACCAGCTCCAGATGACTGCTCTAGATGAATGCTCCAGTGACCACTACTAAAGGTCCTCCAGTGAAGTGCTCCAGATTTTGTCTCCAGTGGCGGTCCAGATTTATGTTTCCAGTTTCCAATTAATAAAGTTCCCACTGAAGTCGTCCGTGGACCCAATAAAGAAGAATGACAGCTGTTAAGGAAGGCGCGTGTGACAAGACGTTTCTAACGGTATTGTGGGACCACTTGCAGAGGAATATTTCTAGAAGCTTACGTGTCCATTTCTTATTGGTCCAAATTAATTAGTGGCTTGCACATGACAGCTTTTATTGTAATATTTTATTATTTCGATGATTCCTAGGAAATAGCTTGTGGCTATAAATAGGGACTTATTTTCATTGTAAAAAGTAGTTGATGTTGAATGAAAATTAATAGAGCAGTCTCTATTTCTTACAAATCTTCTTTTACCTTTATAGATCTTTGATCTTGGTGGTTATGAGTGACCCCTTTATCAATATTTGTGGTGACTTGTTCTTTATCAAATATTGTGGTGAGGTCTTTTAAATCTTCGGTTTCCTTTATCAATAATCATGGTGGCTAGACCTTTATCGGTTGTAGTGGTGGGGCGGAGTGTTTCCTTTATCCTTGATTCCGGTGGCTTAGCCTTTACGAGTCTTGGTGGTGGATTCTTTATCTATCATTTTTATTTTATTGTCTTGTTTGATTGTTTATTTCATATAAAATACCAAAATTAGTCTTCCGCTGTTGTCTGTCGTGTGATTTATGCATCAGTAACCCATCGTTTACTTTGGGTATCCTACAAAGATGCACTTAACAGATTAAGTAAGACAACTTAGGAACACTTCCATGCCATAATTCATGCGGTGTCTTGTCAACCTTCTTGGTTGGAACCATATTGAGAATGCATACAGCAGTCTCTAGAGCATAATCCCAAAATGAAAATGGGAGAGTCGTAAGGTTCATCATTGATCTCACCATATTCAACAAGGTTCGATTTCTCCTCTCATATATATCATTATGTAGGAGTAAGCTGTTGGATAAATCCACAAGCTTTTAGATAATCCTTAAACTCTTGGCTTAAGTATTCTCCACCTCGATCCGAATGAAGAATCTTGATAGTTTTACCGAGTTGATTTTCTACTTCATTTTTAAACTCTTTGAATGTTTCAAGGACTTCATGTTTATGTTTAAGCAAGTAAACATAAGTACATAACCATAACGACTGAAATCATTCGTAAAAGTAATGAAGTAGCTAGCACCTTTCCTTGACACATGTCTAAATGGGCCACAAACATCGGTATGTATTAGTCCAAATAGTTCTTTAACCCTCTCCGGTTTATGCGGAAAAGGTTTTCTTGTCATCTTGCCGGAAACACAATCCCTTCACGTTGAAGTCTTTCAATGCATTTCTTGCCAATATGAGCAAGATGACAATGCCAAAGATAGGTAGAGTCCAAGTTAAGTTTGACTCTTTTGCTATTGAATTATCATTTGAAGCACAACAACACATATAATTCAATTGTGAAGATACTTGAAGAACTGGGTAAACCAGCTTGCTTCAGCTAGATACATAGGACAATTCCTCTTCCAGTGTCTCACTTCAGCACAGTGATGACAAGTCTGGTCTTTAGCCGGATGCTCCTTTTTTTTCGCCGGAGGGTTCTTTTTAGGTTTTGAGACTAAAGCACCTTGCTTTCCCTTATCAAAGTTCTTGCCCTTAGCTTTCGGTTGTTTTCCTTTCTGGACCTTTCCCCCTTTGATCATAAGAACTTGGGGTGTCTCAGATTTCTTGGGAAGGTTTTCTCATACTCAATTAACATGGCATGAAGTTTAGCTATGGTTTTGCTCATGCTGTGCATATTGTAATTGCACATACAACTCTCAAAATCCCTTGAAAGGGACTTAAGAATCATGCCAATAGCAATAGCCAGAGGATATACATAGTTTAGCCTTTCCAAGTGCTCAAAATAACTCTTCATCTTGAGTACATGAGCGCTCACCGGTTTCCCATACTCGTGTTTCAAATCATGGAGTGATTCAATTAGCTCAAGTAATTCAACTCCAGTTTGTTTTTCGTACATAGACTTGAGTTCTCTGATCATATCATACGAATTTTACAATTCGAATTGCTTTTTGAAACTCGGGAGTCATGCTACCTAGCATCAAACGAGTAACCTCATTATGTCTATCGTACTGACTATTGTATGCTTCCAACTGCACAGCAGTGGCACTCGCATCAGGGATAGCGGGCATCTGATTTTCAAGGACATCGGTTTTCTTTTCAACTCTTAGAACGATTCTCAATTGACAAAACAGTCATTGAAATTGGTTTCAGAAAGTTTTCTCTTTCTAGCATCGACCTGAAAGCCAATTGGTGTATGTTTTGTGAAGAATTTGTTGCCATTTACAAAACAGATTCAAGTTCAATTATCGCTATTTTCGATAATGAATCCTTAAGAAATATAATCACCCAATGTTAAATTATTTAACGATTAATTTCATTAAGGCTAGGATCCAATTGACATACCATCATTTCATCAGTTGATCTGCTAGAAATGACGTACTCAAAAGGTAAGTGACGAGCAGTAAATGTATTACAAGTACAATTTCTAGATTTATGGGACTTACAACAACACTTTAAAGGGGTGTTAAGTGTTTTGTAAACATGTTTTGTCCCATCTTATGCCACGGGTCAAGGTCTCACCGCTTAACTCGCTTTAAGTCGTCCAATTAAGAGCTTGTAAATAGTCTACCACCGTCTCACGATGAGTAGTAATTTACCTTGGAGTTACAATTCACCTACGTCTCACGTAGAGCAAAAAGCACTTGCAAGTGTTCTTAGCAAAATGGGTGGCAAAGACTTAACTTTAATTGGGTAATGCAATTGATGTGAATCAAAAGTTTATGTATGAAGACTCATGCACATCTTCATAACATAATGTTTAATAAAATCATTTTTATCGTCTTAACAACACAAAAGAGCTCGGTAGCTCCATTTAAACGCACAAAGAAGCGCAGGAGCAAAGGTTTGCGATATACGCAATTAAAAACCCGCTCCTTTAGGAGGCTAGCGCACTCCGACTTATACCTCTCTTAGAGTTTGTTCAAATGGGTGAGCCGGTGTATCTTTTGATTGTAAGACACCAATTTTATTAAAATAAAATCATTTTTATCGTCTTAACAACACAAAAGAGCTCGGTAGCTCCATTTAAACGCACAAAGAAGCGCAGGAGCAAAGGTTTGCGATATACGCAATTAAAAACCCGCTCCTTTAGGAGGCTAGCGCACTCCGACTTATACCTCTCTTAGAGTTTGTTCAAATGGGTGAGCCGGTGTATCTTTTGATTGTAAAGACACCAATTTTATTAAAACAAAATCATATTTCGATATTTCTTAGTCAAGTTTATTCTTTTCAATAAAACAATTTTGCATCACCATTTACAAATAAAAGCAAAATAATAAACTTACTAACTATTAACAATTAATCATGCAACGATTTATGGTGGGCCACCTAAATCATGGTCACTATGGTTAATGTATATGTCTAAGTCGGCTCCCCCTTCATAGAAGAGGACCACATACATCAAGTTGCCTTGATTGCGTAAGCCTTTAAACAAACTATTATCAAATAAATACATGTAAATATGCTGACTGGAAATTTCCAGCAGCTTCACGACCAGTTAGTCCTATTTGCACTCCGAATCAGCCTTCGACCAGAACTACAAAGTTGTATCCCTGTGAGTCTTGAATCTACAGTCCAAAGGGCAACTTCTAACTCATTACGGTTGATTTTATATGAGTTTTTTAGTAAACAGACGTCAAACAGAAAATCATACGAAAAATTTACATAGTCACATAATTATCAAATAATTAACCCTAATTATTGGACCATTAAACTAAGCAATTTATATCTATATATCTAAGTAATAATCATAAAGAATTTTGCATGAATTCCTTATGATTATTACTTCTATTTAACAACATTAAATAAAAGATACATAAAACATGCAATTTATATCAAATAAACATGTCAATTCACATAATCAAAACTTGCATAGAGGGTTTAATTTAACCATTAACTTAATTAGGTTGAATTAATAATAAAACAAAACCCTAATTTTATTTTTATTAAAATTTCGAAATTAATTAAAATAAATAAAAAAAAAAAACGATTTTTAATATTTAATTATTAATTAAATCGAACCAACCCTAAACCCCCCTTCAAGTTTTGAACTTTGTAACTAATATATCATATATTAGGCTCGTGATACCACTGTTAGGATTCAAGCACAAAAACAATCACGAGTACGCAGCGGAAAGAATCATATATGCAATATAATAATTAACAAAGATAAGTGAATGTGTACATTTTAGCTTAGCTTCCAATAATCAAATAATAATTATAATTATTATTATTATTAGGGTTTAAAGTAAAACCCCTCTACGATCGCACACACGACACGTCGAACAATACCCGAAGATTGCTAGATCTTGAATCACCAAAAACCAAAAGCTCCTAAATAGCTTTTAGTTTTGTTTCGACCGATACAATGAAGAACCACAAAACCTTTGACATCATCGAACAAAACCAACTACAATTAATGCCAAGCTTTTGTTATTGTATCATATATGTTCCACAGATGGAACAAATATTTATTTGGGCTTTACGGATGAAACAAAAGTCAAAGTATAGTTTTGGTTGTTTTGTTCTTCGACCGAGAGAAAACGGAGATTAATTAAATTAGTTAGGGTTAATTATTAGAATATATAATATGGAGAGAGATCAAATGAGAAAGTGTCTTAAGGAGAGAAGGGAGAGAAGGTCCTATGAACCAATCAGAACGTGACATGTGGCTTTAAAAAAAAACGCGGTGGCATTTTTGTAAATAATTTGACTTCAAACCCAAGCTGACCCAACCCACCCCAAGCTGACCCAACCCCAAGCTGACCCAACCTCAAGCTGACCCAACCCCAAGCTGACCCAACCCCAAGCTGACCCAACCTGACCCAGACCCCAAGCTGACCCAACCCCAAGCTGACCCAACCCCAAGCTGACCCAACCCAACCCCAAGCTGACCCAACCCAACTCCCAACCTGACCCAGACCCCAAGCTGACCCAACCTGACCAGACCCCAAGCTGACCCAACCCCTAAGCTGACCCAAGCTGACCTAACCTGACCAGACCCCAAGCTGACCCAACCCAGAACCCCAAGCTGACCCAAAACCCATAATCTACATTTGTGTAGATTAATCTACATTTGTGTAGATTATGTGTAAATTGTGTCAAGCTGACCCAACCCCAAGCTGACCCAACCTGACCCAGACCCCAAGCTGACCCAACCTCACCCAAGCTGACCCAACCCAGAACCCAAGCTGACCCAAAACCCATAATCTACATTTGTGTAGATTAATCTACATTTGTGTAGATTATGTGTAAATTGTGTCAAGCTGACCCAACCCCAAGCTGACCCAACCTGACCCAGACCCCAAGCTGACCCAACCTGACCCAACCCCAAGCTGACCCAAAACCCATAATCTACATTTGTGTAGATTAATCTACATTTGTGTAGATTATGTGTAAATTGTGTCAAGCTGACCCAACCTGACCCAGACCCCAAGCTGACCCAACCCAGAACCCAAGCTGACCCAACCTGACCAGACCCCAAGCTGACCCAACCTGACCCAGACCCCAAACTGACCCAACCCTAAGCTGACCTAACCTGACCAGACCCCAAGCTGACCCAGACCCCAAGCTGACCCAACCTGACCCAGACCCAAGCTGATCCAACTCAAGCTGACCCAACTCAAGCTGACCAACCCAAGCTGACCAAGCTGACTGAGAGCCCAAGCTGACCAAGCTTCAAAAAAGTTTAATTTATTTACAAAATTGCCACCGCGCTTTTTATTTTATTTTGACACATGTCGCGTTCTGATTGGCCAATAGGACCTTCTCTCCCTTCTCTCCTTAACACACCTTCTTCCAGGATCCTCACCCTATATATATAGGTATAAATATATCCCTAATAACTTAACCTTCAAGCTAACATCTTTTGACTTGGACTAGAGTTTAATTAATAATTAAATTAATATTTAATAATTAATAATTCATATTTATTAATTAATAAATAATTCTAATTAACATATCTAGTTAATAATGTCTAATTATCATTTCTCTCAATTTGGTGATTATAAATATGTAGATACAATATATACATATTACCGGATATCTAAGTGTCATTACGTGTGACCCCGTAGGCTTAAACATTTTCCGGACATGCGTTTATTTAACGTGATCATATTCCAACAATATCATCTTGCATGTTGTGAGTTGTGATCAATAAGCTAGAAAATAACATACAGTTAGAAGGCCCAGGCAGGTAAAAAAAATGGCATTTTCAAACCAAAACCTTTTGTTTGTGTGTTAAGTTGTTATTATGAATAAAACCCAATGAGGGTTATGTGGATTCCATTCACCCATTCACGTATTCCATCACTATATATAAATATCAATATTATTTATTCATTATATAAAAAAATTAGTATGTAAAGTTTAATTAGGTACATGATAACTACATATTCATTTTTCTCATATATTATACATGTACAAACAACTAAAGAGCCTTGGGAAGTCGACAACAGGACTCAAAGTCTCATGAAAGTAATCCAAACTGGTTATTGAGAGAAACCTTGAGCAACTAATTAGCAGCCCTTGTATCTATGAAGCTAACTATTAAGACTTTCAACTTTACGTCGAAATAACCAACAACTGATAATGCTGGCCCATGGAACTAGGACATGGAACAAGCTAGATCCCATGTGTTCGTGATTAATTGGAGATTAAAGTAGACATTAGTGAATCGAGATATATAGCAGCCTTGTAATGAGGATCACAAGGTGATGTTACGAAAATTCGTCAGACTAATGGCGTTAATTCAACTGAGTTCAAAGTATACTTCATCCGTCCCAACCTAAATATCATAATTAACTTTTTGAATTTTTTTTTTCTTTTGTATTATATAATATTTGATGAAAATTATAAGTTATATATATTAAATAGTTATGTTCTCACACATGTTTTGTAGTTTATAATCACATTTTAGCAAGAGACTTTTTTTTTAAGGACAACTGCATGCATGTCTGATCATCAAGTTAATCTTTCGGTTAAACATATATTGTTAATGGGTAGTAACAATTAGTTATCGGGTAATTGAAATCCCAGTTTCACTCCTGGGCTTTTTAGCAATTTCTTGGGCTTTTTTTGTATGCTAAAAAGCCTAAAAGCATACAAAAATTATTTTGTTCCCCAAGATTGTTGACTAGCTTCTAACAAGGTGTGTAGATTAGTTGAATTAACGAGCTAATTCTGCTTTCTGCATATTATTTTAAACACTTAAATAATATTGATATACTAATACTAACAATGAACGTTTCTTAATTAGTAAAACAAATATGAAATATCTTTTATGAGGCCGATGCTTATTGGGCCTATGGGCCTCGGATACTGGGCTTGTGCCTTCTTGTTCTCCAAGTTAGTAGCGCATTTAATTTAATTAATTAAATAATGTATATCACCATAAAAAAAAATTTAATCAAAAATACGAAAAATGGTCTGGCAATTAGGGGATCATCAGCTAGGGTTTTAATTTCGCCTCATTTAACATACATACCGCCCAAATTATATATTCATTAATTTATTTATTTGTTATTGACAAATAATTAATAATTAATAATAATAATAATAAATAGTTATTAGACTTCAGTGTTTTTGTGAATAATAATTGTGGTAGGAAGATTAATGCAAGTAAAATTTATTTGATTTGATTGATCCTGCGATGGCTCTTACTTTCGGTAAAATTACATTCATAATCGGTGCAGGTATCATTTTATATTTTATTTATTGTTTTTTTTTTCTTCTTTTGTAACTGATGGTGTTCTATCAAATGTTTATTTAGTTTTGTTATTTCTTATTTAAGATAGTTACTAGATTTTATTTTAATAAGTTTAATTTAGTTATTAGGATTTTTGAGACTTGGTTGGGGACATTGTTAACTTTTTTTTTTCCTAAAAATAATCAGAAGAGATACGGGTGATATATTGCATTTTGACTAGCTTAAGCAATAGTATTGTTTGTTTAATGTAATTTTTGTTTTTGGTGTTATGCTAAAAGCTGTCTTTAATATATTATTCTTTCCACTGTTCTAAAAAATTGTTATTTATTTTGTGCGCCAAATGAAACATATGATTGAAATTGACCATTTTGTCCTTTTTGTTCTAAATCGCTGAAAGCAACTTACCCATGAGCCATGACTTAGTTTAAAGAACAAACAAACTGCTTGTGACTTATCGACATTTTCTTGTTAGGTTCATTTAGTGAAAATGAACACCACCCGAGGTAACTATATGGTATTGTATGTGTAGGCATCGCTGGTTCGGTTCTTATCAGGGAAGGTCGTATGCCCGGTGTGGTTGATGTATTATCTGTTGCTTCTGATGTTGTGACGGGTGCTTCTAAGGTAAGTAGTTTCCTTTGCTAGTTTTTTTTTGCCCATTCTATTTTAGATCATACTCAAGTCTTTCTTTATTGCGTTTTTGATTGTCGTTCTTTCTAGGTACTTAAATTAATTAAAACCGATGAGGCACCTACTTCAAGTACTCGAAGACCAGTGAACGACTCATTATTGTCACAGGTTCAGATGTGTTTTTTCTTTCCACATTTTATTGTATGTTCTGACAGTTCTATTCCTTGTTAGCTTTCTTGTGTATTATATGGTCATTCATGTGTATGCTTCCACACGTATTAACAAACTACTGGATTCTTGTGTTATATGTGTTTTTAACAGGTCACCAACCTAAGGCAGGAGCTGCAACTCCTCACATCAAATAGACCTGTCACCATTGTGACTACCAGCCGTTCAGGTGGTTAAATTTCTTTTATGTTTATCATCATATGTCTGGATAATCGCAAAAGCTTTTGTTTTTATTAACTTCATATTGTTCATATCATAGCTTGGGTTGATGTACATTGAGAGCACGGTAATATGGTATCCACTTGTGTGCCATGTGGAGTTGGTTAAGTTGGTAGTGCCAAAAACTAGACATTAAGTTTAGTGTTGATACAAGAGTGGATACCCTTTGCATAGATATTATTGACCAACCTGAAACGAAACTCATTTGGAAACCGGATAATACATACTACGCAATCTATTGAACCCAATTACCCAACCCAAAAATTGAATATTGAATACTGATGGTTCACTCTGATTTACATTTTTACTAGATGGTGCATACTATGTGCTGAATTTTAGATCAGCCACTGAACGTAACTTATGATGCCCACTTGTGGGTTTCTGTTGTTCCAAGCTTGATCTGATACTGCTGCATTGGTTTCATTCGTTCTTATGCAGGAGCTACTAGAAAATTTACTACTATTATCATTGTTGTTGTCGCTGGATATGGATATGTTTGGTGGAAGGTAATAGAAAGAAGCTGATAAACTTCTTGCTCTGCTTGTTATTTATTTGTAGCATCCAAATTGCCCATGTCCCTGATATTTCTTCAGTTACCTGTATAAAGTTAGAAACATACTTTGCTATTTAGTTACTATTTAAAAATCAGCTAAATGAACCGAAGCTACTTTTTGCTGCAATTATATACTATTTTGTATAGACTTGACCAATCATAAATTTTTACAGATTGTCATAATTTTTTATTGAACTTACCTTGTGTCCTTGTTCTCAGGGTTGGACACTTCCTAGTATGATGTTTGCAACAAAACGTAGTTTGGCTGATGCAACAGATGCTGTAGCTAGACAACTTGAAAGTGTCTACTCGTCACTTTCGGTAAGTCGAACATGAGATTTTGCCCTTTTTATATCCTGTCTCCTTCTGGAGTTTATTTTAGTCATTAATTAGTAGGGGTGGCAACTTGATCTATTCACATGAATGAATCATTTCTAATTATCTTAATCTCTTAACGGGTAAAATAGGTAAAGCAAAAGAGCTCGCTTAGTAGGTAACGGGCGGATAGATGGATCAAATTTACCATAAGTGTATATTTATTACAAAAACCTCCTGAATCATTTTATTCAAAAGTTCGATTACTATAGCAACTATTGAATTTAGGTAATTATATTTGACAAAAAATTTCATGACTGGAAACTAAACATATCCAATCTGTTTATAAATTAGTGTATCGACTGTCGCTAAAGTCCTAAACCTGTCACCCAACCGGCTTATTTTGGCACTGTCATTAAATAATGGTTCATGGTAGGTCTCCTTCAGGTATACTAATCATATGCTGCTATATTTTGAGTATAGTTGAAATTATATAATGGTAGTAGATTGATCGTTTCATACTATGGTTATTTTAAGGGTGTTTCTTTTGTTGTGTAGGATGCCAGGAGGAGTCTATCTTCTAGGATTGATCAGGTTGATAGTAATGTAGCCAAGCTTAGAGAAACTTCTTTAGCTACAGAACAGGAGGTATGACATGATAAAGGTTGGCTGGTTTCTTTGTGCTTTGCTATTAAACATGGTGTTGATTTAAGGAATACTTGGTTAAAAACTTTGTAGGTTTCTGAATTAAGTCAAAGATCATCAGCGACTGCTAAGAACCTTCATTCTGTACATAACGCTGTTTTCACACTGGTGTGATTCTTACCTATATCTTTGTGACTTCCAAGACGTTCCTTTTTTATTTTTGTAAGATGTTTTTTTCATGAAGAACTATAAAAAAATGTTCTATAATCACTTTCTTGTCACAGGAGAGTAGGCTGAATAGAATTGAATCAGTCCAGGTACTCGCTTATTCACACAGCATAACCTATACACAGTGAGCTCAATGTTATTTACGCCTTCGTCAAACTGCTTTATTGACACATGCAGGACGATACAAACATAGGAGTGGGGAGGTTACTACGTAGTTCCATATCATTGGAAAATCAGGTACAAAATTTTGCAATCCCGACTGTAACTGTGTTTATTTGCATGTTTGACATTATAATGCTTATCATTCTATTAATTATTTTTCTTGTCACGTCCAGGGAAACCCTTTCAGTTCTTCAAGGCCAGCTCTTGGAATGCCACAGAGGGTAAATTTCTTACCACTTGTTTTTTGCTAGCTAATCTTTTGCTCATCTGATTCCTCGGTTTCTGTTTGCAGGCTACATTCTTGCAACCAGTACAAATAGAGGAGTTACAACCCACCCCTCCTGTCTCTCCCAGAGTATATTTTTCATTTTTTTCTACCCACTTTAGTATAGTTTGCTATACATTATATGTGACTATATATAATAAAATTTATCGAATGTTTCAGGCTAGACTATCTTTAGAAACCTCTGTCTCTGCCTCTGGCTTGAGGGTAATTTCTGTTCCGGTATTCTTTATATCTATTGAAATCTCCATTTTCTTTTTTAAAAAGAAATTAAGTCTGGTAGGAATATATTGCAGGTTTCTCATGAGAACCCAGACATGCCTGAAACTAGAAACACTCAAAGGGCATCAAATGGGTTTAACTCTACAGAAGAGGGAAGCTCAAGTTCTGGTGTTTTTGGACGAACATTTTCTGGTATTAGTTCTGTTTTCTCAAGGTACCGCCCTTGAAATGCACACATTGATGACGTATATGAAGTGTATTTGTTTTTTTATTCACTTTTCCAAATTGGTATATATATTCTTGTACTTATTAGGCCCATCTTAATAAGGCTTTTCTTAAATCTCTTCCTCACCTCTTTCTAAATGTCACGTCAGATTGTTCCAATTTAAGAATTATCCCTAGCATTAAGACTTTTTCCTCATCTCTTCCTAAACTTTTTTTATTATATATTTTTTTAACCCAAATATTAAAAAAACTTTTATTTTATAAAATAACAACCAACATTACATTTAACAAACTAAAATACTTAATTAAAAATATTACATAAGGTCCTAAAACATAATTAAAATACATTAAATTCATAAAAATTAAAATTAAACTACTACAATATTAAAAATTAAACTTGCAAATAAAATTACTCATTGTCTTCATCGCTGCTCGCTGCTTCTGCATCAGCATAAAATCGGATCCCGAACTCATCTTGTAAATATTTTCGGAACTTCATATGAGCCTTTAGATCCTTCCTCGATAATCCAACTGGAATCGGTTTTGCTAAAAACTTCATCGCATCTCGAACCTCGGCCCGTGCTAACGCCTCAGATTGTTGTATAGCCAAGTTAGCAATACGAGCAGCCGCTTCCGACCCTGATGATCGTTCAGATGTCGCGTCGGATGAGCTTGACAACCGACGGCTAACATTGCGACCCGGTGGTCGCCTAAGAGGGTCATCTCCAAACAATGCATTCAAAGTCGGCCTCGAACCTCCCGCAGCCGTCCCACCCGCATCCGAACCTCCCGCAGCCGAACCACCCGCAGCCGAACCACCTTGAGGATCCTCATCGGCAGTCAAATCTACTGCCCCCTCCTGTCCCTTTAGCTTGTGCTCCTCCCATAACGGCACTCGGTCCTTCAGAATCGTGTAACATTCAGTGTATGGCCATTTATTCTCTCCTGACGTTTGTTTGTACAACTTAACAGCGGCATCATACACATCTTTCTCGTTCGCACCACTCTGTCTACCTTGCTCGTTAACCTTTTTAAATGCCGCACCAAAGTCTTTCACCGCTTTTTTTTATCTTGTTCCACTTCCCATGCACCTGGCTCTTAGTACGCGCCCCCTCTTTGGTTTTGGAATTAAACAAGTCTAACACCTTATTCCAAAAAATTCCATCGGTCATCGAGTTACCCACAACTGGATCTTGTGAAGTGAATACCCAACATTTCATCAATAAAACACAATCCGCCTCAGACCAACTCCTTTTCTCATTTGGTTTCTTCGGTTTCTTTCTCTTCCCCGCAACCGTGACCTCCTCCACCTCTTCTACCTCGTCTGCCGAAGCCACACTATCCCATTCGGGTACATTGTCGTTGCTCTTTGATGGTGTATTTTGTGAAGTGAATTCTTGTTGTCGTTGATCAAATCGTTGGTTCATCGCCATTTGTTGCAACAACAAATGTTGTTGTTGCATTTGTTGTGGTGTTTGGTATGCACCCACAATCGGATTATAGCCCATATTGTTATTTTTTAGGTTGTGAATAAGGGTTAACGGCAAGAGGTGGGTTACCAAACATAGAACTTGATGGGTTGCTCGTTTGGCTTTGATTAGTAGATGATGAACTCGCACCCGCAAATGTGTTTTCAATTAGATTTAAGAACATTTCGTTGGCTTGGTTCGAAAGAGGGTTGTTTTCGTTGTTGCGAGACATATTTGAATAGATAATAAAATGATTGAATGTAGTGTTTTTATTTGATAAGATGAAAGTTTGATAGATGAGAGTGTTTTGTTTTTGATTAATGGTTAGTGTAAAAGGTATATATATATATATACATACAAAAGATATGTTACCGTTTGGATTTAATTTTTTTTGAAAGTTTACGTTTTTTTTTTAATATTGCAACGGTACATTCGCATGGCCCCACAGAGCTCGTCCATTCACTTCTTAATTCCGAACAAGCCACTTTTGGACGAGCTAAGAATCGTTGCTGGCACTAGCTTCCATTTTCGACGGGGGTGGAACAATTTTGGACGAGATTTAAGACCTCCTACTACGACCGGCCTTAGGAAATAGAAGAAAAAACCTCTCGAGGGTTTGGGTTTTCTGTCGGGTTGAGCTAGGTCCGGATCATCTCTCAGGTAGAACGATTTAGTTACGGACATGATTAACTGTGGGAGACTGGTTAGTGAACCCTTAACTAGAAATGGTGGATATTTTAGAATTAGAATTGAATCCAATTTAACAGTGTTGGTTTTTCTTCTTTCTAGTACACATAACACATCCTTGTTACTGAATTAAGTCTAATTATTATGTGTCTTATGTGATATAATCAATTACTCCATATATAAATTAATACACATTGTTGTCGTCATTTTTTTATTATGTACTTAATAAAGACCCTCATTCTACTTGTATTATATTAATTTATACATCTTAAGTTTTAATGTATATTTCCTATGAATACAAATTGTACAATTAGTGAATACTCGATTCTGTATTATACACATTTTGTAATACCTACTTGGAAGGTCATAAGAAATAACGAAATTCTAGTTTTTTATTGATATTTATTTTAATTATATATGATAAGCTTAATTATAATTCTAAAGATTATAGTAATTATGAAATCGCAATTTGGAAAAGAGAAAAGGGGAGTAAAGTGGTTTGGAAAGTGAAATGATCACCCTTTCCCAAATTAGAAAGTGGACCCACCTTCTCAATTTGGGCGACAATTGATGTTTCCTTGTTTCAGGATAAATATCTGACCATGGTCCCGCCAATATTTACCACTCTATGCCCCTCACCCCCATGGTCCCCATCAATCAGCTCCAACTTCAGTTCTTCACCACCCAACTCAACCCCATCCCCACTTTTTTCACATCACATTCATTACAATTTTTAATTCGAAACCAATGTTTTTACTAATAGAGACAGTAATAAATTAAATAGTTATGATTTTTTATTTTTTTTGTGTGTGTGTGTGTGTAAGTGGTATTGTATGATTTGTTTTTGTTGCTACACATTTTAAACACTTTAAAAAAGGACGATTTCTTTACGTTAAGTTATTATTTGTTTAATCTGATGAACCCACAACATTTAATTACTTGTTATTCTATTTATATCTATATCTATTTGATCGATATATTTATATAAATCCGTGTTGTACGTATATTAAGCATCTCTATATTTCATACGAATTGGTATTGTATATTAAAACAATCCAACAATTACATCAATGGAACCACATTCAAAGCAAACTAACTCTTAATACAATTGATACCAGAATACCACGATAACTCTAAATAAACTATATTTTGTGATAACGAAAGTAACTTGTTCAATGCTCTCGATGAAACCTATTCAAGTTAGATTATTCATAATCTAACAGACTTGGTTCCAAACTGGATCAACATTTCTTTAAACACCCGGCAGTAAGAAAAACAACAAACAGTTGCCCTGCAAGCATAAATGACCCAGCTAGAAAAAGAAACAAGATAACCTAATACCAAAAGAATTACTGATTTACTGTAAGTTAATACCAAAATCGTTTACTATACGAGACGCGTAACACGACCAGGGCAAAAGGGGTAACCCGACCAGGCAGCATTTGCGGCGACGTCGCCGCTAATGCTGCGGGCCCCCATGTCAGTAATGGCAAATCTGGCAGAGTATTAGCGGCGACGTCGCCGCTAATGCCTGTGACGTGGCATCTTGTTTTGGGCGGCGATGTCAGTAATGCCCTGACATCTTGTCGGGTTCGCCACGTCATCAGCATTAGCGGCGACGTCGCCGCTAATGACCTGGTCGGGTTACCTGCATGCATTTGTTGTTGTACATTTTGTGAAATTATTGGTTTGTATTTCAACAATGACAAGACTTGTGCTGTGAGTATTCATAGAGTGATAGAGACAAATGTGTCATATTCTTTGTAGGTCCCCGCACATAATCAACATTCATTCATGGTGTACTATGCTATACACGTACTATTGGGCTTTTCCGATCTGAAAACTACAAGAAAATTACGGTTGATGTAATAATCATAAAGTTGGAAATAAATTACTCGTATTTTGGACTAGTGTATTGGGCCAAAAAGCGTCGAAAATTTTTATATATGATGCTTATTTCAGCGTTTATGTCCAAGTAATTCTAAAAAGAAATTTAACGTTAATACATACACTATATATTTTACATTTTAAACTTAAGATATCTGACTTTTCTTCTATAAAAAACAAGTAATGCATCAAAAAGTAAGTCAGATACATAAAAATCTATATACATAAAAAAGTAAGAAGAAATAAAGATTTATACTTGATCTAATTTTTTTTTCCCGCACCAAATGTTTGGACACGTACGTACCATTTCTGATCTTCTTGTGGATTTGTTTTGTGACTCGACCGATGGGGCAATATATGTATATATATATATGATGGCAGTAGTGTCCAGGCCACGAGTCCTCATGCCGGCCATATATGCATGAGAAGGGTACAAATATATACGAGTAACTTAAATCATCCATCGGGGTTATGCGCAGCTAGCGTTGTGTGTATTTATATATAGAAGCACAATAAATATAGTATATACTTGAGAATTGTTTAATTAATCATGAGGTGAGCTGCAGGGAACTAGCTAGTTGAAAGTTTTGGTATATATATATCATCGATCGATTATTGATCTTCTTCTGCCACAAGTCCACAACTCGATCAGAAGCCATGCCCGTCATCTTTTATTATCGATCCGGACTAGTAATTATATGTTGACACGTATGTACCAATATAATGTAGCAACCAATTATCTAATGGATTTTTTAAGGTTGTTTTAGTTGTGTCACATCTGGACCGTCGGGGATAGCTTAGATAAGATAATAATGGAATTATTAATGCTACCTAGCCTAACCTAGCCTACATTACCATTTGTTCAAACTTCGACCATCTATCATTGATGTTATTCCTATTCCCCACCCCCCTCTCTCTCTTTACTGTACAGTATAATAATATATCCAGGAATCAAGGACCCGTACCACACCTTCCCTATTCCATGTGTCTTTTAATTTCTAGTTAGTGCTCTTATTTCTGAACACAATTCAGTTTGGCAAATTGGCGGGTCCTGCTATAAAAACACTTCAAATCGGCATAAACACCCATCATACGGTAAGTATGTACTTCCCGTATAACATCCATCATACGAGAAGTATACATTTATACTTACCGTATGGTGGGTGTTTAAATACCCACCGTATGGAGAGTATGCATTGATACTTCCCGTATGTTATTTTGACTTTTTCTGGTCAAAGCTCTAATACATATAAAGAAATACTTGCTAAGAAGTGAATATTTTTGCCGAATGTGTGAGTGTGTGAATAGACGGACCCTTGGCAAATCATTTGATTTTTCAATTGGATAATTAAATTACTCCGCATGAGCATGACTATCTAGTATAATTACTCGTACATTAGTTTGATAACTATGATAGATAACATACCATTATTTTTTAGTTTGTTTGTTTATGAGATAACATACCATGTATATGACATAACATAATTTAGCATAAAAATTATGATAAAGATTCTATATATAATCACCTTACTTAATTGAATTAATTATCAGAGAATCTAAAATGTGTTATATCACCATAATTAATTATCAGAGAATCTAAAATGTGTTATATCACCATCATAAGCTAAATTATATCACTTATCACATCTAAATCGGGTTAATGATTTTTACAGAACATCATATATCCTGTTGGGTTGCAATTCCTCATTTATAACTTTAATCCCTAAGTCGTCTAACCCGATTACTATCTCGGACTTTCGTCCCATTAGCTTAATTGGGATTCAGTACAAGATTATTGCTAAGCTGCTCGCAACCCGCCTGGCCTCAGTGATTGATGATGTGATTAGTTCAGAACAGACGGCGTTCATTAAAGGCAGACAGATTCTAGATGGTCCTCTCTTATTGAATGAGGTTATCGACTATTACAAAAGAAAAAAGAAACATTTAATGCTTTTTAAGATCGACTTTGCCAAAGCTTATGATTCTTTGTCCTGGGACTATCTTCTTTCGATCATGAAGGCTATGGGGTTTGGGCTTAAATGGATATCTTGGATTCAGGCTTGTTTGTCATCTGCTAGATCTTCGGTTCTTGTGAATGGTAGTCCTACTGAGGAGTTCCCAATCCAACGGGGACTTCGACAAGGAGAAAATAAAAAAAAAAAAAAAAAAAAAAAAAAAAAAAAAAAAAAAAAAAAAAAAAAAAAAAAAAAAAAAAAAAAAAAAAAAAAAAAAAAAAAAAAAAAAAAAAAAAAAAAAAAAAAAAAAAAAAAAAAAAAAAACTTCGACAAGGAGATCCTATGGCGCCGTTTCTTTTCATTATTGCCATGGAAGGCCTTCACGTTGCTATTGATAATCTGGTAAGAGATGGTAGTTTTAAGTCTGCTAATATCAACAACATTTTGGTCTCCCATCTTTTTTATGCAGATGACGTCATGATTATTGGTGAATGGAATAAGGAAAACTTGGACTCAATTTCTAATGCGCTAAGATTTTTTTATTATGTTTCGGGACTTAAGATAAACTTTCAAATGTCTTCAATCGTTGGTGTGGGGGTGGGTGAAGATGAGGTAGGTCATTTGGCTACTCTTTCGGGTTGTCAACCTGATTCTTTACCTTTTAAGTATCTTGGTATCCCTATTGGTGGTAGCTCTTCTCGCATAAGTACTTGGGAGCCTGTTTTTTCAAAGTTTCAGAAAAGGTTAGCTAACTGGAAAGCCAATTTATTATCGATTGGAGGGAGAGCTTCATTGATCTCTTCGGTTCTCGGGTCCTTAGGGATCTATTTCCTTTCTCTTTTTAGCATGCCCAAAGCTGTCAATAAAAAGTTGGAGTCTCTTCGGTCAAAGTTTTTTTGGGGAGGGACGAATAATCAACGAAAAATTGCGTGGATAAAATGGGATTCTGTTTTGGCGGATAAGGAAGACGGGGGTGTGGGATTTGGCAGTCTCAAGGCTATGAATCACGCGTTGCTCTGTAAGTGGCGGTGGCGGGCTTTGGCCAATCCTAATAATATGTGGGCACGAATCATTGCTGCTGCTCATGGTGAAGATTGCTTCATTAACCCTACTGCCAAACATAAAGGTTTGTGGCATCGTATTGTTGAGTCCATAAAAGAGCTGCATAATACCATTCCTCCCAATTCCATCATTATCAGCCGGAAGATTGGAGATGGTGAGAGTACCAAGTTCTGGAAGGATATTTGGTGTGGTGACGTACCCCTTGCTATTAAATTCCCGAGACTATATGCGCTAGATTTGAACAAGAATAGCACGGTTAAAGACTGTTGGGTTAATGGGGAATGGGGGTGGACCTGGCGTCGTCCTCTGCTCTCGTCTAGGGAAAATCACCAGCTCGTCGATTTGACCAGGCTCCTTCCTACAATACCAATTATGGCTGGTGATGACAAATGGTCGTGGAACATCATTGGTAAGAATTCGTTTACTGTCGCTCACCTTAGAACTTGTTTTGATCATCATTATCTTCCCATCACTTGCGATCTTAGAACTAAATGGAACAAGCTTGTGCCTAAGAAAGTAAATATTTTTGTGTGGAGATTAAGGCGGGATTGTTTACCTAGTTTTGTGAACCTTTTCGCTAAAGGGGTGGATATTACTTCCGTTAATTGTACTCTCTGCTCGAATGGGGTGGATCTTGTGGAGCACGTTTTCCAAAAGTGTAAATTGGTTGCTGAAACTCGTGGGTTAATTAGCACCTGGTTGAATAAAATTGTCCCCAGCTCGTCCATTGAAGCTATAATTAGTTGGTGTGACACTTCTTCCAACTCGAAAAGAATTGCTCAAAGACTTGAAGCTATAATGTTTGTTTGGTGGTGGCGCACTTGGAAAGCAAGAAATAACAACTTATTTAACGATATCAAGGAAACTAGCTTGGGCATCTTCAACTCGATTGTTTCTACATCTTTTCTTTGGATCAACTATCGGGGTAAGAAGAGTTCATTGTCTTGGGAAGAATGGATTGTGAACCCGTTACAATAATGTTGAATCTCATTTTTCTTTTTCTTTGTCCTTGGGACTTGTTTGGGGTTGCATCAAAATCATCGCGAAGTGAAAACCGGTGGCTCGGCCTTCGTGGATGTGGTTTTCTCTTATGCCTCGTTTGTAATTGACATAAGTGTGAGTCCCAAATATAGATGATTAACTAAACCCGACTGGCAAGTACAACTAATCTTGAATGGACAAGTTAAGTTTACGATCCAGATATGGATAACAAGAAACAAATGACTTAACGTAAATAACAAGAACTAAATGGCAGAAACTATATAAAGATATATATATGTATAATCAAGTATGTAGCATTGAGACACGTTGTTTCCTTTCTAATGTATTTGATTTATTGATATATAAACAAATACAAGGATTGTTGCGGAACAAAGATAAACACCCAAGTGTAAGTATCTAAACAATCCCGAAAAACAAGTGATCTAAATAACTTGGAAATACTCGTAAGTTTTACTTAGAGTATATCTCACAAGTTGCAATGCTAAAGTTTCAAGCCTTTTGCAAGTTGTGAGAAGACTTTGTATTTATAGACCAAGTCCATGATGACATGGACAAGATCGTATAAAAGTGGTTGTGAGCATTTAAGGAATTAAACTTAATTCCTTACATGCTTGTAAGTCTGAAATGCAAGTTTTTGTTTAAGTTGTAAAAATTTTCTAAGTACATCTTATAGATCATTGATGTCTCAGAATTTTACTTGTGGTTTTTCTAACTTAAACTTACCATCTACTTATTGGTTACAATTTGCAACATATATATACAAACTGAAATGTTTGTTACAAATGTAAATATATTACAAGTACATGATAAACTGAAAAAGGAACTACTTCTTGGCAGGCCTTGAACCAGAAGGTGCCTCAGTAGGTTTCCTCTTCAGTGGAGAATGATCCTTCTTTCCAAACAATCTTCCTTCAATTTCTACCTTGGCCTGCATCTTTTGTTGTATTCTTGCTAACCATGCACCAATCAAGGCAGATTTCGGCTTCCCCCTCAGAATTTGGATCATCTCCCTATGCTCTGAAATCCCAAACTCGTGCACTGAAACCTGATGGTATTCTTCAGCTGCCCTTCCTTCTCTTTTAACAACCAAGTCAAAAAGCTTCAATCCATCAGCTTTTGTTACTTCCATATCAACTATTTTGGCTGAATGAGATCGATGCTTCATATAATGCTCATATTGATCCCTTTCATGTTTTCTTTCAATTTCAATAGCATCATCAGACATTGGTTTGAAGGTAGAAAGATCAGCATCACGAACATTCTTTCTTGATGATCTTGGTCCAGTCACTTTGGGCTTAATGGTTGGTCTGAGCAACTCTTTCTCAACCTTCAGAACTTCGGCCAGAATTTCCTTCCTTTTGATCGCCATTTCTTTTTCTCTATTTTTCTTTAAGTCTTCAATGGACAACTTAAAGGTCAGACTTTCTAACTTTTGTTCCAGATGAGAGTAGTTCATCCCACTCATACTCAAGCATATCAACAATAGCCTTTTGCACTCTTGGATCATTTTTGATTTTCAAGTATCTTTCCAATGATAAACCAAGAGCTGCAGCATCTATATGATCAAGGGTCCCCATCTTCAGATGTTGTTCCCTTTCTCTTTCTTTGTTTTCCCTCCACATAATAAATTGATTAGAAACCTGCTTTTGCAACGCTTCCAACTTCTTACTATCAGCCTCAAGATCGTGCAAGGGATAACCATGCTCATCCACATTCTCACCAACAATGATTCCAGAACCCTTAGAACTTTTCTTTGGTTCTTCTACTTCTTGAGCCTTGCCTTTGCCCTTGTCTTTCTTCTGAACTTGTTCCCCCTGAACTGAGGCACTACCAGATGGTACCTCAGTTTGCTTCTTGGTTGCTTCAATCATTTCTTGAGTACTAGCCAGCAAACCAATAGGCACACTTCCCCCTTTGGGAATCTCTGAAGGCATTTTAGCAAAAAGGTCAATTGAAGTTTTAATTGCCTTCAGTGGTTCCCAACTTTGTTATTCTAGGCAATCACATATACCCTTTGCCATTGTAGCAAACTGAGCCCTTAATCTGAATGAAGAATTAAGGTTCAGTGCTTCTTCTATCTATACATGCTTGTAAGTCTGAAATGCAAGTTTTTGTTTAAGTTGTAAAAATTTTCTAAGTACATCTTATAGATCATTGATGTCTCAGAATTTTACTTGTGGTTTTTCTAACTTAAACTTACCATCTACTTATTGGTTACAATTTGCAACATATATATACAAACTGAAATGTTTGTTACAAATGTAAATATATTACAAGTACATGATAAACTGAAAAAGGAACTACTTCTTGGCAGGCCTTGAACCAGAAGGTGCCTCAGTAGGTTTCCTCTTCAGTGGAGAATGATCCTTCTTTCCAAACAATCTTCCTTCAATTTCTACCTTGGCCTGCATCTTTTGTTGTATTCTTGCTAACCATGCACCAATCAAGGCAGATTTCGGCTTCCCCCTCAGAATTTGGATCATCTCCCTATGCTCTGAAATCCCAAACTCGTGCACTGAAACCTGATGGTATTCTTCAGCTGCCCTTCCTTCTCTTTTAACAACCAAGTCAAAAAGCTTCAATCCATCAGCTTTTGTTACTTCCATATCAACTATTTTGGCTGAATGAGATCGATGCTTCATATAATGCTCATATTGATCCCTTTCATGTTTTCTTTCAATTTCAATAGCATCATCAGACATTGGTTTGAAGGTAGAAAGATCAGCATCACGAACATTCTTTCTTGATGATCTTGGTCCAGTCACTTTGGGCTTAATGGTTGGTCTGAGCAACTCTTTCTCAACCTTCAGAACTTCGGCCAGAATTTCCTTCCTTTTGATCGCCATTTCTTTTTCTCTATTTTTCTTTAAGTCTTCAATGGACAACTTAAAGGTCAGACTTTCTAACTTTTGTTCCAGATGAGAGTAGTTCATCCCACACTCATACTCAAGCATATCAACAATAGCCTTTTGCACTCTTGGATCATTTTTGATTTTCAAGTATCTTTCCAATGATAAACCAAGAGCTGCAGCATCTATATGATCAAGGGTCCCCATCTTCAGATGTTGTTCCCTTTCTCTTTCTTTGTTTTCCCTCCACATAATAAATTGATTAGAAACCTGCTTTTGCAACGCTTCCAACTTCTTACTATCAGCCTCAAGATCGTGCAAGGGATAACCATGCTCATCCACATTCTCACCAACAATGATTCCAGAACCCTTAGAACTTTTCTTTGGTTCTTCTACTTCTTGAGCCTTGCCTTTGCCCTTGTCTTTCTTCTGAACTTGTTCCCCCTGAACTGAGGCACTACCAGATGGTACCTCAGTTTGCTTCTTGGTTGCTTCAATCATTTCTTGAGTACTAGCCAGCAAACCAATAGGCACACTTCCCCCTTTGGGAATCTCTGAAGGCATTTTAGCAAAAAGGTCAATTGAAGTTTTAATTGCCTTCAGTGGTTCCCAACTTTGTTATTCTAGGCAATCACATATACCCTTTGCCATTGTAGCAAACTGAGCCCTTAATCTGAATGAAGAATTAAGGTTCAGTGCTTCTTGATCTTTTACATCCTTCAACATCTTTCTATCTTCGTCAGTGAAAGAAGCAGGGGGAGGAGGAGCAATAACAGTTTCTTTCTTCAGAAGAGTTAGAATTTCATCTAACTGTTTGGACTGATTCTGAACTGAACCTTCAAGCTTGGACACTGAATCTTTTACTTCATTTACAGCCTTGTCCACTTTGTCATTTGTGTCTTTGGTTAGTTCAGCAATCATCATTCTAACCTCCGCACCAACCTTCTCAGAAATGGATTCTGAAATCTGAGTAACTAGATTCTGAGTTAGCTCAGACTTCAGATTATCAAAAATACCAACACTTATAGAAGCCCCAAGTTCTTTTTCATTTATACTTGGCTTCTGAACCAACTCATGTACTTCTCTTCCAACAGCCATAAAATCTTGCTTTAACAACTGAACACAAGATGTCAAGTTTGCAACCACCGAAGCTTGCACATCTCTTTTTGTTAGCTTGAAGGCTTCTCTGATTGCAGAGCTCACCTTGTTGCAAGTCATCACCAGCTCATTCAGCTTCCCAACTACTAGTCCTTCGTTTCCAGCAACCTTGGTTAACTCAGTTCCAAGAAACATCTGAGCACCTTTCATTTCAGCCACAGAACTAGTATTGGCAGTTAGAGATTTGGTTAAATCCTCCACCCTAAGAATAAGGCTTTGGACTTCGGTTTGAGTTTTCTCTAACTGTGCTTCTACATTTAAAGGAGGTGGAGGTTTTGCAGAAGCAGGAGCAACAAATGGTAGATTACCAAGCCCTTTAAGTACATTATTCATTTGTAAATCAGTTGGACTCTCAGATTCTGTCTCAGAATCCAAGTCCTTCTCTATTAGGGCATCATAATTGATAGGCGGTGGGATGTTGTGAATTTGGGGGTGAAGAAATTGAAGTGATGGAGTGAAAGTTGGATCGGTGACATAGGCAGGAGTAGTGCCTGGTGGAAAAATTGGATGTTGATGAGATGGAGGTGGTGGAACATAAGGATCAAGATCTTGTTGTTCTGGTTGAATTTGGAATTCTGGGGGAGGAGGAGGGGCGTTTGCGAGGATGGTGGCT
Source organism: Erigeron breviscapus (assembly GCA_034093135.1). Lineage (NCBI taxonomy): Eukaryota > Viridiplantae > Streptophyta > Magnoliopsida > Asterales > Asteraceae > Erigeron > Erigeron breviscapus. The sequence goes on from CM067167.1 coordinate 260,284,069, forward strand.
GGCTCAGAATCGGATTGATTCGCCTCCAATAATCCCTCGTCAAACTCAAAATCAGCAAGGGAATCGAGATTCCCCTGAGGTAGCTCATCGTCATCCCAGAAAGCATTCACTTTTACAATCTGGTCAGATATGCTCTGGTTTGGGTCACTAGTACCCGCACCAGTTTCTGGTTCAACATCTGCAGAAGCAGGTGCATCGTTACCAGATTCAATGATTTGCTCAACCTTATCTTTAGGTCGACTAACGGGTCCCACATTCTTTTGTGGCCCACTTAGTGACCTTTCTGAACCAGCTAGTGTGGCTGAAACAGTTTTATTAAATACCTGAAGCATAGCAGAGGAGAGTTCAGGCTCATCTTCAGCAGTGGATGCCTTTGAGAAATCTCTGATGTATTCTGGTACAGAAGCTTCAGGTCCAGCTTGATTATAAGCATCACCAAGAATATCCATGAAACATAAGCTCAGAAATCTTGGAAAGGCAATATGCAGACTTCTCTTTCCTTTTAATTTTGTAATAAGCTGAGAAAAGAGAATCTCAGCAAAGTCTGCTTGTATCCCATTCCAAATATAATACCCCATCTCAACTTGGGGTAAAGAAAGTTGGTCCAACCCTCCATGGTTGCCACCAAGACTTTCCACAATCTGGGTCCAGAAGAACCTCCAGCAATTGCCAAATCCAGACATAAATATGTGTCCGGAGGTCTTCAGATTACCATCAGCATCCTCCATATCGCCATGACCGGTGGCGACTAGAACCTCCCTGAAATTGACTCCTTTGAGTCGTTTAGCAAATACCTGGGAAGGTTCGAGGTAGTTCAGATGAAGGGAATTTCTGAACCCCTCAAGAGTGATAACACACTGCTTGGTGCCCTCATTGAGAGTGAAGGAGATGGATTGTTCATCTTTGCTCACCACAGCAGTATACCAGAATTCAAGCAAGTATCGATGATACAATGCCTGAGGATTAGCGGTCAGAGCATAATGAAAAGGGGATTTCTCCCAAAAATTATTGATTTTTCCCATTAGCGTTTTGGATTTCACATTTAATTGAGCCAAGAAATTGCTCATGTTAAATCGAATTTGTGAAGGAGTGAAATTCTTTGGCCATGTGGCAGATGTTTTCACATCATCCGATGGAGTATATTTAAAATTGATGAGCGATTTAGGTTGTGAAGAAGATGATGATTTAGACATTTTTAAGAGTCGAAAGTGAAAGTGAAAAGAATATGAAGAGTTAAGGAATTTTGAGAGTAAATATGAGAGAGATTGATGATTGGGAAGTAAATGAAAAACGAAGTAAATGAAAGAATGAAAAAGAATTTGAATTTAAGATGGAATACAAAGTGATTTTCCAATTAAAAACAATTTCTGGGGTCAAGTCCGCATTAAATGCAGAGACGTTTGAGTGACCCCACCCTGTAACACTTTTTCAGAAAAAGTACTCATTTCTTTCTCTTTTACGGCGCAACTTGTGTGACACATAAGCATGACCAACGTAAGTTAAAAACATAGTATGCAGTGGGCCACGTGTACACACAATTGACCAAGTATCAAAAAATATCTTGAAAGGATTGTTGTCTTTCAGTGATGACAAAATAAATTCTGAGCATGGTCAGTTCCAGAGAGATCTGAACCATCTCAGTTAATAAAATTCAACTGAAATAACTTTGATTTTCTGAAGTGCTTCAGTTAAATACGTTTTTCTGAGTAAAAGGTTCCCCCTCAAAAATGAAGGTTTATTTTAAAGTTAGAAAAATATTTAACATTCCCCCTGAAGTGATGATCCATGAATTAATAAGTGCCAAGATAGTATCACAAAGGCGTTCGATAGCTAGGCGAGCAAAATTACATGGATCGCTCAGACTGGTGAATCAGATCAGTGTCACTGAGGCGTTCATAACAAGATTACCAGTCTAAGGATTTAACATACCCAACTCACTGACCAGATGTTTAAAGGTTTTGACATCTAAAGGTTTTGTAAAAACATCAGCGAGTTGCTTATCAGTGGGAATAAAGTGCAATTCAATATCTCCTTTCAGAATATGATCACGAATGAAATGATACCTGAGATCGATGTGCTTGGTTTTTGAGTGCATCACAGGATTGTGAGATATGGCAATGGCACTAGTGTTATCACAAAAGATTGGAGTCTTTGTGTAAGTAACACCATAATCAGTCAGCTGGTTTTTCATCCATAGAATCTGAGCACAACAACTTGCTGCAGAAATATACTCAGCTTCTGCAGTGGATAGTGATACTGCAGTCTGCTTCTTACTGGTCCAGCTTACTAATTTGCCACCAAGGAAATGACACCCTCCAGTGGTGCTTTTCCTGTCTATCTTACAACCTGCATGATCAGAATCTGAATAACCCATTAGATCTAGACTGGAGCCTTTGGGATACCAAAGACCCAATCTGGGGACACCTTTAAGGTATCCCCCCCCCCCCCCCCCCCCCCCCCCCCCCCCCCCCACTGGGGACACCTTTAAGGTATCTGAAGATCCTTTTGACAGCATTTGCATGTGTTTCTCTGGGATCAGACTGAAATCTAGCACAAAGGCATGTTGCAAACATTATGTCTGGTCTACTTGCAGTTAAATACATCAGTGAACCAACCATACCACGATATTTTGTATGGTCCACTGGTTTTCCATGTGGATCAGAATCCAAAGTTAATGGAGCAGAAATAGGAGTATCTTTTGATGAGACTGAATCAAATTGATATTTCTTTAATAAATCTCTGACATATTTTTCCTGGTTTATGAAAATACCATCTTCAGTTTGTTTTACTTGAAGTCCCAGAAAATATGTCAGTTCACCCATCATACTCATTTCATACTCAGAAGACATGATTTTAGAAAATTTTTTACACATCTTCTCATTTGTAGAACCAAACACAATATCATCAACATAAATTTGTACTAAAAGGATATCACTTTTATCATGCAATATGAACAAAGTGTTATCAATTGCACCACGTTTAAAACCATTTTTAAGAAGATGTTTAGTAAGAGTATCATACCAGGCTCTGGGTGCTTGTCTCAGACCATATAAGGCTTTGTTCAGTCTGTACACCCAATGTGGTTTTTCTTCATTAATGAACCCTGGTGGTTGATACACATAAACGACTTCTTCTAGTTCTCCATTCAGGAATGCACTTTTGACATCCATTTGATAGACTTTAAACTGATGATGAGCTGCAAAAGCTAAGAATATTCTTATAGCTTCAAGTCTAGCAACTGGTGCAAAAGTTTCATCAAAATCTATTCCCTCTTCTTGTGCATATCCTTTTGCAACAAGTCTTGCTTTGTTTCTGATGATATGACCATCTTCATCCATCTTGTTTCTGAAGACCCATCTTGTCCCAATTGGTTCCTTCTTCAGGTTACTGGGACAAGGAACGAGTTCCCATACATCGTTTCTTTTAAACTGGTTGAGCTCATCTTGCATGGCTTCAACCCAGCTTGGGTCTTGCATAGCCTCGTCAATCTTCTTGGGTTCAATTAGAGATAAGAAGCTGACGTTTAAGCATTGATCGCTTGTGGCTCTTCTGGTCTGAACCCCTCTACTGGACTCTCCAATAATTTGCTCGATTGGATGTGCTTTTGTCCATTTAGAGTATTGACCAGGATGAACAACGATATCAGTGCAAGAACTTCTCTGAGTACCTTCAGGAGGAGCTTCAGAAAATACATCTTCAGCTTCTTCTTCTTCCTGCAGATCATGACTTGCATCATGAAATTCTTCAGATTGAGGTTGCTCAGTGGAGCCTGATATCAGAGGAGAAGCAGCATGTACATCTGATCCAATAGTCAGTTCATGAGGTAGTTTGAAACTGACTGGAGGATAAAATGGAATGGTGCTAGGTTTGTTTATTACTGGTTCTGAACGGAGATGTTCAGAAGCAGGTTCAGGTGATTGATCAGTTTCAGCAATAGGATCAGAATCACCAAAACTTATTGGACTTTCTGAGGGTGGTGCAGGATGGAATTTTTAAAGATTGCAGAATTGGATTCATCAAAGGTAACATGAATTGACTCATCAACCTTTTCAAGTCTCTTATTAAAGACTCTAAAGGCTTTGCGATTTGATGAATATCCTAGGAAGTACCCTTCATCAGCTTTTGCATCAAATTTTCCAAGCTGACTTGAATCATTCAGAATGTATACTGGACACCCAATACATGGAAGTATCCAATATTAGGCTTTCTATTTCTGAGTACTTCATAGGAGGTCTTCTTGTGTCTTTTGACATAAACAGATCTGTTCTGAGTGTAGCAGCAATTGCAACAGCTTCAGCCCAGAAATTCTTGGGAAGACCAGATTCATTCAACATACTTCTAGCAGCTTCAATCAGCGTACGATTCTTTCTTTCTACAACACCATTCTGCTCTGGTGTGTGAGCTGAAGAGAAGTTCTGAGATATGCCAGTTTCAGTGCAGAAGGACTCCAGAGTAGCATTTCTGAATTCAGTGCCATTGTCACTTCTGAGCTGACAAACTTTTCGCTTGTGCTTGAGCTCAATTTGTTTGATGAGAGCAATGATTTCAGCAGCAGCTTCACTTTTGGACCTGAGGAAAATCACCCAGCAGTATCTTGAATATTCATCAACGATAACAAGGGTGTACTTCTTCCCTGCTCTGGTCTGAACATTCACTGGTCCAAAAAGGTCCATGTGAAGCATATGAAGAGGTTCAGTTATACTAAAGCTTTGTTTTGTCTTGAATGAAGCTCTTTTCTGCTTACCCATTTCACAACCTGGACATGGCTTGTCTTTATTGAAAGACATAGAGGGTATCCCATCAACAAGTTGTTTTCTAGACAACTTATTAATATTTTTGAAGTTCAGATGGGATAATCTCTTGTACCACAGCCAGTTTGTGTCTTCATCTGCCTTTGAGTAGAAACATTGTTCAGTGGTAGAAGGATTCATATCAATGACATAAATGTTTCCCTTCCTTGGTGCAATCAGTACCACCTTTCCATCTCTGTTGAATATGGTGCCTTGTGAAATATCAAATAAAACCTTGAAGCCATCATCACACAGTTGACTGACACTGATCAGGTTATATTTCAAACCGTTCACATATGCAACACGTGTGAATTTGACTTGACCATTATTCACCACACCATATCCCTCAGTTTTTCCATTACCATCATTTCCAAAAACTATTGAGGGCCCCTCTTGCACCCTATATTCCTCTAGCAGGGTCTGATAACCAGTCATGGTTCGGCCAGCAGCACTGTCCAGAAACCATATATTCTTCTTTCGGTCTCCCTGCACACAAACAAAGATTAGTTCTTTTTGGGAACCCATCTTTGGATGGGTTCACTAGACTCTCCCTTAGTAGTCTCAGATTTCTTTGGTTCATAAGGAACAGAAGGATCAAAGGGGATCTCAGTCATAATTTCAGATGACATAAAAGCAATTGGTTTGATGGGGTTTTCAACCTTTTTCTTTTCAGATTTCTGCTTGATTTGCTTAGAAAAAGGTTTTGTATTTTGTTTAGGTTGAAGAGAAGGAGTTTCAACATTTTTTAAACGTGCATTACAGCTCTGCACTTGTCTAGCCAATAGTTGAAATTGACTTTCTAACCTTAACAAAATTGATTCTTCATTAGACGCCTGAGCCTTACCTGAATCTGAGGTAGATGGCTCAGTGGGGGAGAAATTTTTCTTCTTCTTTAGGTCTTTAGGAACCTTAGATGAAGTCTGAGAGGATGGCTTTTTGGATTTAGCCTTCCTTTCTGAAACAGTTGTCTGAGCTGTTTCAGATTTACCCTCAGATTGTTCCTGGGCTTTATAAGTTACAGTTTTCTGCTTGCCAACTTTAGGAAAAATGATTTCAGGTTTTATTTCCTTTGGAAGTGCATCTAAATCAGTGATTATGGATGCCAAATGAAGATCACCAGACTCATATGCTGCTCTTTGTGATGCAAAAGTATTTTTAATTGCAGCATCTGGCCTTGGTGCTTTCATCCAAGATTTAATAATTGCTTGTTCTTTTTCAAGGATGGATTTTAATTCTTCCTTTTCCAATTCTAAAGTTGCAACCATAGACTGATAACTTTTTAGAGCCAATTGAACATCTTTCAGTTCTTTCAGTCTGGCATGACTGGCGTTTAGTTCAGAAGCATTATTTTCAAACATTTTTAGGCTTTCTGAACGCACTGTCTCAACAAATGAGATGTCAGCCTCTAAAAGAACCAAAAGGTCCAGTTTGTGTTCCTCATTATTTTCAAAGCCAAAATTACTGACCTTTTTCATTACAATATCCACCCAGCGACCAGATTCAACATCGGATTTGACCAAATGACCTTGATCTTCTTGTGCCATGAAACACATGTCCCTAACTTCTTCTTCATCATCAGATGATTCATCAGATTCTTCCCATTTTTCAGTTTTGGCAATCATACAACTGTTGCTTGAGTTGTCTTGTGCCAGAAGAGCCATATGTGCCTTTAACTTCTTGTATTTGGCCTTATAGCTGTCATCAGATTTCTGAAAAATAGAATGGTTAGGAGCAGATTGTGATGATGAGGGTTGACTAGATCTGCATTCCTTCATGAAATGTCCTTTCTTGCCACATTTAAAGCATTCAAGATTAGACTTGTCAATAGAAGCGCTGGAAGCAAAAGGTTTGCCAGCTCGATTTGATTTGGCCTTAAAACGATTGAACGTTTTAGCCAGCATGGCAACCAGATCATCATTGTCATCCTCATTACAATCACGAGTAACATTACCAGAGACACCAGTTTTTAACATTTCAAAAACCATCTTCTTCATTGAGTCAGAAATGTCACTCTCAGAAGATAGTAGAGCAGTACTATGTGGTTCAGAATACTGAACCATACCAGAACTGGTAGAAACATGATTCTTGGCATCTTGCTCAGCCAAAGCTCTCTCAGCTTTGTTCTCTTCAGTATATCTGAAGGCTCCATAAAGGGAAGCAAGAGTGTGACTGTGCAAAGTTTTGCCTTGTCTCAAGACCAAGATTAAATTTTCCCATTTAGAAGGTAAAATGTCACAGAATTTTTCCAACAAAATTTCTTTATCTTTGGTAACACCCAGGGCTTTCAGTTGATTTACCAGATTTGTAAATCTGATGTAAGTTTGAGTTAAAGTTTCCCCAGGGACAGCAAAGAAAGACTCATATCTTTTGTTTAAAGCAACTTTTCTTGTGACAATTGTCTCATTTGTGCCTTCAAACTGTGTCATTAGTTCCTCCCACATTAATTTGGAATTTTCAAGTAAAACAAGAGTGGGCATAAGGGTTTCAGGAACTGCATATAAAATCATATTTTGTAACTTAGTGTCAAGGTCTACAAATCTATGATCTTCCTCAGACCAATGATCCTTCTCCTTAGGTGACTGCCTAGGAGTCCCATCGGTATTTCTGACAACAGTAGAAGCATTCATGGGGACAAAGGGTCCTTCTTTTAAGATATCGGGTAAGTGTCTTTCAACACCAGCAATATACTTTAGCATGCATGCTTTCCATGTTTGAAAGTTTTCACTGTTCCCATCAAACTTGGGAACATGATTATTTGGAAAGTGTACGTGTACATTATGCGATGGTATATTGTTGTTGATGACAGGGGGTGGAGTAGTGTTATTAGGGTCAGGACGTTCTTGTTGAAAGTCAGCCATCTATGCAGATCAAAGGTTAAAGAATTGATATAATTCAACCTGGCTCTGATACCAATTGTGAGTCCCAAATATAGATGATTAACTAAACCCGACTGGCAAGTACAACTAATCTTGAATGGACAAGTTAAGTTTACGATCCAGATATGGATAACAAGAAACAAATGACTTAACGTAAATAACAAGAACTAAATGGCAGAAACTATATAAAGATATATATATGTATAATCAAGTATGTAGCATTGAGACACGTTGTTTCCTTTCTAATGTATTTGATTTATTGATATATAAACAAATACAAGGATTGTTGCGGAACAAAGATAAACACCCAAGTGTAAGTATCTAAACAATCCCGAAAAACAAGTGATCTAAATAACTTGAAAATACTCGTAAGTTTTACTTAGAGTATATCTCACAAGTTGCAATGTTAAAGTTTCAAGCCTTTTGCAAGTTGTGAGAAGACTTTGTATTTATAGACCAAGTCCATGATGACATGGACAAATCGTATAAAAGTGGTTGTGAGCATTTAAGGAATTAAACTTAATTCCTTACATGCTTGTACTAGGAAGAGTATATAAGTCAGTTGATGTGACTTATAGTACTACGTTCCAAACCTATACTTTTACCTTGTACCTTTTATTAATGGATAAATCTATTAACTGGGTAAAGATATGTAAAGTAAAAAGTCTTCCTCGTAATCAGTGTAAAGTGTTGTAAATACTTTATACTGAGATGCTTCAGTCTTTGATCTGGTAGAATCACTCTTTGCTCGCTTCTGAGATGATTCTCTTCTTCATACTTCAGTCTTTGATCTGGTAGAATCACTCTTTGCTCGCTTCTGAGATGATTCTCTTCTTCATACTTCAGTCTTTGATCTGGTAGAATCACTCTTTGCTCGCTTCTGAGATGATTCTCTTCTTCATACTTCAGTCTTTGACTTCAGAATGAATGCTTCAGATTTATCTTGATCTGAACTGAAGTGAAGCTTCAGTGAAGTAATTCTGAGACGGCTCAGAATTCTATACAAACGTTTTCACTGAACTTCAAGCTATTTCTGAACAAATTATACTTGGTCGATTTCCGACCTAACAATAAGTTTTTTTCCAACCATTTTGCAATTTTAGCAGTTAAAGTCTCAAGAAGAGTCTAGTTTGTTGTAATTTTTGTGTATTTCTAGACTTGTACCTTTCTCACTAGCATCTTGCTAGTGGAGTTTATGTTTAATATATAATCTTTCTGCCGTTCAAAAAAAAATATCACTTATCACATCTGGGTTCAAAAAATATGATCGTCTATATTCTGATCGATGAGTTTCAGGTTAGAAGACAGTTAAATAAAAACAATTACTTAAAAAAAAATTATAGTAGACGTGTTATTACTTTGAAGTTAAAAATAAATTCATAAGTAGAAGTTGCAAAGCACCACATATCATTAATATTTGGTTTTTATGATAGAAGTACTGTAACCCAAATACATTCATATATATCCACTAAAGAGACTACTTCATCAAATTTTCAATAACTTTACAGCGTATATTTTGTTTTACTTTTACCTTTTGACATATATAAAAAATGAAAAATGTTAAATGAGGCCTTTTGAGTTTCAATTAACATGTATAAAAAGTTTGTATTTTTTCATATCAAAAGCTCACCCCTTTAATTTTGTAGTAAGTATACAACTTTTTAATGCACCTTAATGAAAGCCTTTAAAACTTCGTTTCATAAAAAATACAAAAGAAAACATAACATTTATAACTAAATTTAATATTTTTACCCAATTTTCACAAATGCAAAGTACTTTATAATTACTTCATATATTCACAAGTGAAAAAAGAGTTACCAACATTTAATTACTTTATTTTGTTATACCCTTTTTACATATATAAAAAAAGGATACACAAAAGAAGAACATAACACTTAAAACTAAATTTCATCAGTAGGTAGTACTTTTTACCCAATTTTCACAAATACAAAGTAGTTTAAAAATACTTACTATACCTTTTATTTAAATAAAAGTTGATAACCATATCTAGTCTAGATACATTAGTATACGTATATATGTAGTATAAACTAAAAGCTAAAACAAAACGTGTATAAAGAGACAAGAGATCATATAAGGTTGAAAAAAGCTTCTAAATCTTGTGTGCATATATCTATTGTAGTGATAGATTGAGTGACAATTAAGTGTGTGTGTGTGATAGAAAGAAAGAGAATGGGTAGAGGGAGAGTTGAACTAAAGAGAATAGAGAACAAAATCAATAGGCAAGTCACCTTTGCCAAACGCAGAAATGGACTTTTGAAAAAAGCTTATGAGCTTTCTGTTCTTTGTGATGCTGAAGTTGCTTTAATCATCTTCTCTAACCGTGGCAAACTTTATGAATTTTGTAGCAGCTCAAGGTACTACACTTACACGTACACAACTACAAGAAAAAAGGCCACGACGATCCGTGGCAAAACTATATAACGGCCGGCCTATATATATATGTGTGTATGCATTTGTTTCTTTGTCATCTCTATGCTAAGTACTCCAATCATTTGGAATGTGCTTGCTTTTATTAGATCTAAGCAAAAAAGTGAATTTCTTTTTCTTTTTTTTAATATTGATCATTTGCTGTTTTCGCGAATGTCTTGGCGTTTATGGAACTTGGTTTTGTTTGTTAGATCTGCTAGTGGAAAGCTATATATGAAAAAAGAAGTGTTGTATACTTATATCTTTCTTATTATTGTATATCTTATAGTAGTACTATATATATATACTAGCTATATTCTCTTTTTCTAGTACTCCATTTTTGTATAAATGTAACGCCATTTTTGTTTTTGTGTCTTTCATGTGGTTTTATTGGTAGCTTCGTATTCTAGCTTTCTCTATGGTTTGGTCTTTTGGATTTGTTTTTGCTCATGAAAAATATTACTATTGTACAAAGACTAATTGTCATTCTAGCTATAGCAGAATACATACATTTTCTCTGTCTACCTTTCTTTATGTTTCTTTTTTTTTTTTTTCCGATCCAGCTAGATTTGTAATAAATATTCATTAGATTTCTCTTATGTTTCAGATCTCTAACATGAGACAATTATATTTGTGGTTGCATAATTTTCATAGTTCATATATGGCTCCAGCTTTAGGGTTTGGTTTTGGTTAAAGTAGTTATTAACTTCTCTTTTCTTTCTTTTTTTGCCTTAATTTTCATTTAACATTATAAATCGGCCGGTTAGATGATGTTTTGATGGATGTCCCATGGGCAGACTCTTTTTGTTAAAAGAAATCACAATTCCAATACTAATAGGAAAAAGATTCAGCAACGTATATTTGCTTATTTGTTTCTTTAAGGTAAATTGGACAAATGCAAAACTTGAGCTGGTTTTGTATCTTGCCAATAAGATATGATCAGAATGAGAGTTTGAGATCGATCGGTTGTAATTATCTGAGATAACATTAAATATCGAAAACAGATAGCTTGTAAAAAGTTGAGTCATCTTCCATATATATAGTCTGCATCTGATTTTGACTTCAAGATATGTGAGATGATTAAACTGAATCATTATAATGTCAAGTATATTTTCTCCTTTTTCCGTTATAAGATATGCTTATTGTTACATGTTTTTGTTCGAAATCTTGTAGCAGCATGCTCAAAACGCTTGAGAGGTATCAAAAATGCAACTATGGAGCACCGGAGTCAAATGTCGTCTCTGCAAGAGAGGCACTGGTGAGTAATTAATTTTCTGATCCTTCTCTCAATATTTCGCTTTGATATATAAATTGGCATTCTACCGATCAATAGATGACAATTTATTTTTCCAGATCCAATAAGTGGCTAAACTCAATATGCCATGTTAAAAGGTTTCATATACATGAATTGAAGTAACATTTAATGGAATAGTATTTGACACAATGGGCAAATCTTTGAGTCCTACCTACCTTAATTCCTTATGTTGAACCCTGACCCGCCGGCCTGAATGTATAATATGGTCTACAACAATAAATAATATGTGGACTGAAAATAGGAATCTTTAATAAAGAGGCAAATTATAAACTCTCATTTATTAGAACACATTATTTACTACTAATAATGCAAAAAAAAAAAAAAAAAAAGTAAAAATTATACTCGTATTACTCCTATTATTACTCATAAACATACTATTATTCGATAAAACATGATTTGGACTCATAAAAAGGCCATGTCATAGATAAAGAGGCCCAAAAGATATACTAATAAAAAAACAAAACTGGCCGCCAAAAAAAATACTCCTATTGGCTATTACTCGATCGACTAGCTTGCTAATTATCCAATGATTTGGACACCAAATAGCTTCAACCCATTGGTCTTCACAATATTATTATCATTGCTTCTTCTTGTTTGATCATCAGTTGTAGTAGTTTCATCTTTCATCAAACTGATCTCTTCCTCTTCTTCTTCCACACAGCGGCCAAGTTTTAAATTCATTCCCATTATATTCCTGGAAGACAAACACGTGTCGATAACCCAGAATCCCAAATTCGGATTCTCAAGATTCTCATGATAATAAAAAGTAATCTTGTCCGTTGCCATCAATTTCTTCTCTTTAACAAACTGATTCCACCCCTTGGCGAACACAAAACTCCGGCTACTCTTCCAATAACAATACCGAAATTTCCACAACCTTTTTTGCGTATCATAGAAAGATAAATGTACCTCATCATTCGCAAAACCTTGCGAGTCAACGGGTACAGGAGGGAAATATCTAACAGCATATTTCTTAGGAATAACTAACCTGTTAAGTTTACCCACATCACTTGGTGTTAATTCCTTTTGAAAAAGTAGTCTACAAGAATACCCATAATTTCCCTTCAGCAGGTTATAATAATCACAATTATTATCTGTTCCCAATTTTTGCCTTCTGAAATCATCAAACTTGGATTGATAAGACCCATCTTTAATCATAGCCAAAATCCTTCCTGTATCATAAAGACTTTGAAAATTTTCCTCTTGAAGCGTTGTCTTAGTCCAAGGAAAATTCCGAGGGGCGTCTACAAGTTTGATAGACGCCCTGTCATAAGCAATGGCGGCGTCTATTTCAGATTTGAATGTTCCTAGCCAAATACGTTGGTTCTGCGTGTATATCTGAGCACCCCAATGTCCATTATGCTGTGCAACCACCCCTTTGTATCTCTGTGAATAACTGCAGTTATTATCCACCACTTTGAGATCAATGTCGTTTCCATAGTTTTGATCATCTGATGAATGGCCCTCCATTGATATATATCTCTGCCAAAAAAATCGGTACAAGAATGTAAGTATCAAGATTAATTCTTGAAAACATATATATACGTGATTCTTGAAAACTTATATATATACATGATATTTGAAAACATATATATACATGATTCTCGAAAACTTATACATTACTCAAATCTGGAACATACACACACCTACAATGCATACATATATATATATTCTTGAAAACATATAACATTACTCAAATCTGGATCATACTTACATACACACACCTACAATGCATACATATATATATATATATATATATATATATATATATATATAAATGATTCGTTTTAGTTAGAATGTACTATATATATGACCCATATAACGAATTCGAATACAAAATCAAACACTGGGTTCGATCAAGACAAAAACTTTATGAACGCCATTGAAGATCGATACAGTGATAACTAATTAACAGAATGTGGTGTTACAATTTCCCTCTTCTTCTGTGTTAATTGTTCAATGGAACTTAATTATATACGGAGTAATTAAACTAATACGAGTATTATGTGTGTGTGTATATATATAAAAAGTACTTATGATGAAACAAAAGAATTAGTTGATTATACTCTGCGAAAATAGTAATATAATAATGATGATAATAGTTTGTTGTAGAGTCTGAAAGTGCAAAACGAAACTAACCTTTGGTATCTGAATAAGCTGGGACGCAGGGATTGTATAAAATTCGTTGTTCTTCCGGGGGTGAAGATTATATATATAAAGGTGTGTGGACTTTATGTATTTTGAAGGTTCTAAGAAGTTGCTGGTCTAAATTTAATTGGAAGTCATTTTAGGTAATAAACTCATCATTCCTAAAAAATTTGTTATGTGTTAGAAGCTTGCCAAAGTTAGTTTTTTCACAATCATTACAAATAAGATATAATAATAGATATAAATCTTAGCCCTTAATAAAGTTGATTAATTATAATAATATACGTATAATATACATACATACATACATAACTTTCAAATCTATTCTTGAAATATATGGAAAGTTTTCAAACGGCTAGTCATTAACTCTTGATATCACATATACTCCAATTTGAAGTTGTACATCCAAACTTGGAAATAGTCTTTCTTCGTTTATATATTTGTGATTATTATAGTATTTAAATAATAATTTTGATAATGCCACCCTATATATGTTGTTAAATGCCAAAATTAAGTGTTTCTTTATATATAAAGCATAATTTTTGAATTTCTTTTAACAATAAAATACAACTTTTTATACATTCAATCACTTATTACTAAGGTCATGACAAGCGATCAACACCCTTTAAATAAACATAGTCAAACAATATGGGTCAAATGTTGATATCTTTTTGTGGTACAAATAATACATGTGTATAAATATTATTATTTTTTTGTAATATTTTGCGTTTAATGGAAAAAGTTACTTATGATATTAGATGATATGAATCTTAAATTTAATAAAATGTTTTGCTAATAACAGTCTTATGAGTTATTATTAATATCCATAAAATATAAAGTTGCGTTAATGTTGTAGTTAGAATTTTATTTTTTTTAATAAATGATAAACATATATAGTCGAAGACTATGCTTGATTATTTTTGTAGACATACATGCGTGTTTTCAGGACATAGTTATATTCATCAACAACAATTTTATGGTGTCTTAATAAAAATGACTTCGGGTATGTGTTAAAAAGTAAATCCTAACATGAAAATCACGAAGCTTTAGTAAGAAGAAAAGAACCCCTATAAAATTTAGTAGATATGTCTGGATAAAGTTTTATCTAGTTTGTTATTTTTATCAACAAATTAATTTGCTTTAGTTAAGAAGTTGACTGATTTTGTTTATTTGTGTATCTTCAAATCAAGGAGATACAAATAAATGATGTATACGATACGTATCTAAATTTGTTCATGCCAAATAATCGAGTTTAAAATAAACTTGATAAGTTTGAAATTAGAGGTGTTATCGAAGTTATATATCTTCGGTAACTACTTTGTAACTATAATAACTTCATGGTTTCATAGAACAAAAATACATGTTAACGAATAGTTGGACGCATCGCATATGCCTAATGCCATGTAGATTAATTTTAACACTTTTGGGTGATATTGAATAAACTTACAAATTAAACTTTTCTTTTAGGGGTTTTGCTAAACGAAGCCTTAAGGGTTTTGGTTAAAGTGCATTAAATAGTTGTACACTTACCATAAAATTCAGGGGTGGACTTTTGATATGGAAAGGTACAATCTTTTTATGCACCTTAAGTAAAGCCCTAAGGACTTTTGATATGGAAAGGTACAATCTTATTATAACAACTAGATTATTTTCCCGCGTAATACGTGAGATAAATATATTAAATTTTATAATATCATAATTATAGTTAAAAGTTAACATGTAAAATCAACTATATTACCGTAATTTCATTTCTTTTAATATTTTTTTCACATAAGTTTATTTTAAAAATATTTTGCAAAAAACAATATTTCTATAATTGCATGTCACATTTACTATGAACACTTATTTGGGATAGATGGGATAAATCTATCGACCTTGGACATTGTAATGTAAACTTTATTACGAATGTCATATTGTTTTATTAGATAGATATATGGAATGATATGTTTTTTGACAATTTCTTTAATACATTAGATAAACATTTTTAGCTATACTTAACTTTATATCGTTATTATAACCTATAACAAACATATGGGTTGGTGGCCCATTGGTAAGGTTATAGATCTTGAGAAAATCCACCAGGATTCGAATTCCATTTCTTACGTTTGTAGGAGTGAACTAGGGAAGGGGGGGGGGTTCGAGAGTCTTGGGTTTCATCCTAGGCATGTGTGGTTCGATCTCGGCATACTGACCAATTAGATGTCACTATGGTGTCTAGAATGCTAACTACTAAATACTAACTCGTTGTTGGGGGAAAAAATTATATACTATAAAACCATTTTCAAACAATAATAATTTTTCAGCTAGTAGTATCTCATTTTAATTTTTTTGAACGACCAAGGTCAACAACATTATCTCGTCATAAAATCAACTCCAATTTCAAAGGAAACCAATTATTGCCAAGAAAACTCATGTCTCCAGCCAAGAGAGCATTTTGTACATACCTAGACCTGAATCCAAAACCTTAAATTCTTAAGTCTTCCCGAGTATAGATCTATATATTAAGTTAAACTCTATCTAAGGGTCCAAACTTCTCCAATTATGAATTAGGTTTTTTAATAATGTTATTGTTATGTTATATCCATTGTTACATAATAATGTAATTATTTTTCCGCGTAATACGCAATAGCTAAACATATTAAGGTTTTTCATAATAACATAATTAGTAGTTATAGATAAGGCATGTTGAAATATGAGGATATAATTACTCAAAAGTTTTTATGTATCGAAGTTGTTTAGTAGTGTAACACCCAACATTTAAAAATACGGATTTCCAAAAACTTTTCACCTAACGGTGTTAGAGAATGCGGAATAACGTTTTAAAAGTCCAAACCATAAGAATCCAGTTTGGTTTGTTCATAAAATAGAAGGTGTTACTCGTCACATCATCAAAATAGTATAAATGGAAATCCTACGGTTGCCCAACATTAAACAACCGACAACATAGTATATGCAAATCATATATATCTAATCATAAATCAATGTCTAATGCGAGCAGCCACTATGGGTAAACTACAGCCAGCTTCAAGATCATCTACCCAAGCCTCGCATCTCCTCACATCTACCTGCTTACTAATGTTGGACCTGAGGGCACAACACATTTTAAAAAGAGCAAGTGTTAGCTAACGAATTAGCTAAGTAAGATAACACATCATTAATAAAACATTTGTCCATTTAAACATTATATAAAAGTCTTATTAAATCGTTAAGGCACATATCACATCAATGCATCACATCATCCATACATATCATCGCATCAAACTTCATCATAATAGGTTGAATCACCCTAGATGTGCCTAGTCATCTTTTACTTCACATATAACATATAAGCATCATCGTATAGTGTGACATAAGTCACTTACATTAGGCGTGACATAAGTCACTCATCACATATAAGGTGTAAGTTTGTGTGTAAGCGGTCATAAGACCTAACAGGGAACCTCACACCCGACTGGATGGATAAGCCTTACGGCGGTCCATCAATGTCGTTAAGGAATGGCAAGCCAATCTAGGAGTAGTCCGTATGTTCAAAGACATTGGTGGGTAATCACTCCACCCGGAGATACTCTAACCACGTAATTACGTTGCAAGGAGCCACCCAAGCAACAACATATACGCACCCACCCGGCTAAGGTGAATACGGGTTAAGCTTAACACTTCATCGTATATACGAGCTCGATTTCATCACATATAGTTTAGGTGACAAAGTTACCTAAACATAACATATAATCATCTTTTACATTTGGGCCCTTAAACGTGCACGTGTCATGGCAACTTAACAAGTCTAGTGAACTAGATGAACAAGCCATACATCCATGCACATTTCACATATCGTCAACATATAATCACATCTCAATTCATCTCAAGACATTACATAGCATTTCATAGCATATCATTACATCTCATATCATTGCATAACATTTCATAGCATATCATTACATTTCATATCATAGGGACTGCATTTCAGGCCTCAATGGTCATTTACATAGCCCATAACACCTCCCGTGTAACCCCGAATACCCATAAGCAATCAAGATATCATTTGGGAAGTTATTATATGAAAACCATGTTTTTTTTTGTTGAACCCTCAGCGTGTCAAAGTAGTGTATCTTACCTCGTAGAAGCGCTCACAAACGATAACTAAGGTTACCGTGCAAAGCAATTGTTCCCAACTACCTATAATGAACATAGGATCAATTAATGAGTATAAACGAGGCTAAACCGGTCTACAGTCTATATACTTGTCAAATAATAGTCTCTGTTGACTACTTTCATTCTTTGTAGACTACTATACTTTTCTGTAGACTACCTGACTCACTTGTAGACTACTTGACTCTTTTCGTAGACTACTTTCATATTCTGTAGACTACTTTCAGTTTTACAAAAGATCTCAAACATCAAACATCCATGGAAATTAACCATGACACCTACAGTTCATATATACCCAAAATATGATTCAATTGACACTATGAAATCATATATTGATTCATGGATTCATTACACACCTTATACAAATCATTTGACCTAAATCGTCTCATAAACATAATTGAATCCAAACCGAAACTCCACCAAAACGACTCCAAATCATAAACACGACTTTTGCACCTCAAAATTCATCATTTTAAGACCATAATGATCCAATGAAATCATTGATTAATCCCTACTTGATTTGCATCACAATAATAAACGTTTTAGGTTACCGAATCCACAAAACGGACGATTTTCAATCGATTAACACACCCTATGGGCCAGATCTGATATGACACTTATAATGACTCCATTATATCATAAAAATATCAATAACAACAAGATTATACCTTCCGGAATCCCCAACACACCAATAGATTGCAATAACGGTTACCGGGTAACCCGAAATCAACGATTCTAGCAACGAAAAGCATATAGTTGATCAAGACCAGGTATGAACGAATTGAATAGATGGAAATGACCAAAAATCAGTAACGATTGCAATCTATACCTTGAAGGTGATTAGAAGATCGAAATATAAGCCATGGATCTCTCCGAATCAACCCGAAATCGATGGAATTGAACAAGGAATTGAATGTGGCACAAGAGGGCGGTTAGGGTTCAAAGAGAAGATTAATTTTCTGCAATTAGGGGCAAATGAGTTGATACAAAACCCTTAATCCCGTTTTTAGGTTTCCACATATGTCAAAACTAGTCCCTGAACTTCCATAGAGCTCATATTTAGCTCAAAACTCCTATTGGGTATACTTACAACTCATTAAACGCTTCAAGCACCTCTAAGGCATATAAATACACCTTAAACACCTCAATACATCCATCATTAAGACATTCAAGCCTCTCACATCAAGCATATTAATAACATATAATCAATAAATCTCCTAGAGACTTAACAGACACGAAGTGTTGACTTAACGATTCAAGTCAACCGTTAGTTAAAAAGTTTGGGATGTTACAAGTAGGATATACATGTTGAGTCCTAGTGCCATTAATTAGATTTTGTTGATAACAAACAATGTAAAAGAATGTTTAAGTCTTTAGTTGTAAGCCAGTCAGTTTATGCTCATTTAAATTAGGCTAGCTTGGATGTCTTTAGTTGAATGTTTATGACAATATATGTCTATTTACAATATATTAATATTAACTTTGATGGGACTAACATATAAAAATACAAATATCATATGTTAATCTTAATATTCCAACTTTATATTAAATATTAGAGTTAATTACTTAAATGGTACCTAACGTTTGCGCGATATTGCTGGTTTGATACCTTTCCTTTCGAAATTACGCGGATCATACCTAACGTTTCCAAAACTTCACTCGGACCATACTGGAACCAAACGCCGTTTGATGGCCGTTAAAAACCCCCCACGTGACTTGCACGTGAGGGGTAAAGATGTAATATCGCGTTTCTTAATTACTTAAATGGTACCTAACGTTTGCACGATATTGCTGGTTTCATACCTAATGTTTAGTTATTAATTTTTTTTTTTTGTATTTTTTTTATTTTGAAAGGTGAATTTCGCTTTAAGCCAATGTTTTAAAAACCGGTATTTTAGTCATACCGGTATGGAAAAATTTCCGGTATTATCGGTATTACCGAAAATACCGGCCGGTACGACTATTTTTAATTTGTTTTATATTTTTTTTATAAAAATTCTCCAACACTTGTTACAATTTAACGAAAATAGTCAAAATGCACTTATAATCCACTCAAAAATAATACCAAATAGGTATTTCATAACAAAATATCAGTTTTAAAGTTCACAAATAACCAAAAATAGCAATAAAGTATCATAAAAATAATTTTAAAAAAAATTCAAATTTTCTTTTTTGAAAATATCGAAAATACCGCAACGGTAATACCGGAAAATACCAAGAATACCAGAAATACCGGCCGATATTTACCGGTATTTAAAACATTGTTTTAAGCTTCGTGTCGCGATTCGACAGCAGGAGATCTAGCATACGTTATCGTTAGAAGAAAAAAAAAGACAACATATGTTAGACCTATCGCAACACGAAGTTTCAAGCGAAATTCACCTTTCAAAAAAAAATACAAAAAAATTAAAAAAAAATTAATAACTAAACATTAGGTATGAAACCAGCAATATCGTGCAAACGTTAGGTACCATTTAAGTAATTAAGAAACGCGATATTACATTTTTACCCCTCACGTGCAAGTCACGTGGGGGGTTTTTAACGGCCATCAAACGACGTTTGGTTCCAGTATGGTCCGAGTGGAGTTTTGGAAACGTTAGGTATGATCCGCGTAATTTCGAAAGGAAAGGTATCAAACTAGCAATATCGCGCAAACGTTAGGGTACCATTTAAGTAATTAACTCTAAATATTATTAACTTATTTATGGTACACATGATAAAAGGAAGGAAGTTGATGTACGCCTCTACATATAATATTATATTTATTTTATGGTTTATGATTTAAAGGGGTTTTTTTGTTTAATCATATAAAATGAAAGTGTTAATATCGTTATTTAATAAAGTTGAAATAATTAAATTTGATCTAATGGTTCTAAATCAAAGATGGAATTCATCCAAGGGTTTCTATTTGTTTAGGAATGAATTTAGGACCTTGTTATATATATATTGGTAGATAATCATCATTAAACATGAATATATGAGATCCTAACTAATTCCTTTCATATTGTGGTAATTTAGTTTATTTTTTATGATATGATTTATGATTTGCTTTTGTTTTTCATGGTTTTAGGAGCTAAGTAGTCAACAGGAGTATATGAAACTTAAGGCACGGTATGAAGCCTTACAACAATCTCAAAGGTAATCATCGATGGAAAGTGAATGCTTTCAATAATGGCTAAAAACAATCAGTAACTTTTTGGAGGGTCAATGCAACTTGATCAGTTGGTTTGGGTCAACCTAAGTCAGGCAAACGACTACCCACGCTGGCTATATCTCTCACCATATTATGGTGGGGGCGTTATTTAATCGAAAACTATGTCATTCCAAAAAAAATACACTTTACAAATATTTTATAATTAATGCATTAAATGAGAATACAAAAACATGAATGAGATGATAATCTAGTTTTGATATAATCAAATCGATCAGTTTATGAGGTTTGTGGTTTCTTGTACACTTCATAAATAATTTTGACCTGTCTCATATGTTTCCTTGACTTGCATCGAGTATTTTAGCTTAACCAATTCATTTGACATGTTTTCATCATAGTTAAATCTTTTAGCTTAATCTGCAAAATGGACAAGTTAATTAGACATAGAACGTACCCTATGACCTATGTAAACAGGCAAAGTTAGTTGACGACTTGACGTACATGTCTACTAATTAACCTGATATTAGTGAGTAATCATCAAATGAGTAATAACTGATTTGGGTGTTTGACGTACACTAGGAATCTCCTGGGTGAGGATCTTGGTCCTTTGAGCTGCAAGGAACTTGAGTCCCTAGAAAGGCAACTCGATACATCTCTCAAACATATCAGATCAGCTCGGGTATGCTGACCTACATACATAATTTGTTATACTTTTATTCGAATGAGACTATTAGTTTTACCGCATCATGTTGATAAATCTTAGATACACATGCTTTTGAACTTAATGAGTTTGTATATATTTGAGCCCATAGACGCAAGTTATGTTGGACACACTTTCGGATCTTCAAAGAAAGGTAAATAAACATCACCAATGTCGAAGGTTTATTTACGAGAAACCAATTCATATCCATCTTCTGATTATAGTTCTTCAATTTCAGGAAAATGCACTAAATGAAGCAAACCATACCTTGAAGCAAAGGGTATGTTAATTATATGCCATATTTGTGTGTTTATGTAATGTTATTTTCTTTAGGTTGCTCGCATATGTCATTATCCTTATTTCTTTTCATTTATGTTTCTAAAAACTTAGAACCATGGAACATAGAATGAAAAACCAAATGAAAATTTTTCTTTTTAGAAGCAAAAACCGAATGAAATGAGCATTATTGGGCTGAACACTTGAACTTGTATGTAACATAAATTAATGGTACAAATTGGTTTGCAGCTAATGGAAGGAAATCAAATAAGTTCACTCCATTGGTATTACTATCCACATGCTCAACAAGAAGTGTGTTATGATAGACAACCTGTACCTCAACAACAAAGCAATGAAGCTTTCTTTCATCCACTTGATTGTGGGCCCACTCTACAAATCGGGTAAGCCCAATAAGATCTTAAATCCAGTAACACTTCGATAAATAAAGACTGTTTAACATTAATCTAATTCGGGCCTTATAAAGGATATAAAAAATAACTATGAATCTAATACAAATTAAGATATATGGACATGTATTGGCATATAGGTATCAAACGGATCCACTAACAGCTGCTGCAGGAGTAGGCCCAAGTATGAATAACTACATGCAAGGATGGATGCCATGTTAAAGAAAATAACAAAATAATAGTATCAGTTTATGGGAATGCATAAAAATAGATCCCAAAAGTGTGTTTAGTTAATCTTAGTTAAATGTAAGTCATTTGAATTGAATTGAATTCGAACAGGCTAATGACAACACATCTATGTAATTGCTGAAAAGGTGTGGTTGTACATCTCTGATGACACTTTTATATCCGTCGAATTTCAAGCAACCGATTTGCTATTATATATGTTCATATTCTTGTATCGAACGGGATGGTGCCTATGTGCCCAGTTTGTTGATAACATAATATAGTAGTATACTATTGAATGATAGCGTAGATATCTTTTAGTTTGGTATATATGTTACTACAATCTTTATTACTGGCCAATGGTTTGGTTAAAACGTGTTGGGCATTTTTTACACATATGTTTCCACGGGAAAAAGGTGACCATCAAGGAAGCTTTAGGATCGTTAAATTATAATATTATTTATATGATGTATGAGAATAACGATCAATGATAACAATAATATATATATTATATTAGGTGGGAAATATATAAAACGTGTTAGCATCAAACTTATACATCATACATAATTGATTTGTCGAGTGATGGTTGTACATTTTTCACTTTTCATCGATTAAGTTTTTGAAGACTTGTTGTGTTGTGCCCTAAAGTCTTCGGATGAATAACGATAAGAAACAACTATAGTGTGATTGACCAATTTATTCATAAAATACTGACAAATGTGATTAGCGTGTACAAATTGGACCAAATTTAAAAAGTGTAACTAAAACTGCAATCTTATAAATAAACTAGTAAAACGGGTGACGCCTTTTTCGTTCATGTTTTTTCCTTCTTTTTTTCAACGACAAAAATTATACTAATATAAGCATAAGCAATTAATAAAACGCTAACTGCAAAATAGTAGAATTACTAGGCAGATCGCAGATTAACCCCGATTAACCCCGCAAAACCGAGACCAACCGTTTGAACACCCCTACATACAAATATGAGCAGAAACCATCTGCAACTCAAGAAAAGGAGCCAATGCAATTAAATCATATCTGAAAGTAAATATATATTTGTTGCCAAGATAATAACAAAACAAAAAATAACAAACTGTTATTCTTATACTTGAGTTAAATCAAACGTAACTATTTTTTTATAATAACGAACAAAAAATAACAAACTATTGTTATTAAGTTTTTAGATTAAAGTCTAAGTTGTCGGATTAACATGTTAGTTTATAAAAGCAAAGTTGAAAATAAAAAGGAAAAAAGGAAGAAAAAAACTCATTTTTTTCTTAATTTTGATTTCAAAACTAATTTTTTTTAAATGAAAAAAGTGAGACGATCTCACCCCTTAATCAATTAGAAGAAGCCTCCCAGTCGTCTCATACATCCTCCCGAGAGGTAACTTGGATGGTTTTTTTTCCCCTAAAGCCAAATTTGGTCACTCAACTTTACATACATTTTACATATGTATTCATTTATTTTACAAACATCTAAGACATCTAATATGTCACATGTCATAAGTCCTCTCAACGTGTCAGATTGCCTCATTTCAGGTTTTCGAAATTTTTTTTACATATTTACGTGAGGCCATATACTCAAGTCCCTCGTTCGAAAAGTAAAATCTCCTTACTTTTAGTCTTATACATGCCTTCTGTTAAAAGGTATAATCTCATTCTCAATTTATATAAACATGTTTCTTAGTATATGATTAGTAGTGTGCAGGTTTTAGAGTTTTGGCTTGTAATGACAAGATGAGGAAAGATGAAGGGTTGACTATGAAGTTCAAGAGTTGGAAGCTAGAGTTGGCTATTTACATTCTTCAGGGACTAAAGATGGTCAATGGGAAACCTTGCTACTATATATATTCGCTACCAACCATTTAGGGTTGATAACGAAAACACACACATATTTCTGGTTTTATAATTTCTCTCGATATATATATTCATTCAATATATATTCTGTAATAATAATTAGGGTTTCTCGATTCATGTTTGTAATAGAACATTCAACACTTTAGTTGAGTGATCTATACTTGATTAGCAGGTATAGATTTGTGGTTCGTTTTTGATATTATTGATCTAATTGAAATTAGATCTAAGTTTGTGTTCTTGAGAGAATAGATTCATATCAAATTCAATTTATGTTCATGGTATCAGAGCCAGGTTACGAAAAAAGTAATCGTGTTAATCGAATTAAAATAAACTCTAATAATAATTTTAGGGTTTCATTGATTAATTTTGGGGTTTTTTGTTTAGATCTAGTTTTTAAACGGCGTATGATTATATAATCATCGTTTGATTATCTAGATCTAATTGTGTACTGAAACCCTAATTTTTTGAGAAAAATTAGGGTTAGGGTTTCTAGATCTGTTCAAAGAATTATTAGGTTTATTTTATTGACTAAGCGAATCAATAAATAAACCTAATCTCCTGGTGTTTCTGCTGCAGATTATAGTTCATCTTCTGTTTCATCCTATAGCACTGTTTGCGCCTTCTTTCCCTATCTCTTTATTTTTTTAAAATAAAATAAAATTGTTTTATCATCTTATTCTCATTCAAAACAATTGTGTTAAACTTGACCTACCTCCGTGAGAGGCAAGGAATCCTGTCCCTGGCACTTTTGGGAGATAAGATTTATTTTCAAAATATATATATATATATATTTTTTTAATTTTTTGTTCTTGTTTAAAGTGATATATAATATTATATATATTATGTATATATATAATAGTGATATATATATATTTATGTATATGTATATATAAATATATATATATATATATATATATATATATATATATATATATATATATATATATATATATATATATATATATATATATATATATATATATATATATATATATATATATATATATATATATATATATATATATATATATATATATATATATATATATATATATATATATATATATATATATATATATATATATATATATATATATATATATATATATATATATATATATATATATATATATATATATATATATATATATATATATATATATATATATATATATATATATATATATATATATATATATATATATATATATATATATATATATATATATATATATATATATATATATATATATATATATATATATATATATATATATATATATATATATATATATATATATATATATATATATATATATATATATATATATATATATATATATATATATATATATATATATATATATATATATATATATATATATATATATATATATATATATATATATATATATATATATATATATATATATATATATATATATATATATATATATATATATATATATATATATATATATATATATATATATATATATATATATATATATATATATATATATATATATATATATATATATATATATATATATATATATATATATATATATATATATATATATATATATATATATATATATATATATATATATATATATATATATATATATATATATATATATATATATATATATATATATATATATATATATATATATATATATATATATATATATATATATATATATATATATATATATATATATATATATATATATATATATATATATATATATATATATATATATATATATATATATATATATATATATATATATATATATATATATATATATATATATATATATATATATATATATATATATATATATATATATATATATATATATATATATATATATATATATATATATATATATATATATATATATATATATATATATATATATATATATATATATATATATATATATATATATATATATATATATATATATATATATATATATATATATATATATATATATATATATATATATATATATATATATATATATATATATATATATATATATATATATATATATATATATATATATATATATATATATATATATATATATATATATATATATATATATATATATATATATATATATATATATATATATATATATATATATATATATATATATATATATATATATATATATATATATATATATATATGTTATAAGTCGTTAGGTCAAATTCTAAGTCCGTGATTTGATATGTGATAAAATGTGTGTTTATATGTTTATGTGCCCTTTATGTGAGATTTAATTATCTTTAATGAGTGACAATAAAGTAGATTTAATGATGTGTAAAAGGCCTTTGTAGTGTGCGAAAGTGCTTTAGTGTGTTATATGTATCCCCAATAGGCGTTTTTAAGCGAAATAAAGTCGATATGAAGTCCAGGGACCAATTTTGCCAATGTTGGAAAGTTAAAAACGGGTTAAGAAAGGGATTAGACTAATCTAGGTTAATTTGGCAGCCTCTAATCTAATTAGAAACACACACACAGCCTCTCTAATTCCCAAATTAAATTCTTAAGCAAATCTTCAAGGTTTTTTGGTTAATCATTCGAGTGTTTTTGTAATTGGATTGGATCGGTCACTTGTTGTTCAGGTAATCAACGATCTACTACGTATATTTCAGATTCAAAGGTGATAATTAAAGGATTCAGATCTGATTTTAAAAGGGTTTTTGTTTAATTAGGGTTCATGTTGTGTCTTTGGCTAATTAATGATCTAAACGGTGTCAAACGAGTTTGTAATCGATATGAATGATCAAAATATGTTTAACAATGTCAAAATCATGTTTTGGGTGAAGCCCAAGTCGTTTGTTTCTGGAAAAATCGAAGAACAAAGTCGTTTTATGAATTCTGGTCGAAATTGAGTCTTAAATTCGTTTTCTGATGTCAACAGCTTCCGAACGAACTTAAAGTTCGTTCTAAGCTTCCTAAGTTCGTTTGGAACACTCTAAATTCGTTTGAAGATGAGCCTAAGTTCGTTTGAACCCAAACTAAGTTCGTTTGAAGCCTTCAAAAATCGTTTGAACCCTAAGGTGTCTAAATTCGTTTAAAGTGAATGTCTAAGTGGTTTTGAGACTTAAATTCGTTTGAGTAAACCCTAACTTCGTTCAACCAACGAAGTTAAACTTCGTTTTTGGTCTTCTAAGTTCGTTTGAAGGCAACTAAGTTCGTTCAGTGAGTCTAAGTTCGTAAGAACAAACCTAAGTTCGTTTTAAAGTTCGTTTGGGTCCCAAATGACTTATATTTTGTATATTAATGTATCTTAGGTGTCGGGGATTATTGTTAAGCACTTTTAGCCTTTCATTACGCGCGCACACTCCCAACAGGTAAGATACACTACTTTTGTCACGCTGAGGGTGCAACGAAAATGGTTCGTAAACTATAACCTCCATAACAGTAATGTATAACTCATAGGTGGTTGGGTTGATAAGGGAGGTACTCGGGGATTAATGATGACGATGTTTATGCCTAAAATGCTTCCCCGTACATGTGGTTACGATATGATATGTTATGATGAACGGTGGTTAATGATATGTTTACGATATGATATGTTATGATGAACGGTGGTTAATGATATGTTGTAATGTTGTTATGTGCATGTATATGTGGCTTGTTCATCTAGAACACTAGACCTTATTAGGTTGCCATGACACGTGCACGTTTTAAGGGCCCTAACGTGAAAAGATGATAGTATGGATTAGTTTAGGTTAAAGGTGGAAATCTAAACTAAATATGATAAATGCTCGAGCTAATTAGATGTTAAGTGTTATGCATAACCTGTGCCTTACGGTGGTAATAGGTACGTATAAATCGTGCCTGACGGTGGTAATAGGTACGTCATGCCTGACGGTGGTTATAGGTACGTTAAAATGGTTGCTCGGGTGGCCCCTTGCAACAAGTCATATGTGGCGAGTAGTTTCGGGTGGCCTGATGACCCACCTAATGTCATGAACATAGCGTGCTACTCATGGATCGACATTGTCTTTCCTTAAAAACGGTAACTTCGGTTACAACTTAACGGTGGTTAATGATATGTTGTAATGTTGTTATGTGCATGTATATGTGGCTTGTTCATCTAGAACACTAGACCTTATTAGGTTGCCATGACACGTGCACGTTTTAAGGGCCCTAACGTGAAAAGATGATAGTATGGATTAGTTTAGGTGGTGAGATCTGTAAGCTTGGCGAGAGATGGGTAGATGATCAAGCTGGCTTTAGTTTACCCAATAGCTTCGCATAGACCTTATGTTATTGGTTTCCTTTATGGAACTTATGTAATGACTATGTTATGATTGCTTTATGTTGGGCAATCTTATGGATTTCTTTTATTACAGATTTGATGCTATTAGTAACACCACCCAATGTTTTCTCAACTGTTTTCCTTAGTTGAGTATTTTCCTAAATCGTTTCCGCATGATTTAACGCCGTTAGGCGAAATTTTTGGAAATCCATATTTTTACGAAATGGGTGTTACAATTTGGTATCAGAGAAGTAGTTTAAGTGAACCAAGGCCTATTGACCATAGGATTTGGACTTAAACTTAGGATATGCATGCTAGGTACTCGTAGGATGCTTAGCTAGTGATGACATGTGATGTAGGATGGGTTGGGATGAGTGCGAGTGTGATAAGGCTTACGAGATGTTTATGTTACGATGATATGATTTAGCCTTATCCCAACGAACTTTTGTTTTATTTCGCGCTTATCGATTCCACCATTTTATTGAAGGAAAATGGTTAACACTCGCAACCGCAACATCCAACGTGACGGAGCAACTGCCAGCGTTACTCTACCTGTCCATCCAGGTGCAGTTGCTACTAATGCTGCTGCTGCTGCAGCTAACGTGAATAGAAATCGAGTGAATCCTCAGCAGGTCAATCGGCAAGGCTCGTTAGGCCCTATGCCTCCACCTCCTGGTAATCAACCCATAATTAACGAAGCAGTGGTGGAGCAAATCCCAAATGCAGCTGAATTGTACAATCTTGTGCTGACTCTCCAGGCCCAGTTAGCACAGACTCAAGAGCAACTGAACAACGCTCTTGCCGAAAATGCTGAAGGAACTGATGGCAATTTCTCAGTGCCTTCTCACCACACTGAGCTACCAGTTAATAATGTAGTCGTTCCCCCTGTTAATATTGATGTGGCTCCTCCTAATGTAGTTCAAGCTCCTCGATTCAAGTTCGAAAGTTTTCAGAAGTGCGGAGCTCAAAAATTCTATGGAACACTTAATGCAGTGGGTTGCATGGAATGGCTTGATGATACTGAAATGGTTTTTGAAGCTTGTGATTGTCCCGAGGATAAGAAAGTGTTGTGTGCTAGCAGGATGCTGAAAGAAGGTGCTCGGACTGGTGGAAGAGCATTACCATTTCGATGACTCCAGCTATGGTATCTGCTATTACGTGGGCTAACTTCAGACAGAAATTTATTGAAGAGTATATTGGAGTTCATGAGCAGAAAAATGGAAAAAGAGTTTCGTGCCCTGAAGGCTGAAGTGGGAAAATTTAATGATTATGCTCGTTCCTTTATGGAAAAGATGAAATTTGTGGGTCATCTATTCAGAACTGATGCAGATCAAGTCGCCTGCTATGTCGATGGTTTACCTCCAAGTTATCGAGGTATTTGTAGGCAGCATAAGACTCTAACTGAAGCAATCAAAGAATCTAAAATGCTTGATGATGATTTTGCTGCGGATAAGAAAGTTGAAAAGAAAGAGGATGAGAAGAAGTCTGGCAATAAGAGGAGGTTTGGTGGATCAATCGTTTTGGAAAGAAATTTAAGGGATCCTCATCGTCCTCTGACAAGGGAAGGGCAGACAAGGATGGAAAATGGTGCCCAGGCTGCAAATCTATCCATTCTGGTCAGTGTTCTACAAAGACCCGCAGGTGCAATAGGTGTGGAACTCAGGGTCATACCATTGATCAATGCACTGACAAGGCAAGATGTTATAAATGTGGAGACACCAAGCACCGTATCGCAGACTGCCCGCAGATGAAGAAAGATGAGGGAAAGAAGGCAGGAGCTTCCCAGGCCAAAGCCCGTGCTTTTCAGATGACGGCTGAGGAGTCAAAAGACGATGATCAGGTAGTTACTGCTACCCTTATTGTTAACTCCAAACCTGCTAATGTGTTATTTGATTCTGGTGCGAACAAATCTTTTGTGTCTACTCTGTTTGCTCCTAAGTTAGACATGACTACTAGTTCTTTACGGTGCCCTATAGAAGTAGAAGTGGCTAATGGTGCAACGTCTATTATTCGGGAAGGTTACTCTGATTGTCCTTTAGAAATAGAGGGTCGTTTGTTTACTGCTAACCTGTTACCCGCTACCATTCCTAGTTTTGATGTTGTTCTCGGTATGGACTGGATGTCGAAAAATGATGCTGTCGTATTATGTGCAAAGAAAATAGTTCGTATCGCTACCCCTGACGGAAAAGGTGTTTGTGTCTATGGTGACAAGAAGCCGGGAAATGTTAAGGTGATCTCGATGATGAAAGCACTTCGTTGTATACGGCAAACTAAGTCACATTTTCTAGCTTATGTCATCGATTCTCGTATCGCGAAGCCTACAGTTTCTGATGTTGAAGTTGTTTCCGAGTTTCCAGATGTTTTCCCTGAAGATCTTCCAGGTCTTCCTCCTGACCGTGAGGTTGAGTTTTCTATCGACCTTATTCCTGGTGCTACTCCTGTAGCCAAAGCTCCGTATCGATTAGCTCCGACAGAGATGAAGGAGCTGATGACTCAAATTCAGGAACTTTTAGATAAAGGTTTCATTCGTCCGAGTTCCTCTCCATGGGGTGCTCCTATCCTTTTCGTAAAGAAGAAGGACGGATCCATGCGCATGTGTATCGATTATCGCGAGCTGAATAAAAGAACGGTGAAGAATAAGTATCCACTCCCTCGCATTGATGATTTGTTCGATCAACTTCAAGGTGCTTCCTATTTTTCGAAGATCGACTTACGATCTGGCTATCATCAACTGAAGGTTGAAGAGGAAAGTGTAGCCAAAACAGCGTTCCGAACTCGTTATGGTCATTACGAGTTCCTTGTCATGCCATTCGGTTTGACAAATGCTCCAGCGAAGTTTATGGATTTGATGAACCGTGTCTGTCGACCATTTTTGGATCATTTTCGTTATTGTTTTCATCGACGACATTCTTGTGTATTCAAAGTCGGAAGAGGAACATAGAGAGCATTTGAGGGCTGTCTTACAAGTCCTCAGAGAGAAAAAGCTATATGCTAAATTCTCCAAATGCGAGTTCTGGCTAAAGGAAGTTCATTTCCTCGACCATGTCGTCTCCTCGGATGGTATAAAAGTGGATCCTGCAAAGATAGAAGCGGTG
Organism: Erigeron breviscapus; assembly: GCA_034093135.1. Classification (NCBI taxonomy): domain Eukaryota; kingdom Viridiplantae; phylum Streptophyta; class Magnoliopsida; order Asterales; family Asteraceae; genus Erigeron; species Erigeron breviscapus. The sequence goes on from CM067167.1 coordinate 260,315,782, forward strand.
TCAAAGTGGGAGCAGCCTAAGTCTCCTACAGAAATAAAGAGTTTTCTCGGTTTGGCTGGTTATTATCGACGTTTCATTCAGGATTTCTCGCGCATTGCCAAACCAATGACTGAATTAACGAAGAAAGGTGTGAAATTTGTATGGACTGATGCTCAAGAGAAAGCCTTCACAACGTTGAAAAAGAAGTTGTGTGAAGCTCCAGTCTTAGCCTTACCCGAAGGAACAGATGATTTAGTGGTTTATAGTGACGCATCCATCACGGGGTTAGGGTGTGTACTAATGCAACGAGACAAAGTTATCGCTTACGCCTCTCGACAGCTGAAGCCTCATGAGCGGAACTATCCTACTCATGACCTTGAGCTGGCTGCGGTTGTTTTTGCTCTGAAGTTGTGGCGACATTATCTGTATGGTACAAAGTGTACCCTTTATACGGATCATAAGAGCTTACAGTACGTGTTTACTCAGAAGGACATGAATGTTAGACAACGGCGGTGGATGGAGTTATTAAAGGATTACGATTGTGAAATTAAATATCACCCAGGCAAAGCTAATGTGGTTGCTGATGCCTTAAGCCGCAAAGGATATGCGAAGAGTAGATTATGTGCGATGATTACAAAGATTGAGTCGAATTTACTGGAACCTATTCGATTAGCTCAAATCGAAGCGTTAAAGGATGTTAATGTGAAAGCGGAGTCTATTGGGAAAAAGAAGAAGAACAGACTCCAAATGGAAGAAAATAGTCGTGGCCTTCGAACTTACAAAGGTAGAATATGGGTTCCTCTCTATGGAGGCAATCGTGAGTTAGTAATGGATGAAGCTCACAAAACTAAGTATTCTGTACACCCTGGTGCCACAAAGATGCATGCGGATTTGAAGCCGATTTATTGGTGGCCCAGTATTAAGAACGATGTGATGATGTATGTGCAGAAATGTTTGATGTGTGCTAAAGTGAAAGCTGAACATCAAAAGCCTTACGGGAAATTTCAGCAACTTGAGATCCCTGAGTGGAAATGGGATCACATTACGATGGATTTTGTGACCAAACTTCCGAGGACGCCTCGTGGTCACGATATGATATGGGTTATTGTCGATCGATTAACGAAGAGTGCTCACTTTCTCCCAGTTCGTGAGACTGCTCCTATGGAGAACTTCGCTACGTTGTATATTGATGAAGTGGTTACTAAACATGGTGTTCCGATATCGATTGTGTCCGATCGTGATGCTCGATTCGTTTCCAACTTTTGGAAGAGTTTTCAACGGGAAGTTGGTACTCAAGTTCGTCTGAGCACAGCCTATCACCCGCAGACCGATGGGCAAAGTGAAAGGACTATTCAAACGCTCGAAGATATGCTCAGAGCTTGTGTAATGGATTATGGTGGTTCGTGGGATAAACACCTACCTCTTATTGAGTTTGCGTATAACAATAGTTATCATGCGAGCATTGGAATGCCACCTTTTGAGATGTTATATGGTAGAAAGTGTCGGACTCCTAGTTGTTGGTTGGAGCCCGGGGAAAAGCAATTTGCTGGACCCGAAGTAGTGCAAATTACGGCCGATAAAGTTAATGTTGCAAAGAAAGCCTTACGTGTTGCTCGCGAAAGGCAAAAGTCATATGCCGATAAGAAAAGGAGGTCGTTCGATTTTAAAGAAGGCGAAATGGTTTTACTCAAGGTGTCGCCTTGGAAAGGTGTATTACGGTTTGGAAAACGTGGAAAGTTAAGCCCCAGATTCATTGGACCTTTCAAGATTATCAAGAAGGTTAATGAACAGGCATTTCAACTGGAGTTACCTCCAGAACTACACGCAATTCACAACACATTTCATGTGTGTTACCTACGTAAGTGTTATGCGAATGAAACGGATGTCATTCCACTCGAGGACGTAAGTATTAATCCCAACAAGCAGATTGTCGATGAACCTGTTGCTATAATGGGAAGGAAACAAAAGAAGTTACGACGAAAGATTATCGATCTAGTTCTCATAAAGTGGAAACACAATCACGGCGAAAGTATGACTTGGGAGACCGAGTCCGTAATGCGGGAGACCTATCCCCACCTTTTTGATGCTGAAGTGATTCCGGGGACGGAATCCTCTTAAGGGGGAGGTAATTGTAACATCCCAAAACTTAATCGTTCATGTTGACTAACGTCGTTAGGTCAAATTATAAGTCCGTGATACGTTTGTGTGGAAATATGTGTTTATATGTTTATGTGCCCTTTATGTGAGATTTAATTATCTTTAATGAGTGACAATAAAGTAGATTTAATGATGTGTAAAAGGCCTTTGTAGTGTGCGAAAGTGCTTTAGTGTGTTATATGTATCCCCAATAGGCGTTTTTAAGCGAAATAAAGTCGATATGAAGTCCAGGGACCAATTTTGCCAATGTTGGAAAGTTAAAAACGGGTTAAGAAAGGGATTAGACTAATCTAGGTTAATTTGGCAGCCTCTAATCTAATTAGAAACACACACACAGCCTCTCTAATTCCCAAATTAAATTCTTAAGCAAATCTTCAAGGTTTTTGGTTAATCATTCGAGTGTTTTGTAATTGGATTGGATCGGTCACTTGTTGTTCAGGTAATCAACGATCTACTACGTATATTTCAGATTCAAAGGTGATAATTAAAGGATTCAGATCTGATTTTAAAAGGGTTTTTGTTTAATTAGGGTTCATGTTGTGTCTTTGGCTAATTAATGATCTAAACGGTGTCAAACGAGTTTGTAATCGATATGAATGATCAAAATATGTTTAACAATGTCAAAATCATGTTTTGGGTGAAGCCCAAGTCGTTTGTTTCTGGAAAAATCGAAGAACAAAGTCGTTTTATGAATTCTGGTCGAAATTGAGTCTTAAATTCGTTTTCTGATGTCAACAGCTTCCGAACGAACTTAAAGTTCGTTCTAAGCTTCCTAAGTTCGTTTGGAACACTCTAAATTCGTTTGAAGATGAGCCTAAGTTCGTTTGGAACACTCTAAATTCGTTTGAAGATGAGCCTAAGTTCGTTTGAAGCCTTCAAAAATCGTTTGAACCCTAAGGTGTCTAAATTCGTTTAAAGTGAATGTCTAAGTGGTTTTGAGACTTAAATTCGTTTGAGTAAACCCTAACTTCGTTCAACCAACGAAGTTAAACTTCGTTTTTGGTCTTCTAAGTTCGTTTGAAGGCAACTAAGTTCGTTCAGTGAGTCTAAGTTCGTAAGAACAAACCTAAGTTCGTTTTAAAGTTCGTTTGGGTCCCAAATGACTTATATTTTGTATATTAATGTATCTTAGGTGTCGGGGATTATTGTTAAGCACTTTTAGCCTTTCATTACGCGCGCACACTCCCAACAGGTAAGATACACTACTTTTGTCACGCTGAGGGTGCAACGAAAATGGTTCGTAAACTATAACCTCCATAACAGTAATGTATAACTCATAGGTGGTTGGGTTGATAAGGGAGGTACTCGGGGATTAATGATGACGATGTTTATGCCTAAAATGCTTCCCCGTACATGTGGTTACGATATGATATGTTATGATGAACGGTGGTTAATGATATGTTTACGATATGATATGTTATGATGAACGGTGGTTAATGATATGTTGTAATGTTGTTATGTGCATGTATATGTGGCTTGTTCATCTAGAACACTAGACCTTATTAGGTTGCCATGACACGTGCACGTTTTAAGGGCCCTAACGTGAAAAGATGATAGTATGGATTAGTTTAGGTTAAAGGTGGAAATCTAAACTAAATATGATAAATGCTCGAGCTAATTAGATGTTAAGTGTTATGCATAACCTGTGCCTTACGGTGGTAATAGGTACGTATAAATCGTGCCTGACGGTGGTAATAGGTACGTCATGCCTGACGGTGGTAATAGGTACGTCATGCCTGACGGTGGTTATAGGTACGTTAAAATGGTTGCTCGGGTGGCCCCTTGCAACAAGTCATATGTGGCGAGTAGTTTCGGGTGGCCTGATGACCCACCTAATGTCATGAACATAGCGTGCTACTCATGGATCGACATTGTCTTTCCTTAAAACGGTAACTTCGGTTACAACTTAACGAGGTGAATCAAAGTGATCAAATTGATTAGGCACGCTTAGGGTCATGAACTCTATGCTTATATGTGATGTGGATATGTGATGTGGATATGTTATACGGTGGTATGAATGCCTAATTAAAATGACGTAATGCTTTAAAGTGACGATTTAAATGGATGAAATGTTTTGCTTAAACCTGGTGTTATCTTACTTAGCTTTATAGCTAACACTTGTTTCTTTTAATGTGTTGACACCCTCAGGTTAGGCAGTGAGATGACGTGTGAAGCTTTGGCGAGAGATGGGTAGATGATCAAGCTGGCTTTAGTTTACCCAATAGCTTCGCATAGACCTTATGTTATTGGTTTCCTTTATGGAACTTATGTAATGACTTTGTTATGATTGCTTTATGTTGGGCAATCATATGGATTTCTTTTATTACAGATTTGATGCTATTAGTAACACCACCAATGTTTTCTCAACTGTTTTCCTTAGTTGAGTATTTTCCTAAATCGTTTCCGCATGATTTAACGCCGTTAGGCGAAATTTTTGGAAATCCATATTTTTACGAAATGGGTGTTACATCAACAATGTATTAGCATTCAGTCCAAGTCGAAGAGGAGGATTGAAGATAGAAGATCAAGCTGTTAGTGGAAGACAGCTTGGGATTAACAGTCAGCTTGGAAACACTTAGGCAGATTGGTGCTTTGACAAACTGCCCAATCTGTGTCTGACAATCAAGTGAAGATAACAATCTGGATTGAAGATAAGGACAAATGACGTGACTAGGAAGAATCCTAGGATCCAGGTTGGTGGTTGGTTTTACATATGCGTGTCCATGCTCCTATTGGTAGATGAAGAATGTGCGTTAGTACGTGGGGGACCACAAGTACCATGAAAGGCACGATTGATTATTCCTTCATCAACCACTGAATGAAGAATACGTAGCTGCAACGGACACCTAATGAAGGAGCGCTTTTGCCTATAAAAGCCTCATTCATAGATTGCATATGTGTGGCATTTCCTGAGAATCATTCTTCACACAAGTTTCTCTGCTCTTACACACAGCTTAGTCTGTACGAGATCAGCTTGGGCTAATTCTCTTGAGCTAAAACTTATTGATTGTTGTTTGTCATTTCATAGGGTTGTTTAGATATCTATAGGCTATCTTTATTCCGCAACAACCCTGTAATTCTTTGTATAGATTATTTCTTAATAAAGGATTACATTTGAAAACCACAATCTGTGTTCAAGAATGTTTTTGTTTCTTTACTGCTTTACTGTTTTAATGATTCCTGCTCTTTACTTACTTGCTTAATATTCATAAAGTGAATCGTAAAACATTTTGTGTTAAAAGTTTGTAAAGATTGAAGAAAGTTGTATTCACCCCCCTCTATAACTGTTCTGTGTTCAATATACTTTGGTATATTGATACACCGTGGGACGTATCAATTGGTATCAGAGCGGTGGTTAAGAATTAACTTGACTTGATCCTTGCATATTTTCATTTATAGTAAAGCATTATGTCATCATATATTGATAATGGTTTTTCAACCCGACCACCCATGTTTGACAAAGATGATTTCAGTGGGTGGAAAGGTAGAATGTCTTTGTTCCTTGAATCCATCGATAACAATATGCCTGACATCCTTGCGGATGGTCCTTATGTTCCTACACAAACCATTGTGGTAGAAGCTGTGGTCAGGAAAGGTCAACCAACCATTCCTGCCACAGTCAAATCTATTGTTAAGGACAAGGCAGATTGGGGGGATGAGGATAGGAGGTTGGCAAACTTGGATGTGAAGGCTAGAAATTTCATTGTCCAAGCTGTGCCCAAAGACCTTTACCATTCTATTAAAATATGTTCTACAGCTAAGAAAATGTGGGGTACATTGACTGTCATGTTTGAGGGTTGCTCTACCTCCATGGAATCCACAATTACTACATTGACCAGGAGGTATGAGAGATTTTTCTCCTTGAGAAATGAATCCTTGACTGACACTCATACCCGCTTTAATGCTTTGGTAAATGATTTAGCTGTTGTTGGAATTAATAAGAAAATGAGGTTTTAAAGAGTAAATTTCTTGATTCATTACCACCTAAATGGAACAACTATATTTCTTCTGTTAAATTAAGTTCTGTTTATCATGATCTTGATCTCCCTGGACTTTTTGGTTTGCTTCATAACCAAGAATGTTTAGAGGCTGAAAAGTTAATTGCTATGGGTGATTCTTATAGTCAGCCTGCTGCTGCACTTGTTGCTTCTATGACTGAACACCCTAGTTCAATTAGTAATGAGATCATTCATTGTGTTAATGATGATATTCCTGTGATGTCTAATCCTAACTCTGTTTGTGCTGAATCTGAATGTGATGAATCTGATGGTGATGAACTAGCTAATGAAGTAGCTATGTTGGCTGAAAGGATAAGAAGGAGATCCTTTAATAAGTTTAAAGGAAAAGGAAGAGGTGGCCAAGCTGACAAAACCAAGAAGCCATTTGATATGTCCAAGGTCACTTGTTACAAGTGTGGCAAGACTGGACATATGGATGGAGATTGCAGATCCAAAGAAACTGCTCAAGCTGTACCAGCCAAAGGTGGAAGAGGTGAAAAATACTCTAAGCTCAAGACTAAGTACAAAGCCTTGAAAGCATAAGTAGCTGAGCTGACTGAGAAGGTTAACAAAAGTGAGAAGAGTCTGGTAGCCAAAGACTGGGCTGAAAGTACCACATCATCTGATGATGAGTTGTACAAAGATGCCAAGTGTTTCATGGCTAAAGAAGATACTCAAAGATTTGTTGAAGATTTGGTGAAAATACAACAGCAATCTGAGTCATCTCACTAGGCATCTACCAGTCAGACTGCTCCACCTGAGGTAACTTCTTTTTCCAATCTGTCTGATAATGAGAAACTGTCCAGACTAAATAAACTTGGTGATGAGGTTCTACTACAAAAACACTTTAATCAAGAACTCAAAAAGGAAATACATGTTTTGAAACTTGATAACAGCTCTAAGAGTCACACCATTGAAAAATTAGAATCTGGAGTTAAAGCTCAAAAGCAATTAAACTCCATTTTGATTAAAGAAGCTAAAACTACAGAAGAAAAGTTTTTAAAGGTTAAACAAATTACTGAAACATGGTGTATCAGTTCCAAAAGAGTTGCTAAGTGTGTAAATGACCAAATACCTCATCAGATCCAAGCTATTTTTTATGGTGATTATGATAGGGCCATAGCCATTGCTGAAGTATGTGCTATGGAGCCTTGTTATCAGCCTCCTTCACCACCCAAAGTCCAAACCAAAGAAACAATTTCTAAACCAATTAAGTTGGTTCAGAAATCTGGTATTGGGTTTAAAGATCCTGAAACCATTGGTCAAACCATTGTTGAAGCTGTGTCTGAAGCTGATCAGGTTGTTGAGTTAAAACCTGAAGAAAGTCTTGACTTGTCCAAACTAACCATCACCCAATCTGTATCAGATTCAAAGACTAAAACAAACAAGAGTAGTTTAAAGAGAAATAAAAGAAAGGTTAGAGATCACAGTGTTTCTAAAGAGAAAATAAAGCTTTTAAAGAGTAAGAAGTCTGGTTCTCTAGGAAATGAGTCACAAGCAAAATCTGAGTCTGTTTCAGGTAACACCAAGTCTGACTCTGACAAGTTGATTTTAAAATATGTTGAGTCCAAAACTGACAAGGTGTCAATAAAGGCAAATTTTCTTAAGAATGTGTCTGATCCAAAAAATGTTGATCAAAGAAAATTGAGAGCTGAATGTAAGAAAGCTGGAATAGGCAAAGGTTTTGTTCAGAAGGAAACTCTAAATGTTGCTAGAAAGAACTTTGAATCTGGTAAAGGACAGACCAAGCAAAAATGGGTTTCAAAATGTGATAAGAGTCTATGTTTAGTTACGCAATCTGAGTCAGACCAGAAGGTCAGCTCTGGTGAACCCATCTTTGGATGGGTTCCCAAAAAGAACTAATCTCTTATCATAATTGTAGGGCAGTCATGACGATAACACCTGGCACTTGGACAGTGGATGTTCCAAGCATATGACCGGATGTAAGTCCCTGCTATGTAGCTTTAGGATTCGCGTTGGTCCTAATGTTACTTTTGGAGATGACTCTCAAGGAAAGACTGAAGGATTTGGTATACTTTCAAATGGTCCCCTTACTTTCAGAAGGGTCTCATATGTTAATGGTTTGAAGCATAATCTGATCAGTGTGAGTCAGTTGTGTGATGTTGGTTATGAAGTGAGATTCAGGTCTGATAAGGGTATTGTTCTTGATTTAGAAGGCAATGTGGTTCTTATTGCAAAGAGGGATGAGTCTTTGTATTCTTTTGACATGAGAAATCCAACTGTCACAAGAGAAGTCTGTTTCATGTCAAAGTCTCAAGATGAGCTGAATTGGTTGTGGCATAAAAGGTTGTCTCATATGAATTTCAAAGACATCAACAAGCTGTGTAAGAAACAGTTGGTGTCTGGTCTTCCAGTGATCAATTATGAGAAGGACAAGCTGTGTGGTGCTTGTGAGAAAGGCAAGCAACATAAAACTACTTTTAAGTCTAAAACATGCTCAACCATTGATAATTATTTGGATCTGCTTCATATGGACTTATTTGGACCAATCAGTACTCCATCATTCACTGGAATGAGGTACTCCTTGGTAATTGTGATGAGTATTCAAGATACACCTGGGTTTTCTTTCTAAGACACAAGAGTGAAGCTACTGATAGCATTATTCATTTCATCAAGCAAGCTGAAATTCTCTACAAAAGGCTTGTTAGGCAATTAAGGAGTGATAATGGTACTGAATTCAAAAATATCACTCTTAATTCTTTTTGCAGTGAAAAAAGGATTTCACAAGTCTACTCAGCTGCCAGAACTCCTCAACAAAATGGTGTTGCAGAAAGAAGAAACAGAACTCTTATTGAAGCTGCCAGATCCATGATGGCTCAAAACAATGTCAAGTCTCATTTCTAGGCTGAAGCAGTACACACAGCTTGCTTTACCCAGAACAGATCCCTTATTGTGAAAAGACACCAGAAGACTGCATATGAACTTCTTAGGGGGAGAAAACCTGAGATTGGTTTCCTAAGAATGTTTGGAAGTCCTTGCTACATTCTGAATCAGAAAGAACATCTTGGAAAGTTTGATTAGAAATCAGATGAAGGTATCCTACTTGTATATGCAACAATGATGAAGGCCTACAGAGTTTACAACAAGAGAACTAAAACAATTGAGAACTCTGTTAATGTAAGTGATATGTCGTATTTTATACCCATTTTCCACAACGTATTTAGTTGATTTTGCATGGTTTATGAGTCGTTTTAGTAAACTTTTGGTGCGTTTATGGTATTTGTTAGTGTTTCAGGTTACTGACAGGTCTTTAAGCGTAATTCTGGGAAAAACGACATTTTTAAGGTGAAATAAGTGCTAACGGATGATTTTCGAGACATTTGGATGAAGAATGAAGCTGGTCAACGAAAGTCAACTGAAAAGGAGACCCATTGCGCCGCAACTAGGGATTGTGCCGCAACAGAATTACAGAAGATTAAGTTGCGCCGCAACATGGCTAGTTGCGCCGCAACGCGTCCAGGTTCAAGCTAGACTCGGTTAGATGGAGCATCTCATTACAAAGCTTGCATGATGTGTGGACCATGACCCAATAATAGTGATTTAGAAATGATTTTGGTCTCGTGATTTAGCAGCAAACAACAACTACAATATATTAATTAGTTAAGCATGTCACAATTAATTGTGAGGTGCTTAGTCGTGTGAGCTGCAGCCAAGAAAGACAAAGAATCGAAATTGCAAATGGTGGTGTGCTCGTGGAGTCGTGGTCTTGTTCAGCCGAGAGAGAAAGAAGAAAGGCCCAAAGGCTTGGGCCCATGACCTTGTGAAGAAGCAGCAGATCAAAAGAGAATCAAATGGGCTTCAGCCCTTTGTGGTCTCGTGGAGTCGATAAAAGCAATTGGACAATTAATATGGAGGTGCTTCGTTGGTAGGTTGTGGTGAGGGCAGAAGACAAAAAGGTTATTTTACCTTTTGTTTTCGTGAGAGCAGCCGTCGAATTGAAGGGATCACTCGAGTTTCTTTGTTTCAATATTTGAGCAACAGAATTCAGTCACAAATCCAATTTCTCGTTCGATTCTTAAACTCTTTTATTATACTATTAGTTGTTTATTGTGAGATTATATTACTCTACAATTATTATTATGGATATAATTGTTAGTTTTATTTCTCTTGTTATGACTAGCTAATCTTTTTATCATCCATCTTGATGAAGTGAGACAACATGTAAGGATTGCACAATTTTTATTAATTCAATGTTGATTTCATTTAACGTTATATCGAGATCTTAGCGTATTTCTTCCTTATAATTTATCTTGAATTGATTGGTGATTTATGTGTGTCTTTAATGGTAGTTATTGATTACATATATTTCATTTTGATTGTTTGGGTACAAACGATTGGGTCTATGACGGGTACGGTAGATAATCGTTCATGATAATAGGAAGGAATGTGTTAACGGTTGGGTACAATCGATAGGTATAATTGTTATTTCAATAACCAAACCAATTGTTTGATTAGGGAAGTTATAAAATATGTCTTGGGGTACCGGTCTTTGTAACGAAACTAGTTTAAGCAAGAGAGTCAAATGATGTCTTCGACTTGACGGGTACGGGGTTGGTGCTTGGTTTGAGTCTCGGTTATTTAATCAACTAATTTGGATTTGAGCTTCATTTATGTGCAATCTAAACATGTTGTTAAGCGAAGTCAAGATGGATGACCTTTTAAATTATTGTTTTTAAACAAAATTCTCTTTCGATTAATCCTTTGGGATTACTAATTATTTACTGACTTTAGCAACGTGACAATTCGGTCACAAAACCTCCTTTTACTTGAATTACTTAATGTCGACAATTACTTAGTTTTAGTCCCTGTGTTCGATCCTGGACTTACCTTTTAGCTATACTATATACGAACGGGTCCACTGCCCGCGAGTGTGTAGTAGTCAGTTTTAGGGTATTTCTTGTTTATAAATTTTAAACTCGATTTTACACATCAAGTTTTTGGCGCCGCTGCCGGGGACTTAAGTTAAGTAGTTGTTTGATTTTGTAGTTCGACCCTTTCTCACATTTACTTGTGAGGAAGTTAATTGCTTTCTTAGGTTAGCGTAATTTAGTGTTAATTTTTTTTATTTAGTTTTAGTCCATTTTATTATTTAGTTCTTGTTTTCCATCTGTGCTTTTCACGGGGTTTGTAGTGTTTGTTTTGTAGTATTAGCGTCACCCATGGCAGATCAAGACTTTGAGTTGGAGGCAGAATATCCGGCCGAGATTCGGTACTTTAAGCAATTGCCCAACGAAACTTGGTATGAAGCATGGTTGAGGATGAGATACGTAGTTGATAAGTTAACCACGAACAATGTTTTTGTTGGTGAACTTGTTAACATATATTTGTGTGGGCTAGATGACGAATCATACGAAATTCTAGATGAGGAATTAGTAGGGATGAATACCGACGGAGTATTTGATTATTTGGAAGAATTTGTTCAATCGAATGAATTTGTGTATCTGCCCAAAAATGAAACAAGATGGCAAGAAGAGTATGAGACTTCAGAAGAGAACGAAATAACGGAAGCTTATGATCTCTTGGAAAATGAATCTCATACCCAACCTCCTGAAAGCCAAAAATATCAAGAGATACAGGATTCCATTCAAATCCTGAACACTGATGCATTGAAGGAGCCACATGTGTCTCTTCCACAATCTGACTTTGGTGAAGTGATAATGGAAGAGTTAAGCCTTGAAGAAGAATTTATGGAACTGGGCGATGGTGTGAGTAAGATAGCAGCACAAGAACCAAAATCCCAATCAAAACCTTTCATGGGAGCTGCTTTGAAAGAAGATGATTATCAGTTAACTCCTTCGGAACCAAATGAACCACGACTCACTAACCATGAGCCGATGATTGAAGTTGTTGACTTGGAGATTTGTTCCTCTTTTCTTGATCATGTATATGATGTTTCTTATGATGACACAAATTTTGCTAACTTTATCTTGCAGGACTTGGAAGATAAATTCGAAAATACCTTGGATGAAAAGGAAGTGACAGGTCCGATCAGGAGGATTAAGCTTGTGAAAACCATAACAGATGTATTACCCACAGTTCAAGCAAGTATTAAATTGGTGAGCCAAGAGGAAGCATCGGCTACTTTCCTCCTTGATAAGTGCTTAACTGTCTCTAAAAAGAGACGTGTTTACTCTTCAGGTAACCCAGTATTGTTTGATAATTATAAATTGATGAACTGGGTAGATTTCATGGATTTAAAAATAGATGTGATAGATCATGTGAATGAAGATTTTGAAAAGGTGGATTTTAAGGAATGGGTAATGATAAAAGTTAAGTTCACTAATTTTTCACCTTACTCGTGTAGGCCACCAGATTTTTTATGTCCAGGTAATGTTAACAATTGGATTTCGACCGGGGTGAAAGGTAATTGTTTTTCACTATTTAAGGGTAGACCGCCCAACACTCTAAGTGTAGGGGCGTCAGAGACCCCACCATGGTAATTCTTTGGGGTAAGAGTCTAGCTAACGACTCATAAATAAATTAAGCGCTTCTCGGGAGGCAACCCGTGTCTTTTATTTTGTTATTTAAATTTAAATTTTGCATTTTTCTTTTTGTTTGTGTTTTTGAATAAACTCTTTGATGATGGTTATGGTTATGCTATTTGTTTGGTATTCTTGTTTTGCGTTGATTTGTGTGTTCATGTTGATAGCAAGTTGGTTGTCATATGCATATGCTGACAGTAAGTGCAGCGACATATTTTATTGGCAGCATTCAAGCATGGAACACACCGTCATACCCGGCAAGTTTTTCTTGTTCTTTATTTTGCTTTTTGTTTACTTTCCCCTATTTTCCATAGTTTGCCTTAGTTCATTGGACATTGAGGGCATTGTCCAACTCAAGTGTGGGGGGGTGGTAAATAGGAAAAAGTCGGGTATTTTTGAGGAATTTTGAAACTTTTGCATGCTTGTCCTTGTAGTTAATTGCTTTTGTCACTTAATTATAGAACTTAATAAGCAATTTGACTACACCTTGAGTACAAAATTTTAATATGTGGAATGTGTTTTGACTGATTAATTAGGCAATCCCTTCTGGATTAATAATATGACTAGCACTCTCAAAGCACCAAAACACCCAAATTGTGAGATTATTGATTCATTGCTAGTTATGATAGGTGTTACGGTTTTGGAATTATTAGCCTTGTTAATTTGTCCCTCTCGTAGGCTTTTGGATTTATCCAGGAGTAAGGGTCTCTTTTAGAGCTCTGAACTATGATGTGCAAGTTTGAGGTTGATTTTCCATTTCTGGATTATTTCATTTGCTATGAGTGTGCCGGTGATTGCGTTGATTCTAGAACTTGTCCTAGTTGATCGTTCCATGTTATTTATCAGAAGAGGCAAATTTAGGATAAAACCTTTTGTTCTTTGTATGTTCACCCTTTGTTTCGTAATAATATGTTATGTGCATGTTGTATTAATGTGCTTTGTAGCTAACTACACTGGTTAGTGAATCCCCTGTTTTAACCCTTGTGTTGCACTCATTTTTAGTGCAAGAAACAATAGAAAACTTGTTGTCACTAGCCTGTTCTTTGTTATTAAATCCACCCTTAATATACACCTTTTCCTAGCCATACCGATAGTCGAAGTCCTGGTGGGTCATTGGTTGCCTATGCTAGTGGATGGTTTGGGGTTGTCCTTTATGTCGGGTTGGGATATTCTCGGTTACTGAGAATAGATTGATTTCGTCATGTTTGTTTGGATAAAGTCTGGATTGTTCATTTGAGCATATGAGTATATGATTTGTCATTGTTTCAAATGTTATGTAAGAGAATACCAATTAGTCAGAGTAAAAGTAGCTCACAAAAAAAAAATAGAAAAAAAATGAAAAGAGCTTGGGCTGTCAGTTGGTATTTCTCAATTTTGCTCAAATCATTTTTTGTAAGTTGGTACATCAATTACACCAACGAAAGGATTTTAATGCTTTAATCTTAAGTTGTTATTGGTGGGTTGGCGCGTTTGTTTAAGCCAACATGGTTAGAATTGGTTGATTGAGTTGTTTAGTGTCATACACCACAATGGTGTCGGTTTTAATCGTCTATTGGGGGTATTGTCTGGACAACTTCTCGGGTTTTGGACCGTTGGCAACTAGTGACATGGGATTTTATGGATTAGACTATTATGTAAAACTTTGTTAAATGTAGTGTTATTTGTTTTTAACACCATTTGCTTATCCAAATTTTCATACCCTTTTAAATACCTTGTTTAACCTCTTATGTTCATTAAAACCCTTAAAGTCCTCTTTTGATAGACGTTGTGGTGCTTGCGCCATGGCGGTGAAGGAACGAACCTAGTACAAGCCTATGGTAAAAGATTATGCATCACGACTAGGCATTGAGTGATTATTCGAATATTCAACCCCAAGTGTAAGTTAGTTGGAGTAGGATAGATGAGATATCACTGATTCGATTCTTTTGTGCTTAGTCGTGTTATTGAGGCTTGTGAATCAGTCAAGTATTGTCAAACATTCCAGTTTTCATTTAAGATTAAAACTGCCTAACCATCTTTTCTCATTTTTTTTAATGAATGGTTTAGCTTCTTTTTGATTACTGTAATGTTATTCCTAAATGTGCCAAGGTAAATTGAGTTTTGAAGTTTGGAATTGCTTGAGGACAAGCAAAGCTTAAGTGTGGGGGGATTTGATATGTCGTATTTTATACTCATTTCCCACAACGTATTTAGTTGATTTTGCATGGTTTATGAGTCGTTTTAGTATACTTTTGGTGCGTTTATGGTATTTGTTAGTGTTTCAGGTTACTGACAGGTCTTTAAGCGTAATTCTGGGAAAAACGACATTTTTAAGGTGAAATAAGTGCTAACGGATGATTTTCGAGGCATTTGGATGAAGAATGAAGTTGGTCAACGAAAGTCAACTGAAAAGGAGACCCATTGCGCCGCAACTAGGGATTGTGCCGCAACAGAATTACAGAAGATTAAGTTGCGCCGCAACATGGCTAGTTGCGCCGCAACGCGTCCAGGTTCAAGCTAGACTCGGTTAGATGGAGCATCTCATTACAAAGCTTGCATGATGTGTGGACCATGACCCAATAATAGTGATTTAGAAATGATTTTGGTCTCGTGATTTAGCAGCAAACAACAACTACAATATATTAATTAGTTAAGCATGTCACAATTAATTGTGAGGTGCTTAGTCGTGTGAGCTGCAGCCAAGAAAGACAAAGAATCGAAATTGCAAATGGTGGTGTGCTCGTGGAGTCGTGGTCTTGTTCAGCCGAGAGAGAAAGAAGAAAGGCCCAAAGGCTTGGGCCCATGACCTTGTGAAGAAGCAGCAGATCAAAAGAGAATCAAATGGGCTTCAGCCCTTTGTGGTCTCGTGGAGTCGATAAAAGCAATTGGACAATTAATATGGAGGTGCTTCGTTGGTAGGTTGTGGTGAGGGCAGAAGACAAAAAGGTTATTTTACCTTTTGTTTTCGTGAGAGCAGCCGTCGAATTGAAGGGATCACTCGAGTTTCTTTGTTTCAATATTTGAGCAACAGAATTCAGTCACAAATCCAATTTCTCGTTCGATTCTTAAACTCTTTTATTATACTATTAGTTGTTTATTGTGAGATTATATTACTCTACAATTATTATTATGGATATAATTGTTAGTTTTATTTCTCTTGTTATGACTAGCTAATCTTTTTATCATCCATCTTGATGAAGTGAGACAACATGTAAGGATTGCACGATTTTTATTAATTTAATGTTGATTTCATTTAACGTTATATCGAGATCTTAGCGTATTTCTTCCTTATAATTTATCTTGAATTGATTGGTGATTTATGTGTGTCTTTAATGGTAGTTATTGATTACATATATTTCATTTTGATTGTTTGGGTACAAACGATTGGGACTATGACGGGTACGGTAGATAATCGTTCATGATAATAGGAAGGAATGTGTTAACGGTTGGGTACAATCGATAGGTATAATTGTTATTTCAATAACCAAATCAATTGTTTGATTAGGGAAGTTATAAAAGATGTCTTGGGGTACCGGTCTTTGTAACGAAACTAGTTTAAGCAAGAGAGTCAAATGATGTCTTCGACTTGACGGGTACGGGGTTGGTGCTTGGTTTGAGTCTCGGTTATTTAATCAACTAATTTGGATTTGAGCTTCATTTATGTGCAATCTAAACATGTTGTTAAGCGAAGTCAAGATGGATGACCTTTTAAATTATTGTTTTTAAACAAAATTCTCTTTCGATTAATCCTTTGGGATTACTAATTATTTACTGACTTTAGCAACGTGACAATTCGGTCACAAAACCTCCTTTTACTTGAATTACTTAATGTCGACAATTACTTAGTTTTAGTCCCTGTGTTCGATCCTGGACTTACATTTTAGCTATACTATATACGAACGGGTCCACTGCCCGCGAGTGTGTAGTAGTCAGTTTTAGGGTATTTATTGTTTATAAATTTTAAACTCGATTTTACACATCAGTAAGTATTGATGAAGGTTGTTCTAAGCCAGATTGCTCTCCTCGTGAAGATGAAGACTTCAATTTTGAAGAACTGGCTGTACCTGAGAATGAGCCTCCAACTAATCCTCCAGTTGAAGCTGATAATGCTCAAACTCAGGGGGAGCAACTTATAGAAGAAGAAGAAGATATTCCAATCTTTGAAAATGCACAAGCTGATCCTGCTCCTACTGAAGAAATTGTTCAGAATCCATTAAATGACTTTCAAATTGGTTCAGATTCCTCCATTCCTGTCCAAGCTGATCAGCCTCTTCCTCAAGCTGATCATGCTGAACCATCTAATCTGAATCAGTCCATTGTCCCGGTTACCAGATGGACAAAGAGTCATCCAATTAACCAAATCATTGGTGATCCACTCTCTGGTGTTAAAACAAGAAGAAAGGCAACAGGCAATTTCTGCATGTTTGTCAATTTTGTAAGCAAGGTGGAACCAACTGAGGTTGATGAAGCACTGGCAGATCCTTCTTGGGTAAATGCAATGCAAGATGAGCTAACACAATTTGAAAGAAATAAGGTTTGGGAACTTGTTCCAAGACCTCATCACAAGACTGTGATTGGAACCAAGTGGGTCTACAGAAACAAAATGGATGAAAGGGGAGTTGTGACCAGAAATAAAGCAAGATTGGTAGCTCTTGGTTACAGACAAGAGGATGGAATTGATTATGATGAGACTTTTGCACCAGTGGCAAGATTAGAGGCAATCAGAATGTTCTTGGCTTTCTCTGCTCACAAAGGTTTCAAAGTCTATCAAATGGATGTGAAGAGTGCATTTCTTAATGGAAAATTGGAAGAAGAAGTCTATGTTGAACAGCCTCCGGGTTTTGAAAATTCAAAGTTTCCTGACCATGTGTTCAAGCTTGAAAAGGCTCTCTATGGGTTGAAGCAAGCTCCAAGGGCATGGTATGATACTATGTCTAAATTCTTATTGGCTAACAACTTCAAAAGAGGTAATGTTGACAAGACTTTGTTTGTGAGAAAGTATAATGGTGATATCCTACTTGTACAAATTTATGTAGATGATATAATATTTGGGTCTAGCAGTGAAAGACTTTGCAAAAAGTTTTCTGAATTAATGTCTACAAAGTATGAAATGAGCATGATGGGAGAACTAAACTATTTTCTGGGTTTACAAGTTAAACAGACTAAAAATGGAATTTTCATAAACCAAGGAAAATATGTTAAAGATCTCTTAAACAAATTTGGTTTTACTGATTGCTCACCTATGAAAACTCCTATGGGAACTGGTGATAAGCTGGGTGAAGATAAAATGGCAAATCTGTTGACATCACAGCTTATAGAGGTATGATAGGATCATTACTTTACTTGACTGCTAGTAGACCAGATATTATGTTTGCTACATGTCTTTGTGCAAGATATCAAGCTAGTCCTAAGGAATCTCATCTTAAGGCTGTGAAAAGAATCTTTAGATACCTTAAAGGTAGTCCCAATCTGGGTCTTTGGTATCCCAAAGACTCAGGATTTGATCTAATTGGCTATTCAGATTCTGACTTTGCAGGCTGTAAGATTGACAGAAAAAGTACTTCAGGAGCTTGTCAATTGCTTGGCAATAGACTTGTAAGCTGGTCCAGCAAGAAGCAGCATTCAGTTTCTATCTCCACTGCAGAAGCTGAATATGTTGTTGCAGGAAGTTGTTGCTCTCAAATTCTTTGGATGCAATATCAGCTTCAAGACTATGGTGTCACTGCAACAAAAACTCCAATCTTTTGTGACAGTACCAGTGCCATAGCAATTTCAAACAATCCTGTGCTTCATTCAAGGACCAAGCACATTGATATAAGATATCATTTCATCAGGGATCATGTAATGAAAGAAGATGTTGAACTTCACTTCATTCCAACAGACAATCAGCTTGCTGACTTGTTCACAAAGCCATTGGATGAATCAAGGTTCAACTACCTCATAAGTAAGCTAGGTATGCTTAATTTGTAAAATATAGTGAGCTAAGTAATAGCAAATCTGACCCCTTAGAGTTATACTAAATTTTGAGGGTAAGCTGTGTCAGACCCAGACTACCCTTTCACACTTGGCAACTGGTCAGACTGTAGAATGCAAGTCTATCAACAATAACATCTTCAATAGTCCCAAGGTATCTGTGCAGGGTCTGACCCGAGCAATGCAGATCTACCTTGATTTTTGCAGGCAAGGAGAAAGGGAACAAGAAGCACTTGGGGAAGTTGTCCCTTCTTCGACGCGATCTGAGTCTGACACTCAATCAGCTAATCAGGGGGACCCAGGTACACATGCTTCTGAACCCTCAAACTCTTCTCAATCTATTCAATATTCTACTCCTTCAAAAGAGGGTGAAGGGTTGGCCAAAACATCAGCCACCCTAGCGACACCCTCATCCACTCCTTCAAAATCCGCTTCTAAAAGACCAATTGTTGAGGACCTAGTACCTCACAAGGCTAAAAAGAAAAGATCACAAAGGGAATCTGTGCCAGCTTCTGGGGTTGATAATGCAACATCCAATCTTGAGATCCCCCAAGGTGCAGGGGAAGCTAAGGAACGTTCCAAAGCTGTCCCTGCCACCCAAGCTGACAAACCGAAATCGCCACGCCCATCTGCACTCTCCCAAAAGAGTGTAGACGAGTTAAAGGGAACACCTACTGCTACCCAACCCTCCAAACAGGGTGACGGTATTGAAAGAAAGACCTCCTCCCAAGGTCATACTGAGTCTGCACCGAAATCGCCATCATCAGCCTCCCAAAAGGTTGATGATATCATTAAAGGGATAACAGAGGATCTAGCCCAGATCCAAAATGAGTCAGAGTCTACGCACATCGATTCTGAGGATGGTCAGCCAAAGGAGAGAAGTATCGAACGCATTGGTGACACTGCTTCTTCTCCCCAAGCTGATCAGACTCCTTCTCTCTTACACTCTGAGTCTGCACAGGCTGTCAATGCCCCTTCTATGTCACAAGGAGGGGTACAGGCCTTAATTCTCCCTAAGGATACTTTGGTGCAACAACACACCTCTGTTGAAGGGCAATCAAATGCACAAAACATTACACCTGCAGAGTCTGTGTCTGCATCTGTCCTTGGACAGAGGGATTCTGTAGGTTACATGGCTGTCTTTAAGGCAGTTATGTCAGCCCCTTGTGCAGCAAAAGGAACCATTGATGGTCCTCACGATGTCAATGAGAACATGATCACTATCTCCGGAAGTGATTCTTCATTCGATGATGAGTCTGCCCATCCATCCTCAAGGGATGCTCTGATGGAAGATGCTAGTGGAGGAGTTGATCAAAATCAAGATCAACACATTCCCACTAGCCCTCAGCCTGAATTAAACGTTAATCTTTCTCAGGCTGACCAACTCATCATCAATTCTGACAAATCTACTCATGAGACTCACTCTGATGAGCAAATTCTCCAAAACTCCATAAGCCTCCACCCCCTTCTAAATAAGCCCAATGACCCTGATATTAAGGATTGCAGGCTGCTCTTTCCAGAGTCAGTGGCTTTTAAGCCAACTGCAAGTTCTTCCCAAGCTGCCACTATCTCATTTTCAGATGTGGTGGGTCAGCTCACTGAGTTCAAATCAACCTATAAGGTTGAGAGCTTACAGCTGACCAAATGCTTGGAAAAGATCCAAAAGGATCAGGAATTGACGGATAAAAAGGTGGATAAGCTGAGTCAAGATCAGACTGCATTGGAAGAAAATGTGTTAAAAGCAGTTGATTTGATGCAGCAGAACTAAAGCAAGCTGACAGAGTCTCTTGATAGTCTTACAAAGGCAGTCAATGAAGAGAATGAAAGAAACAAGAGTACTCTAAGTCAGATTGAGAATGCAGCAACCAAGTTTACAAGGGAAGTCACCATAGAACTTCGATCTGCAAACAAGTCACAAGCAGATTTCAAGAATGATCTGATTGAAGTTTCTAAGGGTGTTAAATCCAAGATTGAACTCCTCCATGAGGATTATGTTGAGCTAAGAAGAGCCTGCTGTCTCACAAATGTCAAGATTGACTTGATCAACCAAGAACTCAAAGGCCTATTTGCTACTCCAGTGAGCTCTTTCCCTGCTGATGATGACAAAAAGGGGAGAAGAATGCTACTAAAAGAAAAAGGAGTGCAATGAGTGAAGCTGAAATGGAGCTAGAAAGAGAAAGACAACAAGCTCAGGTTGAAAAGGAAATTGAAGAATATTTTGAAAGACTGAAAGAGAGACGGAATAAGGCCAGAGCTGAGGAGGCAGTCAATGATAGAAGAATGGTTGTGCATGGTTCTAAGGTGGAAGGCGAGAAGGAAACAGTAGAGGAGATAAAAAGACCAGAATCTGAGTCTGGTGTTGGAAAAATAAATGAAGAAGTTGAAAAAAAGAGTGAAATTAAGGGGGAGACTGTTAATGCTGAAATGGGAGATATAAGGAAGGATGTTGGAGTTGAAAAAGATAAGAAAGCTGAAAAGAAAAGAAAGTCCTCCCAAGTTGTTCCTGTGCAAGCTGTGCCAACTCAAATTGACCCAGCTCCCTTAGAACAAATTGATGAATCTTCCTCTAGTGAAGACACAGCCACTCTGTCCCAGTTCATGATCAAGAAAAGAACAACAGAAGTTGGGTCAAGTGGTGTGAAGATCTTAACAGACAAAGAAAAGGATTGGGAGCTTGCAACTGAAACAGCTCCACAGCTTGGGGTAACAGTTGAGGTGGCATACAAAATGATTAAGGAGGACAGATTAGAAAGAGAAAGAATTGTTGCAACTAAGTCTGATTCTGAAATTGCCAAGGCTGTTCAAGAACAATTAAATAAGGAAGATGAAGAAGATCTTGCAGCCATTGGTTCCAAAAAGAAAGTTGTGGGCAAAGGAAAAGAAAAGAAGAAGGTGGTGGTTCATTCTAAACCATCACAGAAGGTTAAAGATGTGAAGAATAGTCGTGAAGCTCATGATTGGTTAGAGGCTCTGGAGAAAAGACAAGTAACAGAAAAGATCAATTATAGAAAGCATCCAGAGCCAATCCTCCAGGTTCTACTTAAAAGGAGAAAAGGAAAGAACATTCCCAGCATCAGGTTTACAAGGAGAGGTTATGAAACCAACTGGGAAACCCATGATCTTGACAATCTGTTTGAATTAGGATACACTGAGTGGGTGGAGTTGCATAATATCATAACTGGTATTTCTGGAGTTCACAAAGAGACAATCTTGGAAGCCATTGAGAAGAAGTTAGCTGCTATTGTGAAGTACAAGATTGATATCTCTGGCCTTCCAAGACCAATAGCATATGATATGGATTATGAAGATGAGTCAGCTGAGCCACTGAAGAAGAAAAGAAGAAGGTTTGAAAGGATTGATGCTCCTGGAGGTGATCATACAGTTTTTCTCAAAAACTTGTCCCCTGCAGAGTTGCTTGCACAATTATCTTCTGGTGCTGTTGACAAGATTCTGGATAATCTCAATCTGACTCTACCTGCTGGTGTTGAAAATGCAAGATGTGGGATGTTCATTACTGAACCTGAACATGGGATGTACTTTGTAGATGCAAGAGGGAATTTGGTGTTCCAAAGGACTGCTGAACTAAAACAGGTACCATCTATGCACCTATTTACCTTATACAGATTCTGCAGAAATTTTAGTGAAGAAGGTAATGGGTATGAGCAGTTCCTTATTGATGAGGGGTTAGATAGGCAATTAGATGTGAGAGTTGCCCCATCATTTGAAGTTAAGCAAGAAGCTATAGAAATGCTTGGAGAATAGTGATGTAACATGTAATATCTTTGTTTTGTTCTCTATATACGCAAAGGCAGTTGTACAAATCTAGTTTCTTTGTTAAAACTTCATTTCAGTTCAAAAGAACCCAAAAGATTCAAAGGGTCACAATCTGATAGTTTCATTTTACTTTGATTCTTTGTAAGCTGATAGTTAGAAGTGTTGTTGGGTTTTGTCATCATCAAATAGGGGGAGATTGTTGAGTCCCAATGTTAATTGTAAATTTAATGATGACAAATCTGACCTATAAACACTTAGTAATCTTTGGTTCTTGTAATCTGATCTGGGTCAGACTAAGATGACACAGCTTACGATCTGTCTCTGACCCAGATCATGCTTCATACTTGTAATTGTAATATCTTATGGAAGCAAGTGTTATTCAAGCTGCATCAACAATGTATTAGCATTCAGTCCAAGTCGAAGAGGAGGATTGAAGATAAGGACAAATGACGTGACTAGGAAGAATCCTAGGATCCAGGTTGGTGGTTGGTTTTACATATGTGTGTCCATACTCCTATTGGTAGATGAAGAATGTGCGTCAGTACGTGGGGGACCACAAGTACCATGAAAGGCACGATTGATTATTCCTTCATCAACCACTGAATGAAGAACACGTAGCTGCAACGGACACCTAATGAAGGAGCGTTTTCGCCTATAAAAGCCTCATTCATGGATTGCATATGTGTGGCATTTCCTGAGAATCATTCTTCACACAAGTTTCTCTGCTCTTACACACAGCTTAGTCTGTACGAGATCAGCTTGGGCTGATTCTCTTGAGCTGAAACTTATTGATTGTTGTTTGTCATTTCATAGGGTTGTTTAGATATCTATAGGCTATCTTTATTCCGCAACAACCCTGTAATTCTTTGTATAG
This sequence comes from Erigeron breviscapus, assembly GCA_034093135.1. Classification (NCBI taxonomy): domain Eukaryota; kingdom Viridiplantae; phylum Streptophyta; class Magnoliopsida; order Asterales; family Asteraceae; genus Erigeron; species Erigeron breviscapus. The sequence continues at coordinate 260,339,019 of CM067167.1, forward strand.
ATTATTTCTTAATAAAGGATTACATTTGAAAACCACAATCTGTGTTCAAGAATGTTTTTGTTTCTTTACTGCTTTACTGTTTTAATGATTCCTGCTCTTTACTTACTTGCTTAATATTCATAAAGTGAATCGTAAAATGTTTTGTGTTAAAAGTTTGTAAAGATTGAAGAAAGTTGTATTCACCCCCTCTACAACTGTTCTGTGTTCAATATACTTTGGTATATTGATACACCGTGGGACGTATCAGAAACTGATTCTGATGTGAGTGATAGTAATGTGACTTTGATTAGTAAGCTTGATCTTGGTAGTCCTTTACATTTGCATCCTAATGATTCTAGTACTTTGTCTATTGTGTCTATTAAACTGAAAGGAACTGAGAATTATAAGGTGTGGAGTTGTGCTATGATTCTGGCTTTAGAAGCAAAAAATAAAATTGGATTTATTGATGGTACATGTAAGAGGTCTAATACTTATGAAGTTCTTGGTAGACAATGGGATAGATGTAATGCTGTTGTAATTTCTTGGATTCTTAATTCTATTGCTGAAGAATTGTATCTTGGTCAGATGGATGGAACTTTAATCTTGGATTGAAGATAAGGACAAATGACGTGACTAGGAAGAATCCTAGGATCCAGGTTGGTGGTTGGTTTTACATATGTGTGTCCATACTCCTATTGGTAGATGAAGAATGTGCGTCAGTACGTGGGGGACCACAAGTACCATGAAAGGCACGATTGATTATTCCTTCATCAACCACTGAATGAAGAACACGTAGCTGCAACGGACACCTAATGAAGGAGCGTTTTCGCCTATAAAAGCCTCATTCATGGATTGCATATGTGTGGCATTTCCTGAGAATCATTCTTCACACAAGTTTCTCTGCTCTTACACACAGCTTAGTCTGTACGAGATCAGCTTGGGCTGATTCTCTTGAGCTGAAACTTATTGATTGTTGTTTGTCATTTCATAGGGTTGTTTAGATATCTATAGGCTATCTTTATTCCGCAACAACCCTGTAATTCTTTGTATAGATTATTTCTTAATAAAGGATTACATTTGAAAACCACAATCTGTGTTCAAGAATGTTTTTGTTTCTTTACTGCTTTACTGTTTTAATGATTCCTGCTCTTTACTTACTTGCTTAATATTCATAAAGTGAATCGTAAAATGTTTTGTGTTAAAAGTTTGTAAAGATTGAAGAAAGTTGTATTCACCCCCTCTACAACTGTTCTGTGTTCAATATACTTTGGTATATTGATACACCGTGGGACGTATCAGAAACTGATTCTGATGTGAGTGATAGTAATGTGACTTTGATTAGTAAGCTTGATCTTGGTAGTCCTTTACATTTGCATCCTAATGATTCTAGTACTTTGTCTATTGTGTCTATTAAACTGAAAGGAACTGAGAATTATAAGGTGTGGAGTTGTGCTATGATTCTGGCTTTAGAAGCAAAAAATAAAATTGGATTTATTGATGGTACATGTAAGAGGTCTAATACTTATGAAGTTCTTGGTAGACAATGGGATAGATGTAATGCTGTTGTAATTTCTTGGATTCTTAATTCTATTGCTGAAGAATTGTATCTTGGTCAGATTTTTTCTAGGAGAGCATCTTTAATCTGGAAAGAACTTAAAGAAACTTATGATAAAGTAGATGGTTCTGTCACATTTAATCTTCATCATAAAATTAATTCTATGTGTCAGAATGGTATGCCTATTGCTGATTATTATCATAAGTTGAATGCATTATGGAAACAGTTTGATGCTCTTGTTCAATTGCCTAGATGTACTTGTCATGTTGCTGCTGATTTTTCTAAGCATAATCAGTTGTTGAAACTAATGCAATTTTTAATGGGACTTGATGATGTTTATATGCCTATTAGAAGTAACATTTTGACCAAGGACCCCTTGCCAGATGTTAAAACTGCTTATTCTTTAATTTCAAGGGAAGAATCACATAGAGGAATTGTTTCAAATGGTTCTGTTCAAAAATCTCAGTCTTCTGCTTTGACTTCTAAAGTTGTTAATAAGGATTTTAATTTTAGGTTTGGAAATTCTAATAACTTTCAGAGGAATACTAAGTTTGTGAGTAATCAGAATGTTTCAAGAAATCAAAGTCAGTCTTCTGTTACTTGTGAACACTGTGGTTTTAATGGTCATACAAAAGAAAGATGTTTCAAAATTATAGGTTATCCTAGTGATTTTGGAAAAAAAAGGAATTTTAACAATCAGTTTTCACAAAGGAAAAGTGCTAACAGCAGTTTTACCACCTCTCAAGGAAATGATAATTCTTCTGTGAGTTTTACTGATGAGCAACTTGCTAAAATTGTGAATTTGATTAAGGAAAATACTGTGCAAGATGGAGCTGCAAGCTCAAATATGGCAGGTGTGTTTATGAATCATAGTAGAGTGTTTAATGAAAACTTTGATAAATTCTTTTGTGCTAATAAGAGTTTGCTTATTAAAACTCTGCTTGAATGGATTGTTGATTCTAGTGCAAATCATCATATTACCTTTACTGATAAAAATATGACTGATGTTGTTGATGTTTCAAATTTTAAAATCAAAGTTGGTCATCCTAATGGGACTGTTGCATACATTCAGAAAATTGGAAATTTAAGATTAACTAGTTTCTTAACTCTATATGATGTTCTTGTTGTTCCTGAATACTGTGTTAGTTTGTTGTCAGTTCATAAAGTTGCTAGAGATAGCAAAATGCTTGTTTTGTTTGATGATATTAAGTGTTATGTTATGCATCAGGCTTTGAATGCAAAGATGATTCTAGGGACTGGTAGACAATCTGGAGGATTGTATTATATTAAGAATGATTTGGAAGGTAATCAATATGCTTATACTTGCAATGTGACTAAATCTGTTTGGCATGCTAGACTAGGACATCCTGCTGAAATTGTTTTGCAAAAATTACACACTGTTTTGCAATATAAAGAAGAAAACACAAAAGTTTGTGATATTTGTCATCAAGCTAAACAAACAAGAAATCATTTTCCTTTAAGTGATCATAAAACAACAGAACTTGGTCAATTAGTTCATCTTGATGTTTGGGGACCATACAGAGTTACAAGTAGAGAAGGGTTTAGGTACTTTCTTACTATTGTGGATGACTATACTAGAGCTGTTTGGGTATATTTGTTGAAAACCAAAGATGAAGTTCTTGAAAATGTAATTGTGTTTTACAATTTGTTAAAAAATCAGTTTCAAAAGACTATTAAAACTTTGAGAAGTGATAATGGAACTGAATTTATAAATAATGCTTTTACTAAATTTGTTGAAACAAATGGTATTGTGCATCAAACATCTTGTGTGTACAGTCCTCAACAAAATGGCATTGTTGAGAGAAAGCATAGACATCTTCTTAATGTTGCTAGATCTTTGATGTTTCAAAGTGGTGTTCCACTTAATCTATGGACTGGATGTGTTCTAACTGCTACTTATCTTATTAACAGATTGGCTTCATCTGTGCTGTTAGGAAAGTCACCTTTTGAGTTGGTTTTTGGACATTCTCCTTCCCTTTCTCACCTAAGATCATTTGAATGTCTCTGTTTTTCAAAAAAATTTAAATTTAAGTGACAAGTTTTTAAGCAGATCATCTAAATGTATATTACTAGGGTATTCAAGTTCAATGAAAGGATACAAATTATTATCTTTAAATAATAAGTCAATATTTTTTTCTAGAGATGTAAAGTTTTTTGAAACTGAGTTTCCTTTAAAAGAAAAAACTGATGTGATTGTTCAAACCTTAAAAGATGATACAAATCATTTAAATTTCTTTGATCTTGATAACCTTAGTACACCCAATGATGAAGAAAGGGAAAATCTGAGTTCTGAAAGTGATGGCAGTGATAACACTCATTCTGGCAGTATCTCTAATGATATTACCAATGAGCTTGATGTCACAGCAACACATGATGAACAAAATAATGAGTCTGAGGGTGATGATATACATCAAAATGACAACATTAATCCTGTTATTTCTGAACCTGTAACTCAAGAAAATTTTAATACAAATGATCAAGGGTGGAGAAGGTCAAATAGAGACACACATTTGCCTAGACATTATAAAGATTATGTTATGCAAAGCAATGTTAAATATGGTCTTGAACATTATGTGTGTTATGCAAATCTTGATACTGAATGCTTTAACTTTGTTTCTGAGTTAAATAAAAGTGTGGAACCAAGTAGTTATTTTCAAGCATCTAAAGATGCACATTGGGTTGATGCTATGAATAAGGAAATGGAGGCCCTGTATAGGAATAATACTTGGGACATTGTTGATTTACCTAAAGGTAGAGAACCTATAGGATGTAAGTGGGTATATAAAATTAAATACAAGTCTAATGGGGATATAGAAAGATATAAGGCTAGACTTGTGGCCAAAGGATGTAGTCAAAAAGCTGGTATAGATTTTGATGAAACTTTTTCACCAGTTGTCAAGATTGTTACTGTTAGATGCCTTATTACTTTAGCTGTTCAAAAGGGCTGGTCTCTATATCAACTAGATATTAACAATGCTTTTTTATATGGAGACTTGGAAGAAATTGTTTATATGAAACTGCCTGAAGGATTTTTTAATAATAATGATCAAAAGTTTGTAAATTAAATAAGTATTATATGGTTTGAAACAAGCACCAAGACAGTGGAATGCTAAGTTAACTAGTGCATTGATTGATAATGGTTTTTTACAAAGCAAAAGTGATTATTCTTTGTTTACAAAGTCTGAAAAAGATGTTTTTCTTGCTGTTCTTGTGTATGTTGATGATATTATAGTAACTGGGAATAATTGTGAAGAAATTGATAAGTTTAAGATATATCTTAAAACACAGTTTCAAATCAAAGACCTTGGAAAATTGAAATATTTCTTAGGCATTGAAGTGTTGGAAAATGATCAAGGTTTGTGCTTAAGTCAAAGAAAATATTGTTTGGATTTGCTTTCTGATTATGGTTTACTTGCAAGTAAACCTATGAATACTCCTCTTGATCCTAATGTTTGTATTACTAACTTTGAGACTCTTGATGATCCTGTTATTGCTAATATTTTTGAGTATCAGAAACTTATTGGAAGACTTATTTACTTGACTCATACAAGACCAGATATCTCTTATATTGTACACTGCCTGAGTCAATTTATGCATAGACCCTTGAAATCTCATCTGAAACTTGCTTTAAGAATATTGAAGTATCTTAAAGGTAATCCAGGTAAAGGCATTTTCATTTCTAAAGATAGTAAAACTACTTTAGAAGCTTATGTAGATGCAGACTGGGCTAAAAATTTGGTTCATAGGAGGTCAGTAACTGGTTATTGTTTATTCTTTTGTGGATCTCTTGTTTCTTGGAAAAGTAAAAAACAGAACACTGTGTCAAAATCATCAACTGAATCTGAATATAGAGCTATTGCAACTGTTACTTGTGAAGTTATTTGGGTTTTAAAATTTTTAAAGGACTTACATATTGATAATGTACTTCCTGTTAGTGTGTTCTGTGACAATAATTTTGCTATTAAGATAGCTGTTAATCCTGTGTTTCATGAAAGAACAAAGCATTTGGAGATTGATCTTCATTTTGTTAGAGAGAAACAATTGGCTGGGGTAATTCAAACCAAGAAAGTTGAGTCTGAAAATCAAATTGCTGACATTCTTACCAAAGGATTAGACAAATATACTCATAGTCTGCTATGTTCCAAATTAGGGTTGATAGATTGTTTTGAGAATAAGATTAAGGGGGGATGTTAAAAGGTATAATCTCATTCTCAATTTATATAAACATGTTTCTTAGTATATGATTAATAGTGTGCAGGTTTTAGAGTTTTGGCTTGTAATGACAAGATGAGGAAAGATGAAGGGTTGACTATGAAGTTCAAGAGTTGGAAGCTAGAGTTGGCTATTTACATTCTTCAGGGACTAAAGATGGTCAATAGGAAACCTTGCTACTATATAGATTCATATCAAATTCAATTTATGTTCCCTTCTATGCTTAAGTATATCTTCTGTTACCTCCTTAAATTATTTGATTATTTCCAACGAGGCATGACGATGACAATAATTCATTAATTTGACATCTCTAAAATTAGATGAATAGACACTTGCACTTTTGGCTTTTAGAAATAAAACAAAATAAATAAAAAGAAAAAAAAAACATAAAAGAGGCCTTGAGTTCTCCCTTTTCAACCCCACGCGCTGTTAAAGTGCGACGATCCAAAACGTGTGGCCTTGGTTGCTGAAATTCGATAAGGTGCCACGTCATCCAAAACCGCCGACACTGCTGCAACATGCCTGGCGCGTCTTTCCACGCTCCGTGAATGACCAATCCCTTCTATATAGACAAAACTACAACTTTAGTCCTTAGAGTATTCATTAAACTGCAAATTGGATTTATTAACACGTTTCGCTGCTAGAGTACAATATGGATGTACAAAAAAAAATCATGTTTTCTTCAAACACTAGAGTTTGGCTTGAATCGAGCATGTTCAAGCTAAACAATTTGCCGACTTGAACTCGACCATGAGTACATAGAATACCTTAAACTGTAGAAACTTGGCTTAAGAACCAATGCCCGTCATAATTATAAAGTATGTATACTACGTATATTCAAGATACACATCTATTATTTGAATGAACTTTTATACGTCAAATACAACCTTTATATGTCTTTTATTAGTGCACTACCAGCTATTACATATAATAATATTTTGGCGAAAAATGAATAATTTATAAGGCATTTTATCTCACCTTGAATGTCACTGTTGCGATTTGAATCATTAACATCTAACAAAATGTACTTTGTTTGGAGCTTTTTTATTACGGGTTATTTTATGGTTTCTTGCATATTTTTCTTTTGGGTTTCTAATTGATTATATTGAAAACTTTATTCTTTTTCGATACCACTTCGGATTTTTATAAATTAAAGTGCATAGAACATAATATTAATCACGGTGGTCTATTGTTCATCAAATTTTCAGATTTCTTACAAAAGGTATCGGATTCACTAGCTAAACAAAAGAAGCAGAAAACAACTTTCATATATAAGATGGTAGAAAGAAACAGAATGATAATGATTTAAATCTCAAAAACAAATGATGTGTGTCGCACGATATATAATATTAATTCCAATATTACACGTTAATGAATAATGATTTAAATCTCAAAAACAAATGATGTGTGTCGCACGATATATAATATTAATTCCAATATTACACGTTAATGAATACCGCATGATATATAGGTGCATTTACATTACTGTTTTCATACTAAACCAGTATGGTATCGAAATGTTAATACCATTGATAACCAAACACAATACCAAGAATCAGTATGGTTTTGTACTTTTATTATAGATGATCATGATCTTGATACAAATGACACGATACGAATATGATAGGAAACATTAATGTATCAGTTTGACATTGCAATTTCACGCATCTTTGGCCAATGAATAAAGGTATCATGTATTTTGAAAAATTTATACTCCCTCCGTCCCATTAAAAGTGTCAAGTTTTAAATTTTCAAAGTCTATTTCTTTTACGTTTGACCTTAGATATTTTTTATTGGATTATATAATACTTGATGAAAGTTATACCTAATGAAAACACATCTAAACCTCGATCAATTCATATAACTTTCATTGATTATTATGCAATACAAACAAAAATATTTTTGGTCAAAGTTATAAAATAAAGACTTTGAAAATTCAAAACTTGACACTTTTAATGGGACGGAGGGAGTATATCACATTGTACATAAAATTATATAATATGTTATAAATAGCAGAAGATGATAAGTTTGTTAAATAATATAGCTGTAGACCTGTAGTGGCGGATTTTGAAAATCGTATTAAAGTATATGTAATATGTTTTACGTATTTACATTATATTTTTTTGAAAAAACTTAAAATAACACTTTGAATGATGTGCAAGTGTCTACCTTCATTGTACACAAATCCGCCCCCACCAACATAGACTCTAAGCATAACCACAAAAACCGCCATTATTTGGTTAACGGTAAATTCTTTCTTGTCATTAAGTTGACCAAGGTTTAATCCTTACTCTCACCGGTGGTGATATCGTTATTAAATAGTAGACACCGACCGATAGGTAGCGAGTCTCATCCAAACGTAACTAAGGCTAGTTATTGTAGTAGGTCTTTATATGGCGAGTTTTTCCTTGAACTTGAAATGGAAGATTTAGGCTACTCGACTTAACTTATACGTATAATCATTTCGATATTAGGGGAGAGGCATGCAGTGGTTTTACCAACCCCAAATTTTCTCAAATTTCCACCTTATCAATCTCCAATAAAAACCTTTCACCTAATTTTTCCCAAAATTTCACCAAAACACTAACATCACTTTTACCAAACTTCACCAATTTTCACATCTTTTTAATTCCATTTATTTTTTATCTATAAAATCATAAACTATATAAAATAAAAACATGACACTTTATTAAAAATAAAAAAGAAACATTAAAACATAAATAAAAATATTGCAACAAACTACCCGTACATTCGTCGGATGAAGTCAGATATTTGTAGTCCTCGGACGAATAATCGGAAGACATCTTTTTTTTAGAAGGTTTTGGGATTTGGTATATAATTGTAAAAAATGGGTAATAATTTTGTGAATAATAGCGAGTTGTGTTTTAAAAATCGCGAGAGTGTGGTTTATATAGAATTAAAGGTTCAAAAAAATCGATTTTTTTTTTTGAAATTCTCGAAAACGGTCACTTTTTGGTGGGGGACCACGTCGCTCTCTCGCTTCGGTGAAGTATATCGAACATCACACTCTCTCTCCTTCGGCGTGTTGTCGGCAGTGATGTTATCGCCAAACGCCGACTCGGTGACGGGGTTTGCCGATTCTCACTCCCTCCCCCTTAGGGCTGATAATTTAACCGAAATGGGTTAAAGTATCTGGGAGTGAAAGTAACTTATACATTTTTCCTATTATATGAATGTAACTTTCATTTGGTTCATTGTATGTAACTAACCCGCTAAATTTACCGTTTAATGTAAAAATTTTACGTTAACCAATAAAAAACTTCTACGTGACAGCTCATATGGTTTGCAACGTATACAGTACTTTTACATTAATCGTTCAATTTAGCGGTTTAGTTACATACAATGAATCAAATGAAAGTTATATTCATTCAAAAAAAAGTGTAAAATTTACATATATTTCTATATAAAGAGGAAGAGTTATTTGAAAACCCACAAAAAAAAATTTGCGAGAACAAATCTGGACCACACATTCTCTCCCACATTTATCTCTCTTCAATAATAAATTATAATTCATCCATATCATTCAAAATGTTTTATCTCACAAACCGTAAATCGTTAGATGAAAAAAAATATGGGTAGTTTTAAAATTTCGTCCTCTTTCATTAGAGATGCAATTCGATATACTTTTGACGACTTTTTGATTTTCGTTTTTTTTCCCATTGTACTTGTGTACCTACACATGTGTAAGATCTTTGTTTTCATATGTAAATTAGTAATGACCATCTGTACACAACAATGAAGGTTAAGGGCGGAGCCCGTCAATCCATGGCGGAGCCATGGTGGCCAAGGGCGGAGCCCGTCAGTCCATGGCGGAGTCATAGCGGCTAAGGGCGGAGCCCGTTAGGTAGATCACCCATCATCGATCACCCCCTATGACCTATCACCCTCTATTACCTATCACACTATGACCTATCAGCCTCAATGACCTATCATCCCCACCAGCTACCCCCTTTATGAATTTCCTTAAGGGCGAAGCCCGTTCCGAATCACAATTTTCGTTCAACTTACACATGTGTAGGTTATGTGTAAGTACCAAAAAGAAAACAAAAATTAAAAAGTCGTCAAAAGTATATCGAATTGCATCTCTAATGAAAGAGGACGAAATTTTAAGACTACCCATACTTTTTTTTTCATCTAACGATTTACGGTTTGTGAGATAAAGCATTTTGAATGATTTGGATGAATTTTCATATTTTATAGAAGAGAGAGAAAATGGGACAAAATGAGTGGTCCAGAATTGTTCTCGCGTTTTTTTTTTTGTGAGTTCTCAAAATAACTCACCCCAATATAAAACCCTTTAAAAGAGGGGGAAAAATTCTCTAAAGTTATCCCAACTTGACTCTTGATCTTTGTATGAAAATCAAGGGTCAAGATTTAAAGATAAGTTTTAAATCTTGACCCTTGATTTTTATCCAAGGGTCAAGATCTTCCCAACTTGACTAGTCAAGTTAGAATAACTTTAGGGAACCCCTTCCTTAAAAGAATACGGGTAAAAAAAAGAATAGCAGCAAATAACGTATACATATGATGGATGGATTGGTCCAAAAACAACTAAAAACCTGAAGCTAGTTGGATAGGATAGGGACTAAAGTGGTAAGTTTGACTTGCTATTTTGTTACGTTATCTTGTTTTTCCAATTGCTTTATTTAATGTTCTTCTTCATCATCAACAACAACATCGTAATCCCTTTCAAGATAACCAAACCCCCCCCCCCCCCCCCCCCCCCGGTCATTCCTCAATTTTTATTTTCCCCCCTCCAAACCAACCTCTGATCAAATTCCAGATCTCTTCTTCCTTCTGCCCATGTACCAGCACAACTTTCTAAATCCAAATACAATTCTTCCAAGTATTTAGATTAATTAATAATATAAAGCAATTATTATAATAATAAAATAACAATTAAGATGATGACCAGGCAAAATCCTCAAGATCAACAATCTAGGGTTTTCTACGAATTATCTGCTTTGATTTTAAACCTAATCCGGTACCCACCGGTTCCGGTCCAGTATTCCGGCGAGGTGCGACGGCAGCCGAGAGCGGCGCCGTTATCTCAGATAACGCCGGCGGGATTTGCGTCGATGTTGCTAGGGGTGTCGTTGGCGTTGATGTTATGTGGGTCGATAACGTTTTTAATAGGGTTTATATTGATGCCGTGGGTACTTGGTTTAGTTATGCTGTTTTATATTGCTGGGATTGTCTCCAGTTTGTCTATCCTTGGCAGAGCTATCTTCTATCATACTCTTTCTCCTGCTCCTTCTCCTAGAAAATCAACTGTTCCTGGTATAATATCATCATATATATTTTTCTATATGTATAGATATAGATATACCTGTTGTATTTATTCAACTATAGCCCCAATTCTGTTCTATGTATAAACTTAGATACAAATAGCTATATATTAATTTGAGAAAAAAGAAACACCATTTAATTATAATTAGTCAACACATCAAAAAAGTACCACAGAATACAGACAATAACTATGTTTGAAAGTTTGATATATATACCGATAGAAGCGTTCTAAGTTGGATACATATACCAGATTTCACGCTAAAGTTGGATATATTTCCTTGTACAGTTGTACTTATAACTAAATTCACAACTTTTTGGATAATAATTGAACTTGTAAAATGTGTTCCACTATTGTAATTGAGAATTTCTAATTGTGGAACAAATAAAGGTTTTCTCGGAAAAAAATGAAGTTGTAGGCTGCTTGTTATTGGATGCCATTATTAAAAGTTATTTAGAAAGTGTTCTGCCTTGTATGGATGGAATAACCATCTTGTTGATTTCTTTTTTCAAAATGAGGTATTGGTCTGTTACATTAATTCATTGTTTTGACAAAGTGATGTATGCATATCTAAGTTTGTGTTTGTTCCAAATCAAAAGTCTCCCAATCTGGCTTTTCGTTTTTAATGTTAAGATTTTGGACGTGGAGATATGGATTAAGTTTGAGGCTCAAAATACTCATTTGACTATTTTCCATTGCTACAAAAACTTGAATTTTTTACACACCCTATAGGACGTGTATTTTCAAATTACGCATGCCATGATGTAGCCATCTTATTACTTTTCAAAATGCAATATCTTCCGCATTAATGACACAAGATTCATATTGGTCGTGTTTGATTATTATCTGTCCTACAAGTAAATCTTGATGTAGTCATGATTACGTGGACATGTATTTCGAATTTGGAAGCCTTTAATATGTAATTGTACAATTATTGCCAGGACCATATAAGTAACTAGTTGTTGTCTATTATGTTTATGACCTCCTTAGAAATTTCTTAGGTTCATTCTTGAGAGGCTGTAGAGTTATGCTTAATTGCTTTCTATCTTGATGTTGCAGCGTGGAAACTGTTGTGAGATGGGAGAGTGATTAAACTTCCTAGAAGATGGTGGATAGGACACCATGAATGTAAGCTTCTGAGGAGGTGAGGAGGTGCTACTTTGAGGCAGGGAGAATGCAGAAGGTAAATGGGAATGAATGAAACCTGAGCTTCTTGAAGTTAGAGCAGGAAGGAACTCTGGTTGTTAAAGATTGTTTAAGAAGACATACAATATATATAAATATATATAGACTTTAAAGTTATTTTTTCTTATACTAAGAAATTTGGTGGTTGCCGTTGTGGTTGTGGTTGTGGGTGTGCATTCTTTACTTGAGGAGGCATAGGGGTTTATTAGTTATGTTTGTAAAAACTAGAACATGCTGTTGGTATAATGAACTCATTTCCTCGCTTGCTTTTACTTGTATTTATTCTGGTTTTACTATTCATTTTATTTAGAATTCATGTACTTCTGTTTATATGTTTTGGATCACATATCAATATCGATCATGATGAATGCAATATTGTATCTCTTGAAATCTCGAATTTGAATATGTGATGTAAAAGACCACCATATTGTGAACATCCAGAGTTCCTTTCTTTTGCACTCCGCAACGCAGATGTCCCAAGCACCACCTGGTCACAAACAAGTTCTTGGTGGCTGTTACGCTTGGTGGCCCTTTTGTGAGCAGTTCCATGTTGCAGCATCGAGATATCCTCAAATTCTGCTGTTGTGGAAGAGGAAAGGACAGTTACTATATCTCTAAGACAGATCTTTTACAAACGACAATCATCTTTCTCTGGATATACACTCTGGGCGACTTTCATCATGTTTGATCAGATTCCTTCTAAGCGCATTCTTTTAATTGTCATTTTGGAGATAAACATTACCTGGATTCGTCGTTCAAGAGCAAATGGATAGAATTGTAGAAGTTGCTTGGTTCTTTCATGAGTAAATGGGTGGAGCTAGATTATTTGCCACTACTTTTTTATACAAAATTACAAATGTGAGTTTAAGGGCTTATATGTTACATGATCCTCATTTCTGTCACTGCCAGGCAAAGTTGAGAAAATTTATACCTCAACTTTTGGAAGCAGAAAGTGGATGTTGGCCAAACCGTCTCAAGAGTAGTTTCCACAGTGGATTCCCAACCAGCACAGCTGCAATATCGTCACATGCTTGAAAATTGTCGCGAAGCCAAGATAAGTGTTTATATGTAAGATATTTGGACAGAATTGGACAATATTTCAAGTTAACCTAACACCGCTCAATGCCTCTATTTACATCTAGTCCATATAGATTGAAGCGTGTTAACTTTTCAAATATTTGCACACACAGAGTCGCCTCATTATTTCTTACAACTTTAATAAACCGCATATGAAATATTTAGATCATTACTCTTCGTCAGGTTGGAATTGACATCAATGATCTTAGTTTTCCATTGCCAGACTTATATGATATACCTCAAAATGATCTCAGTATTTATGCTTTAAACAATGGGCAGTATTGCAGGCCAGAGATATGGAAATCACACTTCTCATATCGTGCATCAGTTTCTTTAGGTTGAAGATATGGAACTCAGTTTTTTCATCTTGTCACTTTGTACATACAGTTGTACACAGGTTATGCATATGGGGGCTTTTGATAGAAATCATATGCATACCCATATGGACCTACCGAGTTGTTTTCACCTTGTATAGTATGCTGCAGATCCTAGTAAAGTACTGGCCATATGCTGTGGGTGAACATGTATCAACTGCTCCTTGTGCAATTAATAAATGATGAGTGTGTGCTAGGGAGGCTTCTCGTCCCTCGGCAATCTTCTCCAGGTGGATATATATATCGTCTATACATTCTAGATGTCATGAACAGCCATGAAATAATAAAAGAGAACAGACACAATAACAGGTACATTTCATATATGATCCCCTCTAAACACACAAAGCAATTCTCCAAGATAGAATAAGCATCATTGTATCATGTATCTCTTTTGGAAACCCATCAGAGTGCACTTTTTAGTTTTGACAAAATACCAATAGAAAAAATCTAAACAATTTTTTGGATAAAGATGGAAAATCTAAACAATGAATAACTAGATTTCTTCTCCAAGGACAATTCAGTAATCCACCATTGATATGACTTCAAGGCTTAGGCATAGTTCAACCGGAAAATGTCATTGAGAACGTAAAAGCTTGACTGCGGTGTCGGCATTAGATGGAACATCTGAAAACAAGTAACGTAAAATTATCAACATTAGATCAGCAGGGAAAACTAAAAAAAAACATACAATGTGGTCTATAACCAGAAATAGTTTTAAGTCAGCAAATATGTGGCAGTAACAAAAAGCTTTTGCATAAGCAGGTCCGTCAAATACAGCAACCGGTTAACTGTGACCCTGAATCGGTTCTAAAATCAATAAGATTTATGATTTGGATGAAAAATCATTCGAAAATTCGGATGTCATAGTATTCAAAGGCACGCAATGGATGAGTAGATTTTTCATCATAAATAAACGAATAAAGAGAACTGGACAAAATTTTCATCATATTAAACTAACAAAAGGACATAGATGGATAAAGAGAGCGTAGAAGTTAGTAAAACATAAACATAGGGTGTGATAAGCAACTGTATGTTTGCATGTATTAGTGCATCATACTTGTTACTTCAGGGATTGTTGATTCTGGGAGTATCAAGGAGCACCATATAAAATACTACTACTAACAAACCTGATCAGACCACAAAAACTGGTACTGGGAAAAATCTAGATCCACATCCCCAAACCAAAAACATTATCCAACACACACCTAAACCAGTTGTTGAGCATATTGTGTCCCTTTTTTTGTTAGGTCATATATCACAAGCAGAATTACTGAACTGCTGAAAATCAGGTAAATTACATGAAGAGTACTTTAGAAAACTATTAATGTAGCACCGGTGACATGGTAAAATTAAAACACAATAATTGCAGATTAGGCACTAACCTAGTAGACATGTTTCGCAAGTCCATGAACAATATTATATTCGAGAAAACCTTCTTGCCACTTGAATGACAAGTTGGGTGGTTAACTAAAAGTAGCAGTTAAATTGACCAAAAAAGAAAGGACACTATTAGTCAATACAGTAGGCCCTGTATATATATCTATACATAAGTATATCAAAGGATGCTAGTTATCTATACAAAAAAAATATCTAACAGGTATATCTATATATAACTGGCATCTTTTGATATACTTATATATAGATCTATTTATTTATAGAGCCTATTGTATTCTATTTCTATACAAGAATCAATATATATCTCATTATACAATCCATACTACGATTTACTGACACAATTACCTTATCACAACAACTTCATAATACTAAATAATACCTCCAGAAAAATCAAATTATGAGAAAATAACTCCCATGTTCATTACCAAATACCAACACAGGCCGATTTAGCTGATACGATAAAGCTTGTAACTAATGTAACCACAACAAATCAAGTCATGAATCATCACAAAAATGAAAGCTTACATGTAAACAATGATATCAATTGTTGGTAAAAGTCTTGTAACAAAAAACAAAAGATACTGGTCTCCCTTTACTATGATCCTTCATTAGCTGCTGAGCCTCACAGGCTCTTGCTTTCGATTGAATGAAAAAAAGACTGTCAATGGGTGTATCTCCCAAGACCCAATCACTATCACAATCAGGTGAGACATTATCTTGGTATCTTTCAGATAGAGTGTGTACGTGTGCAAATATAAGTTAGACTTTTCTAAAGGCAGACAAGAAAATAGTCGATTATGTACACATAAGACTATAAGAGGGAACAAATAATTTGAGGAAAAACCATTATTGAATGTATTGGTCAAATAAGTACATCAGTGGATGGTAGGGAACTTGTAGAAAGCATAAGCAAATAATTTCTGAAGAAATTCAAGCAATGTAACTAAAGGATGGCGAAGAATAAAAAAGACGTATGGATTCATCAGAGTGCATTAAAAAAAAATTCCCACAGTAAGTAACCTCCAATACAGTAACCAAGTCTTAACTAGACAGAGTATGATTATCAATCATGCGTTAGAGTGTGCGATGCATGCATATGTGCTATCCTAATTATCAATCTCATAAATCGTGGTTCTAACAGCACCCATAAAACTACTTTTTATAAAAGCTAAGTTCCTTATCTGAATTATTATTTTATTAATATGACTTGAGCAAGCCGCCATTGCCAAAAGATATAATCATCTGGATCCAACTATATCCTCAAAGTAACACTCGACCAGTCGTGTACCATGACAAAACAACTTGATGAACGTAGCATATTCTAGATCATTTACCACAATCAAGGCAGCATCACAGCACTGCTAGAGTTCAGGAGAGTCACACTGCACGATCTTAACATAGTGAGCGCTTCAGCACACTCTTAAACAAACAAAGATGACATGATCATACTAATCCACCGGGGGAGCTTAATAAGGCCCTCTAAATTTAACGAGAATAGTCTTAAAATCAAGGAAAATGGATTTTCTATCTATGTAAACAAAAAATTCCCTTATCTTTTTTCAAAGTTCAAACATATGTAACCACCACAACCACACAAAACACACGGTAACAGTTTCTTTTATTTTTATTACTACAGTCAATACATACAGTCATTGACTCTATTACCATCCCTCAAATCTCAGATAAAAAAATAGCATGGCATTAATCGATTTTCAAAACCATATGATGAGATTATATAATTAGACCTAACAATTAAACACATAACAATCTAAAACAAAGGGCCAGTGCACCAAAATGTCTAACTTCCAAACCATCTGCCGAGTTATTAAGCTTTCAACTCATTGTTATTGACAATATCAGACATGGTTGACAACTTATATATGGCCAAAGTAACTTTTATAAAAATTATAATTGAAAGTTCGATAAACACAATAAACGGTTCGAAAGTCGTATACACACCGATAGAAAAACTCAACAAGTTAGATACACTTCAATACACCAGATGAAAACATCAATAAAATAAATCTATCTAAATTCTAACATCAATGTATTCTAACAAATAGATTCACAAAAAGAATAATATTATATTGAACAACTATATAATAATGTTATAAAGTAAAAAATAAATAAATTAAAAATTCACCTGACTGAACTTAAGAGCATGTTGTTCGCCGGCGAGTTGAAGGTTACCGGAAACGAAAACAAGCATACCGCCGGAAGGACCAGATGGCTGACAGTCAACGGTAGTGATGCTGTGTTTGCACTGTTGGAAGGGGAGTGACGTCAGCTTAGCAACGATGTTAGTAGATCCTTGTATTTTTTGACCTTCAAAAGTCAACATAGAGGAATCCTGATAGAGGTTAGCTAATCCGGCACGATTAGTATCGAAGGTTGAGTAGTAGTGTTCGACGAACGCTTTGGCCACCGCATCTGGATCCATCTCCGCCGCAAGGGTTTTGTTTTCTATGTGTGTGTGTGTGTGTGTGTTTTCGAGTGTGTGGGGTGAAAATTTTTTGAGGGTTTTTCAATTTTGTGTCTCGAAAAGTATATTCGTATTTTATACAGTTGGTACTAACACATTTTATGCCTGTCTAGAATGTCTAGTTTGGATCGTTTATCCCGAAAATCAAATTAATGGAACCGAATATAAAAAAGAAAAGAATATAAAAGTGTACGCGTAATTTATAAAATTCATGTTTGATTTGAGTTGAACCTGAATTAATTTAGTAAATTGGTTTACAACTTGATTTGATTTATTAAATCAAATTTGAATAAAATCAAGTTACGTATATAAGTAGGCACAATAAAACCAAGTAGTGTAGAATTTTTTAGTCGTACACAAGACTTATGAAAAATTCACATACCAGCTGAGCTAGCTTCATATGATTTATCAAATACAAATTTGAATCACTTTGAAAAACCGAATTACAATCTTATACATATAGTCTTTATAATTTTGTTAGACAAAGTAAAAATGAGGTTGTGTAAAAGTTTTAAACTCAAATCAATAAATTCGAAAGTCGTATGTGATTTGTAATCAAGATGAAAGGTTTATTATGTCTAAACTTCAAAATTTATGTAACTTGATTGTGTGCAAGGTACCTAGATTTACCAATGTTTTTGAAACATGTATACCAGTATTTTGGTGTTGAAAAAAATTTGGGGTTCATATGAAAGATACATGAAATCTATTATTTTGACGAAATTTGAATATACGAGTTTTATGTGGTGGTGAAATGTTAGTCAACCTATTAACTTGACATTGTATTAAAGTTTATAAATTATATTTCAGAACGATACATATACAAAAGCTATAAACTTGTACTAGAGGGGGGAAAAAAAGTAATCTAAAAGTACTGGGTTGATGTCTAAGTGAAAGCACATGTATAATTATACAATTTATAGTCTTGAAAGTTTAAGTATTTAATCAGTGAACAATATAGTAAAAATGCTCTTGTTTGTAAATCTAATAGTAATGTAAGCATAGTTGTTAGACTCTTACGAGTCACGAGTCGATTCTTACGAGTCGAGTTAATTTATATCAAAAACGAGACGACTCGTTGGGTGACTTTTTTTCTCCTGACTCTTACGAGTCGCGGTGTGAATTTGGAACGAGTCAATACGAGTCGCAAACTTATGATTCTTGTAGTTCGATAATATGATTATATATTATATATCATATTTATGGTTACATTATTTTGTATTTATATATGTATTTTTGATTCTTTTAATATTAATTTAAAGATAAACTGTAAATTTATGACTCAAAAGTATCAAATATGTAATATTTTGGTAATGTATTACGAGAATCAACTTATATTTTGTTTATACATACGTCACATATATATAATTATACAATATTGTGTAGTATATAAAAATGTTCTGACTCTTACGAGTCGAGTCATGTTTCGAGTCACAAGTCAAAAATCAGGTTTTCGAGTCAAGTCAAAAGTTGTGAGTCGACAACTATGAATGTAAGTATGTAACAATACACTACTTTAGTGTATGTTAATATTGTGTTCATGGAAATGATTTTCCCTATCGTAAAATACAATACATACAAAAATGTTTAATTTAGAAGCCGAGTTCCAATAATATAATAACGCGTATATACATGAAAGGAACAGGCCGTCCTAGACACCTTTGCCAAGTATGAAAGCTTTTATGTTTTGACGTAGTAGCTCAACAGCGCTTTTGAGAATGACATAACGCACGTCGTTTGCATCCAATCACCATCTGACACGTCACCAAGGAACGTGCTTTAACCAATCAGTAGGCAACAACTGGATTACAGATTACTTTTTCGTCTGAGTTATCAAAGTCAACATAAAACTTGGAACTCTTCCATTCAATTCAAACTTATAAATGTGCAACCAAACCTTGTCTATCTTTTACCATCAAAGAATTAGCAGAAGAATTGTACCGAGTCCAAGTAAAAATTTACCAATCTCTCTGCACTGGTACAACCATGGTAAACTTTTTATGAATCTAAGTATATTATCTATCATTTTTTCTCCGTGATTTGAAATCCTAGATAATTAATCCTTTGTGTTGTCTTTAGACTACATCAAGGCGTCTTGCGGATAAGAAGGTGGGGAAGTTCGAAAAGAACATAACCCGTCGTGGATCTGTCCCGGAAACATCCACCAAGAAGGGAACCAGTTATCCTGTTGGCCCTGTTATGCTTGGCTTCTTTGTCTTTGTTGTCATCGGATCATGTGAAGTTCCCAACCAAGTTTATCTATCTAGAAAAAAAAATTATACTCCAGCTTTGTTTCTAATTTGTGGCTTTTCTTCTTGTTATTTTCCAGCTTTGTTTCAGATCATCAGAACAGCTACAAGTGGGGGAATGGCTTGAAGATCAAATACAATATCATTGTTACTAGCATCATTTGTATTGAAATTTCCATACATACAGATATATAACCCATTGTTTCTTCACTTTTGATATATTTGAATTTGCTTAACCCTCATTTCGGTTCCATATGTTTTTGTTGTGAACAAATACAGTAATAAACTTAAAACAAGTCTTGATTTATACATAAATGACAGAATTTAATAAAGATACATGAAATTGAAGTCAAGATTATTCAAGAAAAGCGGAATACAATAATTTAAACATAAAACAAACCATTTGTTACGATATTAGGCGATTGCAGTTAGAGATGGTTGAAATGCAGTCCCACAAGCAATCCAAAGTTGTTTTCGCCTGTGTGGCGGCACACAACCAGGAATTTTCAACCACCAATCGATTCATCATTTTGATTCAGCTTCAAGGATAACATGAGTAATCTCTCTTACCCAACAAGATAATTAAATATTAAATATACTATATATTTGGATAATAGTTATTAGAATTTTTAATTTATAAATAGATTAATAATAACATGATCATGTTTAATTTTAAAATAAATAGAAAGTTGTGAAACGTCAGTTGTCTTTAGCATATATAAAAATAAAATATAGATAAATATAGAATTTATAATCTTGAATTTTTAAGTAATTAATTAAAGAACAATATAGTAAAAATATTCTTGTTGTAAATGTAAGGTAATGTAACCAATATAACTTTAGTTTATGTCAAACTTGTATTCATGGAAATATTTTTCCCTAATGGTAAAATACAATACGCACAATATATTTAATTTAAAGAATAAGTTCCAATAATAATAATAATAACGCGTATATACGACTATACGTGAAAGACGAAATGAAAATTAAATTAAATTAAATATTAAAGATGGAATGAAAATTAAATTAAAAAATTAAAATAAATATCAAGAATCAGATGACTCTGACGCACGTCACTTGTATCCAACCACCGTCTAACACATCACCAAGGAACGTATTTTGACCAATCAAACTGGATTATAAATTACTTTTTCGACTGACTTGTCAAAGTCAACACCAAACTTATAAATATTCAACGAAACCTGCACTTTTACCATCAAAGCATTAGAAGAAGAATTCTACCGTGAGTCCGTGACCAAGTAAATATTTAGCGATCTCTCTGCACTTGTACAACCATGGTAAACTTGTTATGAATCCAAGTGTATTTTCTATCGTTTTTTCTTCCCGATTTTAAATCCTAGATTCGCCGCTGATTTATACTTTGTGTTGTCTTTAGACTACATCAAGGCGTCTTGCGAATAAGAAGGTGGGGAAGTTTGAAAAGAACATAACCCGGCGTGGATTTGTCCCGGAAACATCCACCAAGAAGAGAACCAGTAAACCTGTTGGCACTGCCATGCTTTGCTTCTTTGTCTTTGTTGTCATCGGATCATGTAAGTTAAGTTCCCAACCAAGTTTATCACATCTATCTCGAAAAAAATAAAATATACTCCATCATTCTTTCTAATTTGTGGCTTTTCTTCTTGTTATCCTCCAGCTTTGTTTCAGATCATCAATACAGCTACAAGTGGGAAAGACTTGAAGAAGATCAATAACAATATCACTAATTCTAGCATCATTTGATTTGAAATTTTCATACATATATAGAGATATATAACCATTGTTTCTTCCAACATTTTGAATTTTCGATATATATGAATTTGCTTAACCCTTATTTCGGCTCGGTATGTTTTTTGTTGCAAACAAATAATAAACTTAAAACAAGTCTTCATTTATACACAGAATGACAGAAATTAATAAACATACATGAAATGAAAGTCAAGATTATTCAAGAACAGTGGAATACAATTATTTAAACATAAAAAACCATGTGTTACGATATCAAGCGATTGCAGTTAGAGATGGTTGAAATGCAGTCCCACAAGCAATCCAAAGTTGTTTTCGCCTGTGTGGCGGCACACAACCAGGAATTTTTCAACCAACCAATTAACCGATTCATCATTTTCGATTCAAGGGATAACATGAGTAATCCTCTGTTACCCAAACAAGATAACTTAAATATTAAATATACTATATATTTGGATAATAGTTATTAGAATTTTTAATTTATAAATAGATTAATAATAACATGATCATGTTTAATTTTAAAATAAATAGAAAGTTGTGAAACGTCAGTTGTCTTTAGCATATATAAAAATAAAATATAGATAAATATAGAATTTATAATCTTGAATTTTTAAGTAATTAATTAAAGAACAATATAGTAAAAATATTCTTGTTGTAAATGTAAGGTAATGTAACCAATATAACTTTAGTTTATGTCAAACTTGTATTCATGGAAATATTTTTCCCTAATGGTAAAATACAATACGCACAATATATTTAATTTAAAGAATAAGTTCCAATAATAATAATAATAACGCGTATATACGACTATACGTGAAAGACGAAATGAAAATTAAATTAAATTAAATATTAAAGATGGAATGAAAATTAAATTAAAAAATTAAAATAAATATCAAGAATCAGATGACTCTGACGCACGTCACTTGTATCCAACCACCGTCTAACACATCACCAAGGAACGTATTTTGACCAATCAAACTGGATTATAAATTACTTTTTCGACTGACTTGTCAAAGTCAACACCAAACTTATAAATATTCAACGAAACCTGCACTTTTACCATCAAAGCATTAGAAGAAGAATTCTACCGTGAGTCCGTGACCAAGTAAATATTTAGCGATCTCTCTGCACTTGTACAACCATGGTAAACTTGTTATGAATCCAAGTGTATTTTCTATCGTTTTTTCTTCCCGATTTTAAATCCTAGATTCGCCGCTGATTTATACTTTGTGTTGTCTTTAGACTACATCAAGGCGTCTTGCGAATAAGAAGGTGGGGAAGTTTGAAAAGAACAAACATCCACCAAGAAGAGAACCAGTAAACCTGTTGGCACTGCCATGCTTTGCTTCTTTGTCTTTGTTGTCATCGGATCATGTAAGTTTATCCCAACCAAGTTTATCTATCTCGAAAAAAATAAAATATACTCCATCATTCTTTCTAATTTGTGGTTTTTCTTCTTGTTATCCTCCAGCTTTGTTTCAGATCATCAATACAGCTACAAGTGGGAAAGACTTGAAGAAGATCAATAACAATATCACTAATTCTAGCATCATTTGATTTGAAATTTTCATACATATATAGAGATATATAACCATTGTTTCTTCCAACATTTTGAATTTTCGATATATATGAATTTGCTTAACCCTTATTTCGGCTCGGTATGTTTTTTGTTGCAAACAAATAATAAACTTAAAACAAGTCTTCATTTATACACAGAATGACAGAAATTAATAAACATACATGAAATGAAAGTCAAGATTATTCAAGAACAGTGGAATACAATTATTTAAACATAAAAAACCATGTGTTACGATATCAAGCGATTGCAGTTAGAGATGGTTGAAATGCAGTCCCACAAGCAATCCAAAGTTGTTTTCGCCTGTGTGGCGGCACACAACCAGGAATTTTCAACCATTCCCTTTTCAAGATATCATAAGTAATTAACCGATTCATCATTTTCGATTCAAGGGATAACATGAGTAATCCTCTGTTACCCAAACAAGATAACTTAATGTGCTTACCGTAGAATTCTAAGCACATTACATTTGGCATTCTGTCAACCTCCTTCCATAAGAGAGTCATCTTCTGAAGCTCCCAAACGGAAACACAAGTGGCGGAGTTCTTCGTCACAAGCCCCACCAGCACCATCCTGCCGCCACATTCTGCTAGCGCATGGTCCCTTGAGTCTGGTGGGGCTGGGACTAGATACTGCTTCCATATATTTAAGTTCATGTCAAAAGACACGATACCATCTGGATCAGACCTTAAGAAATACATCAACCCATCTGCTGCAACTATCTGCAAGCTAAAGTTCAACGACAGTGGTAACTTAATACAATCAGGCAAGCTTCCTGCACGTGACCAGCTATTGTTTATGGAGTCATAAACTTCATACTCACCATTAGTTGAAACCCACATGATCTTGTAGGATCCACTATCTGAATTTTGATCCATAATCATCCCCACGGCAACCCTTGACCACACTTTAGCTGATCTAGAAGGCAATACTTTAAAAGAATTAGTGAGAGGATTGCATATATAGAAGCTTCTATGTCCGATATCGAGAAAACATACGAGACCGCCTGCTGAAGCCACAGGCAAGATGATCATTTTTGTAGGTATTTTAGGCACAACAGGGTGGTGCCATTTTCTTGAGACAGGATTATACATAGCTCCCGAGATGACATTTTCATGTGTGACTGTATAGAACCAAGGTTGTTGTGGCAGAAACTGAGCACATTGAAGTATGAAACTGCTGGAATTTAGTAAGGAATTCCAATCCTGGCAAACGGACCGGAAACGGAAGAATGATGCAATAGGAAGTCTTGCAATGACAGCCTCATACAGGTCTTCTGGGAAGTCTTTCCAGATTTCTTCCATAGCTAGGTTTGAACCAGATATATCAGTATCAGTTCGTTTTCGCTCCTTCTGTATTCTCCTTGAAGGTGTTTCCATCACCTTTGATTTCCTGGTCTTCATTATCAGATCATAACAATCACCTTCAGAAATGTTATTTTCAAGATTCAGAAAATACCATCTGCAAAGAAAATTCTGAACAAAAATTAAGAGATTTCCTGATTAGGTTGGTTCATACCAAGTTTAAAGGTGAGAAAATAAGACTTAAAAAGTGGAGATGGAAACAAAACCAACTAAAGATATTGCAGAAAGCAGGGATAATCAGCTGTCATATACAGAACATGTGAATTTGTGAAAACAAGATCCTGGAAGTCTTTGATCACTAATATACTAGGTGATTCAGTTTCATAATTTGATGTGCATTCGGTGTTCATTCACCGACTGCCCCATCTGTTTATGGGTGACTTCTATGGATTTTAATTTGATGTGCATAATATCTGGATAACCAGCAACTGGGTTGTTGTATACTTGGACGCTTATGGGTGACTTTTAAGGATTCTAATGGGAATATTGTGCAAAAGGAAAAGAATCAAGAGTCCCAGGAGACTTGTAAATAGTCAGAAATCTTCATGACCAATGCAGCCAAAAACAGACCTTGTTATTTGGCTGATTGGTGCCTTATGATATCTGTAACTAATAAAGCATATAGGCTTGTAACTAGAAGCTCCTGCTTCAATCACCAGATCCTCCACCCCTACCTCCCTAATAATGCTTCTCATTTTAAATGAATCTTACTATTTACATTTCACATACGTCTTAAAACTGTGTGATGCAATAAACACAAAGCAAGGTCACTAGAAAGTATAGCGTGCAAACTCCTTGAAACAGCACAAATGTGCCCACCCACCCGTAATCTTTTACTGCGAGACTTGACATACAAAAGAAAAAATGACTACGAAACAGTTAATGAAGACGAAAGAACTAAAATTTCAATCTGCAGCATCCTACTTGACAGGTATATGGGCATACCACCTAGACCTCAGCTGGAAGTCAATCTCCCAGCCTTCAAGAAACTACATCTCATGTCTATATTTGACGGTTCTACTTCTACACTAACTCAAGTATCCCCATGGAACATCAATACATATGGTTGATTCTAAATGTCAAGTGAAAAGCGTAATCGAGAAACAAAAAGCATTCTCAACAGATCCTCCGATAGCAGTTACGATAATTGTAGACTTGGAAGGAAGGAAGGAAGAAGGCAACAACAGAATTCCCAACTATTCATTCAAGTTATTCAGATCATCTACCGGTGCCTAACTCATTCGCGCATATTTTCGTACAATTAGACATAACGTTTCTATAACTAAAAATCAGCAAAAATATAATATAAAAATGCATTAAAGTCTATACAAATTCGAATAAAAATCCATACGAATATACAGGAGTAGTTTTATAAGTAATCCTATAAATTAAAGTTAATGAGGTAATACAAAAATATATAACCTGTCATCATGCAGTTGGGGCGGTGGTTGAGATTGAAAGAGATAGGAGGAGGGTGGTGGTGGTGGCGGTGGCGGTGGCGGAGTAAAGCCATGGAGATCTACCAGGTCTTGAACTTGATTAATAAGATGCCTAAACATGGCAACAAGAAGCCCTTTTTATTATTTCCTAAAAGAAAGAACATTTATTTGCAATTTCTTTCTTCATCCTTATTCAGCTCACTACTAGTCTTCTTCTCCATAATGTCTAACTGTTGTGTTATTATTCAGACACAGCAAAAACAATATAATTGAATTGAATTATTAATAATAATAAATAGTTTGTTTTATATATAGATTAAAAAGTATGTAAAAAAGGGAGAGTTAGTGGATGACCACGGAAAATAAAGAATCTAATTGGTTACTTAACTGATGTGATATATTGTGATGGTGATCATAAATTATACATTATTATACGCCCCGCGTGCCCCGACCATGGAATAAGGGGTAAGCCGACCAGAAACTTTCCGCGGCGATATCGCCGCGGAAAGTCGAATAAGACAAAACTTTCCGCGGCGATATCGCCGCGGAAAGTGCGGGCCCCCATGTCATTAATGGTTACTCTGACAGAAATTTAGCGGGCCCCCCTCTTTCCGCGGCGATATCGCCGCGGAAAGTCTGGTCCGGTTACCCTTTATTTGGTCGGAATACCTGGCGCCAATTATTATGACAGTGATTTCTTGAATTTTTTGGTAACACCTCCATCATATTTTGTTACAAGATCCAAGATTTTGTTCCAAATTTAATTTAATACTATTTACTTGTATCCAGGTATTCTAACCGTGCTTTTTTTCATTTTGAGTGGTTTGGTTGTACCAAAATCATTTCAACCGGTCAGGACTAGTGGTTTGGTGTGTCAAGTTAACAAATGACTACATAAGTTTTTTTTTTAACACAAATCATAATAAATATACACAAAATAATACTCCCTCCGTCCCACTAGAAGTGTCATGTTTTGAAATTTTAAAGTCTAACTTTTGCAACTTTGACCGTAAATAATTTTCTTTGTGTTAGATAATACATAGTGAAAGTTATATGAATTAATTGTGTTTTAGAAGTGTTTTCAATGATATAATTTTCATCAAGTTTTATATAACACAAAAATTTTTATTTAAGGTCAAAGTTCAAAGATCAAGACTTTGAATATTCAAAGTAAGACACTTCTAATGGGACGGAGGAAGTATGAAAATAAAACAAAGAAAAAAAAGTTTGGCCTACATGATATGGTCTTGTCAAATAACGTTAGGTTGATGTATACTGAAACCGAGAGGTACCGGTTTTGTTTAATCAAAACTAGACGGATGTCCGCGCGATGCGGCGGTGATGGTGGTAGCGACAAAGATGTGGCTACGGCGCGACAATGGTGGCGGCGATGTGCGGCGGTGATGATGGTGGTGGCGTGGTGGTGAATGTAAAGTAATTGATGTAAGAAGGTTCTTTAAGGGTTGGAGGATATATGTTGTAATTTATTTCATTAAAGGTATTATAGGTAAATAGGTGAAAATATTTAAATTAGTGAATAAAAAAAAATGTAATATAGTCATTTCAAAATATTAATTACTTAAAAGGGAGGGGTAATTTGCTTTATAGAGTATTATAGATGGGATTAAACTCATCTATAAACACCCGGTTACACCCCTATAATATGAGAAAATGATCGCATTAACTAATAATTCCACTAGTAATAAAAGATGTCAATAAAGACAAATCCAACTTGTACACCACCAAACCTTTTGGCCTTGTTAAATGTATATGCAATCTCCTTTATTACATTTGTATTATTTCTCAAGAAATAAAGGGGGAAAAAACATTGGCTAGTCGGTGGTTGATAAATTTAGTACTTTTCATAACTTTGTTTTTTAAAGACAGCAGCGGATAAATGATAAATACCATACACGCGGTTGCATTCACGCCCGTTCGACTCCTTGCAACGCCCTAAAGGGTTTGCTCCCTATATGTTAGATGGGTATAATGTTTCTAACCCCCACCCCCATATTTGAATGTAACAAAATTCGAATCTGAAACTACTCAAGAAGAAACCACAATTTAAAAAACCTTTTGACCACTAGGCTAACACCCAATGGCAGTATTTTTTCATGGGAGTGTCTAAAGAAACCCCCAATATGCTAGTTACACACCTATATAATAATTAGTTTAACTAATTATCTCATTAAATATCTTTTTGTTTTTCCTAATCATTGAATATCTCATTAGAAAAACCCCATTTGTTATCTTTTTCTCTTTCTAATCATTACATAAAATATATTTTTTTTATTTTATTTCATTAATCTCTTAATATTATTTTTCTTAATAGTTTATACTTTTTTATCTTTATATATAGTTGTGTTGGTGATATTATTAATAAAAAAAACTTTTTTATATAAGTCCAAAAATAACATAAATAAAAAAGATATTTCAAAAAAAATAACAAATATAATGACATTAAAATATCTAATCACTTATATCGACAAAAACTCTTTCATGCTGACAAAGTTGATCATATAAATCTAAACGTTGTATAGGTGAAATAAGAATTAAGACTTACAAACTAACTCATCTTAGTATATGGCAGTACTTATAGCAGGTCCTTTTTTATTAACACAATTAATTTTTTAAATTTTAATCACCTATATATATATATATATATATTTCATGCCAACAGACTCTTGAAAGAGAAGCTTTGGTCTTAGCTTTCTATGTAATCCATTAACTATTCACATGACTTAAAATAAGGGATTAGTACTTCAAAATATAAACAACTTTACACGAATTGTCATAGTGTGTATCGAACTTTAATTATGTGCATTGTATATAATGAACTTTCAAATCATGTGCATTGTATGTCTTCAACCACTCAAAAACTTACAAGTGGCAGCTTATGTGATTGCCACATATACTCGAATACATACAATGCACAGGATTTGAAAGTTTATTACCTACAATGCACATGATTGAAGTTCCATATATACTATGACAATTCATGTAAAGTTATTTACATTTTGAAGTACTAATCCCCTTAAAATAATAATAATAATAAAAACTTGAACTTGGTGTTTAAATAAAAATTAGACATGCACATTCTATCTTATTAGTGACAATTTAGTAGATTCTATCATATATGAAAACTAATATACTTAGTATAACAATTATAATAATATGTTTATAAAACAAGTTTAATAAAACGTTTAAAAGTTAATGATAACAAAAGATGTATAAAAATGTAACATTTAAAATACTATTAACGAGGTTTTGTTCGCGGACAAATTCTGAACATAATCATCTTTTCAATTTTTCGATTCGTCGAGTTTTGTTGACGGTTACAAATTCCGGCGACACTGTGATTTTTTCGGCGAGCTCGAAAACAGTGTTTATTGGCTAGGGTTTATGCGGAATGTGTTTCTGAGTGATTTGGTACAAGTTTCATGCATTAATTCGAAGAAACAACAAAGCTATAGTGTTTTTAATTTTTCCGGTGAGTTTTTCAAGTTTTCCGGCGAGTATAGATCGGATTAATTTCTGGTCAGGGTTTGTTCGCGGTGTGATTGTGAGTGTTTTGGTGTAAGTGTGATGTTCTAATTCGAAGGAACGAAGGTTTTATCGGCGTTTGAAGTTTTCCGGCGAAGTTGTTGCATTTTCCAGCCACTATTACCTTTTCCGGCCGCCGTGGTAACTGTTCACCATTGGTTCAAGATCCCGTCACCGGAGAGCCGTTGCCGGAAAAGCGGGGGGGAGAGAGAGAGAGTCAGATTGTGTGTGTGTGTGTGTGTGTGGTGGGAGGAAGGAGACGAGGGGAAGGGGAGGGGAGGGATATAAAGGGTGGGATTTATTTTTGAGGGGATAATCCAATGGTCAAGATTTGTCCCCTAGTTTTCAAGGAAAATTCAAGCCTCAAATGAACAAAACTCTATCGAGAGATACACATCTAAATTATTTCACTATTAAATAAAAAATACATTATCGTAATGTTTGTCTGTAACAGAATACATTGACATGAATGTCCCAACTTATATTTGTAACTCATGTCATAAGCCCCGTGTCCAGTATTGAACACGAGTCTAAAATCTATCTAGTTATAGTATAAATAATGAATACCAACAATCACTTGAATGACCATAGCCACCTAATTAAGGTTTATTTTATTAAATTTATTTCTATAACCTAGTTATATGTACGTTTAACTCAAGATTCATGTGTATTCAAGTTTCTTTCAAAATATTTTATTTTACTTTTTATTACAAATTTCTTAATATCGAGAAACTAACGTGATTGTTGGTATTTAAAAGACACTATTATTAATAATTACTTTAAATATTAAAACGTGAATGTGCATTTTAATATTTACGAGAAATTCTACCCGCGCGTTGCCGCGGAAACGCTAAGGTCGGTGATACAAAAGTAGTACAATATATTGTTATACATGTATGTTCATCGTGTAATTGTTTTAGACATTTAGTTACCTGCTTAATTACCGGGCCAAAAGTATAATGATTTTTCTCTTTTAAAATAGTTTTTGCAAAAAAGAGGAAAATTAGACCTAAAAAAGCAAGGAAAAAAGAAAAAAGTGTAATGTTTTAGACTTTTAGTTAGCCGTCTAATTACCGAGGGAAAAGTATAATTTTTTTTTCTTTTTTAAAAGAGTTTTTGTAGAAAAGGGGGAAAAAATTAGACAAAAAAAGAATAAAACACAGATTGGACTAACATACGTACAAAAATACTCATATTAATTATGAAAATTTATTACTACAAAAGACACACTCAAATTAAGTTAAATACTTTATAATTTAACTTAAGGTTATCTATCTAGTATACTATCAATAATTTATTATTAATTTAATTTGATGTTTTTTTTTTGAACATTCAGAAGATTTTATTGATAAGGTAAAACTAGTGAGAAGCTAGTGTTTACCACAATACAGTACATGAGCTGGGAAAATCATAACTGAAAAGAAACTGAATACAAGGTACTAAAAATTGAAACTTGTCCACTTGGGCCAATCTATATCAAGGTTGCTTGCACGGTTGCTTAACCAGAAGTAGCTTGTGCTCTTAATTTCCTTGAAAGCATGGCGAGGGGATGGGGTTTTGTTGGAGAAAATGCAGCCATTCCTTGAGTTCCATATTGTCCAGCAGTACGCCAAAACGATGGTGTTGATGAGTTTGCAATGCTTCGGGGCAATGTTTTGTTGTTTGTGGATCTCGAATAGGTCTCTGATTCTGGAGGGTTTAGGTGTAGCAAGTTTTGCCCAGGACGAGATGAGGCTCCAGAGTGCATCAGCAAATCGGCAATTAATGAACAAGTGAGTGACGGATTCTTCGTGGTTGCTGCACGGAGGACATGTGGGTGATACTGATGGTATGTGTCTTCGTAGGAGCTGGTCAGCAGTGGCAACACGATTCAACTCAATACGCCATCCTAGTGTGTTTGCTCTTAGGGGAGCAATCTTATTCCAAGGAAAGGACCATTGGTTGGGACCGAAAACAGAGGACTGTATAAGTAATTTCATCGACTTCACAGTAAAATGGCCGGTTGGATCATATTTCCAGGACCAGGCGTCTTCAGAAGATGATAAACTGAGATAAGAAATCCGGGAGAGCAGGTCTTGGAGTTGTTGTAGTTCATTTGGATTAGAGGGGGGTCTTGTCCATTGTCATTCCCATTGGGAAAAACGTCCATTCCCGGTGCAACGATCCTTGATTAGGCAGCTTTTGTGCTTGTCCAGCTTGTAAAGGTCAGGGTAAGAAACACGCAGAGGGGCTTCACCAATCCAAGTATCGATCCAAAATCTTAACTTCGCGCCGTTACCTACAATTCCTGTGAAAAGGTTCTCCAAGCAAATGTTAAATGGACTGAGATAGGAGTTCATCCTGGAGATATTTTTCCAAGTTCCTGCAATCGAGTTTTTACAAGGAATAGGGGAACAAAGACGAGGTGAACAATGGATAGAACTAACAACCCGTACCCAAAGACTGTTGGGTTCGTTTTGGTAGCGCCACCACCATTTAGAGAGTAAAACAAGGTTTTTTGACTCTAAGCTTCCCACCCGAGCCCGCCCGACTCAATAGGAGCAATGACTTTGTCCCAACCCACCCAGTGAATTTTTTTCTTTGTGGTTGAACCCCCCCAAAAGAATAATCTACGAATTGCTTCTAATTTTGAGAGAACACAAACCGGGGCCTTGTACAAGGAGAAGTAGTGAGTTGGGAGACTGTCAAGCACGGAGCGGATAAGAGTGATTCGACCGGATAGTGAAAGTGTTGATGCCTTCCAGAGTGAGAGTCTCTGCTCAAAAGTACGTATTACAGGGAGCCAATTATTCAGTTGATTCATATTCGCCCCTACATTCAGCCCCCTGGTTCTTAATGAAATCATCTCTTGGTTGAAAAAGTGCAAGAGAAGCCTTCTACTTCAAGATCGACTTTGAGAAAGCTTTTACTTCTATTTCATTAAGTTGTTAAAGCAAACAACTTAGTGAAATAGAAGTAGAAGGCTTCTCTCTGGCCAGCTCCCCTTCATATACCTCGGGCTGAATGTAGGGGCCAATTATTCAGTTTGCTTTAACAACTTGTACGGTTTGAAAAAGTGTACTTTTTTGCATAACAGTTGTACCAAATAATCAAATGTATATGAAAAAGTCAAAAGTTGTATTTTATGCTTATAGAATTGTACCAAGTGTATGCATAAAGTAGCTGTACGTATAGCTTTAGAAAAGGTAAAATAATATGCATAAAGCAGTTGTACTTATAAGCATAGAAAACTTGTAAATTCCATGTTGCTTTTTAGTATATATATAATAAGGCTCCATATCTATTTTTAAGAAAATTTACTTTTATCTTAAAATAGTCAAGTTGATACAATTAAATTTTTTATAAATGGGTTATTATGTTATATAAAGATACTAGATTATTAACCCGCGTAATACGCGGGTGAACATATATAATTAATGACATGTTATTCTTTTATAATATCAAATATTAACAGATTTAGATAAAAAAAATATTTGAAAATAATAATATTATCATTATTTTAAAAATTATTGAATCCGGTATATACAAATAATTAGTCTTATTTATTAAAATATCTTAACATATTAACGGTATAAAACAAAATGCATATAGCAAATATTTATTATGTGATACCATAAATGTTCTATACAAAATCACAATTTTAGTAATAACGTTTTTGATTTTTAATTTGTGACAAAACTAAATGTATGTTTTATATTTGTTTAGTTACATAAATTTTTACTTTTTGTAAGAAACGTATGAATTACTCGTGAATATCGAGAGGTCTGACATACGTTGTCTTAATTACATGTGTAATTAATTTGATTACATTGGTTAACCTTTAAAAAAACTACTATAATAATGAAAGAATGTGAGAGTCATTCTCAGCCACATATTTTCCTTCATGTTTTTCCCATTCAATAACACATTTGAAAGTTACGTGGCAGCATTTTTGTACATAATGACTCTTTTTGTTTACTTACTCATGTGTAAATAAGTGCATTTGATTTTCAATAATACTGTCCTACACATGTGTAAAAATGTATATTTTCGACAATATATAGGCGTCACTTTCATATGTGTAAGCTATGCGATAGTAAATGAAAAACAATAAATGTTTCCATTTTTAAGGTATTAAAAGTTAAATTAAAAGAAAAATACATATGATGTCTTGTCTAAATTATAAAACAAAAATGTTTACTTTTAACACAATATCAATATTAAAACTAAAAAAGAAAAAGAGAATAAAATAAACTAACCATCATAGTATCACATATCACTATGTATTTCTCAACTAATATTTATGATTTTTTATGACATAATATATCCATATCCATCCTAATATATTGCGTGAGTATCATGTTAGTTTTTAAAATTATAAACTTTCTCATGCGGCAAGAAGATTGGAACTTGTGATCATGACTTTTGTAGACAACGTGTTTACCAACTCTTCTTTGGAGGAGTTAGTAAAAAAAAATTAAACCATTTAAGCTTTAAAAACATAACAACGAAAACAAAACCAAAATAAATTTAAAAAATCAATCAAAACCAATATAACTTGTTATAAATTTAAAAGTATAATAATAATAATAATAAATTTTGAAAAGGAAAAAAAGGGAAGAAACGTGAGTCAATATTTTTCATTAGGTATTAAATTGGAACAATTATAATATTATTTAGTTAGTTTATTAAAAGATTGGTTTACTTTAATTAATTATAAAAATTAGTAATGTAGTAAAAATCTAAATATGAAGTCATGAGACAATCCAATGGTTATAATTTAGTTTTGCTTTCAATCTAATGGTCATGGTTTTTTCATAAAAAAATTTAGGAGGCTCTTTTATAGTTATTGGAAGATAATACAAGAAAAGAAATTCCAAACACGTTATATACTATTTATAAAAAAAAAACCTAAGATCAATGATATATTTGGCAATGTGGAGTTTTAATTTTTTTATTCAATTGATTTTTTTTATTTTTTTTTACTTTGTAAATTGTAACATTAAGGTTCTATTTTTTTAATTTCTATTGTACCTACAAAGATAAACAACACATTCAAACTATATAACTAAACCAAATTTTATTGATTATCAATTTCAAAATAAAGTTTTGAAAAATCAATTTAACACTCACGTGTCGCATGGGTAAAATATGTTTTTACTTGTAAGGATAAAAATATGTTTTTACTTATAAATTTTAGCTGTAAAATTTGATTTGTATCCATATAATTTTATGAAGGCTTAAGGTTAGTACATAAGTGCATTATGTTTTGTAAAAATATATATTTTATAATCATGTACTTTAATAACTATTTAATTGAGTCGTTAGTTTCTTTATATATTTGTGTATAAAATTATGTTAGTTTTAATTTAAAACTCATACAAGGTATAATGATCCAAAATATGATTTTAATAAATGGTCTAGTTACTAATTTTTAAATAAAAAAAAAAATATAAATAAAGAGACCTACATTAAAAAATATATAAATATAAATCATACAAAATGCATATTTTTGAAAAGTATGTTACGTACATTTAATGACTTTAACCTAAATTATATTTAGTAATTTGTGATTATTAGTAATAGTCCGCGGGATAAAAATCTAGTATATATATATAAGATATAAGATTCAGTGCATTCAATCATGGATTAAAGTAATTCAGTCATAGTATTTATGAATGATGAATACGTAAGGGAAGAAAAAAATATTTTTGGAACGTAATTTTTTCATTCATTCGTTAATAAGTAACATTATATTATAATAGATCTAAATAAGGAAGATGAGGTCATCATTTGATCCTAAGGTCACAATTTAAAAGTCTTTTTCATCTAATGGTTGAGACTTTTTTAAAAATGAATTTCATGGGCTGTTTTATAGTTATTGGTAGATAGTAGTAATTAGTTAGTAGTAATTAATAATCTAAATATGGTTAGTGATGTAATCAAAACAATCCAAAGGTTAAAATTTAAAATTGTTTTTCATGTAAAGGTTGAGGCTTTTTAAAAAAATATTTTAAGGTGCTCTTTTATACTTATTGTTAGATGTAACTAATTTTAATTTGATGTATTAAATGCAATGTTTGAACATAATTAATATGATGTATTTAATGTTAATGCTTGATAAAAAATTTGTTTAAATAGCACATTGGAAATATAAATGAATAAAAAAATTGACAGAAAATTAATGTTATAGGGTATAATTAATAAATGTGGGTTTCTATAGCAGGTCTTTTTTTCATAACTTAATGCATAATCATGTATCCATGTATTCAAATTGTAAATACCAAATACAAATAATTTTCCATCCTTATTATAAAGATCAACCACTAAATAGATTTGTAGTATACATGTTCAAGTTGTAAATACCAAATACAGATAATTGTTCATCCTTATTATAAAAATCAACCACTAAATAGATTTGTAGTATATATTTTCATGACAAGTTATTTTATGATTTTCTTACAAGTATTAAAAAAATATTTCTTATCATTTCCTTACCAGCATTTACATTATTTATGATGTATCAATCATAAATTTTATACTTTTTATGTTTCAAAAAAAATGTCCATTTGAAAAATTGCATTAGGAGTCAAATGATAACATTGACATTTCAGTTTTGAAAGCAGTTTATATTTTAAGATCGACTAATGTGGTATTAACCTACTTAATAAAGACTTGAGACAAAATGCATCATTCATTATTGACACGAGATACTTTAAAATTATTTATGATAACTTAAAAATAAAATAGATTTGATCTTAAAAAAATATATATTTTGGGCTGTTTTGATAAAAATAAATACAGATATTCTAACACAAAGAATATATGAGCTTTTACATTAACGCCACGCGTAACCCGACCAAAGAATAATTGATAAGACGACCAGCCACTTTCCCCGGCGATGTCGCCGCGGAAAGTCGAATAAGACAAAACTGCAACCAACAACCAGCATTAATTGCCCGCTGACTTTGACCAGACTTTCCGCGGCGACATCGCCGCGGAAAGTGGCCTCGATTTTCGTGATTTAAAACCAACCATCCGTTTCAATATATATCCATCCCATCCCTTTCAATATACATCTATCCCTC
Organism: Erigeron breviscapus; assembly: GCA_034093135.1. NCBI lineage: Eukaryota > Viridiplantae > Streptophyta > Magnoliopsida > Asterales > Asteraceae > Erigeron > Erigeron breviscapus. The sequence continues at coordinate 260,375,591 of CM067167.1, forward strand.
GAATTTCCTTCTTTTCTTTCTGCCGAACATACCAAAAATTATTCCGGCAACCTTTCCGGCCAAAATCAAGAATACACCTCTTTTCTCCAATAATTCCGGCAAACTTTCCGGCCAACTTTCCGCGGCGACTTTGCTTACCACCATCCCCATCTCTCTTTTAAAATACCAAACAAATCTCAACCAAAACCCTATTTTTTAAATCCGGCCATCACTTTTTCCGGCGATTTTTCCGGCCATTTTTCCCGACAAGGTATGTATTTTTCGGCCATCACCTTTTCTTTTTGCTTTTATTTGTGTTTTTTATAGCTTTGGTAAATGCTTGTATTTTTTTTATAGATTTGTTAGTAGCCTCCGCGGTTCGAATTTTCCGGCCAGCCCGCGTATCTCGACCATCCTAGTTTTTGGTATGTATTTTCTGGCCATTACCCTTTTTTGTTTGCTTTTATTTGTTTTTTGATAGTTTTGGTATATGTTTGTATTTTATTTTCTATAGATTTGTTAGGATTATTAGTATTGTAAATTGATGTGTTAGGATTATTAGTTAGTATTGTGATTGTTATAAGTGATAAATTAGTGGTTTGTAATTGTTGTTATTCTTGTGTTATTGGTAAGCAAATTGTTAGTGTTAATATGTTAGTGTTGTCAAAAATCCCCAATAGTTTAAGAAAAAATTTTGTAGAAAAAATAAAGTATTATTGTAACATCCCAAACTTTTCTTTATTAGTTGACTAATGTCGTTAAGTCAATATTGTGTGTGTCGTTAAGTCTATTTTAGATTTAATGTTTATATGTAGCTAATGTGTGTTATGTGTGAGGCTTGTAAGCCTAAATGTTAATGTAGTATAAATGTGTGTAATATGAAGATCAATGTCTATGTAGTGACATTTAATGAAGGATTAATGATGTATATGGTCAATAAAGTAGTTTGTGACCAATAATGAAGGATTAGGAAGCTTAGGGGCTAGTTTTGACATGTGTGCAAAGTTAAAAACGGGTTTAGAGGCTTAGGGGTTGTCTTTAGAGAGCCATTATGCAGGTTTTCTTCCTCCTAAACAAGCCCTAGCTGATCCCTTCCCTTCCCCTCAAGTTCTCGCTAGATCTATTCGTGTTGGAGCCAAATCGATCGTGCATTGCTTAGGTCTTGGATCTTTATCACCTAATACAGGTAATATAGGTGTTCCTCTTTTGAGATATGATTGTTTGAGTCTTATATTAGTCTTAATCCAGGCCATAAGGGTTTGGGTTGGGTTATTAGATTAAACGTCCACCGATTTCATGTTATTTGGGTGATTAAACGATTGATTTATGATGTAAAGGATTAAAAGATTAATAGGATGGTTAAAGATGATGAAAGTGCAATTAAAAGGGTTAATTTTAGGTCCCCAGGTTGGATTTGGGGTATGGGTTCGTATGGAAATCGTTTGATCAAAGAACAAAAATTGATTTGCTGGTCTGCACCCCAGGTGCGGCGCACCAAAGGAGTGGTGCGGCGCACCACAGCCCAGTTTGGGTTTTTGGTGAACCCCGATATGCGACGCACCAAGGGCTGGTGCGGCGCACCTGGTCTTAATCTAAATTCCCTGGAAGATTGGTGCGACGCACCAAAGGGTAGGTGCGGCGCACCTATTGATTGATAAGTTTTTCTGATGGTTTTGTGCGACGCACCAAAGGGTAGGTGCGGCGCACTCGTAGTTAATTTGAATTTCCCTGGAGGAATGGTGCGACGCACCACATGGAAGGTGCGGCGCACCACCTGCCCAGATTTTACAAAAGGTGTCGTTTAGCTTATCTTTCGATCTTATACTTGTTCTAGGTTATTGGAGACACCTAGTCATCGTTGTATTGTGCTTGTAGCTTGTTGTTAAGCTGTATCAAGGTAAGATACACTACTTTTGTCACGCTGAGGGTTCAACAAGCAAAGGTTTCATACTTATAACTTCCTTAACGGTAACTTATGACATATGTGGGTATCTCGGGTTACACGGGAGGTATTATGGGATATGTAGTTGACCATGAGACCTGAAATGCAGACCTTAATGTAGTGAAATGAAGTATTGTTCAATGTAGGGTATTGTTATGCAGTTATGTGTGTTGTGTGTTGTGCCTAATGAGTTGTCTAATAATGAAGAAGGGTTTTAATTGGACAAATTGCTTTTAAATTAAGTGTGATCTTACTTAGCTATTCTTATAGCTAACACTTGTTTCTTTAATGTGGTTGTTCCCTCAGGTTTAGCTTGAAGGACTTGTAGGTGCAGAACGTGAGGGCGTGGGTAGAAAGCATGCAGATTCCTTAGCTACCCCTAGTTGCTTATTATGGAGACTTTTGAATACATTTCATTTTGATGTCGAATTTATGTAATAATGTGTGAACGGTTGTTTAATGTTGGGCAACCGTTGGGTTTTCATTTGAACTATTGTTTGATATGACGTGTAACACCAACTAAATGCAGAAACCGAAATGTTTTTATCGGTTTTGACTTTTACAGTCTTTACTTCCGCAATTTAACACCGTTAGGTGAAAGATTTTTGAAAACCCATATTTTTAAACGTCGGGTGTTACAAGTTGGTATCAGAGAATTGGTTTAAGTGAACCAAAATTCGACTTATGCCGTAGGATTTTGGACTTAGACCGATGAGAAGTAGGTTAGGCTTAAGTAGGATGCCTAGCTAATGAAGTGGAATGCTCTAAGGCGGGTTGGAGAGTGAGTGAGAGTGTGATTTAAGGCTTGTTTATTGTGTGTGATAATGTAGTTATATGTAGTAGAGCCTTAACATATGTAGTCACTCTTTAATTCTTGCTAACCGTCGTCGTTGCTTTGTAGAATTAATGGCAAACACTAGAGCTAGTAACCAGAGAGCAGGAGGAAATGGTGGTGGTATTCCTCCTAATGGAAACGGGGCTGGAAATGAAGTAGGTTGTTATGCAGTTATGTGTGTTGTGTGTTGTGCCTAATGAGTTGTCTAATAATGAAGAAGGGTTTTAATTGGACAAATTGCTTTTAAATTAAGTGTGATCTTACTTAGCTATTCTTATAGCTAACACTTGTTTCTTTAATGTGGTTGTTCCCTCAGGTTTAGCTTGAAGGACTTGTAGGTGCAGAACGTGAGGGCGTGGGTAGAAAGCATGCAGATTCCTTAGCTACCCCTAGTTGCTTATTATGGAGACTTTTGAATACATTTCATTTTGATGTCGAATTTATGTAATAATGTGTGAACGGTTGTTTAATGTTGGGCAACCGTTGGGTTTTCATTTGAACTATTGTTTGATATGACGTGTAACACCAACTAAATGCAGAAACCGAAATGTTTTTATCGGTTTTGACTTTTACAGTCTTTACTTCCGCAATTTAACACCGTTAGGTGAAAGATTTTTGAAAACCCATATTTTTAAACGTCGGGTGTTACAAGTTGGTATCAGAGAATTGGTTTAAGTGAACCAAAATTCGACTTATGCCGTAGGATTTTGGACTTAGACCGATGAGAAGTAGGTTAGGCTTAAGTAGGATGCCTAGCTAATGAAGTGGAATGCTCTAAGGCGGGTTGGAGAGTGAGTGAGAGTGTGATTTAAGGCTTGTTTATTGTGTGTGATAATGTAGTTATATGTAGTAGAGCCTTAACATATGTAGTCACTCTTTAATTCTTGCTAACCGTCGTCGTTGCTTTGTAGAATTAATGGCAAACACTAGAGCTAGTAACCAGAGAGCAGGAGGAAATGGTGGTGGTATTCCTCCTAATGGAAACGGGGCTGGAAATGAAGTAGAGCAAAGGCAACCCCGTGCACAAAATCGCCGTCTTGGTGATCCACCAACCGCCTCTGAAGTAGATAGGGCAAACCCGGTAATAGAGCAGGTTCCCAATCAAGCCCAATTACATGAAGAATTGAGAGCTATCCGAGCTCTCTTAATGAGAAATGAAGAGGAGTTAGCTCAATTGAGGGCTGAAAGAAATGCAGAAAGGATTGGGAGTGAACAAAGGGGTGAGCGTTCGGAAGGGAATTACTCTAATCCCTCCCAAAGTGTTGAACCATCCATGGCAGCCGTGGGTGTTAATGAAGTTAATGGTGGAGGACTTGGAGTTGTTAATGCACCTCGTGTTAATAACTTCAAATATGAAAGTTTTCAGAAATGTGGTGCCAAGGAGTTTGATGGTACCCAAAATGCAGTGGGTGCTATGGAGTGGATCGAGGACATTGAGGTAGTTTTTGCATCTTGCTATTGTCCGGATGATATGAAGGTTTTGTGTGCTAGTAGGATGTTGAAGAAGAATGCCCGTAATTGGTGGAGGGCTACTACAGTGTCTATGGCTCCTGAGGTACTTGCAGTTATGCCTTGGGGAACATTTAAGGAGAAGTTTCTAGAGGAGTATGTGGGAACGCGTGAGTTAAGGTTAATTGAAAAGGAGTTTAGATCGTTGGTTGCTAAACCCGGTGCAATTTCTGATTATGCACACTCGTTTATGGAGAAGTTGAAGTTTGTTGGACACTTGGTTCGAAGGCAGGAGGACCAAATTGAGGCTTATTGTGATGGTCTTCCCGTTAGTTATCGTGGACTATGTAGGCAGCATGTGACTTTGTCGGCGGCTATTAAGGAGTCAAAGAGGTTGGATGATGACTTCAAGAGTGAGAAAGTTGTGGAGAAAGTTGATGACAAGAAAGCAGGGTTCAAAAGAAGGTCAAATTGGTCATCTAATAACAATAGCAACAATAATAAGAAGTTTCGTGGGAATTCTAGCTCAAGTGGTGACAAAGATAAAAAGAAGAATGGGTCTTGGTGTGCTTTTTGCAAGAGTGTTCATGAAGGCCAATGTTCTGACAAGACAAGAAGGTGTCATAAGTGTGGAAAGTCGGGACATCTTGCAACAGAATGTAGGGACAAGGTTCGTTGCTACAAGTGTCAAGAAACGGGTCATCTTATTGCCGATTGCCCGCAAATGAAGAATGACGGGAAGAAAGCAGCTACTTCAGCAACAAAAGTGAGAGCCTTGCAAATGACTGTTGATGATGCTAAGAACAACGACGAGGTGGTAAGTGGTACTTTCCTTGTTAATTCAAAACCTGCTTCTGTTTTATTTGATTCGGGTGCAAATAGGTCGTTTGTGTCTACTTTATTTGCTTCTAAGCTAGGAAGAGTCACTACCCCTTTAGATTGCTCGATAGAGGTGGAAATTGCTAATGGTACGGTTAGTGATATACGTGTGGGATATGATGATTGTGACATTGAGATTGAAGGTCGTTTGTTTCCAGTCCAATTATTGCCTACTACCTTAGCCGGTTTTGATGTAGTGATTGGTATGGATTGGTTGTCTAGAAATGAAGCTAGTATTTTGTGTTCCCAAAAGATTATTCGGTTTCCTACATCCGATGGTAATGTGGTAACGGTTTATGGAGAAGTTGAAGTTTGTTGGACACTTGGTTCGAAGGCAGGAGGACCAAATTGAGGCTTATTGTGATGGTCTTCCCGTTAGTTATCGTGGACTATGTAGGCAGCATGTGACTTTGTCGGCGGCTATTAAGGAGTCAAAGAGGTTGGATGATGACTTCAAGAGTGAGAAAGTTGTGGAGAAAGTTGATGACAAGAAAGCAGGGTTCAAAAGAAGGTCAAATTGGTCATCTAATAACAATAGCAACAATAATAAGAAGTTTCGTGGGAATTCTAGCTCAAGTGGTGACAAAGATAAAAAGAAGAATGGGTCTTGGTGTGCTTTTTGCAAGAGTGTTCATGAAGGCCAATGTTCTGACAAGACAAGAAGGTGTCATAAGTGTGGAAAGTCGGGACATCTTGCAACAGAATGTAGGGACAAGGTTCGTTGCTACAAGTGTCAAGAAACGGGTCATCTTATTGCCGATTGCCCGCAAATGAAGAATGACGGGAAGAAAGCAGCTACTTCAGCAACAAAAGTGAGAGCCTTGCAAATGACTGTTGATGATGCTAAGAACAACGACGAGGTGGTAAGTGGTACTTTCCTTGTTAATTCAAAACCTGCTTCTGTTTTATTTGATTCGGGTGCAAATAGGTCGTTTGTGTCTACTTTATTTGCTCCTAAGCTAGGAAGAGTCACTACCCCTTTAGATTGCTCGATAGAGGTTTCATTCAACCTAGTTCCTCGCCTTGGGGAGCTCCGGTTCTCTTTGTTAAAAAGAAGGATGGAACTATGCGCATGTGCATAGACTACCGTGAGTTGAATAAGCGAACGGTTAAGAATAAATATCCTCTCCCGCGAATTGATGATCTCTTTGATCAACTACATGGTGCTTCATATTTTTCAAAGATAGATTTGCGGTCCGGTTATCATCAATTGAAGGTTAAGAAGGAGGATGTAGCAAAGACAGCTTTCCGGACTAGATATGGTCATTATGAGTTCTTGGTCATGCCATTTGGGTTGACTAATGCTCCAGCCGCGTTTATGGATTTAATGAATCGGGTATGCCGTCCCTTTCTAGATCATTTTGTTATTGTGTTTATTGACGATATTTTGATCTATTCTAAGTCAGAAGATGAGCACCGTGAGCACTTGAAAGCAGTTTTGGAGGTGTTGAGGGAGAAGAAGTTGTATGCCAAGTTTTCTAAATGCGAGTTTTGGCTTCGAGAAGTGCAGTTTCTTGGTCATGCCATTTGGGTTGACTAATGCTCCAGCCGCGTTTATGGATTTAATGAATCGGGTATGCCGTCCCTTTCTAGATCATTTTGTTATTGTGTTTATTGACGATATTTTGATCTATTCTAAGTCAGAAGATGAGCACCGTGAGCACTTGAAAGCAGTTTTGGAGGTGTTGAGGGAGAAGAAGTTGTATGCCAAGTTTTCTAAATGCGAGTTTTGGCTTCGAGAAGTGCAGTTTCTTGGTCATGCCATTTGGGTTGACTAATGCTCCAGCCGCGTTTATGGATTTAATGAATCGGGTATGCCGTCCCTTTCTAGATCATTTTGTTATTGTGTTTATTGACGATATTTTGATCTATTCTAAGTCAGAAGATGAGCACCGTGAGCACTTGAAAGCAGTTTTGGAGGTGTTGAGGGAGAAGAAGTTGTATGCCAAGTTTTCTAAATGCGAGTTTTGGCTTCGAGAAGTGCAGTTTCTTGGTCATGCCATTTGGGTTGACTAATGCTCCAGCCGCGTTTATGGATTTAATGAATCGGGTATGCCGTCCCTTTCTAGATCATTTTGTTATTGTGTTTATTGACGATATTTTGATCTATTCTAAGTCAGAAGATGAGCACCGTGAGCACTTGAAAGCAGTTTTGGAGGTGTTGAGGGAGAAGAAGTTGTATGCCAAGTTTTCTAAATGCGAGTTTTGGCTTCGAGAAGTGCAGTTTCTTGGTCATGCCATTTGGGTTGACTAATGCTCCAGCCGCGTTTATGGATTTAATGAATCGGGTATGCCGTCCCTTTCTAGATCATTTTGTTATTGTGTTTATTGACGATATTTTGATCTATTCTAAGTCAGAAGATGAGCACCGTGAGCACTTGAAAGCAGTTTTGGAGGTGTTGAGGGAGAAGAAGTTGTATGCCAAGTTTTCTAAATGCGAGTTTTGGCTTCGAGAAGTGCAGTTTCTTGGTCATGCCATTTGGGTTGACTAATGCTCCAGCCGCGTTTATGGATTTAATGAATCGGGTATGCCGTCCCTTTCTAGATCATTTTGTTATTGTGTTTATTGACGATATTTTGATCTATTCTAAGTCAGAAGATGAGCACCGTGAGCACTTGAAAGCAGTTTTGGAGGTGTTGAGGGAGAAGAAGTTGTATGCCAAGTTTTCTAAATGCGAGTTTTGGCTTCGAGAAGTGCAGTTTCTTGGTCATGCCATTTGGGTTGACTAATGCTCCAGCCGCGTTTATGGATTTAATGAATCGGGTATGCCGTCCCTTTCTAGATCATTTTGTTATTGTGTTTATTGACGATATTTTGATCTATTCTAAGTCAGAAGATGAGCACCGTGAGCACTTGAAAGCAGTTTTGGAGGTGTTGAGGGAGAAGAAGTTGTATGCCAAGTTTTCTAAATGCGAGTTTTGGCTTCGAGAAGTGCAGTTTCTTGGTCATGCCATTTGGGTTGACTAATGCTCCAGCCGCGTTTATGGATTTAATGAATCGGGTATGCCGTCCCTTTCTAGATCATTTTGTTATTGTGTTTATTGACGATATTTTGATCTATTCTAAGTCAGAAGATGAGCACCGTGAGCACTTGAAAGCAGTTTTGGAGGTGTTGAGGGAGAAGAAGTTGTATGAAGCTCCTATACTTGCCTTGCCTGAAGGTACCGATGATTTGGTTGTGTATAGTGATGCATCTATCACGGGTTTGGGTTGTGTACTGATGCAGAGGGACAAGGTGATCGCCTATGCTTCCCGCCAGTTGAAACCACATGAGAAGAATTACCCTACCCATGATCTTGAATTGGCCGCAGTTGTATTTGCATTGAAATTGTGGAGACATTACCTTTATGGTACAAAATGCACTTTGTTTACCGATCATAAAAGTTTGCAGTATGTCTTTAATCAAAAGGAGATGAACGTGAGACAAAGGAGGTGGATGGAATTACTTAAGGATTACGATTGTGAAATCAAATACCATCCGGGAAAAGCCAATGTAGTGGCGGATGCACTAAGTAGGAAGGTGCAAAGTTCTTCTTGTAAGTTGATGAGCATGCAAGTTCAAGCCAAGTCGGGGCTACTTGATCGAATTAAGGAAGCACAAGTGAGGGCATTGATGAAGGATAACATTGACAATGAAAGCATTGGGAAAAAGAAACGTCTTGTGATGGAGACTAATAGCCGTGGGTTCAAAACATACAAGGGTCGAATTTGGGTGCCATTGCTTGGTGGTAACCGAGAATTGATCCTTGAGGAAGCCCATAGAAGTAGATATTCAGTACATCCCGGTGTCACCAAAATGTATGCAGATTTAAAGCCGATCTATTGGTGGCCGGATATTAAAGGAGAAGTAGCTCATTTTGTAGCAAAGTGTTTGACGTGTGCAAGAGTGAAGACGGACCATCAAAAGCCGTATGGTTTGTTGCATCAATTAGAAATTCCCGAGTGGAAATGGGATCATATTACCATGGACTTTGTAACGAAGCTACCTAAAACGCCGAAAGGGAATGATATGATATGGGTGATTGTAGATAGATTGACGAAGAGTGCTCATTTTCTAGCTACCCGACAAGATGTGCCTTTAACGAAGATGGCAAAGATGTACATTGATGAAGTAGTTGCGAAACATGGAGTTCCTTTATCTATTGTTTCGGATCGAGACTCGAGGTTTGTGTCAAACTTTTGGAAGGGTCTTCAACGGGAATTGGGTAGTAGAATAAATTTGAGTACCGCCTATCATCCCCAAACCGATGGGCAAAGTGAGAGAACCATTCAAACCTTGGAGGATATGTTGAGAACGTGTGTACTCGAATACGGTGGAGCATGGGATGATCATTTGAGGATGATTGAGTTTGCTTACAACAATAGTCACCATGCAAGCATTGGAATGCCACCATTTGAGATGTTATATGGAAGAAGGTGTAGGACTCCAAGTTGTTGGATGGAGCCCGGTGAAAAGCAGTTGACCGGTCCCGAAATTATTGAAATTACCTCTGGAAAGGTTAATGTAGCTAAAGAAGCTTTGCGTGTGGCAAGAGAAAGGCAGAAAACTTATGCAGATAAAAAAAGGAGACCGATTGAGTTTAATGTTGGTGATTTAGTGATGCTGAAAGTATCACCTTGGAAAGGAGTTATTCGATTTGGAAAGAAGGGAAAGTTGAGTCCACGTTTCATTGGACCTTTTAAAGTTGTGAAACGTATTAAAGACGTGAGTATTGACCCAATGAAGAGAATAGTAGACGAACCAGTAGCGATACTTGGAAGAAAGCAAAAGAAGTTACGCCGAAAAGTGATTGACCTCGTGTTGATAAAGTGGAAGCATAACCATGGAGAAAGCTTAACGTGGGAAACTGAAGCAGTAATGAAGGAAAAGTATCCCGAGTTGTTCCTTAATGAAGAGATTCCGGGGACGGAATCCTCTTAAGGGGGAGGTAATTGTAACATCCCAAACTTTTCTTTATTAGTTGACTAATGCCGTTAAGTCAATATTGTGTGTGTCGTTAAGTCTATTTTAGATTTAATGTTTATATGTAGCTAATGTGTGTTATGTGTGAGGCTTGTAAGCCTAAATGTTAATGTAGTATAAATGTGTGTAATATGAAGATCAATGTCTATGTAGTGACATTTAATGAAGGATTAGGAAGCTTAGGGGCTAGTTTTGACATGTGTGCAAAGTTAAAAACGGGTTTAGAGGCTTAGGGGTTGTCTTTAGAGAGCCATTATGCAGGTTTTCTTCCTCCTAAACAAGCCCTAGCTGATCCCTTCCCTTCCCCTCAAGTTTCTCGCTAGATCTATTCGTGTTGGAGCCAAATCGATCGTGCATTGCTTAGGTCTTGGATCTTTATCACCTAATACAGGTAATATAGGTGTTCCTCTTTTGAGATATGATTGTTTGAGTCTTATATTAGTCTTAATCCAGGCCATAAGGGTTTGGGTTGGGTTATTAGATTAAACGTCCACCGATTTCATGTTATTTGGGTGATTAAACGATTGATTTATGATGTAAAGGATTAAAAGATTAATAGGATGGTTAAAGATGATGAAAGTGCAATTAAAAGGGTTAATTTTAGGTCCCCAGGTTGGATTTGGGGTATGGGTTCGTATGGAAATCGTTTGATCAAAGAACAAAAATTGATTTGCTGGTCTGCACCCCAGGTGCGGCGCACCAAAGGAGTGGTGCGGCGCACCAATGGAGAGGTGCGGCGCACCACCTGCCCAGATTTTACAAAAGGTGTCGTTTAGCTTATCTTTCGATCTTATACTTGTTCTAGGTTATTGGAGACACCTAGTCATCATTGTATTGTGCTTGTAGCTTGTTGTTAAGCTGTATCAAGGTAAGATACACTACTTTTGTCACGCTGAGGGTTCAACAAGCAAAGGTTTCATACTTATAACTTCCTTAACGGTAACTTATGACATATGTGGGTATCTCGGGTTACACGGGAGGTATTATGGGATATGTAGTTGACCATGAGACCTGAAATGCAGACCTTAATGTAGTGAAATGAAGTATTGTTCAATGTAGGGTATTGTTATGCAGTTATGTGTGTTTCCTAAACTATTATGTGTGGGATCGAGCTCGTAAATATAATGCAGGGAAAGTGTTAAGCTTAACCCGTACAAGTCTTAGCCGGACGAGTACGTTGACGTAGTTGTTGCTTGGGTGGCTCCTTGCAACATGGTCTTTATAATGCAGGGCGAGTAATACGAGGGGTTTGACCAACCTCCACATACGGATTACTCTTGGATTGGCTTGCCATTCCTTAACGACGTACGATGATTAGTCTTTTGGTTGATCATCTAGTCGGGTGTGATGCAGGGCACACTTATATGCAGTAAACGAAGATATGTGTGACAATGTGTGAACTAATGCAGGATAGGCACATTTAGGATGATTATCCTAATTGATATGAAGTTGTTATGCAGTTATGTGTGTTATGTGTGAGGCTTGTAAGCCTAAATGTTAATGTAGTATAAATGTGTGTAATATGAAGATCAATGTCTATGTAGTGACATTTAATGAAGGATTAGGAAGCTTAGGGGCTAGTTTTGACATGTGTGCAAAGTTAAAAACGGGTTTAGAGGCTTAGGGGTTGTCTTTAGAGAGCCATTATGCAGGTTTTCTTCCTCCTAAACAAGCCCTAGCTGATCCCTTCCCTTCCCCTAGTTGCTTATTATGGAGACTTTTGAATACATTTCATTTTGATGTCGAATTTATGTAATAATGTGTGAACGGTTGTTTAATGTTGGGCAACCGTTGGGTTTTCATTTGAACTATTGTTTGATATGACGTGTAACACCAACTAAATGCAGAAACCGAAATGTTTTTATCGGTTTTGACTTTTACAGTCTTTACTTCCGCAATTTAACACCGTTAGGTGAAAGATTTTTGAAAACCCATATTTTTAAACGTCGGGTGTTACAATTATGTAGAAAAAAATCATAAAAGATAGGTAGAAAAGATTATATAGAAAGAAATAATTTGTATAAAAGTAGATTATATAAGTATAAAAAAGAAACATAAATAAGTAAATATAAAAAAATATATATAACTAGAGTATATAAGTATGAAAAACAAGTTTTAAAAAAATACTATATAATATATATATATAAAGAAATATATATATATATATATATATATATATATATATATATATATATATATATAGTATTATATATATATATATATATATATATATATATATATATATATATATATATATATATATATATATATATATATATATATATATATATATATATATATATATATATATATATATATATATATATATATATATATATATATATATATATATATATATATATATATATATATATATATATATATATATATATATATATATATATATATATATATATATATATATATATATATATATATATATATATATATATATATATATATATATATATATATATATATATATATATATATATATATATATATATATATATATATATATATATATATATATATATATATATATATATATATATATATATATATATATATATATATATATATATATATATATATATATATATATATATATATATATATATATATATATATATATATATATATATATATATATATATATATATATATATATATATATATATATATATATATATATATATATATATATATATATATATATATATATATATATATATATATATATATATATATATATATATATATATATATATATATATATATATATATATATATATATATATATATATATATATATATATATATATATATATATATATATATATATATATATATATATATATATATATATATATATATATATATATATATATATATATATATATATATATATATATATATATATATATATATATATATATATATATATATATATATATATATATATATATATATATATATATATATATATATATATATATATATATATATATATATTTGTTTTATTTTAATACTTGTTTTATTTTACCTAAAATCTATATATATATATATATATATGAAGTTGATATGCAGTTATGTGTGTTGTGTGTTGTGCCTAATGAATTTGTCTAATAATGAAGAAAGGTTTTAATTGGACAAATTGCTTTTAAATTAAGTGTGATCTTACTTAGCTATTCTTATAGCTAACACTTGTTTCTTTAATGTGGTTGTTCCCTCAGGTTTAGCTTGAAGGACTTGTAGGTGCAGAACGTGAGGGCGTGGGTAGAAAGCATGCAGATTCCTTAGCTACCCCTAGTTGCTTATTATGGAGACTTTTGAATACATTTCATTTTGATGTCGAATTTATGTAATAATGTGTGAACGGTTGTTTAATGTTGGGCAACCGTTGGGTTTTCATTTGAACTATTGTTTGATATGACGTGTAACACCAACTAAATGCAGAAACCGAAATGTTTTTATCGGTTTTGACTTTTACAGTCTTTACTTCCGCAATTTAACACCGTTAGGTGAAAGATTTTTGAAAACCCATATTTTTAAACGTCGGGTGTTACAATTATGTAGAAAAAAATCATAAAAGATAGGTAGAAAAGATTATATAGAAAGAAATAATTTGTATAAAAGTAGATTATATAAGTATAAAAATCAAGTTTTAACAAAACTTTAAATAAAAAAAGTATAAAAAAACAAGGTATAAAAAAAACATAAATAAAAAATATAAAAAAATATAAAAAAAAAAAAAAAAAAAAAAAAAAAAAAAAAAAAAAAAAAAAAAAAAAAAAAAAAAAAAAAAAAAAAAAAAAAAAAAAAAAAAAAAAAAAAAAAAAAAAAAAAAAAAAAAAAAAAAAAAAAAAAAAAAAAAAAAAAAAAAAAAAAAAAAAAAAAAAAAAAAAAAAAAAAAAAAAAAAAAAAAAAAAAAAAAAAAAAAAAAAAAAAAAAAAAAAAAAAAAAAAAAAAAAAAAAAAAAAAAAAAAAAAAAAAAAAAAAAAAAAAAAAAAAAAAAAAAAAAAAAAAAAAAAAAAAAAAAAAAAAAAAAAAAAAAAAAAAAAAAAAAAAAAAAAAAAAAAAAAAAAATATAAAACATAAATAAGTATATAAAATTTTAACCTTTTAAAAATAACTATAAAAGTAATAAAAAGATAAGTTATAAATAGTATAAAAGTAAATGTGACAATTTTACCTTTATCGTATTGTTGTATGTATTATTAATATGGGTATAATTTGATTTGTAATTTGCAGTATATATGGCTACAGTTCACGGTGGGGATGGTGGTAATGAACCACCACGTAAATCGTGGGTCCGGAAAATTTGGGGCTGCGCCGGGAGCGGTGGTAAGAAAATTTGTGTTTTCATATATTTTTTTTATTTATGGATTTCATGTGAAATTAACAATTCTTTTTGGTTTGTAGCACCTAAAAAGGCCGGGAGAAGAACAAAGCACTAAACCTGGAGAAAAAGTTTAAAGAAGAAGGTCGACTTATGGTTGATTTTGACACGAGAAAGTTGAAGACGTGGCACGCGGTGGGGGAATCGGCGTCTATGTTTAAGAGCTATATAGGGACATTGGTTCGTGGTAATGGGATCCCCATGACTTATGACTCATGGTCGGATGTGCCCACGCAAGATAAGGCCTTCCTAATTCCAACCTTAAACGTACAATCTCTATAATATTATATTCCTAAATTGATCATTTGTGAATATTTGATATATCGCTAACTATTACTTAAAAATTGCAGGAACGGTTCAGATTGGATCACTTCATCAATTTGGACCCCAAAGATGCCATGCGGGAAGCATTTGAGCGCATGATCAACGCTGACGCGGGCCATATGTATCGGAACTGGAAAAGCGGATTCAAGAAAACCCACTTCGATGATAAGGGGGGTTTAGAGAAGATTGCAGAGTTGGAAGGAGCTGTTCCCGAGGGTATGGAGCCGGAGGACTGGTCTGATTTGTTGCGCTTCTACCAGAGGGAGGACCGTGTGAAAAGGACCAAGACCAACAAGGATAACCGGGCCCTCCAAATCCTCGCAGGGACCCACGGTCGGCAGTCGGCATCTCAGTATGTCGACCAATATGCGGTAACTTGTTATGAAATATTCACTTGTGTTTAAAAATATATATTCCATAAATAATTGCTATTCTTATGATAATTTGATGTGCTTACAGCGAACTCATGAGGGACAAGACCCTGATCTGGTCGAAATGTATGGTACCAGACACAAGCATGCGGATGGGTCATGGGAACACCCGAGAGCTCAAGCTAATTATGTAAATGTCTTTTTTAAAGTTATATTTTTAGTATTACTTACTCATTTTATCAACCTTATATATATATATTATATATTATATTATTTAAAAGCTTTTTATATTTATATTTATATTATTACTCTTACTCATTTTATCAACCTTATATATATATATATATACTTTAACGTGATTCAGGAGAAGCTCAAGAAGAAGAAGGAGGAGCGTGAACGGGACCCCGTCCCAACACCCCAGCCAGATATTTTTCCGGCTACATTTGGAAACCGGTCGGGCCACCGCCGTGGCCTAGGGAGGATCGTTCGGGGTGTGGGAGACACAGAGTATGACTACACTCATTTGACGCAACCACAGGGTAGTCATATCCATCATGGTCAGGGTAGCCAGGCTGGACCATCTCATGCTCAGGGTAGCCAGGCTGGACCATCTCATGCTCAGGGTAGCCAGGCTGGACCATCTCATGCTCAGGGTAGCCAGGCTGGACCATCTCATGCTCAGGGTAGCCAGGCTGGACCATCTCATGCTCAGGGTAGCCAGGCTGGACCATCTCATGCTCAGGGTAGCCAGGCTGGACCATCTCATGCTCAGGGTAGCCAGGCTGGACCATCTCATGCTCAGGGTAGCCAGGCTGGACCATCTCATGCTCAGGGTAGCCAGGCTGGACCATCTCATGCTCAGGGTAGCCAGGCTGGACCATCTCATGCTCAGGGTAGCCAGGCTGGACCATCTCATGCTCAGGGTAGCCAGGCTGGACCATCTCATGCTCAGGGTAGCCAGGCTGGACCATCTCATGCTCAGGGTAGCCAGGCTGGACCATCTCATGCTCAGGGTAGCCAGGCTGGAGCATCTCATGCCCCTTTCGATCTCAACTCTGCTCCTCCGCAAGAGGCTTGGTTTGATCCTGATGTTGTATTTAATTGGTCCGCTGCTGCACAGGCTCATGGCTCGCAAAATGATCCCTCCTCTCCGTATGGCTCGCAATTTGGTCCCACCTCTCCGTTCTCTCTTGGATCTATAAATTTGGGTAATGATGATATATATTTGGGTAATGATGATATATATTTGGGTAATGATGATATATATTTGGGTAATGATGATGATGAGGACAATGATAATTAGCCTTTTCATATTAGTATAAACAATATATTTTTAAACATGGGTGTTAATTGTGTTTGTGGTTTAGTTATAAATTTATATTTTGTTGTGTTGGTTATGATACTTTCATGTTCGTCGAAGAAACGTGATTGTGTGCTCACGTATTCACTGTGTCTCCCATACTGGCCCTCTGCAAAGAATGACGACTGCGAAAAACGATCGGAAAACCCCCCCATGGACTGGGTATCCTGAAAAGTCGGTCGGGAAAATTGAACCGACTTGGATTTTTGAAGACCGGAAGGTGCTGGATTTTTGAAAAGTCAGTCAGGATGCATGTATGAAGCTATTTGGCAAGCACATGGTAGCTGGATTTTTGAAGACCGGAAGGTGCTGGACCGGGTATCCTGAAAAGTCGGTCGGGAAAATTGAACAGACTTGGATTTTTGAAGACCGGAAGGTGCTGGATTTTTGAAAAGTCAGTCAGGATGCATGTATGAAGCTATTTGGCAAGCACATGGTAGCCCACAACTAGCCCAAACCTTACACCCGCACTTTCTCCAGTCTTTACCCATCTTAGTTTTGAATCGATCAATTTCTTCAACCATAATATCCACAGCTGTCACAGATACAACACAAAGTAGGTCCTTCAAACATGGATAGTTGTGTTTACCGTGTCTATAAATCCTGCTCGCTTCTAGTTGTCCCTTTATTTCTGTATGTTGACCGACGAGGATAGAATTAACACATTGAATTATTCTGTAAAATGTACATCGGCCCATTCAACTCGGACTTCAGGAGTGAATGCTCAGCCTCAACTCTGTTGGTAGTGTAGTTACGGTAGTTGAGATGTTGATCGACCCAAAAAGACACAAACTTTTCCTTGTACGGTGAAAGCCACTCCTTCTGCAAGTACTTGTACATCTCTGTAAATTTAATATTGGGTTAAAACGGGTGGATATATGTGATTTACCAAAAAAGTAAATAAATAAAAAAAATCATGTGCACTTCACATACTGTCTAAATCTTTTCTCATCTTCTTTTTTAAATCTCTTTCATTTTCGATGTACTCTTCTAGCGTCCGCGATTCATAAAGTTTTTTCCACCATCCGTAAAAAGGCCCCCATTTGCCTTGCGCGGTGAATGCTGGCATGCAATGTTTGTCGATGTTTCTCCATATGTGGGTTCTACAAAGTAAATGGTATGCTTCCGGCATAACAGTTTTGCATGCTTTCATGAGGGACAAATCCATGTCCGTGAGTATGACACGTACATCAAACCCTTCACCTAGGGTCGACTTCAAACACTCCAACACCCATCTATAATTATGTTCCTGTTCACTTGTGATAAATGCGTACGATATGCTGAAAGTCCTGTTTGTTGAAGTCACCCCGACAATCTCGACCAACGGCATGTTGTACAAGTTGGTTTTGTACGTGGCGTCTATTTGGATAACCCAAGGAAATGCACACTACAACTCAAAGGAAGTCGGATGTATAAAAAACAGATTTTGCAACCGACCAGTTGCACTATTTGTGGTGTAATAATACAAGTATTTTTGCTCTTGTAGCAAACTGAACATAACCTGCGACGGTTGAACAAAATGGCGTACGTGGTTCGTTTCAAATACCATATCAAAGTAAATAAATAAAAAAAATCATGTGCACTTCACATACTGTCTAAATCTTTTCTCATCTTCTTTTTTAAATCTCTTTCATTTTCGATGTACTCTTCTAGCGTCCGCGATTCATAAAGTTTTTTCCACCATCCGTAAAAAGGCCCCCATTTGCCTTGCGCGGTGAATGCTGGCATGCAATGTTTGTCGATGTTTCTCCATATGTGGGTTCTACAAAGTAAATGGTATGCTTCCGGCATAACAGTTTTGCATGCTTTCATGAGGGACAAATCCATGTCCGTGAGTATGACACGTACATCAAACCCTTCACCTAGGGTCGACTTCAAACACTCCAACACCCATCTATAATTATGTTCCTGTTCACTTGTGATAAATGCGTACGATATGCTGAAAGTCCTGTTTGTTGAAGTCACCCCGACAATCTCGACCAACGGCATGTTGTACAAGTTGGTTTTGTACGTGGCGTCTATTTGGATAACCCAAGGAAATGCACACTACAACTCAAAGGAAGTCGGATGTATAAAAAACAGATTTTGCAACCGACCAGTTGCACTATTTGTGGTGTAATAATACAAGTATTTTTGCTCTTGTAGCAAACTGAACATAACCTGCGACGGTTGAACAAAATGGCGTACGTGGTTCGTTTCAAATACCATATCAAAGTAAATAAATATTAAAAAATGTATATTTTATATATGTAACCTGCATTGGAGTTTCCCCATGTTTTTCGGCCGCCCTCTTCCGTAACGTTTTTAGAAAATTGTGAATGTCGTCCTTGCGGCTCAAGTTTCCTGGAAATTCATCTTTCAACCGCTTTAGAATATGACGGGGATCTGTACCGCGATGATATTCAGCTTCCACAAATGATTTTTCAGCTTCACTCATCCTTCTTGCGTACGCATAACCCTCCAGATTATTAGCTGAATAGTGATTATGTCTCGTGTCTATAATGTTGACCGTCCAACCACCATCGCTTGTCAAGCGGCCGTCCAATCTAAAGGGGCAGTCAATTTTTACTGACCTTTTAACGAGCCCAAGTAACCTTTTATCTTTTCCCCCATGAAGATTACACATTAAGGTCATTTTATTGACAACACCATTTGAGTTGGAATTTGTTCGTCGTTTGATTAAGACATAACCAAGCGCCATTGCTGTTCTTTGGGCCCAGTTGAACAGTTCTTCGTGTGAATGAAACACCTGAAATAGTAAAGTGTTCCCGTAACAAACCAAACTCATTATTGTGATAAAACTTTTAAATAAACGTTGATGTCATCATTTAATAATACCTCCTCGGTGTAGAAATCGTTAGCGTCATAGTCAAATTGGGGGGCCACCTCCGGGGTCTCAAATTCTTCATCAGGCTCTTCTAAGTTAAACTTGAAATTTTGATCTCCCCACAAATTCTCAAAAGAATCCATCTGAAAACACATTTATATCAATGGAGCATCACCTTAAATTGTATGGCTATGTACAATCAAATTGAATGATATTTAATCACTGCAGCTTACAAGTTACAACATAAATAAAGCTATTAATTTCAATACTTATTTATCAACAAAAATATAGAGTATAAATTAACAAATCATATGTATCACAATCCCCAAGTAGTTGAAAAACAAAAACATGAAAAGTTTGAGATAAATACATACGTATTACTTGAAGAGAAGCAAGAACAATTGTATAGTTTTAGTGAGATTTCATTTTGATAAATAAAAAGGTAGAAAAGAGTATGGATATATATTACTAATAGGATGGATATATATATATATTACTAATAGTTCTATACTATATATAAACATTTATATTATAAGTATGTATGGATATATATTGTAAAATGAAAGCGAAATGTATGGATACATACCCGAAGATCAAAAATTCCAGTAAAATGAAAGCGATAGAAGAAAGCGGATGAAATTGCAGTGTATTTTGAAAACGAAAGCGAATGTACTTTGAAAATGAAAGCGAAAACACGTTATATATATACAAAGAAACACTGTTGACTATGACACTCAACAATGTCATTTTGTCTTATTAGACTTTCCGCGACGACATCGTCGCGGATAGTCTAATAAGACAAAATGACACTGTTGACTGTCAAGACAGTCAGTGTACGGATAAGGTACATGACTTTCCGCGGCGACATCGCCGCGGATAGTCTGGTCGGGTTACTAATTTACTGGTCGGACTACATGGCGCCTAAATTAACTATAGAAAGTCACTAATTTTCTACATAAATTTCTGAAAAGACATCAAATCATGTATCCATCACCCATATAAAAACAAAAACACAAAGTTATTAACGATCATTAAAATTACTTTATGGCTTTTCAAAGAAATAAGTGACCACTGACCAGATTTCAATATGTACCCGTATCTTTTAAAATTATCTATTGGTTTAAATACTACAGTAGATTATTACGCCACGTAATATGCGGGAAATATATATATTTAAATTAATGACATGTTAAATTTTTATAATATTGTAATTTCAAATATTTAAATAGATACTAATGATGTAAAACTAAATATATAACCAATATTTATTATGTTATATGATAAATTCATATACGAAATCTTATTTAATAAAAACGTATTACATTAAAATGAAACTTTTATTAAAAAAAAGTCAAAATTTGATTTTAAAGATGAAAAATGATGTAAAGTTTAAAAAATATTAATTTCCATAATGATATCATTATATGACATTAATTATTAATGTATACAAATTTAAATAAGGAAATAATAAGTATTTAACTTATTAAAATAAAGTTAAATCTAAAAGTTAAAAATATATGACATCATCGTTTTGATCTAATGGCTATAATTAAAAGTTGAGCTTTATTTAATGGTCCAAATTTCTCTATTTTTAAATTAAAGTTTCTCTTTTAGAGATATACTTACTTTTGGATATTTTCGTGAAATTTTAAATTTCAATTTATAGTATAAGTAAAATAATTTGTCCTTTTAAAACGAGAGAAAGGTACCCGCGCGTTGCGGCGGTGATGTAGGTGATGACGGGGTGGTGATGTAATGGCGGTGGCGGTGATGGGGTGATCTACCTGACGGGCTCCGCCCTTAGTCGTACAGGCTCCGCCCTCGGATTTAAAAATTCGTCGAAAGTATATCGAAGGACCTCTCTAATGAAAGAGGATGAAATTTTAAGAACACCGATATAGTTTTTATAATTTATCGATGTACGGTTTTTGAGATAAAAGATTTTGAATGAAATAGAGAAATAAAATGATTTATGGAGGAGAGAGAAAAAAAATGAGTGGTTGAAATTTGAGGAGAGAGAAAGGATATTATAGTTATTTTAGGTAAATATAAAATAGATAGAAGGGGCATTTTGGGGAAGTAAATGTTGAAACTTAAAATTTTAGACAGGGGCTATTTGCTTTATAATATAGTATAAATAAAAAGTTGACCAGGTTAAGTTTGTGGACTCCATGTGGGGCTGTAAGTCCACTAATATAGAGATGCTACCGCCAACCAGTCATGCCAAAGTATGAATCCATTTATTGGACTCTACATATGATCGACTAGGCCCAATACAAGTGAATTAGAAAGACTACCACAACTTTCAACAGCTTGTTTAGGTTCTTAAAACTTAATGCTTTAGCGGCTCAGGCTCTCAGCCCTCAAGTTTGTTTGTTTTGCTAACACCAAGGTTGTAAAACTTCCGAGTCAGCCGAGTTTTCAAAATAAACTCCTGACTCCCCACCTCGCCGAGTCGAGTCCGAGTCACGAGTTCTCCAACTTTGATACGGAACAGATGATGATGAAGCTTGATCTTATCAACTAATCTAACATTTATTTTTCAAGTTTGAATTATTATGTTAATTTTTTTAAACAATTATGATTAAATTTGAAGTTTGGAATATATTTTCAAAGTTTTATTACATATAATTTCAAAAATACTTATGTGTCTATATAAAATTCCAATCCGAGTTCTCCCCGAGTCGAGTCCGATTCTTCAAAAACTCCTGACTCCCCTCCTCGCCGAGTCGAGTCACGAGTTCCTCAACCTTGGTTAACACTACTCTATAAACTCGTTTGGAATAGCACACTTTAAAAGAAAAAATGATTTTGTAGAAATAAAAGAAATTTAATATTTTTTAAATAACCCAATAATCAATTGCAATTTATATCGTTAATTTTCATTTACTGATCACTTATACCGTTTTCCTTTTTTAAACACAAGCTATAGCTATATAACGGTCATACTTATATAAACCTAACTAATGGGCTTACAATCCTACATCAATATAAACTTTATGAACATGAACCTTTCGCATATTATAGACAAAGTTATAAACATGAACCTTTCGCATATCATGTTATTGTAATTCATAAACCCCTCACTCCAACATAAAACTTAAGTTTATAAACAATTTCAATCTTTTATGAACTTCTAGTTGTAGATGCCATATTGCCATGCAATAAGGACAAGATCTCCCAAACTTTTGAGATCAATGCTATCTTCAATGATTTTTTCATGTCGGTTTGCAAACTGGGTTTGCTATCATTGAAGTCTCGGATTGCTCCAAAGTTTGTGAATTCCGTTTCCATACAAGCAAATTGAAGCAAACAATATATGTGTGATCACTTTTTCGTTTTTTCCCTAAATACTTGATCATTTGATTCAAGATTTCATGTTTTTTTCTATTAGTTTTTCGTTTAATTATTTTAGTTTTTTGTTTAATTATTGAGTGGAGTTTTTGAGATTTTCCGAAGATTCTAAATGTTTTGATATTTTTCTAAAACAAACCTTTGCTCCCTTAGAATTTCCTTTTCATATTATATATATACATTTTAAGACACACTTAGGAATAGTAATATTTTTATCTTTTGAACTTTTTCAGCAAACTTTTCATTTTCTATTTTTGCCCCTTAACTTCACTCTTTTTAATTTTTGATTTCAACCCTCAAGTTTCTAAGCTTTTAACTTTACTCTCAACTTTGATTTCCTATTTTTGTCTCCTAAATTTTTCCTTTTTTCATTTTCACTTTAAACCCCCCAGGTTTCTTAACAATGACTTTGACCACCTAATTTTTTGGATTTACTTACGGTTTCACCACAACTTTTCGAATTCCTTTTTCTGCCCCTAAGTTTTGTCCGTCTTTATTTCCACTTTGCACCCCCAGGTTTTCTAGCTTTTATTTTGACCACATGATTCTTTGACTTACTTTTTTTAAACTTATTTACGGTTACCTCTTATATAAACTTTTAGGGTTTTTTAACTTTTATTATCAAACTATTGAATTTTCCAACCTTGGCCACCCATTTTTATAACTTTCTACCCGTATAGTAAACTTTAGGTGTTTTTAACCTTTACAACCAAACTTTTGGGTAATGTTAAATGTCTGTTTGCACGATGCAGTTACGACAGTGTTAGTGTGTATGTGGTGATGGAAACGACGGCGTGTGGTGTAGGTTATTAATGTAAAGTTAATTGATGTAAAAGATGGTAGTGTAATTATTTTATGATTTTATTTATACATTTTAAATAGACTTTTGCACCACTTTTAATTTTTCGTGTTGTATTTTTTTAGATTTATAATATCCTTTAATATACGTTTATCATTTATATGTATCAACCACCTTATACGCGTCGCAAATTTTATGTATCGTGAAGTTCTCCGGGGCAACGCCCGGGTAAAAAACTAGTTATATATATATATATTTATTCCACTTTTAGAATTTATAAAAACACTATCATTTCATACATTTTAATTACAACAACCTTCACACTTTATATCCATACATCGCTACTTCATCTCTAATCTTGTTCGCAATGGCATCACTCATTGCTCCTTCCAGAGTTTCATTCAACTTCTTGACAATAAACGGAGAGAAGTTTTCTAAAGCCTTGCCTATTTGTTCACTTATAAAGTCACCGGTAATGTCTTCTCGTTCTAGCAACTCTACGGTCTCAATATTTTTGTCTCTATCCTGACTTGATCCATCTTTGACTTGAAACGGATCCATTCTACAAGTTCAAAAGTTCATAAATATACACTCAATTACGACTTAGATTCTAATACCCCAAACGTTCACATTCGATCATTTCCGTCTTTGGTAAGGTTTAATTTAGAATGTAATAGCTTATGACCAATAATAGGCCGGCTCTATTATGCTCATAAACTATTTCATTTTAAATCAACCTTACTAACTACTTCCACTTCCGAACATGAACAACCCAAAACCTAAGGTCAAAGTCAATCCTATGGTTCAAGTCTAGGCATCCTATTCGTAAAGATCGAATACCTAAATCCCTTGAACCATGGCTCTGATACCAAAAATGTAACGACCAAACATCATTCAGTAAAGTAATACAAAAGTTAATTTTTTTTTTTTTTTTTTAGAGATATTCCACTGAGCCGCAGTGGGAGGATTCATCCCCCACTGAGCCGCAGTGGGAGGATTCATCCCCCACTGAGCCGCAGTGGGAGGATTCATCCCCCACTGAGCCGCAGTGGGAGGATTCATCCCCCACTGAGCCGCAGTGGGAGGATTCATCCCCCACTGAGCCGCAGTGGGAGCCCAGATTTCTCAAAACCACATCTAGACACTTAAATCAACTTGCAACTCATCCAACTCAAACCAAACTTTAAAACACCAAAATACAGATTTCAAACTAGAAAATGACATGATATGAGACACTTACAAACATTGTTTTGGACAAAAGCAATACGGACCATCAAATGGGTCATTTAACCTAATAAATGACCTAATTAGCAAAGACGTGACCAAAGGCAAACCAATTGACCAAAGATTTTACATTTCTGCAGATTTTACCACCAAAAGAACTTGTTCATCCAAAACAAAGCTTGTATCAAGAGCCAAAATGGTCAAGAGGGATTATCTACCGAAATTACCCAAATTGCCAACCTTCAAGATGGCCAAAACCTTCAAGTCTAACTTCAATTGCTCAAATCCTTGCCCTTGCTACTACCAACTCCTATAAAAAGGGTTAAACAACTAAAACATAAGCAATCGCTTAGTGAATGCATATACATATTATCATAATCAAGTTACCATAGCAATGTGCATCAAGCACCACATATAGCCTATCAAATGATAGCCATATCATTCATAACAAGCATAAGCACAATTTCATCATAATCCATATCACATGGTCATGGACAATTGGCTAGTAGGAATTTACCCACCTACTAGCTCTTACAACAAATTGGCTAGTAGGGATTTACCCACCTACTAGCTCTTACAACAAATCGGTTAGTAGGAATTTACCCACCTACTAACCCTTAATCACAACTTGGCTAATAAGAATTTACCCACCTACTAGCTCTCACAACAATTTGGTTAGTAGGAATTTACCCACCTACTAGCTCTCACAACAATTTGGTTAGTAGGAATTTACCCACCTACTAGCTCTCACAACAATTTGGTTAGTAGGAATTTACCCACCTACTAACCCTTAATCACAACTTGGCTAATAAGAATTTACCCACCTACTAGCTCTCACAACAATTTGGTTAGTAGGAATTTACCCACCTACTAACCCTTAATCACAACTTGGCTAATAGAAATTTACCCACCTACTAGCTCTCACAACAATTTGGTTAGTAGGAATTTACCCACCTACTAACCCTTAATCACAACTTGGCTAATAAGAATTTACCCACCTACTAGCTCTCACAACAATTTGGTTAGTAGGAATTTACCCACCTACTAACCCTTAATCACAACTTGGCTAATAGGAATTTACCCACCTACTAGCTCTTATAACAAATTGGCTAGTAGGAATTTACCCACCTACTAGCTCTTACAACAAATTGGCTAGTAGGAATTTACCCACCTACTAACCCTTAATCACAACTTGGCTAATAAGAATTTACCCACCTACTAGCTCTCACAACAATTTGGTTAGTAGGAATTTACCCACCTACTAACCCTTAATCACAACTTGGCTAATAAGAATTTACCCACCTACTAGCTCTCACAACAATTTGGTTAGTAGGAATTTACCCACCTACTAGCTCTCACAACAATTTGGTTAGTAGGAATTTACCCACCTACTAACCCTTAATCACAACTTGGCTAATAGGAATTTACCCACCTACTAACCCTTAATCACAACTTGGCTAATAAGAATTTACCCACCTACTAGCTCTCACAACAATTTGGTTAGTAGGAATTTACCCACCTACTAACCCTTAATCACAACTTGGCTAATAAGAATTTACCCACCTACTAGCTCTCACAACAATTTGGTTAGTAGGAATTTACCCACCTACTAACCCTTAATCACAACTTGGCTAATAGAATTTACCCACCTACTAGCTCTCACAACAATTTGGTTAGTAGGAATTTACCCACCTACTAACCCTTAATCACAACTTGGCTAATAGGAATTTACCCACCTACTAACCCTTAATCACAACTTGGCTAATAAGAATTTACCCACCTACTAGCTCTCACAACAATTTGGTTAGTAGGAATTTACCCACCTACTAACCCTTAATCACAACTTGGCTAATAGGAATTTACCCACCTATTAGCTCTCATAATCACAAATCGGTTAGTAGGAATTTACCCACCTACTAACCCTTAATCACAACTTGGCTAATAAGAATTTACCCACCTACTAGCTCTCACAACAATTTGGTTAGTAGGAATTTACCCACCTACTAACTCTCACAACAATTTGGTTAGTAGGAATTTACCCACCTACTAACCCTTAATCACAACTTGGCTAATAGGAATTTACCCACCTACTAACCCTTAATCACAACTTGGCTAATAAGAATTTACCCACCTACTAGCTCTCACAACAATTTGGTTAGTAGGAATTTACCCACCTACTAACCCTTAATCACAACTTGGCTAATAGGAATTTACCCACCTACTAGCTCTCACAACAATTTGGTTAGTAGGAATTTACCCACCTACTAGCTCTTACAACAAATTGGCTAGTAGGAATTTACCCACCTACTAGCTCTCACAACAATTTGGTTAGTAGGAATTTACCCACCTACTAACCCTTAATCACAACTTGGCTAATAGGAATTTACCCACCTACTAACCCTTAATCACAACTTGGCTAATAAGAATTTACCCACCTACTAGCTCTCACAACAATTTGGTTAGTAGGAATTTACCCACCTACTAACCCTTAATCACAACTTGGCTAATAGGAATTTACCCACCTATTAGCTCTCAATCACAATTGGTATAGTAGGAATTTACCCACCTACTAACCCTTAATCACAACTTGGCTAATAAGAATTTACCCACCTACTAGCTCTCACAACAATTTGGTTAGTAGGAATTTACCCACCTACTAGCTCTCACAACAATTTGGTTAGTAGGAATTTACCCACCTACTAGCTCTTACAACAAATTGGCTTAGTAGGAATTTACCCACCTACTAACCCTTAATCACAACTTGGCTAATAAGAATTTACCCACCTACTAGCTCTCACAACAATTTGGTTAGTAGGAATTTACCCACCTACTAGCTCTCACAACAATTTGGTTAGTAGGAATTTACCCACCTACTAGCTCTTACAACAAATTGGCTAGTAGGAATTTACCCACCTACTAGCTCTCACAACAATTTGGTTAGTAGGAATTTACCCACCTACTAGCTCTCACAACAATTTGGTTAGTAGGAATTTACCCACCTACTAGCTCTTACAACAAATTGGCTAGTAGGAATTTACCCACCTACTAGCTCTCACAACAATTTGGTTAGTAGGAATTTACCCACCTACTTAGCCTTAATCAAAATTATAAAAAGGGTTAATTTTCTATTACCTTAAAATATCGGGGTGTTACAGAGGTGGTGTCATCTTTGACAAGTCTTCATAAGCCACGAACAACCCACAACGAGGTGGGTTGAAACGGCTCTTAACCGTTTCAACTTTCAAGATCACCTAAAGTCCTAAATTTGGACTCGTAATTAATTGATTGTAATGTAATATATCTAAAAACAAATGAAAAGGATCAGAAAGATAATTGGCATCTTTCATCCCACGACCCACGTGCAGTCGAAATTTCATATCAAAGAAACACATTAACAAATAGTTATAACTAGTTGATTCAACCCGCCTGATGGGCGGCATCGGTTCTTGAAAACGATTACATTCATGGGCGGGTGTAAAAAAAACAAAATGTTTCAAGATAACATGTACTCCGGTATTTATTATTTATTTGATTCTAAATAAAGCAACTGTTTATGGAAATTAAACATAAGATAAAAAACATTGGAAAATCCATTTTCCTTTTTAATGGCAATACTACAACCACACCATCATAATTATGTTTACTCTCAAAAATCATGAAAGGGAAAATTGGTAAAAAGGAATACCGAAAAAACAGAAATTTTACAAATTCAAAAAGATTTATGTGAGAAAAAATTTTAAAAACAAAAGTATTACAAAAGTTATAAAAAATTAAAGATGGTAAAATACAAAACAAAAAAATAAATAAATACAAAGAATACAAAATTATTGAAAAAAACTACATTTTTTATATAAGAAAACTAAAATTTGTATATAAAAAAATTAAATGTTATAGATCAAAAAAATACAACACATGTCAAATACTATAAAAGAATAAAAGTTATAAAAACCAAAATTAAAAAACAAAACAAAACGATTCATAAAAAACCCAAGAATAAAATTATTTAACAAAAAGTAAGCCTAAAATATATATTTTTTTAAAATTGTTTACACACAAACAATTAAATGAAATTACATATTTAAACCAAAACTTTATATAACATTTTAATCAAATGTAAAATGTCAGGGTTATACATGTAAATTTATGAGGGGCTAAAATGAATTTTTAAAAATCTGAAAATAAAAAAAAAATTATGGAGAGGTTCTACCCAATTTTGAACTGGAGACCTCTCCTATAATAAGTGACATGCTTTCCATTGCACCAAATACAGAACTTTGTATATCATTGGTATATCTTTTATTTATACTAAAACTACACGTGAAGACAAAAAACCCACTGTTCACATTCATTTGCTTTATTAAAGAAGGTAATAGTACTAAACAAGATCTTGGAAGTATGTTTTTTTTAATACTATGATGACACTTTTATCAACTAGTACGTTTACTTAATTAACATCTTATTGTTAACTGGAACCATGTAATTAAGTCCGATGTGGGCTTAAGTGGTCCCAAATCTAACTTAATCCTCACAAACATAGGCACTTTAACGTGATCAAATTGCATAAATTAATTATTTAATGTTAATCCACATCATTAACTTCAATTAACTAATTCAACCAGCCCGACAAAGCATGCGTTCCCACATACAAACACATGCATATATATATTTTGGAAAAACATCAAAATTCGAGTTTAAGCTAGCACAAGCTTAACCGAATCTCCTCAAAGTTTATCAATAAAAACTAAGCAAGGTAATAATTATATAATCTCGTGCTTGTAATTGAAATCTAGATAACAAATTACCACGTTGGTTGCCACGTATTTGTATTGCTTAAATAACTCGTCACGTGTCGATCAAAGAAAACCTTAATCCTCTTTTAGTTTATTTCTCCTTTCTCTTTGCTAATTTCGGCCTCCCCCAACTCAATACAACCCTCACTTTGTTTATTATGAGTGAATTGATTAAATGGGATTTATGGGAGAGTTTAATTGCATGTACTTCTTAATAATTCAGAAAGGAAAGAAGAATTGATGAATAAAGAATTTGAGAAGGAGTTTAGTGATATATGAATCACCCAAAATTGAAATTGGCTGGAATAGTTCTCCTGATGCCACGTTTTTCCTCAAAATAGAAAAGGGTATTATACCCGCTAGCCACTAAAGTTCCAACTAAATTAACCCCTTATCTCAAAACAAAATACTAGGAAATTAATTAAATGTCAAAACTATAAAAAGGGTTAATTTTCTATTACCTTAAAATATCGGGGTGTTACAAATCTCCCCCACTCAGAATCGATCACGTCCCCGTGATCCAAGCCATATGTAAGGATGGGTAGTACACCAACATATCATGCTCGGTTTCCCAAGTATATTCCGAGTTCTTTTGGTGTGTCCATTGTACCTTGAAAGTTCGCACCGTCTTATTGTTAATTTTTGTCAACTCTTCTTCAACTATGGCAACCGGTTCTTCAACATAAGTCAATTTCTTGTCCAATTCAATTTCATTCAAAGGAACGCACGATGCATCATCAACAAGGCACTTTCGTAGTTGCGATACGTGAAAAGTGTTATGAATACGAGATAACTCTTCGGGGAGTTCCACTTGGTATGCTACCTTGCCAACACGGGCTAAAATCCGAAACGGGCCAATGAACCGTGGACTCAACTTTCCACGTTTGCAAAATCGCAGCAAACCCTTCCATGGAGATACCTTTAACATAACCCGATCACCAACCATGAACTCAATGGGTCTTCTTCTAACATCAGCATACGACTTTTGCCTATCTTGAGCCGCTTTGAGTCTCTCACGAATTTCATCTATCTTTTGAGTAGTCTTAAGGACAATATCTGTTCCGCCTAATTCTCGCTGACCCACTTCTCCCCAACAAATGGGAGTTCGGCACCTCCTACCATAAAGCATTTCATAGGGAGGCATTTTAATGCTAGAATGGTAACTATTATTATACGAGAATTCCGCCAAAGGCAAGTACACGTCCCATGGTCCTCCAAAATCAATGATGCATGCACGTAGCATGTCTTCCAATGTTTGAATGGTTCGTTCACTTTGCCCATCCGTTTGAGGATGGTACGCGGTACTCATGTGTAACTTAGTACCCATGTCTTCATGAAATCTTCTCCAAAAGTGGGAAGTAAACCGTGTATCCCTATCCGAAACAATAGAGACGGGAATGCCATGCCGAGCTACAACTTCTTTAATAAATATCGGGGTGTTACAAATCTCCCCCACTCAGAATCGATCACGTCCCCGTGATCCAAGCCATATGTAAGGATGGGTAGTACACCAACATACCATGCTCGGTTTCCCAAGTATATTCCGAGTTCTTTTGGTGTGTCCATTGTACCTTGAAAGTTCGCACCGTCTTATTGTTAATTTTTGTCAACTCTTCTTCAACTATGGCAACCGGTTCTTCAACATAAGTCAATTTCTTGTCCAA
The DNA here is from genome assembly GCA_034093135.1 of Erigeron breviscapus. Lineage (NCBI taxonomy): Eukaryota > Viridiplantae > Streptophyta > Magnoliopsida > Asterales > Asteraceae > Erigeron > Erigeron breviscapus. The sequence continues at coordinate 260,406,754 of CM067167.1, forward strand.
TTCAATTTCATTCAAAGGAACGCACGATGCATCATCAACAAGGCACTTTCGTAGTTGCGATACGTGAAAAGTGTTATGAATACGAGATAACTCTTCGGGGAGTTCCACTTGGTATGCTACCTTGCCAACACGGGCTAAAATCCGAAACGGGCCAATGAACCGTGGACTCAACTTTCCACGTTTGCAAAATCGCAGCAAACCCTTCCATGGAGATACCTTTAACATAACCCGATCACCAACCATGAACTCAATGGGTCTTCTTCTAACATCAGCATACGACTTTTGCCTATCTTGAGCCGCTTTGAGTCTCTCACGAATTTCATCTATCTTTTGAGTAGTCTTAAGGACAATATCTGTTCCGCCTAATTCTCGCTGACCCACTTCTCCCCAACAAATGGGAGTTCGGCACCTCCTACCATAAAGCATTTCATAGGGAGGCATTTTAATGCTAGAATGGTAACTATTATTA